>CM056049.1:512557775-513157775 GCA_029574335.1 Rana kukunoris
CCCAGTCCAGGGTGTTTTTTTTCCCCAAGAAACATATAAAGGCGGGGAGAGGGAGGGGGGTTGGGGGGGGGGGGTTTCTTCCTCCCTGGTTCCTCTCTAGTTTCTCATCCTCTGTTCTTTATTACCTACCAGATCCCTTTTTGAATTTGGAGATGGAGGCATTAAGAGTAACATCATTAAATGCGAAAGGATTAAATATTCCAGAAAAGCGCAGGATGATGCTGAAAGACTAAGGAATTGGGGGACAGATGTTGCATACGTGCAAGAGACCCACTTCAGGGCAGGGGACCTACCATTTTTACAGAATAGATTCTTCCCATGTGTATACCATGCGATGAATCAGGAGGCAAAGTCTAAGGGAGTCTCGATTCTGATATCCAACCGGGTGGC
This sequence comes from Rana kukunoris, assembly GCA_029574335.1. Lineage (NCBI taxonomy): Eukaryota > Metazoa > Chordata > Amphibia > Anura > Ranidae > Rana > Rana kukunoris. Next base: position 512,558,166 of record CM056049.1, read on the forward strand.
ATGGAGGCTTCTAGATAAATATTCAGACCCCAATGGTAGGTTTCTTTTCCTGAAAGGGAACATAGGAGAGGTCAAAGTGACCCTGGCCACTATGTATGTACCAAACAATAATCAGGATGTATTTCTTAGAAAAACCCTAACAGAGCTTAGAGATTTTGCAGAGGGTAAATTAATAGTGGGGGGGATTTCAACATCACGCTTGATCCCAGATTAGACACTCCTCGGGGACATCATCAATTCCAGGGAATATTAGAAGGGGGATAATAAAGAAACTACACGAAGCGCAGCTAGTAGATGCCTGGAGGGTATTACACCCAGATGAAAAAGACTACACCTTCTTCTCAAACCCGCACCAGAGATATTCCGAATTGATCTTTTCCTGATACCCCACTATTTGATTACAGCAGTTAAGGATATATAACAATTGGAAACATAACGTGGTCAGACCATGCCCCGATTAGTCTGTGTATCTCCCTCTCCAGTGCAGTATTTACGCAAGATAGAATCTGGCGGTTGAATGAAAGTTTGCTACATAACCCAGAGGTTAAAAAGGATGTGGAAAAGGAGATTGTGGCATACTTCCAGGTCAATGATACGCCAGGGAGTGACCCAGGAATGGTGTGGGAGGCTCACAAGACAGTCATCAGGGGAATCCTGATAAAACATGGATCATACTTGAAAAAAAAACGGGAGAAACAGATCAGGGAAATATTACTGGAGATCCAGAGACTGGAACTCCAACATAAAAAAACACAATTACCTACAGTAGGAAGGGAATTAGGTCAATTAAGAAGACAGATTGGAGAGATTATGCGATTTAAAGCTAAAGCCACTATACAAAGAGGTAAAAAGGTGAATTACGAGCTGGGGGATAAATGCAGTTAATTACTGGCAGGGAAATTGAAGGAAAAGAACAGGGCAATTTATGTACCGCAAATTAAAGAAAAAGGAGGACAGCTAGTAAAAAAAACCAAGAGAAATAGCCCAGAGATTTAGGGAGTTCTATTCCTCACTATATAACCTTCCTCCAGTAGACAATACAAAAGGGGGGATAAAAGAATATCTCTCCGAAGCAGGAATGCTTAGACTGCCATCCCCAGCTCGGGAGTGTCTAGAGAGCCCTATTACCAATACGGAGGTTGAGGAAACTCTTAAAAAAGTAAAATCGGGGAAAGCCCCAGGGCCTGACGGTTCCCAATAAGCTACTATAAAGAATTTCCCACGATTCTAACAGGGCAGATGTCAAAATTTTACAATGAGTTGGGCTGTGCTGCGGCATTTCCTCCGGATGCACTCTTAGCCCACATTACCGTGATCCCTAAAGACGGGAAGGATCCGGCGGAATGCGGCAGCTACAGGCCAATTTCATTGTTGAATGCGGACTTAAAACTCTTTTCAAAAATTATTGCCTCTAGACTCCAACCATGGATAACACAGTTAGTAGATCTAGACCAGGTGGGGTTTGTCCCTGGACGCGAGGCCGGGACAACACGATTAAAACTCTTAACCTGGTGCACTGGGCTGGAGAAAAAAAGATTCCCTGTGTATTCTTGAATACTGATGCCGAAAAGGCTTTTGACAGGGTGAATTGGCGGTTTTTGGAAGAAGTGCTGAGACAGGTGGGTTTGGGAAATCGGATGGTCAGATGGATTATGAGTGTCTACACGAACCACGGGCCTCAGTAAGAGTAAACGGTGTAATATCACGTCCCTTCAAGATTTCGAACGGAACAAGACAAGGGTGCCCCCTGTCGCCACTGTTGTTCGCCCTCACATTGGAACCCCTATTAAATAAAATTCGGCAAAACCCGGACATTCAGGGGCTACAGATGGGAGAGCGGACACATAAAGTGGCAGCATACGCAGACGACCTGCTCTTTGCAGTGACTAACCCCCACGTGCCATTACCTAACCTAATAAGAGAAATTGAGAAGTATGGAAGCCTATCTAATTTGAAAATAAACAATAATAAATCAGAAGCAATGAGCATTGAGGTTCCAAGCCAAATGGGAGAGGTACTAAAAAAGAACTATACGTTTAAATGGGAAAAGGCCTTAAAATATCTGGGGACACACATTTCATCGGATATAAGAAGCACTTATAGATTGAATTTTCCCCCACTATATAATGAAATAAGAGCACTCCTAGACAAATGGGGACTCGGGATGCACTCGTGGTTTGGGAGGGGAAGTATAGTTAAAATGTGTATTCTTCCAAAGGTGCTGTATTTGTTTCAGGCCTTGCCAATCTCCATCCCAGCAGTTTTTCTTCGACAGGTAAACGCCTTATTCATGAAGTTTATATGGGCAGGGAAGCGAGCCAGAATTAAAAGAGATCTGCTGAGAATGCCAAAGGCCTCTGGGGGATGGCAGTCCCAAATATAATTAAATACTATAGAGCTGCACATTTAACAAGGCTGGTAGACTGGTGTAGGCATAGGGAGGGTAAACGTTGGGTTGAAATAGAGCAATATGTTAGCCCAGTTCCTTTGAATAGAGCATCGTGGTGCTATGAAGCACTCCCGGGGGACCTTAGGAGACATCCTATAATAGGGACTACCCTACGAATTTCAGCCAAAATATGCAGAAACAAGAAACTTTCACCCGGTAAATCACCACTATTACCTATAATAGGAAATCCAAATTTCCCACCTGGGATGGAGAGGAGCACAGCCGGGAAGTTTAGAGAGAAAGGCCTTAATCAGGCCTCAGATTTTGTGTTAAGGGGTTCATGGCCCTCCATAGGGGAGCTGATGAGGGTGGGTGGCCCATTTGAGCTTAGGATGTGGCAGGCATTGCAGGTTAGCCACTTCCTGAGATCATTGGGCCAAGCAATAGAATTTCAAAGACAACTGACGGCACTGGAAAGAAGCTGTAGCGGGGAGGAGCCACTCTCTGGAGTGCTATCCAAAATGTATGGGTTTCTGAACACACCCCCAGAAGAATATGTGATGCCGAGCATTACTAAGTGGGAGAGAGACTTGGGGAGAAGTTTCAGCCCAGACCAGCATAAGCAAATAATCACCCGGGCTCTTAACACTTCAAGATGCTCGAAAACCCAAGAAGCTAACTATAAGCTTCTTACCAGTGGTATTATACCCCAGAAAGGTTACATAAATTTGATAACGAAGTAGAGGAAAACTGCTGGAGATGTGGGGAGGAACAAGGAACGCTTTTACATGTGTTCTGGTCATGCCGAAAGGTTAGACAGTACTGGGAAGAAGTTCGGAGAATCACCCAAAAATTACTGAAGATCCGATTCCAGATGACCCTGCCTTCTTCATGCTGCATGTATCACAGAGTACGGAGCAGAAGTATAGGAAGTCGGTAGTGTGTCATCTGGTTAATACAGCAAGGGCGGGTATTACCTTGAGGTGGAGGGACCCAAGGCCCCCATCTATCGCGGGATGGCTTAATCGGACCCACGAGGTAGGAGCAATGGAAGACCTGGTTCTTTCTGCTCATAATAAGAGGGCGCAATATAAAGAAACTTGGTCAAATTGGAATCAATTTATAAGAACAGAGGAGGGGAAGAGACTTATGGTGGAGGAATGAGGGAGGAGGCTTTCAGTCAGGAGGGAACCTGGGATCGAGGAAGGGAGGGAAAAGGAAGAAGAATTTCCCTTTTTTTTTTTTTTTTTTTTTTTTTGGGGGGGGGTGGGCGGGGGGTGGAGTAACTTAAGAGAGGGAGGAAAGGGGAAGGACGGGTGTATAGACCAACATTGGGTAGAAGATGAAATATGAGGAATTGCTAACTTGATTTGTATATGTATATATATCTGCTATAAGATGTTGTATACTACTTGTTTTCCTTTTTCTTTATTGAAAACTAAAATAAAAGATAAGTAAAAAGAAGAGTCAAATAGTGATTGGTCCAATCCTATTGTCTTAGTGAACTGATTGATCGCAGAGGCACTGCCCGCTACATGACGACGTTAGACCTGACCAAGGGTTATTGGCAAATTCCTCTTTTACAGGGCACCTCTGTTTTGCGTGATGACGCCGCTGAGCAGGTGGATGATAGTCCGTCTCCACCCACTGGACATGGACACAGTCCCACTCTTCTCTATGGGGAGAGTGGGTGAAGAAGGCACGCCTGTCCGTTTTAATCTAATCATATCTGATCCATCTGATTTTGTGGACAGGATCGAATGTCATCAGTGATAGGGGTGAATTGAGGATCCAATTAGATTTGCCTAAAAAACTGACAGGTAGACCTGATCGGACAGCCCTGTGAAAGGGCCCTACGTGTTTTTGGGGGAATCAAAGACATGCTCAGGCAATTAGAAAATGTATTCCTTCAGCATATCATAGGGTCTGAAGCAAAGCTTACTTTCAGCTAGGATTGCTAAAACAGATCTAAGGGAGCTTTCTTGGGGACATCTTTATTTTATTTTAACCCATATTTTTTATAAATACAACATATTTCAATTACAAATGTAAAGAAGCATAATTAGAGATCATATCATTGACCTCAGCCTGAGGCACCTGACAGTAATAAAGAGCTAATAGATCTTCAGCAAATTTTCACTAAGGCCAGGTTCACACTGATGCGACTTCAAACCTGACATCCCTGTGCAATCATCATGGCTTGCATATGACTTTTGTTGTGCAAGTTGTGTTAAAGTCACACAAAAAGTAGTGTAGGAACCTTTTCTAGGTCGGAGCGACTTGATCCTCACCAATTAGAACGGTTACATTGCCTTTTACAGGGAGCGACTTGTCATGTCATGTCAAGTCACATGACAAGCCATGGCAGTGTGAACCAAGGCTTATGCATTTTTTTTTAGATAAGTCTCAGGGAAAATTTGTGTATGCAGGAAATGGATCTGAGTCCAGTTAAACAAAAGGAGAGGTACACAAAGGAAACTTTTTGTTAATTTCATTTTTTTTTATGCAGTAGCATAATTAGAGATCTTAGCATAATCTGTGGAACCAGACATTGGTAATGAGGTGCAAACTCTGCTGCCACCTGTCACTAAAGTTGAAGTGAATCAGGATGTTCAGGTAAAACTTGAAAAATTTGAATATCGTGCAAAAGTTAATTTATTTCACTAATGCAACTTAAAACGTTAAAACTAATATATGAGATAGACTCATTGCATGCAAAGCAAGATAGTTTAAGCCGTGATTTGTCATAATTGTGATGATTATGGCTTACAGCTCATGAAACTCCAATTTCACAATCTCAGAAATTTGAATATTGTAAAAAGGTGCATCATTCTAGGCTCAAAGTGTTCCACTCTAATTAGCTAATTAAGCCATAACACCTGCAAAGGGTTCCTGAGCCTTTACATGGTCTCTCAGTCTGGTTCAGTAGGAATCACAATCACGAGAAAGACTGCTGACCTGACAGTTGTGCAGACAACCATCATTGACACCCTCCATAAGGAGGGAAAGCCTCAAAAGGTAATTGCACAATAAGTTGGATGTTCCCAAAGTGCTGTATCAAAGCACATTAATAGAAAGTTATGTGGAAGGGAAAAGTGTGGAAGAAAAGGGTGCACAAGCAGCAGGGATGACAGCAGCCTAGAGAGGATTGTCAGGAAAAGGCCATTCAAAAGTGTTGGGGACTTTCACAAGGAGTGGACTGAGGCTGGAGTCAGTGCATCAAGAGCCACCACACACAGATGGATCCTGGACATGGGCTTCAAATGTCGTATCCCTCTTGTCAAGCCACTCCTGAATGACAAACAACTTCAGAAGCGTCTTACATGAGCTAAAGAAAAACAGACCTGGTTTGTTGCTTAGTGGTCCAAAGGCCTCTTTTCTGATAAGAGCAAATTTTGCATCTCATTTGGAAACCAAGGACCCAGAGTATGGAGAAAGAATGGAGAGGCACACACTGCAAGATGCTTGAAGTCCAGTGCAAAGTTTTCACAGTCTGTGTTGATTTGGGGAGCTATGTCATCTGCTGGTGTTGGTCCACTGTGCTTCATTAAGTCCAGGGTCAACGCAGCCGTCTACCAGGAGATTTTGGAGCACGCTTCCTTCTGCAGACAAGCTCTATGGGGATGCTGACTTCATTTCGCAGCAGGACTTGGCACCTGCCCACACTGCCAAAAGCACCAAAACCTGGTTCAATGACCATGGGATTACTGTGCTTGATTGGCCATCAAACTCGCCTATCCTGAACCCCATAGAGAATCTATGGGGCATTGCCAAGAGAAAGATGAGCGACATGAGACCGAATAATGCAGAAGAGCTGAAGGCCGCTATTGAAGCATCCTGGTCTTCCATAACACCTCAGCAGTGCCACAGGCTGATAGCTTCCATTCCACACCGAATTGAGGCAGTAATATGCAGCAAAAGGGGCCCAAACCAAGTACTGAGTACATATGCATGCTTCTACTTTTCAGAGGTCCGATATTGTTCTATGTACAATCCTTGTTTTATTGATTGCATGTAATATTCTAATTTTCTGAGATTGTGGATTTGGGGTCTTCATAAGCTGTAAACAATAATCATCGCAGTTATGACAAATTACGGCTTGAACTATCTTGCTTTGCATGTAATGAGTCTCTCTCATATTAGTTTCACCTTTTAAGTTGTGAAATAAATTAACTTTTGCACAATATTCAAATTTTTCGAGTTTCACCTGTAAATCATCACATCATGTAGTGGAAGCTATAAAAAGTTAACTTTTAAGATATTAGGTTTTACAGTTCATTGTTGCTGTTTTATGCAGCAAAAAAATCATTAAGCAATTCATATGAATTTACATAGTATATGTATCTGATTAACTTTTTTTTTTAAACTATCATTATCCAATGAATAGAAATCAATACTACATTGATTTTAAAATGATACTAAATATATATATTGATTTTAAAATGATACTAAATATATATATATTCTATTCATTTATTTTTTCTTATACAACGTGTTGCTCCTTATCAATACTCACCTGCTTAATTACTTTAATTTATAGTTGTTGTTACTCATTATCTCTTCACTTTGCGCTGGTTCTGGATTTTTTAACCCCACATTTACATGTCATTATCCAATGTATGATATCATTTTTTTATTGTGTAAAACATATAAATAGATCGCTTGGACAATAGGATATGCATGGTGTAATTTACACTTTTTTTGGCCAAAACTTTGGTATGGATTGTTTTATATTCTGTGCTTCAATGTACATTTGAAACAAGGATTAGGCTAGCACCTACTCAAATGCATAAGATATGTACAATATATTAGAAAAAACATACTTTTTGTTTATATCAGTTCTAATCTTTCATTTTGGACTAGGTATTAGTTGACAACATGTTGGTTGAAGAAGTAATTTTACATGGACGAGAATTTCTCAGTGGAATGAAGTCAATAGCTTTTTTCCATAGCGATGATGGAATTCGTTTTGAAAGAACATTATATATGTGTGTACATGTTGATCTTGGACAGCAAAAATTGAGCATAGCATCCAAAGTTAAAAACACATTACGTTTGACTCTATCCAGCTGTATGACAGAGACAAATAAAATGTAAGGTGTAATGAACATAATAAGGAGCCAATGAGAATAAATTGTTATATGTTAAAGCTGAACACCAGGCACAATTTAATGAAGTGCTATAATTATAGATAGATAGGTACATTTATTTTTTTAAATCCAAACAGTGCATGTACCTGACTTGGTATCAGCCTCTAGTAGTCCAAAGTACTTTACATTTAGGGACAATTTCCATCCAAAGGTTTCTAATAATGAAAGAGATCACATCACAAAGATACGTGCAACGTTTCGGAGCCACGCATTGCCCCTTTATCAGGCATGTGAAACATTGCGCTGCTCCGAAACGTGGGACTTATCTTTGTTATGTGATCTCTTTCATTAAAAGAAACCTTTAGACAGAAGTTGTCGATCTATGGTGTGCTGGATATAATATGTACACTTGCTAGATGTTTCCAGGACCCAACTGTTAATCGCTGCAGCACCCACTATTTTATGAGCCATATTTGCCAGTAACGTGTGCGATAGGAATATTGACCATACTTTACATTTAGCACAGCAGACCCGAGAGAGCAGAATGATAGGGAATTTAGCTTGTGTACTGCATTATCTGTCTCTGTTCAGTCACAGGTTGGGGATGGGGAAAGGATCTATATCCCATTACCCTGGAAAACCACTAACACCCCGACGGTCAAGGATTGGCTGGACAATATATATACAGGATGGAAGAGATGCTAGCAATGAAAAAAGAAAACAGTGATGGTTTTAACCCCCCTGGCGGTATTCCCGAGTCAGGCTCGGGGTGGAATTTCAGAACCAAGAGCGGTAACCCCGAGCCAGACTCGGGATCGCCTCACAGTGTCCACAGGCATGGTTTACTTAGCTTGTCCCTGGATCCTGCGATGCCTCTTCGCTGTGTGATCGAGCTGTCTCCTCACTCGATTCAGTGCCTGTGTGCCGCAGAGCTCCGTTCCCTGTGGCGTTACGACGCACGGGGGCGGAGAACAGTGCCAAATTCAAAAAAGTTAATAAACACAATACATACAGTATACTGTAATCTTACAGATTACAGTACTGTATGTAAAAAATACACACCACCTTTGTCCCTAGTGGTCTGCCCAGTGTCCTGCATGCACTTTTATATAATAAAAACTGTTCTTTCTGCCTGGAAACTGGAGATTGTCCATAGCAACCAAAAAGTGTCCCTTTATGTCAAAAGTGGTTTTAGACCAGCTAGCAAACAGCGATAATAAATTATAATCACTTGCAGAATTAAGCGATAGCGATTTGTGGGGAAATTCGTCATAAAAAAATAACAGTAATGACAGCGACAATTCTGCAACTGAGCACATTTCAGTTTTTTTGATTTGATTACATTATTGAATAATTTTTATTATAATTATATTATTATTTTTTATAATTATTTATAGTTATTTATTAAATTATAATTTATGATTTTGTTTTTCAAACTTTATCATACCCAAGATGTCTACTAGACTCTTGTTTGGACAGATTTAAGTGAGTTATTCTTAAGAATTACAGGCCTACAATGTAAAACGCCAAATTTCCTTGCAAAATAATGGTACCGCTTTCAGCACCTAAAATCTGAAATAATCATACCGCCAGGGAGGTTAATAAAATGTGGCAACCTTGGTTAATGTTCACCTATTCAAGTGAATATCAATCATTATTCACATAAAAGATTTATTGCTATAACTCCAGTATTTGAGTTCTATGGTCTTACCAAGATATACATATTCTTAATGGTTTATTACTACCAATACCCTTTCCAGGATTATGTAACTGTATACTCAACTGGTATTACTTTCTACAAACTCCCTCAACTACCCACCTTACCCTCTTCATTTCCCCTTCTCTTCCCCTCCCTTCCCCCCCATACCCCCCCTTCCCCTCTTATTTTTTTCATTCCTCAAAATATACAATGAAATTCTATATATTCCCTATACAATTTTATGAATGCAATGTAAATTTGAGCAGTGTAATAACGTTAACTGACATTGTTTCCACATGTTTGACACAATTCTAGTACATTGTCTATTGAATGCTATAATTTTTCTCAATAAAATGTATAGATTGTGAAAAAAAAAAAAGATCTGTATGTAAAATAATACTGCAGCAGAGAAAGATTAAAGGGTCACTAATTTTTTTTTTTTTTTTAAGCTAAATAGCTTCCTTTGCCTTACTGCAATCCTGGTTTAATGTCCTCATTGTTTGTTTTTTGTTTTGAAGTTGCTGCAATCCTTCTCTGATCTCCACACTTCCTGCTTGTCTGTTTCCTTATGAAAAAAACTAATGGGAGCTTCTCTCTGTGGTCCCTGATCAAGGAGGTGTGATTACTGTGTGTCTAAAACTCCTCAGAACCATTTTCATTTTCAAAACAAACACTGCCCTGTGTTTGTTTGTTTTTGTTCTGTGTGTCTCTGTACTTCACAGAAACATGAAACTAGATTAAAAACTAAACTGAAACTGCAGGCACATTATATGATTGATTTTTATCTATTTTTAATCATTTTTAAAATGAATCAGTTAACTATTATGTCTCTATACCCTGTAAACACTCATTTCAGCAAACACATAATAATTCCTTTACAACTCCTTTAAGTCCTCTCATCTGCTAGACAGGACTGTGCTGTGGGGCAGGCCTGTATAAATTAATATGCAGATTGGGATTTATGACTTTACTTTAAAGCCCCACTCTGAGATAAAACACATTTTTCACGTACCTTCCCCTATTTTTTTGATGGACTTGTAACATTATTGGCTGCAGCACATTTATTGGTGTAAATTAAATAAATACATGTAACATACTTTGAATATTTTCTCAATATTTAACTTTATAAATTCTTATTTTCAAACTGCAAAACACACTAGCTCAGTCATAAAGGACTCAATCTTAAAACAGAATAAATATAATAACAATAAAAGGGTGACAATACCACATAATGTGCCCTGTGACAGGGAAGAGGGGGGTCAGGAGCTTGTGCTGACTCTTGTCCAACTGGCAAAGACCTCAGTGCAGGGGGCCCTTTGTATAATAAACCCTGCTGGTACTGGAATCTTCTATTGTGCCATTTCAAAGCATGTGAATCTTCCAGGTGCACGTGTTTTAAATTATAGTCATTGATTTGCTACCAGTGAAAGTAACATTTACCATTTTATAAATGTACCCCATAAATTTGCATTACTATATACCAGATCATGTGGGTTATTTGGACCATTTTACAATTAGATTTCCAAACTAACAATCAAATTTGTAAATCATTGTATATTTGGGTAAATTTACTAAGGGCAAATAAGCTGAGACGTTGCAATTTACAACGGAATTTTCCCCAATGCTTAGTGAATGTGGTGAAATTTCACTTTGTAAGAATAGCCAATCACGTGCAAAAAAATAATAAGACAGATTTTTTTTGCTTGCAAATGATTGGATGGTGGGCATCAGCAGGGCTTCATCTTCTTTATTAAGGCCTGGGGAAAATTCTCTTGCAAAATGAACAGTCTATGTGCCATTTTTAAATGATTCCCTTTAACCACTTAGCAACCACCTGCCGAAAAATAACGGCGGCAAGGTGGTTGCTTAACTCTGGGATCACGTTATATAACGTGATTCCAGAGTCGCGCTCCCGCACGCCCCCTGGGGCGCGCACACGGGAATGTCTGTGACCGCCACGGATCACGGTAAATCGCCGCTGATAGCGGCGGTTTACCACATGATTGCGCCGTCCAATGATGACGCCGGTTCCTCCCTCCCTCCTCTCTCTGTACCGGTCGGTACAGTGTGAGAGGGGAGCGCGGATGGCGGCAGCGCTGTGGATGGATCTGTGACTATTGCAGTCACAGATCCATCCATCCCTGCTCATCCATCCCTGCAACCCCCTGCGCAATACTCAGCATACCCCCAGCAATACTCAGCATACCCCCAGCAATACTCAGCATACCTCCAGCAATACTCAGCAGACCCCCAGCAATACTCAGCATACCCCCAGCAATACTCTGCATACCCCCAGCAATACTCAGCATACCCCCGGCTAAATACTCAGCATACCCCCGGCGCAATACTCAGCATACCCCGGCGCAATACTCAGCATACCCCGGCGCAATACTCAGCATACCCCCTGGCGCAATACTCAGCATACCCCCGGCGCAATACTCAGCATACCCTGGCGCAATACTCAGCATACCCTGGTGCAATACTCAGCATACCCCGGCGCAATACTCAGCATACCCCGGCGCAATACTCTGCAGTACCCCGGCGCAATATTTTGCAGTACCCCGGCGCAATACTCTGCAGTACCCCGGCGCAATACTCTGCAGTACCCCCTGCGCAATACTCTGAACAATACTCTGCAGTACCCCTGCGCAATACTCTGAACAATACTCTGCAGTACCCCTGCGCAATACTCTGAACAATACCCCCCTGTGCAATACTCCCTGCGCAATACTCCCTGCGCAATACCCCTGCGCAATACTCCCTGCGCAATACTCCCTGCGCAATACTCCCTGCGCAATACTCCCTGCGCAATACTCTGCAGTCGTTTTTTTTTTTCAGGCTTCCCAGCCTAGAGGTGAGATGTGGGGTCTTATTGACCCCATATCTCACTGAAGAGGACCTGTCACGCTATATTCCTATTACAAGGGATGTTTACATTCCTTGTAATAGGAATAAAGGTAATCAAAACATTTATTTTTGGGGAAAAACTTGTCAAACTAAAATAAATAAAGTAAAATGAACAATAAAAAAAAAAAAAAAACTTAAAGCGCCCCTGTTCCCGTGTGCTCGTATACAGAAGCGAACGTGCACGTAAGTCCCGCCCACATATGAAAACGATGTTCAAACCACACATGTGAGGTATCGCTGCGAACGTTAGAGCGAGAGCAATCATTTTGGCCCTAGACCTCCTCTCCAACTAAAATTATGTAACCAGTAAAAATATTTAAAGCGTCACCTATGGGGATTTTTAAGTCGCAATGTTTGGCGCCATTCCACGAGCGTGTGCAATATTGAAGGGTGACATGTTGGGTATTGATTTACTCGGCGTAACTTCATCTTTCATATTATGCAAAAACATTGGGCTAAATTTAATGTTTTTTTTTTAAAAAGCACAAAACTGTTTTATTTCACAAAAAAATGTGTACGAAAAATTGCTGTGCAAATACCATGAATGATAAAAAGTTGCAACAACCGCCATTGTATTCTCTAGGGTCTTTGCTAAAAAAGCATATATAATGTTTTGGGGTTCTATGTAATTTTCTAGCAAATAAATGATGATTTTTACATGTAGAAGAGTAATGTGAGAATTGGTCTGGGTGTTCCAGAACACCTGATGGTGCTCCCTGCATGTTGGGCCTCTGTATGTGGCCACGCTGTGTAAAAGTCTCACACATGTGGTATCGCCATACTCGGGAGGAATAGCAGAATGTGTTTTGGGGTGTAATTTGTGGTATGCATATGCTGTGTGTGAGAAATAACCTGCTAATATGAAAATTTTGTGGAAAGAAAATAAAAATGAAAAAAATCTTGATTTTGCAAAGAATTGTGGGAAAAAATGACAACTTCAAAAAACTCACAATGCCTCTTTCTAAATACCTTGGAATGTTTTCTTTCCAAAAAGGGGTCATTTGGGGGGTATTTGTACTTTTCTGGCATGTTAGGGTCTCAAGAAATGAGAGAGGCTGTCAGTACATCAGATGTGATCAAATTGATCAATTTTCAGTAATTGGTACCATAGCTTGTAGACCCTATAACTTTCACCCAGACTAAATAATATCTAATTTTTTTTTGTTTTGTTACCAAACATATGTAGCAGTATACATTTTAGGCCAAGTTTTTTTTGCAAAATGTTATAATAGAAATGAAGAAATTTTTTTTTTTTTTACAAAATTTTCGTTCTTTTTTCATTTATAGCGAAAAAAATAAAAACCGCAGAGGTGATAAAATACCACCAAAAGAAAGCTCTATTTGTGGGGAAAAAAGGACAAAAATTTCATTTGGTTACAGTGTTGTATGACTGAGTTATTGTCATTCAAAATGTGAGAGCACCGAAAGCTGAACATTGGTCTGGTTATTAAGTGGGTTTAAGTGCCCAGTAGTCAAGTGGTTAAAGTGGTAGTGAAGTTGAAAGCTGGGAGAACACCGCCTACCAACCTCACCGCCTACCAACCTCACCGAGCATATAACACAGCGGCACCGCGCTGGTATCACAGCAATCCCAGTGTACATCTCCCTTCACCCTACCCCAGTTGAAGACACGTATGTCGTAACGCGTAGGGTGAAGGGAGACGTACACCGGGATTGCTGTGATACCAGCGCGGTGCCGCTGTGTTATATGCTCGTTTTACTTCTATGTTTGTAAGTACAAATTTTATTTATTAAACTCCTCTGTATCAATGATAATGCACTATTGGAGGTCCTCTTTCCTGTTTTTATCCCACCTCTGAGACCCAGATCATACTATCCATGTTGTGGACACCAGGAACACCAGGGAGATAACCAGCAGTGGGTGTGCACATTGAGGTCTCTTTTTAGCCGTTTAGAGGTGAGAGTTCTGGGAGACCAGAGTGTGTGTGTGGTGAAGTGTACATCTTTCACGGAACTATCCTGGAACACCTCTTAACATCATGGACTCTGTTTGCACTTTATAGTATTGTGCACTATTGATCTATATGTCACTTGCATCACTCTGCAAACCTATATCCAACATATGTTGGTCTTATGCACTTTGCGCAATTACTTTTTCTTTACAATTTGGTGGCATTGTTCTCGTATTTTATACATTTGTTGGTCTCTGTATGCACCACAAGGTGCGTTGTGTGTGCTTTTATCAAGTGCCTATTGGTGTACACCTTTTGTCTTATTAAAGATCAAGGGCCAGATTCACGTACATTGGCGCATATTTTGACCGGCGTAGCGCACCTCCTTTACGTTAGACCGGTGCAATGTAGAGGCACAATCACCGTATCCTCGTAGTATTTGCGTAGAAATTTGCGCCGGTGTAACGTAAATTCCGAGGCGTAAAAACGGAGTAATTCAAATTGGGAAGGACGTGGGCGTGTTACATTGAAATGAGCCGTGACCCCATGCAAATGAAGGGCCGGCCAGATCGCGCATGCGCACATGAAGCAAACCATGGTCAGCACCTCTGTGCACATGCTCACAACTCGGGAACAGCGCAATCAGTGAAATTGGAAGTGGACCCAGGCAACTTAGTGAACTACGCAGACAGCTTAAATAGACAGAGACAAACGCCCTTCCTTTGCAAAAGTACATCCCTTTGTATGCCTTCCTATACAGCAAGGTGCTTTTGTTCTGTTGTTTATTAGCGTTTGTTTGTTTGTTTGTGACGTGTCTTTGAGATATTTGGGGACTGTTTTGCAGAGTGATTTTTGTCTTTTCTGTGTTTTCTTTGTTGTTTTTTTTTTTTATTATATTTTTGCTGGGCAATTTTTTTTTTTTGCTGGTAATTTTTTATTTATTTTTGGTTCTGTTTGTGAATGATTTTGGAATGTGGGGGTGACATTCCTGCCGGAAAAGGGGTGTCACCCTCATTTGTGGTGGAAAAGTGATCCCCAGGTTCGTGCGAATGGTGTATGAATGTACAGTGACATAATTGGAGCCGTGGCATGGCGTTGCTGCTCACAAGTCCTGCATGGTGGGCTTGTGCCAATCCAATGTGATGAGGATGTGATGTGTCTGTGCTAGGGACCACAGTGGTGTGCATGCATGCATTCTCATTGTGCCATGATTAATGTGTGTGTTTAATGTGCAAAGATGCCTAATGTGAGCTGGCTCCTGGCTGCTCTTCCCTCAGAAGACGGGGTAGCCTCGGTTAGGGGGGGGATTGTCTGGTTCAGGGGTCAGGTCATCACTTATGTCAATCTCCAGGCCCTTTCTCACTGCGAAGTTGTGCAGCATGCAACATGCACCGATGATCTGGCATACAAATTTTGGGGAATACAACAGGGTACCATGGGGGGTTCCGGATAGGAGTCATGAGATGGGGTTCCAGTCACCCTGAATGGATAAGACAGGAGGATGTTAGTAGTGCATATGCCCCTTGTGATTTCAGCATCATGGGGGGGACAGTCATGCCTGCCACCCATGTCACTCACTAACCAGCCAGCTGTCCCCATACATGTTCTGTTCGAAATCTGTGGGGATGGGGCTAGGATTGTATATGTAGCTGTCATGGGTGTCATGGGTGGTGTCATGTTTTGGGCTGGTGATGTCCTCCTGCAGGGTTGTGGTTAATTCCAGGAAGGCATGAGGGGTGAATCTGAAGATGCGAGACACCTCAGAATCACTCATGCCAAAGATGTCTATGCGTGTGTGATATATCAAGTGAAGAGTGAGGGGCTTGTATCAGATTAGATTATTATATCCATCAAGGTTTTAAAGGGCTATTGAAAGATAGTGAGACCGTGTTTGTAATTTGTATGTATGTTATGTATTGATGTATATATGTATGTATATTTTTTGTAAAAATGTTTATAAAAGCAAAGAAAACGTTTTTGGAAAAAAAAAAATCCTCTCCCGTGCCCTCCTCCGTGCCCTCCTCCGTGCCCTCCTCCGTGCCCTCCTTCGTGCCCTCCTCCTTCTTTGCTCATCTAAAGTCAGTAGTATAGCTATGAGCATGGATGCCCCTGGCCTGTTGGCATACAGTTTGTTGTCCAGCAAGTGTGACTGCTCAGCTCCTCACTAACAGTGTTGCTTTAGCTGACATGTAGACGGATTGTCTAATTTTATTCCAGCTTTTATATGGTCTAATTTTAGACAGGACGTGCAGCTGTTGCGCACAGCGCATAGCCTGCGCTGCACCAACGTTCTTTTGTGGATCCCCGTAACTCCCTCATTTGCATATTTGAATAGCAAATCAATGGTGTGTCTAGCGCAGTTTTGCGCGGACGGATACGCCGGTCTATCGAAATTACGTCGGTCCAAAAAAAGTAGATTTCTTGCGTATCTCGTTTTGGGGATGTGGCGCATCGAAACACATGCGCAAATTTAGACTTACGCCGCGCATCTCCTGTAACGCCGGCGTAATGGCTCTGTGAATCTGGCCCCAAGTTTTTATACTTAAACGTTGTTTGGCCTCTAAAGTCCCAACCAGGGGGAATCAATTCCTTTTGTCTAAAGTTGAAAATTAAAAAAAAGGCAATGTTATAATGTGCTGGTATGCATCGCATACCAGCACATTATGTGAAACTTACTTCAAAACAAAGCCCTCCATAAGCGGGCTGATACTGCTCACAGGGCTTCCATCTTCACCTATTTCCCTTCTGGGTATGCAGGCTCTGGTACTTTGATTGGTGGAATCCGCGATGACATCACTCCCGCACATGCACGTGGGAGTCATTTTGGACTGATGGTGTGTACGCACATCAGTCCATCAGGCCACTTCAGCGGTGAACCGATGAAAACGGTCCATCGGACCATTCTCATCGGTTTGAACCGATCATGTGTAGGTATGTCGTTCCTTCATAGCGCAGGCGCCTGTGATGTCATCAGCTGCTACACAAGTAAATATCTCCTAAATGGCGCAAGTTTAGGAAAAATTTGCAGTACCTACAGATAAGATCAGTTTAAGTCTGTTGTTAGTACTACTTTTTTTTACTAGGCTATTGCCTGGCAGGTAAAGGGAACACTCATTATCTCAAAAATATGTGAGCCAATGACTGTTTTCCAACTAAATGTTTATCTTGTACAAAATAATGTATAACTTCATGCAGATGAGACCAAAGTAGCTTATCCAGACTATTAATTTGTTGCCAATAGTAACCCCTTTCTTTCTTGATCTCCACTGAGATCGTTATCCCCATTCCCCCTTCCTTCCCCCCCCCCCTCCTCCCCACTCTTTATCCCCCCCTCCCCCCCTTTAACTTTTACATTGATACTTATGAGTATAAGGTTACGGCAACATAATCATCATTTTGATGACTGCTCTGTGGTAGACATTAATATTATAACTTCTACTAGTGGTAAAACTTGCACATTGTTCCCTCTTCCCCCCTACCCCCTTCTTTACTAAATGTAATTATTTGTGATCACTACATTCACTTCTAGCAAGTTCTCCTACAAAAAGTAAATAATAACCCAGACACAACTATATAGTTACTCTTAACCCTGACATTTACTGAGGCATGGCATTTGTATTGGGGGAGGATATAGATCTAGAAATCCAAACTGCATTTAATAGTGATACCCCACAAACACTTAATCAGGACGAGGAAATCAAAAACAAATTCAAGGAGCACAGAAAATTACTTATTAGACACCTGAACAGAAAATGGGACATCACATCCCTCGAAACCTATATATCCCATAGAATTATTCCTAGGGGATTGCGAGACAAAACTATCCCAGCTGAACACCTTCACACTGATAGCTTTCTCCCAAAGTGGAAGGAGCTCTGTGTGAATCATGGTATAGCGGTAATGGGATTAATCGTTGAGGAGGAGAAAAAACAATTGATCTCCATACAAAAAGAGATCCAAATAAGTGCAGAAGGACTTGATGAACTAAAAGAACAAGAGGAGTTCACCAAACAAAATGACCAATTAAAAAAGGATATTGAAAAAGTCCAACTTAATTTAAAAATAACTAAACAGGGCAAGTTTAAACGTGATACCTTAGATTTTGAGAAAGGTGAGATCTTCGATCTCACAATGCGTCGGGGCCGTAATAGATCAGCTGTCCGAGTCGGACGATCCCAATCAAGGACACGCCGCAACGACAACAACAAAAAAAACAAACACAAAGTGATACCGAGGAGGACTCAACTAAAACAGTAATTTTTTTAGATCAGCAGGGGGAAACCGCAGACAACGATTAGGTCAACCCCCCAAAACCAAAGTCCAGTGTCAAACAACCGAGGTCTCTCAAAACCACTCAGGAACGTACCTACACAAGAAGTCAAAAACGGTAACAAGTTATACTGAGTCACAGCCATTATAGGCACGAGCGACCTTAAGGTTATTCATTTATCCGATTTCATTTTGACCCCTGATCACCTAGAACTCTTACAAAAGGGCATGAGCTTCTCCCCAGTGACGAATATGGACGAATTCACTGTCTTCAAGGATGTGACTCTATTCCTACGTAAGGTGTTCTACCGGTCACTATACTCAAATAGTGAGCCGGCCAACACCAACCAAGAACCAATAGGAAGTGAGGACCAAGCAGCACTTGACATCCTGAATTCCTTACTGGCGGAGAATAACTCACCAGAACATGAGCCCTTAACCTTAATTAGACGCGCCAATCTCAAAATTAGATCGCTCAAAATGCCCCCCTTATCAAAAAACAGATGGCTCAAGATGTTTCTTGACATGGTCCAGAGTGATTTAGAAAAAATAGACTGGACCAAGAAAACCACTGATAATTTAACGGCCAGTCAAAGGAGGGCTTTGAGCGATCTACAAAATGATAAAAGCATTGTAATAAAGAACAGTGATAAAGGTGGTAATGTCGTGTTACTCACTCAAAATCAATATGAATGTGAGTCCAAACGACTACTAAATGACACATCCACGTATGAGAAATTGGACCATAATCCTTTGCCAGTATTGGTTCAGGAACTAAATGGCAAATTGAAACTGGCCAAAGAAGAGGGCCTTTTAACTGTCAAGGAATTCAACTACCTTTCTGTACAGGAATATAATGTTCCGACTTTTTACATCATCCCCAAAGTCCATAAAAATTTAACACAACCTCCAGGCAGACCGATTGTGTCTGCCTGTCAGGGACCTATGGAACGCATTGGGAAATATTTAGACCTAATGCTCAAGGAGATGGTGATTGATTTAAAATCTTTCGTGCAAGACACACAACATGTCTTGGCCAAGCTCGACGAACTTGATGCCAGTCAACAACCGGATGGGATACTGCTAGTCGGCATTGATGTCGAATCATTATACACATCGATACCCCACCAAACTGGCATCAAGGCCGTCGAAACCTTCCTTAATAATACTTACCCTACCTCTGGACCACAAAATGAGTTCATTGTTGAATTATTGGAATTTGCCCTTAAAAACAACTGCTTCCAATTCATGAACAAGTACTATCGCCAAATTAGAGGCACCTCTATGGGCGCCGCATGGGCTCCGGCCTATGCGTGCCTCCACTTGGGACATTGGGAAGAAGAGGAGGTCTATGGGTCGCAGATGTATCGCCACCACGTATTGACCTGGTGGCGATACATAGACGATGTATTAATGATATGACATGGGACCATTGAAACCTTACATCAATTCATGATTGAATTGAATCAAAACCAGCGTAATATCCATCTTACTTATACAGCTGATCCCGACAAATTATCCTTTCTAGACCTGCAGATCACCCTAAGTAAGGGCCAAATTACCACATGTACTTACCGCAAAAAAACAGCGGCAAATACACTGCTATACGCCACCAGAAGTGTTTATAATAAACCAGCAGTATGTTGCAACAGTATACTGATTGAACAAAGTCCTTAATATACCTACTGCTAGGCAATGATAACTCAATCCATATAAGGGACAAATCAATGAAAACTACTTGTGCATATTGGAATAGAAACCATATTCTCCAACTGCCTCTCTAAAAATTAATAATATATTGATGACACCCATAGGACTGATCTTATCAACAGGAATTTCTTTTCTTTCCAGCGTTCTCTAATCATCAATAATGAACTATATGCATTTTACCACGTTACCCCCAACTATGACCATTATCAAGTTATTGATTTAACTAAAGGTGAAATTCCATATTAGTTTAGGACCAAAAATCACGCTGCAGCAGGAATACCATTATTGCCTCCTCTCCTTCTCTTTTTCTGTACACACAGGGTTCTACCAACACATACAACACTATTTTTGGCACACTATGGTTGGACATCAGGCGTAACATTGTTTTCCCCTGATTATATTCACGTCCATATAACCAAGTACCATTATTATTTTCTTGGTTTAATTCCAAGTAAAATCCTTCTATTTTGAGAAATATAGTGCTGAGACATTGATGCCTGAACCCTTATAGTCCGGACTAGTGTTGTGATTTTATGTTGTCCATTGTGTGTCTTGTTAGTAATACATGTTCATGGTGGGTTCTTCATTCCCATATAATTTAATTGGCCTTTTTAAAGGCTAAAATACTTTTTGTACCAATACACTTTGATACTCCAATAAACTTTTTTGTACCAAAGTAGCTTATCCAGACTATTAATTTGTTGCCAATAGTAACCCCTTTCTTTCTTGATCTCCACTGAGATCGTTATCCCCATTCCCCCTTCCTTTTCCCCCCCTCCCTCCTCCCCACTCTTTATCCCCCCCTCCCCCCCTTTAACTTTTACATTGATACTTATGAGTATAAGGTTACGGCAACATAATCATCATTTTGATGACTGCTCTGTGGTAGACGTTAATATTATAACTTCTACTAGTGGTAAAACTTGCGCATTGTTCCCTCTTCCCCCTACCCCCTTCTTTACTAAATGAGTTAATTTCTTGCAAATGTTTTAAATTATTACATTGTTTTTATTTTTTTGTATTTTTCTGTGCTAAAAAACAGGTTTTACTAAAGTCTTTAACATTGCATAATTAATAACTAATAGTGTACACCAGAACTAAAAAAGGCTGCATTGTGAAACGTGTGATTTATAAAATAGCTTCCAAGTCACCCAGGTGTTACAGTCTGAAACACCCTAGTGCTTTAGTCTTAAGGCTACATCCAATGAATGCAATAATTCATAGCAGAAGGTAATGTAATCTGGTAAATCTCCAGCATTCCCTTGCTACGGAATGGTGTCACCACTGTAATTTGCATGGGAAATTTCAAAGCAAAAGTACTTTCTGTTGATAGTCTGCTGGCTGAACCGAATGTCACACTTTCACCTGCTATGCATGTGAAAAGCATCTGGCTGCTGTTTGTTAGCATTTATATCATTTATATTAAATGGATACATATTTATCCTGTCAGGGTACTACGTTGTATAGTCACTTTTCGCCTCCTGATTCTGCTGAATTTATAGGATTTACACCTCATATGTTCTTCTTCTTAGGACATGCTTCAGAGTAAATGAAACTCCCTCATAAAAAAAAACATGCCACAATGTAACGGGTGGCTGACACTGTTCATAAAATAACATCTGCAAATGTTTTTGTGGAGTAAAACTCGGATCATTTTACAGTCAGTTTAGCTAAATCTTCTGTCTATATACTTATTTGTATATCTCTGTGATTAAGACTGATTTACTAAGGGTACCGCTATTCTGTGCTCACTATACAATCAGTGAGATCATATATGTATATATATATATATATATATATATATATATATATATATATACACCACACAATTTAATTTTGCAGCACCTTGTATACACTTATGCAAAATCGATAATGGTTGAGATGTTTTTGAGCTGAAAAAATGAAGGACAAGTTTGGAAATTTTCTGCCGGACAAACAATAAATTGAAAGGTTAATGTGTTTCCTGTCCGACCTGTCTGCACTAGGTATTTGTAAAAAAAAAAAAACAAATAAAAAATGAATTCATTTATATCCACTGAACGATTTATCGGTCATTACATAAGTTGCAATATTGTTTGCACTCACAGCCGAATGTTTTTTCGAAAATGGGTTTGGCCGATTTTTCGTATAGTGTATGGCTAGCATTATTTTGTAATTTATTCAAAGAAAAATACATACACACCGCGGAATTGATTTATTAAAAGTGAAGAGTGACACATCTGGTGCAGCTGTGCATGGTAGCCAATCAGCTTTTACCTTCAGCTTGTTCAATTTAGTTTTGCCAAAAAAACTGAAAACTGATTGGTTTCTATGCAGAGATACATTTTAAATTTTTTCCATCTATGTTTGATTTTCTCACATAAACCCAATATGTGAATGATGATACATCAAATTTAATATCAAAATATGCTCTTCTGTGCTGTAACCAAATCACTTCCGGTTTGATAATGAGCAATTACTTTCTGTGACAATGGCAAATGCGTTTGTATTTGTTAAAAAATGTATGAATAAAATTATTGAGAAATGCTAATAATCAATTTTTTTGTATTGTGTATGTTAAGAACATTAACAATGTTATCAAGAAACAAATAATTATTTTGTGCAGTTAAATTACAGTATGTTGTAGTTTTTTTTCTTCTTTGAATTTAATAAAAATGATTTTACCCTTATTTAGTAATCTTGTTATCTAATTCTACATGTACCGCAATAGTCCAACTGTGCCCCCCCTTTTTTGTTTGGTCTTAGGTTAGGGGACCTTAGACCCAATGGGGTAGATTCACATACACTTAATATTGCGCTGCGTAATCGAAATACTCTACGCTGCCGTATTTTACCAGGCTCTACACCGAATCCTGGTAGATTTTTGCCCGTACGCTACGGCGGCGTAGTCTATTTCTCGCCGCGTAATCGAAATACGCGATTGGGGGGCGTGAAGCATTTAAATTAAGCGCGTCCCCGCGGCGATCGAACTGCGCATGCTCCGTTCAGAAATTTCCCGCCGTGCATTGCGCGAAATCACGTCGTTACGTCATTCGTTGTTTGAGTAGCGTCGTTTACGAACATTCCTATTCCTGGACGACCTACGTAAAAAATAATGAACGACGTCGGAAAACGTAGAAATTCGATGCGGGAACGACGGCCATACTTAACATGGGCTGTCTAATATTAGAGCAGCAAAAAGCTGGTATAGTGTTACGCAAATAAAAGATGACTAAAGGTGCCGTAAGAGATTGCGATTGAAGATTGTAATTTCGGGGATCGCCGGAAAAAGCTCATTTGCATACCCCGACGCGGAAAACGACGGGAAGTCCACCCAGTGGCCGCAATTTTATTGCAGCGTAGATCCGAAGGCGTACAAACACGTAATCCAGTCGAATTGAAGCCCGCAGCCGTCTATTCATGGTTTGAGGTTTTCGACTAGCTAGAAAACGCTCGTAATTTGAAATTACTCCAGTCTAACACCAGTTAGACAGGCGTAATGGCTCTCTGAATCTGGCCCAATGTTTCTATATCGAATTTCCAGGATGATGGTACTTTTTATTTCTATATCTATCTATAACTATCCTAGAGGCTCTACTTTAAACCAGTATGTTGTAGTTAAGGAATAATATCAAGCAATAGCAAAAGAAAAAATTATGTTTTCATCATAATCCTCATAATTTAATATAAATGCCTCATATTAGCATAAACAATGTTATTTAATCAAAACAATGGTAACCATATTGTATTAAAGCAAAGAGAAAAAAAAAAGAAACTAACCAAAGTTTAACTCCACCACATGGAACAACCAAATATGGAATTTGCAAACCTTTATTGCTCATGAAAATGTAAAGAGTAAACTAGACAACAAGAATAGTATAATAATATTAAAATCGTTGTTGTATAGTTAATTATCTACCAAAATATTGTTCAAAATCAAAAGATTTTGGTGACATTTCAACAGGTTTGCAAAAAACATGGAAACTACTTTCAACTATCCTGGTCAATCTGTGTGCCAAAATGCAGTGCCTCATTAGCCTTTTATGATTTTTTTTTCCACAGACAGAAAAAACTAAAACATGCAAGAAATAATATAAAAAAAATGTAAAAGTAAAAGTACAAAAATAATGTTAAAAAAATGCTAAGAAAATTAAATACAATGGAATATATATATAAAAAAAAAACCTCAGAGAATAAAAGATAAATAATATATTTTTAAGCATAATTCACAAAATATACAGTAAGTTAAGAGTTTTCCATTGTGTAGTAAAATCTATTTCACTGAAATCATTCCATTCATCCCTATTCATTATAGATTGATTATAACAACGGACAAAGTACAGTATTTCTGTGATGTTTATTTAAGCTGATTCTTCTCTTTGGAAATTCACAATATTTATTTGCATATGAAAATGGTTTATTTAGTGTTAAATATACATGAGAAAGACATGTGTCTGGATAAAAATGCATTTGTTACATGTTTGCTGGTGGGTTTGTTATTATAAAAATGATTTTTTACTTTTTTTAACAAGATTTTGTTTGTTAAATATGTGAATCTTTTATTAGTTTTCACTTTTTAATTTCAAACTTATATTTACTTAATATTTCATTTTCAGGAAGTTCAGCTACTTCTTTCAAATTAGAAATACTATTGTTAAGACAAAGTTAAAATCCTATTGATAATACTGCATAACGCAAGGCCAAATGATGTCTAAAGACATGCAGTCTTAGCTGTCTGCAGGTAGTATATTCAAAATAAGCTATCATCATATGAGTGAAAAACATGGTGTAATGTCAGATACATTGTAAATACAGAAACCTTTAACCTGAAGCACCCTGGTTTGAAGCCAGTCACAACCTGAGGGATTGAAAATCATTCTGATGAGGTGATGTTAGAAAGTTCTAAGGGAAGTGAATATGGTGGTCTTGGCTTGGATCCCAGAGACATAAAGTTCCCAGAACAAAACTACCTCATCTTGGGTCCAATTGGCAGTCTCTGCTTTGTCATTTGGGGTCCAAAATGTAAAATAGGTCATAAAGAATAAAGCTTCCCCCGGTGAATGGTAGTCTCTCCAAATGAATGAAAAGGTAAATGAATCAGTAGTGGTTTATGTGGACTGTCTACAATAGGAAACAGTGGGAAGTGGTTAAAGCCATTGTGTAATCATCTTTCAGCAACAAAATAAATTACTGCCTTGCATGTAAGAGATACATTTAACAGGGATGACTGCTGTGCAACAATGTAAATGTTTACTGTAATGTCATGTTTTTAATCAGAAACAATCATTTATGATATAAATAAGAAAAAAAAAACAAGCGTTATCTTGTTCAGAACTGACACACAATATGTTTTCCTACTTAATCATAATTATATATTTGTTATAGTCCAGTTAACTGAAGCAGAATAAGTAAATTAACCAGAATATGTAAACACTTACCTTGTAAAATAACCGGCTCACGTTAAAAATAGAAATAAAGATATAACATAGAATTATAGATCTATGTATAAAATACATTTGTTTGAATTAGAATAACCTTTTCAATGTATAAAGCAAAATCATGTCTCTCCTTACAGGAAGGACTCTCATCTGACAGTTATATAGATATACCGATACATTCTCTTTCATTTTTATTAAAGTAAATCTCTAGTTTTCTCACGTAGGGCCAGTCATAATGCAATGTTCTGTGCCTGAGTAACTAATTCCCGTACCCTAGGGCTGTTAAATGCCCTTTATAAGCTCCTGCTAGTGGACAGTATGGTCCCATTTTAGATACTTCTGTTAAATGTATCTCTTACATGCGAGGCAGTCATTTATTTTGTTCCTGAAAGATTTTGCCAGTGGGCAGCGTGGTCCCATTTCAGATACTCCTCTCAGTTTGACTCATTCATCTCTTCGAAAGTGTGAAACTTTAGGATAACCTCTCATTGGCTTCCCCTCTTCTTTTTTTCTCCCCCTTCTAGTTTCTCTGCCTTTTGCCCTTTCCTGTTTTCTCCTTCATAATTTTCTCCTCATGTCCTTGCTAAAAGATTGACCATATTACGTATTACCTACAAGACCACATCTTACGTTATGTAGGTTGGATCGGTGGGCCCTTTATTTTTCAAGTACCCTTTCCTTTTCAGTTGACAGGGTATCTGACATTGTTTATTTGCTATAAACCACTTAAAAGGTTTTGATAATGTACCTTACATGCATGCTCTGCTAATAATGTGTAATGCTATCTTCCAATCTGCATTATATTCCATTTGTCTTGATTTAGAGCTGTCAACAATTGAGCATATTTGTCTAAGTAAGATATGTCTCTGTTTTGTAGGCATATATATTGTTTATATTCTTTTTTTTTTTTTTTAAAGTGTATTTTTGTGCGTGAACTCGAGAGAGAGGAGCCGGACTGTAGGAGTTGGGAGTAGGCAGACCCTCCCCCCGGAGGCAATCGCCATCCTTCTCCATGCCCCTGGTGGCAATGGCGGGTGTGAAGGGGGGCCTCCCACTCACCCCGCCCTACCTGCTCCTCTTGGGAGCCCAACTGGGGCCCAACGGGACCCCAATGGGGCAGAGGGACTCCCCCTATGAGGGAGTGAGGGGGCCTAGCCCACCCAGCCAGCCCCGTAGGTCCTTCGCCTCTCTTTATTTTAAGAGACCGCATGGCCAAAGTGCATGTGTTTTAAACCAATTTCGTGTGCGTGCAAGTGTGGTGGTTTTTGTGGGGGGGGGGGGTGGGCGTACTAAGCACAGGCGTACCCTGCATAGCACACCCACCGGGAGCCGGGCTGAGACCACCAAACTCAATTCACATGTAGCCGAGACCGGGATCCGAACCCTTGGCTGCAGAGGTGAATGGCTTGTCAGCGCAGTGCCAATCACGTTGAGCCACCACAGCTCTATATTGTTTATATTCTAATAAAAATGTATTAAACATAAGCTCTTGCCAGGTCAACTAGATTAATATCAGATTATCAAGCTAGATCAACTAACTAAAGGAAGGTCTATTATAAATTGATGTTTTGAAGATTCACTGACCTACCGCCATAAAAGTGATACAGCAACAAGTGGGAGGAGGAACCTCTAGTCATAGTGGGCTTGATGGAGCTTAGGTTGGCATGGTCTCCGAACAGTAGGGTACACTGGCACTTTGATTTTTTATCAACTTGTCACCTTCTATCTCTATATATCTTTCTCAGAGTGGTTATCCCCCTTCCACCTACCATTTTTTTGCCATGGTTGTCAGCCCCCTCTGTCTCTTTCCCAGAATTGTGATTCCATTTTTTCTCACCTTCCTTATCATTACTGACTACAACTGTCAGTCTAATGCCATGTACACACGATCAGACTAAATTCTGACCGTGCCAAAACGCGGTAACGTACAACAATACGAGGAGCCGAAAAAAATTTAGTTCAATACTCCTGAGTATGCGTCGACTTGATTCTGAGCATGCGTGGATTTTTCTCCGATGGACTTTCACACAGACGATCAAAATATAATATTGTTTTTATATCCATTGGAAAAATTTTAAACATGTTCTATTTTTTTACACCAATGCGAAAAAAGTCCGATGGGGTCCAGACACGATCGGTTTGTCTGAAGAAAAAAGTCCATCGGACTGTTTTCATTGGAAAAACCAATTGTGTGTACACGGCATAATCCTTGGCTGTTATATCAAATTATTCCATCCATTTTTGAGTTGTCAATCTCTTCTTCAACTCTGACCCACTAGCCTTTATCTAGTTGTGGATTGTCTTCCCCTCTGTTTTGTGCTTTTATCTCAGTTCACACACTGGAGCTGATATCTTGCTGTAATGCAGGTGTAGATAAAGAAGTGACAAACCAGCGCATTTTGTAAAATATAATGCTTTAGGTGTCCTTGGTTTTTGATTACCCATATTGAGCCACAGCCAATTTGAAAAAGCTTCACTCATTTTAATGAACCACACGCACTGCAATTCACCCTCTCTCCTGTTCAGTTTCCATTAAGGCTCATACACATTACTAGGCTGGGTTGAACAGAAAAACAAAACAAAAGCTCAGGTCAGAGCCGCTGTACTATCAATCAGATGTTAGTACAGCCACCCCCCCTGCTTTGCGATTTTGTTTTGACAGGGGGAGGTCCTTCCCCCACACTGACACTCCAGGCAGTGTTCTCAGCCATTGGGGTACACTGATTGGGAGCCGAGTGGAAGACCTTCTTCCCTGATGACCCGTTCAGTCAGCTTCTGTCGGACCAGCTGCATTATGCACAGGCCAAATGTCAGCCTGTTTCTATTGAATTGGCCAATGCTGCTCGACATTCAGTCCATGTGTACTAGGCTTTAATCAAAAGGTGGTAACATTACCTCTCAGTTATATCATCCTTCCAAGACTTTCAATTCTCATTGAAGGGTATAAATGTACTAATATAAATTAACAAGCTAACATAACGTAAGTGAAAAAGTGCTAATAGAACGTAACAATACCAATACAGTATGCTTGATACATCTGAATACAATCAGTCTATAGAGGATGTAACACAATCAGATTGGATGATCTGTTTATCTGGAATTGTACAAACCTTAAATGTGTGTGGGCTCACATAGGATTGAATATATTCATAGATGAGTCTGTATAAAACATTAACTGGGTCATATGGAATTTTCCTAAGGAGGGTGTCTACTTTCTCTTTTTCTTTCTCTCCAACTTGTCTTTGTTTCTCTTCTAGTGAGTGGATATTTCAAAGTAATTTTTGCCATATATGTTTTGTTTTATTAAGGAAAAGTGTAACGTTTACAGTACAGTAACCTATACCAATCAGAATTAATATTTTACTGATTGCCTATGCCTACACTCAGTGGCTATAGCTAAAAAATATGATTGGTTAAGTGGTTAGTGCCATTTACGTTGAATCGAACATTTCCATTCGAACATTTCGCCTACAAGAATTCTAATGTTGTATGACTAGTAATAATGTTGAATCTATTTTCTCATAAATCGAAATCTATTCTCTGTAATGTCAAATCTATTATTTCTATAGTGTCAAATCTTTTCTCTATAATGTTGAATCTTTTCCCTATAATGTCGAATCTTTTCCCTATAATGTCGAATCTCTCTATATCGAATTTTTACCGCAACGAAAACGAAAATAAAGCATTTTTTATGTCGGATCTTTCCGTTTTCGTTTCTTGCGCTTTCGTTATCGTTTGTTAAAACAATAACGAAAAAAACAGATTTTCGGAAGAAAATGCATTCTAACGAAAACAAATGCGCATGTCTAGTTGATAGACACTGCCATCTTTAGAGTAATGCATGCTAAAATCTGTAACGTCAAATGTTAGACCTAAAAAAATGATTGAGATATATACTATATATATATATATATATATATATATATATATACATACAGTATCTCACAAAACTGAGTACACCCCTCACATTCTTGTAAATATTTTACAGTATTATATCTTTTCATGTGACAACACTGACACTTGTACAATGTAAAGTAGTGAGTGTACAGCTTGTATAACAGTGTAAATTTGCTGTCCCTCCAAAATAACGCAACACATAACCATTAATGTCTAGACCACCAGCAACAAAAGTGAGTACACCCCTAAGTGAAAATGTGAAAATGTCCAAACCCTCTTTGGGCACGAAGTGTCAATATTTTGTGTAGTCACACCAATTTTTTCCAGCACTTTCTTAACCCTCTTGGGCATGGAGTTCACCAGAGCTTCACAGGTTGCCACTGGAGTCCTCTTGCATCACTCTTCCATGCCATGACATCACGGAGACCCCCCCACCCCTTCAACCTCTGGTGGATGATATTAGAGATCTGTTCTAATGTCCTGATGCCTGCGTGCTGCACCTTTCGTCTGAGCAATGTCACACAGATGCTACAATCCAGTGGTTTAGTGTCTGTATCTGACATGCTTGGCCAATCCATACACTTTACTTTACCCTCAGCTACCCAAGCGCTGCTTTAGCAAGGCAGGATTTACCTTGAAGGTCTGTGTTTGGGGTTGTCCTATCATTTTGGAATACTGTCATGCAGCCTTACTGTGGAACAAACTCCAAAGGGAGGGAATCATGCTCTGCTTGAATATGTCACAGTATATGTTGGCATTCACCGATGGTTCTGCTTACCAGATTTACCGTGGTCTATTAATCAAAAAAAGGCCCTAAACAGCGTGTGGATAATCACAGCAGGATTTGGAAACATGATATGCCAGATGCACTCAAAGTCACAGCTTCAATCCGGTAGATGGAAAACCTTGAGGACCGTAGGCCATAGAAGATATACAGGACCGCAATAGTGTAAAATCGTAATTTTTTTTTATTTAAAAACAAAGACAAAAACGCACTTACATGGTGACAGTGCTAGATGGCATAGTAATCTGAAGCTCTGGCCGGAAGCATAAACAGATACCCGTCCAAAGGTGTGGAAAATGTAAATCAGCAGGGGGTGATTCTGGTGCAGTACACGTTCCGCCCGACCGGTTTCGCGAAATATATTTTTCCTCGATAAGTTCCTTGTTAGGCTTGTCGAGAAACTTGACAAGCTGTCTTTGCGTACACACTGTCAAGACCAAATCTTGTTGTTCTCAAACGCAGTGACGTACAACACATACAACGGCATGTTCCCCTGGCACAACCCTTGGGGCTGCTTTTGCTAATCTCATGTTACTGCGTGTTAGGTAAAAGTTTGGTAAGAGACATTTTCACTTTTCAGTCTGCTACAGCGTGACGAATGTGCTATTTCCATTACAAATGCTACTTTTACTGAAGGTGCGCAGGTTTCTTAGCATACACACAACGTGTTTCTCGTGAAAAACCAGCCCGACGAGGAACACGACTCCCGTCGAGGAAAAAGAGAACTTGCTCTCTTTTTTCCTCGGCGAGTTCCTCAACATTTTACTCAATGAAAAGCATACACATGACCGTTTTCCTTGGCAAAAAAAGCTCTCCCACCAAGTTTCTTGATGGATTCTGTCGAGGAAACCGGTCGTGTGTACGCGGCCTCAGAGTAAGCAGTGTTCATTTTTTCACCCACTATACAATCGATCTGTGGTAGGGATTTGGAGTGGAATATTATTACTGAAGTAATTTCACCTTTATTTTCACATTTTGGACTATTATTATTTAGATATTTATTAGTGTTTTTGTTTTATGATTATTGATCATATTTGCATAATATGTTCACATCATTGTGCTTAGAAGTTACATATTCCTTAGTGGTTAATGCTTGAGTATTAGCACCGAGCACAATGAATGAATGAATGAAAACTTATATAGCGCGGCACATGCGAACTGAATCGCCTCTGGGCGCTTGTTGTTCCTGTCTCCTTTGGTATCAAAAGAGATGAGTCTTGATCTTTCTCCTAAATGCTAGGTGGTTCTCCTCCAACCGAATGCTGGTTGGTAAAGCGTTCCATAGTCTGGGACCTTGGACTGCGAATCTTCTATCTTTTTTGGACTATATTATTCCTTGGATTAGCGCAATTATTCCTAAAGGTTTTTATTGTGTTTTGATTTTTTTTTTGCAAATGTCTGGCAAAGTCTCTTAAATATTTGTGTTTTTTAATGGTCAAGAATTAAATGGAATGTGGACACCCATTATTAAACTTTGAGCCCCACTAAAACATGCCCGACTATATTTTTTTATTTGTCCTAGAAAAAAATATATAGAACAAAAGATATAATTTCTGTGTCTTATCCTGGTTTGGACAAAACCAGGCAGTATCATTCTTACCACAATGACATCAGGATATTCTATAAGTTCTACTGCTGGACAAAAAAACATTGTCCAGATGTTGCCATGATAAAAGTGATCTGTAAATACCCTGTAGTACATACAATTTTTTTTTTTTTTACATTTTTTTTTATCAATTTTTTTTTACAATGCTTTCTTTTTTTTTAAAGTGGGAGGGGGGAGGGTGTACAGCAGGGATCCTCAAACTACGGCCCTCCAGCTTTTGTGGAACTACACATCCCATGAGGCATTGTAAAACTCTGACATTCACAGACATGACTAGGCATGATGGGAATTGTAGTTCCTGAACAACTGGAGGGCCGTAGTTTGAAGACCCATGGTGTACAGTGTCAGTGTTTTTGTTTTGTTTTTGTTTTTTACAATGAATTTTTGTATTTATTGCATTTTTTTTATCAGCCCTGTTGGAGGGCTTTGGTGAGATATCAGGGGTCTTAACAGACCTCTGAAATCTCCCCTTTGAGACAGGGAAAGGGACTATGGACACAGATTCCCCAGTCCCTTTCTCAGCAGCTTCAGCTGTGCTGAAAATGAATGGAGGGATGACAGCGACTTCTCTTCATAAACACAGTTTACGATGTTTCAGTTATGTGAATGGACAGAGTCAGTGATCACTGGCTCCTACCTCCGCTCACCATTATGACACATCGAGGGGGTGGAGGAGGAGAACGGAGGGAGACGGCAGCACAGAGGGGGACACGGCAGCACGGAGGGGGACACGGCAGCACGGAGGGGGACATGGCAGCATGGAGGGG
Source organism: Rana kukunoris (assembly GCA_029574335.1). Lineage (NCBI taxonomy): Eukaryota > Metazoa > Chordata > Amphibia > Anura > Ranidae > Rana > Rana kukunoris. Next base: position 512,590,614 of record CM056049.1, read on the forward strand.
GACAAGGCATCATGGAGGGGGACAAGGCAGCACGGTGGGGGACAAGGCAGCACGGTGGGGGACAAGGCAGCATGGAGGGGACACGGCAGTATGGAGGGGGACACGGCAGTGCGGAGGGGGACACGGCAGCACGGAGGGAGACACAGCAGCATGGAGGGAGACACAGCAGCACAGAGGGAGACGGCAGCACGGAGGGAGACGGCAGCATGGAGGGGAAAATGGAGGGAGAGAGCCGCATGGAGGGGGACACAGAGGGAGACGGCAGCATGGAGGGGGACACGGAGGAAGAGAGCAGCATGGAGGGGGACACGGAGGGAGAGAGCAGCATGGAGGGAGACACGGAGGGAGAGAGCAGCATGGAGGGGGACTTGGAGGGAGAGAGCAGCATGGAGGGGACATGGAGGGGGACAGCAGCAGAACGGAGGGAGGCTGGAGGAGGATACGGCGACAGTCAGCAGTGATCGGTGCTTGTAACTCCCCCACCGCACTGATCACCCTGACTGTCCAGGTATCGGGTGAAGCATCGGAGCATTTGCCCGAGTATAAATACTTGGGAAAATGCTCAGTATCGGTACCGGTAAAGGTACAATTTTTTCCTAAATAGCTTCCTTTACCTTCACTTACCTCATCCTTCAATTTTGCTTTTAAATGTCCTTATTTTTTCTGAGAAATTCTCACTTCCTGTTCTTCTGTCTGTAACTCCACACAGTAATACAAGGCTTTCTCCCTGGTGTGGAGTGTCATGCTCACCCTTCCCTTGGACTACAGGAGAGTCAGGACGCTCTCTACGTTGCAGATAGAGAAAGGAGCTGTGTGTTAGTGGACATCCTGACTCTACTGTAGTCCAAGGGAGGGGGCAAGCACGACACTCCACACCAGGGAGAAAGCTGTGTGTGGAGTTACAGACAGAAGAACAGGAAGTGAGGATTTCTCAAAAGCAAAATCGAAGGATGAGGTAAGTGAAGGGGGACTGCACTAAGGTAAAGGAAGCTATTTAGGAAAAAAATTGTACCTTTACAACCCCTTTAAGGAGAGTATGGACTGCCTGTTTTTCTGTGCATTATATATAGTAGTTGATTGTGTATGTATTTAGTACAGAAAGCAAAAAGGTATGGATTATGAAATGTATGGTCTAATTATTATGGGCATACCAAAAGATCAAGAGATTTTAACTTAAAGTATATCTTTGGCATTAAAGTATATCTATGGTCATTTAAATGTTTACATATTCCTAAAAAGCAGTGAATTAGCTTTAAATTAGGCCCTCACTACCCTCTGTAGCAACAGGCACTGTGTAGAAATTATTCCACAAATGTATCACCAGAAGTACTGAGGTCTTTTCTCTATGCAGCTTCACTCAGCCTGCTTGCCTCTCCCAGCAGCAACTCAGCAGCCTAGTAGGCTTCTATTTCCTAAAGCAGGTGTCCCTAACACCCAGTCCGCGGACCCGTGGTTGCCATGAAACTGGTCCCTGGTGCTCTAAAGTATACTTTTTGACAACAAACTTCTAAATGAGCAGGTTTTCAAAAAAATCTGCTCCGTCGGACAAACTTTTTCTGTTTTCTTCAGACAAAAGTTTGCTCTGCAAACAGACAAACTTTTCGGCAACAAAAGTCCTACGGTGCAAAGTCCTATCGTGTGTACAGAAGTCCATCGAACAAGCACAAGCATGCATGCACAGAACCAATTTTAAAATCAACCAACAATAGCAGAAGTTGAAAAAAGGGTGGCGGTAAAGAGCAGAAAAGAGCTAAAAAAACATGTGATTTTGGGAAAGTTTGTTGAAAAAGTCCTGCCGTATGTATGCATACCAACGCCCTGTGAACAAAAATCCATGGAAAAGTTTGTTTGAAGTCCGATTGTGTGTATGGGGCTTTAGAATGACTACAGCACTTCTGTTTTGAACTTTCAAGGTGAATTGCTTAACTGTGCCTGCAGCTACAGAGGTAAACAAAAGGGTGTAATTCATTTTTGACCTAGATTTTAGATGTGATTAATCACAGCACTATAACTAGCATAGCAAGCCATTTCAAATGGAAAGTGCCCTTCAAAACATATTTTAAATTCTGTCGACTATGCTAGGTTAAGGTTTCACTACTGATTAAACAACAATCATATGGGTTCCAGACCTTACAGAACTGAACATTTCAGTATTGTGTGACTTGCAAATGGCTTTACAACTTTCAATTCTGTCACTAGGTCGGCTGTTAGCATTAAAAATCAGATCACAGCCTAACAAATTGTTATCCAAGTAAGCGAGACATTATAGATTTTCAATTTAATGTTTGCCACATAGGGTATGTTTGCCACCCTATGTACAGTCATAGTGATAATGTAACCGGACAGGTTATGGTGGGGTGTGATCAAAGGAACAGAAAAGCTTGCCATGAATTCTTTGTAAAAGATGGCAGAGCTTTCTTCATACAAAAGGTATGTACTTGTCATCACATCATCACAGATCAAAAAGACAAGGAGCTTATTCCTAATTGTAGGAAATCATAGAAAACATACCTTTATGCCTCTGAGCCAACTACACCTTAAGTGGTTTACAAAACATATATAACCAAATAGTATAGAGCCATTTATTTGTAACTGCACACAGCTGTTTTGTTTTTGTTGATCATTATGATGAATTCCCAAACTTTTGTGTAACAGTCAGAACTATTTAAATGGTAAGAGCCGGTTCACACTGGGACGACCTGGGATCCGACTTCAAGTAGCCCCAAGTTGCGCGGTCAAGAAAATTGAATAGAAGTGAATGGGAGCCGTCTTTATGTACACTACTGAAGTCGCTCCGACTTCAGAAAAAGTTCCTGTACTACTTCAATCCGACTTCTAGGCAACTTGTAGGCAACTTGTACCCATTGATTTCAATGGAAGTTGTCTCAGAAGTCGGATCACTGTCTTAACTGAAGCTACAATACAGGAAGATAACATACATTTCTCAGGCAAACCCCTTCCTCCCACAGAGCTGATTGTTTTTTGATTGGCCACTGGAAAGCCTCCTGTCCTGGAGGCAACTTGAAGTTGCCTTGTACTGTCCTGGAGGAAACTTGAAGTTGCCTTGTAAGTTGCCTGATGATTCATACTCAAGTAGTGTCCAAGTTGCCTCCCAAAGTCGTGCTGAAAGTCATGTTGCCCCTGTGTGATTGGGCTCTAAGTGCTCCTGTGTAACTTATTAGTATTCAAGACACAGTTATATGCAATAATAAATAAAAACAAATATAACTACTTTATTTAATTTTTAATGAAAGCCAGATCAGAACCTGAACATGGGCGTCTATAATGAACAATATAAATAACTGTAAAGAATAAGAAAGGCAATTAATGCTGATGAAAAAGACAAAGCAGCCACCGCTATCATATATTCTGTGTATATTTTCTATTTTACTGTAGTAAACATCATACAATGATGATATTCTTTTTAGTTAGCAAATTATACAGTGTCGCCTTGCTCTTTTTTACCATTTTTTCACTATATTAATTCTGTAAACCACAAAAAAAAACACTGTAGTGTATCAAACTGGACAGCTAACACATGTGCGCTAACCATTTTAAATGCTACAGTGAACTTTGTGCTGAGCAGGCGTGCTTTCTCTTAATTGGTATAATTTAATAATAAAGATCTGGTCGGCACAGTGTCAGCAATATCTGACTTGCATAGATCTGTTATTCATAATTGAGCTTTTATAAACGTATGCTAGTTGCCAGTAATTGGCTGACCCAGATTTCTGTGTTCTGAAAAAAAATTTTTTGACAAAGAACAGGATATACCGTAACTGTAATCCAGTATGATTGATCATCATGTGAAAACACTGTAGCTGTAATCCCTCGACAAAATCTGTTATACTTTTAATGTAAAGCACTCTATGCCAATGCACAGAAAACTTAAAAAAAAAAAAAAAAAACTGTTGGATTTTGTTAAAGTGTTTCAACAGAATACACAAATGAAGATAATGTTTATATACTTAATGCTCATATATTGTTCTAAAATCAGCGGGCATGCGTTGTTACCATAATAAATGCCATTTTATGAAATGTCAATGTCACAAATTGTTTATTTACACAGGAAAGGTCCATTAGCTCCAGTTCATAATATACATCCCCTTTCAGTTCAGTGTCATTCTCAGTATTCAATGTCCTTCATATATGTGGATCAATAGTAACCTCCTTCAAGAAAACAATCTGTTGTATCAATGATTCTAATGGCTTAGATTTTCTGACAAATGTGCAGTCTTGATTTTGAAGAAAATGTGGCATCTTTCCATATTTTGCAAGACAAGCCCTTAGCACAGTCGCATCGCTGAAAGATCTCCAATCCATGAGAGCCTTTTTTCCGTATCTTTGTGCAAACTTCTCCTTGTCGTAGTACTGGTTTGCAGATTTTGGTCCAAAAATGGCGGGCACAGCAATAACCTTCAATGCAGTCAGTTGAACGAAGGCAAGGGTCTCCTTCATGTCCTATAAATTAAAAAACAAAAATCAGCAATAATAACAAACAAGTATGATTACATACAAAAAAAAGGCAAGAGGTTTTTTTTTTTTTTTTAATGTCAAGGTTTTGTTAGCAGATTTAAAAATATTTGCCATGAAACTAATGATTGATTGAGGCATAACCTAAGTGGTGAAGCCAACAGGAAAAATTTGACCTGTAAGTTCCATTTTAGAAGAAGATCCTTCTACATGATGTGGTCTCAGGAATGATACTGCTGTATGAAGAACTTGCATGTGACTCCAGCTTATAAGTACATTTTAGGACTACACTCTCAGTATGGGCAAAAATTACCAGCAAACTAAAATATTGCAGGGTGTCCATTGTGTCATAAGTGCCGGTTCACACTACAGCGACTTTGCGAGGCAACTTCAAGGCAACTTTGAGGCAACTTCAAGGCAACTTCAAGTCGCCTCCAGGACAGGCATCTTTAACAAATAATAATCAGCTCTCTGGGAGGAAGGGGTTTGCCTGAGAAAAAGATTTTCTCTTCCTGTAAATTTCTCTTCCTCTGATTTTGGAGGCGACTTCCATTGAAATCAATGGCTACAAGTCACCTAGAATTCGCCTTGAAGTAGTACAGGAATCTTTTCTGAAGTTGGAGCGACTTCAGTAGTGTGCATTAAGATGGCTCTCATTTACTTTAATGTAATTTCTCATGTTGCGCGACTTGGGGCGAGACAAGTCGGATCCCAATTTGCGGTAGTGTGAACGGGCACTTAAGCCTTGTACACAGGATCAGTCCATCCGATGAGAATGGTCTGATGGACCGTTGTCATCGGGTTAACCGATGAAGCTGACTGATGGTCTGATGTGCCTACACACCATCGGTTTAAAAAACTGATCGTGTTAGAACGCGGTGCCGTAAAACACAACAATGTGCTGAAAAAAATTAAGTTCAATGATTCCAAGCATGCGTCAAACTTGATTCTAAGCATGCAGATTTTAAAGCAAGTTGGCTTTTTTTTAACCGATGGTTAAATAACCTATGGGGCACACACGATCGGTTTTGACTGATGAAAACGGTCCGTCAGACCGTTGTCCTCTGTTTAACCTATCGTGTGTACGCGGCCTAAGTGTCAAGGGTCCCTGGCTTTTTCCACCTGCTTTGGTTCTTCCCACAGATACAGACTTACTTAAGGTAAATAATATTCTTTTTTTCATGACTTCATGGGTTCCTTCTTATGCCTGCTTGGTCCTTCTGAGTCTCAAGAATTAACAATTTATCTGCACACCTTTCTGCATGAGCCATTGTGGATCCAAGAGAGAGTGCCTACCTTACAACAATGCAAAGCAGAGATTAATACAAAGTTCCCATATAAGAAACTGACCTATGACCACATAGATTGCCTGAAAACAAATCTGAAAATTCGGGGTATGTGGCAGGAAGATTATTTTACTAATTTTGACATATCAATGCAACAGGAATAAAGGGAACATATTTTTAATGTGGGTACTTGCTGTGGTGACAACTGATTAAGGCCCTTTCACACTGGGGCGGGAGGAGCAGTGGCGGTACAGCGCCGCTAAAAATAGCATCACTATACCGTCGTAATTGCCGCAGAGACGCATTGCGGGCGCTATTACCGTGGTTTCCCATTGTTTTAAATGGGAAGGAGCGGTTTACATACCACTCCTCTCACCGCTCCAAAGATGCTGCTTGCAGGAGATTTTTTCTCTCATGCCAGCAAGAAGGCTGGGCAGGAGTTTTTCAGTCAGTATTTAGGCGCTATTTTTAGCGCTGTACCACCTGAAAAACTCCTCAGTGTGAAAGGGGTCCAAGAGAGGATTACCTTACAGTTTGTGTTGTGTCTTCAGAACAGAAAGTCTCCCTAATGGAGAACAGGCAGCAGCTATCAAAACTATAAAAAAAGGTTTGGTTTTAGAATATTAGATTTTTTTTTAAATCACTTCCTCTGCCTTTCTCACTGGTACTGGCAATTAATTCAAGAGCTGTGTTCCTCATGACCTAAACTAGTACCCGACTCTGGGCAATTCAGATCCTCCATAAATGAAAATGTCTTTATTATTTGATAACACTGCTGTCACACATGTACATGTCTTATATAAAATCATGAAACTTCTTCATATAGCAGCAGGAAGTCTTACCTTTTATATGGGGCATTTTAGGGTGATGTCTCCTAATATCTTGCCAGTTCATATCTTTATTAGATGTGTGACTGTTCTTTTTTGGGCGCCCTTCAAGCTCTGGTATATGAGCTGTCAACATAGTCTCAGCAACTGGAACGCAAATACCTGTAAAATATAACAATGCAATTTTCATAAATTCTCATATCCTTGTCTTATGTCTTATGGTAACATTTTAGGATTCTTCAAATTCAAGGACTTTGTGTTGTTGAAAACAGACAACTCTAAGGTTGAATTCACACTTTAGCATTTCATGAACTTGCATACAATCATGCAATTTAGTGCATGTTTACGAACTGTCACAATTACGTTACCATCCATTATTAACAGCACACCAAATGTAGCAAAAAAGACACTCAGAAAGGTGCATGAGCTACTTTGCTGCATGTAGGGCAGCCAAAGGCATGCGCACAAGGTGTGCTGGGTGTGCCTGGGCACACCCTAAACATCCTGCATGGTGCCAATTCCCACTACTTCCTATCTTCCATCTGCAGTGCTGCCAGCTTCCCTCCTCTCTTTTTCAGGAGTGGGGAAGGTAAATATTTTATTAACTGGCTGTGAACACAGTGAATGATCTGTATTGATCGCTCCTGACTTCATTCTTAAATGGTCACTAAAGGAAAAAGATGTTTTTGCTGAAATGACTGTTTAGAGGGTATAGAGACAAAAAAAAATAACTGATTCCTTTGAAAAATGATTACAAATAGATAAAAAGCAATCATATAATGTGCCTCTAGTTTCACTTTCGTTTTTAAAATGATTTCATGTTTCTGTGAAGTAGAGAAGACACACAGAACAAAAAACAAACAAATGCAGGGCAGTATTTTGTTTTTAAAAATAATCTGATTGGTTCTGAGGAGTTTTAGACACACAGATTAGACCACAGTGAAAATATGCCATGAGTTTTTTCATAAGGAGCCAGACAACCAGGAAGTGTGGAGATCAGAGTAGTATTACAGCTACTTCAAAGCAAAAACGAACAATGAGAACATGAAAACAGCACTGCATTAAGGTAAAGGAAGCTATTTAGCTAAAAAAATAATTCCTTTAGTGATCCTTTAACTGAAGCATAGTAAACTGCATTAAAAAGATGCAAAAAATAAAAAAGTGTACACTGTCCAACTGACATCAATCTCTGCTGCACTGACACTGTCCACTGCTCTGCTGATATACACGCATGTATATTTGTGTTCTGGGGTGCAATGTGTAAGGCTGCGCACACCAATGAGGGCAGCCCATTGAAATTATTGTGATTAGAGCTGGTGTGATCTTGTGCATTGTCACAAAACATGTGAAGGCAGCCTTAAATAAGAAGGTCAGCTAGTTGTTACCAATTCTGTTTTCAAACAGCTAGTTTGAGTAGCTATAAAAAGCAACCAGTAAACCAAACGTTCTAGCTAAAAAAAAGTGAAGTATTCTTCTACTGCCGAATCTGCCACGATCTGAAAGCATTAACTGCCATTTTCTGCTTATTATTGGCAATGCAAGTCTGCTTTTTACATTTTAAATGTGGCAAATGTTACATCGTCCAGAGTCCCAGACTGTAGTGTAATAAAAAGGCAAACAAAAAGAAAAATTGAATTTTAGGGTACAAGTCCATTAAAAAAAACAGTAATCTTTACAATTGCAAAATTGCAAAACTTGACCCCGTTCTTGGACATCATGGGCAGGTTTACTTTACCACGAGGGATGAGTGAAATTAAAGTGAAAGTAAACCACTCCTGAATTACTTCCCTCCACTCTTCCACATTGCCATTTAAAAAAAAACTACACATGTGTAAATGCACCAATGGTCTTATCAAGGGCTTTGGAAAAGACTGGTGGAACAATTACACATCCAAAGAAGATTTCTGCATATGCACACAATGCTGGCAGCTTCTGGTGGATGGGCAATATAGTGCCTGGTGAAATTTTCATGCGTGGAAATCTGCTGCACAAATACAGCAAAGCTGCTGCCTAGTAAACCACTACCTCATTGGCTAGCTGTGATTTAGCATTCTCAGGAGGCAGCGGGGCTTGGTCTAGGCCAGACACCAGGAAGTGTTGCCTTGTAGTGCAAAAATCAACGTAATAGTCAAAATTAGAATACATTTTATTAGCATTGGTTTAGGGAGGGGGGATATATTAGGAAATTGTTGATTGAGTGAGTTTAGTTCCACTTTAGGTGTTTTAATTTCCCCAAAAATGTCAGTAAAACTTAAGAGATTCTACTAAAATTTGTCAATATGGCAAAATGTAATGAGGTCAAAGGAGAAGGTAAAAATTATTTTCAAGTTTGCCTAAAGATTTAAATAACTCCAGAGGATCTTGGAAGCCTGGATGTGCATTTTCATGTGGACTGAACAGTGTTGTTGAGCCCAAGCAGGAATTCATGTCATATGGAGTATTGTGGCAGCATCACCAGACAAATTCTATGTAAATTCAAGGGCTGAGTCACTTTAACTGACAATTGTACGGCCGTACGACGTTGTACCCAAACTAAATTGATGTCCTTTTTTTCCGACAAATAGAGCTTTCTTTTGGTGGTAAATTTTTTGGAACGAATTTATGCCAATTTGTTTTCTGCTACATATTTTTGGTAAAAAAAATCCCAATAGGCATGTATTGATTGGTTTGCTCAAAAGTTACCGCGTCTACAAAATAGAGGATATATTTATGGCATTTTTATTATCTATTTATTTTTTACTAGTAATGCCGGTGATCAGTTATTTTTAGCAGAACTACGACATTGCGGCGGATAAATTGGACAGACAGACTTTTTTTTACACTTTTCTGGGATCAGCTTGGGGTACCAACATTGCAGTCTCCCTGGACAGGTAAGTGTTCTTATATGTACTGTACTTATTTGTATTTGTAGCTACCGACTCTTAATTTCCCCCCCCCAGGCTGAAACTCTGCTTTTTAAGTCTAAAACAATTTAGATATAGGGTGATATCAGATAGCATTTTAAATGTCCTTTATATAGTTTACATTTTATTTAAAAAAAAGTATGAACAACAGTTTTTTACATTCTACAATTCTTTGCATGTTATGTCAGCCAATTACAGATTATTTATAAACTAAAGTGAATGTGCAAAAAAAAATATATTTTCTGTTGTTCCCATACAGAAATGTAACCACTTATTTTTTTTATTTTTTTAATACTGTCTGTAACGGTCACCACCGTTTACGACCTTCCATCCACCCACAACAAGCTCATCCGACACACTGCAACAATCCTACATACCCGATCCATATCCATTTCCCAGAATAAGACGAGACTTCGCTCAGTACTCTTTGGTTTCAAAATGAATGAACACTTTATTGGTTTCTTAGCTTGCTTATATATCTAGTACAGCTTATTACAGTTAATCACAGGACAATGCAATCTCCACCCCCCTAGCAGACATTTCGGCACCAATACTGACGAGATCTATCACATTCCAAAATACAATTACACAATGCCTTGACCTCAATCCACATATCTAGACAAACGTACTGTCTCTAAAGTGTCTTGACACCTGGGCATCAATAGGCTTTAAACCGTGTTATCAGACAATTGAAAGGTCTAGCAGCAGACCTGAATTAACACCTTTATACAATGGACAATGTAATGTCTAGGAGTAGATGCAATTAACACCTTTCAAAAGCATGTGTGCCCACATTGAATAGCCAACAACTTGTGATATCTCAAGACATCCTGCAAACAGGAATTATTATTAATGACCCATCTCATGTAATACATGAATTATGATTTTATTAGCCATCCTACGCCTACAAGGACACAGGGTGGACTTAGACCCATGAGTTATTAGTGTCCCTGGCACAGGAGTATATCTCATCCTTCCAAAGTCTCTGGTTGTCACAGTTCATGCCGTTACATCTCTCCCCTTTCGGTGGGAGACGGACACATGTGGGAACAACAAACGGGTTGACTCCGAAGTCAGTCAGTAGTTCCAGTCCTCCAATGCTGGTATCCATACCGTACCCCAAATAAATTGCTCCAAACTGAGCATTACTCACCCCGCCAACCTCTGCCTCTCTCAGAGAACACGCCTGCCACTGGGGAGAGACCTGGACTGGCCCTTCTCCCTGGAGTCCTTTCAGGCGCTGGAGAGAAGGCAGGGTGGCTGGGATCAGCCCATCATGCTGTTGGGGTGTCTGGGCCAACTGCCCCCCTTCCTGGGGTATACCAGTGGAGACTGAAGTCCCATCCACTGGTGCTAGGTGAAAACCCCCCGGTGCTTGCAAAGCAAAGCTGACATCCTCCTGTTTCAGTGCCGCACCATTTTCTGGGGTTGTGTCAGTGGAGACTGAAGTCCCATCCACTACCCCAGGAACCCCCTCTTCCGTTAGTGGAGAGCAGAGGCCCGGGGCACGCTGCTCTGTTGCAGCTCTTCTGCTGGGTTGCTGTGAGTGGAGACCACAGTCCCATCCACTACCACAGGGACCCCCTCTTCCGTTAGTGGAGAGCAGAGGTCCGTGACCCTCTGTTCTGTAGCCAGCTCTTCCGCTGGGTTGCTGCGAGTGGAGATCACAGTCCCATCCACTACCACAGGGACTCCCTCTCCTGCTAGTTGGGAGCAGAGGCCTGGGGCACTCTGCTCTGTTGCCAGTGATTCAGCTGGGGCAAAAGTTTTACCACCTCAGCTTGTTGCTGGAGAGAGGGGCCAACCGCCCCGGCTCCCTGGAACTCCACACCATCCGCTTCAGCTTTAGGGATGGCAATCTCCATATTTTCCACTGCTGATTCATCAGCCTGGATTTCATAGTTGTCATCTGAAATTTCCTCATAGTCCCAGGCAACGGGAGCCCCACCCTGCTGCTGAGCCGAGTCTAGCAGCTGTCTGTAGGCGATTTCCAAATCCCATTCCTGAATGGCCAGAAATTCCAAATCTTCCTGTAACCAGTGGCCTCCCGAGATATTCAATTTTTCCTCTCTGTGCTCCATTATGTCCTCCAAGCGCCACTCCCGATCATCCCCAAAGTCGGGATCACTGGACATCCTCCAATACAACAATCCCAGGCCATCATAGTCATAGCCTTCTGTAGGGCTGTCATCCGCTGACCACGGGTACTCTTGGGCTACATACCACCGGAGGGCTCTGTAGCTCTCGTCCAGCTGCATCTCTGCCCGGATCAGCCTGCTTAACTCTGCTATCCACTCCTGCTTCGATTGTTCCCCCAACAACGGCATTCGTACGTCATACTGCGGCCAGTACCTTGCATAGATGGAGGGCAGGTGGTGTTGCTGCTCCAGAGCTAGCGCTTCCTTCCAGAGTTGGCACCGAATCACATCCGACCATCCCAGCAGGACCTCCTCTGATACTGGTCCTCTGTGCTGTATCCACATTTCTTGTAACCTCCTTTGGAATTCCTCTTCCATGGAGACTGGTATCTGCACCCCTCCTCTCTCTTCAGTTGGTGCTGCTGTGACTTCTGCTGCTGCAGCACTTCTTCGCTGTCGCAAGGTGGCATCTACAGCCGCTATAACCCGGTCTATGATCTCCGGTGGAGGATTAGGACCATATTGTGCCAGTCCACGTTTAACAGCCCGATCAAAAAAATACTCCTCAGGTGTCATGTCTGTTACGCTGGGCCTCTTAGCTCTATCCATTTCGACAAGTTCTGCGATAATGTCCCTTTTCTTACGGTTGCTGGCCGGTCTGCCCCGGCTCTCTAGTAAGTCCATGAGGGAAGAGAGCTTCATTCGTTTATACACCGTCTCCATTGTCCTGTGTCCTTGTAACCGTCCTTCTGGTGATGGAATGATCCCACTGCTGTGCCACCAATGTAACAGTTTACATTTTATTTAAAAAAAAGTACGAACAACAGTTTTTTACATTCTACAATTCTTTGCATGTTATGTCAGCCAATTACAGATTATTTATAAACTAAAGTAAATGTGCAAAAAAATATATATTTTCTGTTGTTCCCATACAAAAATGTAACCACTTTTTTATTTTTTTAATACTGTCTGTAATGGTCACCACCGTTTACGACCTTCCATCCACCCACACCAAGCTTATCCGAGACACTGCGACAATCCTACATACCCTTTCCATATCCATTTCCCAGAATAAGACGAGACTTCGCTCTGTACTCTCTGGTTTCAAAATAAATGAACACTTTATTGGTTTCTTAGCTTGCTTATATATCTAGTACAGCATGTTACAGTTAATCACAGGACAATGCAATCTCCACCCCCCTATTCACACACTATGGCTAATTCTCTAGCAGACATTTCGTCACCGATACTGACGAGATCCATCACATTCCAAAATACAATTACACAATGCCTTGACCTCAATCCACATATCTAGACAGACGTACTGTCTCTAAAGGGTCTTGACACCTGGGCATCAATAGGCTTTAAACCGTGTTATCAGACAATTGAAAGGTCTAGCATCAGACCTGAATTAACACCTTTATACAATGGACAATGTAATGTCTAGGAGTAGACGCAATTAACACCTTTCAAAAGCATGTGTGCCCACATTGAATAGCCAACAACTTGTGATATCCTGCAAACATGAATTATTATTAATGTCCCATCTCATGTAATACATGAATTATGATTTTATTAGCCACCCTACGCCTACAAGGGCACAGGGTGGACTTAGACCCAGGAGTTATTAGTGTCCCTGGCACAGTGTAACGGAATGAACTGTGACAACCAGAGACTTTGGAAGGATGAGAGATACTCCATCCTTCCAAAGTCTCTGGTTGTCACGGTTCATTCCGTTACACTGTCCATTTAAAAAAAAATGGAATTTGCTTAGTTTAGTTTCATTTAATTTAGTTTATTCATTTTTGAACCATATTTTTTTAATGATTCTAATTCAAAAGAATAGATAGTTTATAGGGAATGGAATGGGGAGCTGGAATTCATTAATATAAAATTAATATAAAATATAAAACATTATTAAACGAATTTCAACTAAATTCATCACTATTTCATTCAAAGATTCTGATACATTTGAATCTCTGAATAACCAAAGATTCATTCCAATTTATATTCGGACCTAAATGAATTACACATGTCTAGTGTTATGGGAGGTACCTCACCATCCTCCTATACACTTTAAGGTCATTGTGTTGACCCTGGATAGTATTTGATGATGTCAGTGTGCAACCTCCAGCTGGAGCGTCCTAGAGGAACCAGTCGCACAAATGAGTAACCCTACTAGAGCAAAAAAGGTGAGTATTAGGCTGGCCATACATTATTCAATTTTCTTGTTCAACTTTCCATTACTAAAATCATATAATATTAGCTCAAACCGAAACCCTTTCAATTTGTATGCAATCAGGCAGGCCCTTGCACTACATAGTTGAAGGTATATCTAAAGCAAATTGAATAAAAAAAAAATGGTATAATGCATGGCCAGCCTAACACCTTATTTCTGTACCTTCTAGAATTAACAAGCATGTAACCTCTATATTCCTGGGTGTCTCTACTCATATTTGTGTAATTCACAGAGTTAAGCTTTCAAGCTGATTGCTAGTAGTGTTGAGCAGAATATGCCATATTCGATTTCGCGATATATCTCGAATATATAGTCGAATATTCGAGATATATTCGCTAAATACGAATATTCGTGATATTTTTTGGAAATGAAAATATTGCGAATTTTCGCTATTGCGAATTTTCGCTATTGCGAATGCGAATGCGAATTGCGAATTGCGAATGCGAAATTTCGAGAAATGCGGAAAGGAGCGCTCTGATTGGCTCAGAATATTCGTGATATATTACAATATAAAATAATTGCGAATATTCGAGAAATGCGGAAGGGGCACTCTGATTGGCTCAGAATATTTGTGATATATTACAATACACAATAATTGCGAATATTCGGCAAATGCGGAAGGAGCACTCTGATTGGCTCAGAATATTCGTGATATATTACAATACACAATAATTGCGAATATTCGAGAAATGCGGAAGGAGCACTCTGATTGGCTCAGAATATTCGTGATATATTACAATATAAAATAATTGCGAATATTCAAGAAATGCGGAATGGAGCACTCTGATTGGCTCAGAATATTCGTGATATATTACAATATAAAATAATTGCGAATATTCGAGAAATGCGGAATGGAGCACTCTGATTGGCTCAGAATATTTGTGATATATTACAATACAAAATAATTGCGAAATTTCGAGAAATGCGGAATGGAGCACTCTGATTGGCTCAGAATATTCGTGATATATTACAATATAAAATAATCGCGTGATATCGCTATTGCCGAATAATCGCATTGCGATTTTTCGGCAATATAAAATGAGCGCTGCAGCTACTCGGCCCAAGGTCTCTATTCATACCAGCAATGCTTTTAGACGTCGATGGGGATCTCTAGGATGTGATCTGTTCTAAAAAAAAAATTGAAAAAATTCGAATATTCGAAATAGCGAATATTCGCCGCGATATTCATGTTATTCGCGAATACTCGAATATGCAATATTCGTAGCGAATATTCGCAATGCGAATATTCGTGAGCAACACTAATTGCTAGTAAAATTTTGTTTTAGGATTTACCAACAGTCAAAAAATGGATCTCCAGTGAAATATGTACTGTGTCCGACTAAATTATTACTTTTAATTTTTTGATGAATAGTTTCCCCACAAATCACTATCACTCAATTCTGCAAGTGATTCTAATTTATTATTGCTGTTTTTTAACTGGTCTAAAACCACTTTTGGCATAAAGGGACACTTTTGGTTGCTATGGACAATCTCCAGTTTCCAGGCAGAAAGAGCAGTTTTTATTATATAAAAGTACATGTAGGACACTAGGGACAAAGGGAGTGTGTATTTTTTACATACAGTACTGTAATCGGCCGCCAAAGGGAGGACGTAGAGCTACGTGATCTCGCCCAGCAGTGCCTAGCTGCCGCCGTAGAATGACGGTGGGCTGGTCGGCAACGAGTTAAACTGACTGGGTGCTAAATCTACTCAAACCCTGCATCTCTAGCAAATTTTTGCTAGAGATACAGTGCCTTATAAAAGTATTCATACCCCTTGTAATTTTCCAAATTTTGTCATTGAACAACCAAAAACGTAAATGCAAGGGATTTTATATGATAGACCAATACAAAGTAGCATATACTGTATTTATTGGCGTACAACACTCACTTTTTTAGCCTGAAAATAGAGGGTAAACTGTGTCTGCGTGTTATACACAGGGGGCTATGGAATGTTTTTTTCCTGAAACTTCCCTCCTAAATTTAGGGTGCGTGTTATACGCCGATAAATACGGTAATTGTGAAGTGGATAGAAAATAATAAATGGTTTTCAGTTTTTTTACAAATAAATATGTGAAAAGTGTGGTGTGCATTTGCATTCAGCCCCCATACTTTGTAGAACCACCTTTCACTGTAATTACAGCTGCAAGTCTTTTTGGGGATGTCTCTACCAGATTTTCTAGACTAGAAAGTGACTTTTTTGCTCATTGTTCTTTGCAAAATACCTCAAGCTCTCTCAGATTGGATGGAGAACATCTGTGAACAGCAATTTTCAAGTCTTGCCACATATTGGATTTATATCTGGACTTTGACTGGGCCATTCTAACACATGAATATGCTTTGATCTAAACCATTCCATTGTAGCTCTGGCTGTATGTTTAGGGTCGTTGTCCTGCTGGAAGGTGAACCTCCGCCCCAGTCTCAAGTCTTTTGCAGACTCTAATGGGTTTTCTTCCAAGATTGTCCTGTATTTGGCTCCATCTATCATCCCATCAACTCTGACCAGCTTCCCTGTCCCTGATGAAGAAAAGAATCCCCACAACATGATGAGGCCACCACCATGTTTCACGGTGGGGATGGTGTGTTCAGGTTGATGTGCAGTGTTAGTTTTCCGCCACACATAGCATTTTGCTTTAGGTCAATTTTCTTCTACATGTTTGCTGTGTCCCCCACATGGCTTCTTACAAGCTGCAAATGGGACTTCTTATGACTTTATTTCAGCAATGGCTTTCTTCTTGTCACTCTTCCATAAAGACCAGATTTGTGGAGAGCATGACTAATAGTTGTCCTGTGGACAGGATCTCCAACCTGAGCTGTGGATCTCTGCAGCTCCTCCAGAGTTACCATGGGCCTTTTGGTTGCTACTCTGATTAATCCTGTCTTTGTCCGGCCTGTCAGCCATGTCTTGGTAAGTTTTCAGTTGTGCTATACTTTATATTTTTTCATAATCTAACCCTGCTTTAAACTTCTTCACATCTTTATCCCTGAACTGTCTGGTGTGTTCCTTGGCCTTTATGATGCTGTTTGTTCACCAAGATTCTCTTACAAACCTCCGAGGGTTTGTAATTAGGTGACTTCTGAAGGCAATTGTTTCCACTATATTTTAATAAGAGATATCGGAGTAAAGGGGGCTGAATACAAATGCCCGCCACTCTTTTCAGATATTTTTTGTAAAAATTCTTGAAAATGAAAACCAGTTATAATTTTCCTTCCACTTCACAATTATGTGCCACTTTGTGTTGGTCTATCACGTAGAATCCCAATAAAATACATTTACGTTTTTGGTTGTAACATGACAAAATGTGGAAAATTTCAAGGGGTATGAATACTTTTTCAAGGCACTGTATTCTTTCTTACATTTCACTTATAAACTGTTGTATAAGCTGTGACTTAGGGCTCATTCACATGAGTGCAGAAAGCCCTGCATGGACAGAACTCAGCATATTTCTATGTGAATGTGGGAATCACAGGTGTTAGCGTACAGCTGCGGCCAACAGCCTTTACAAATCAATGACAGGCTTTCAGACACTGTGGCTGTATGCACATATAAACAGTTTCATCTGTACAATGATGGATGAGTACAAACATCTGTGACTCAGGCACAGAAATGCACTTAATTCTGTTGTTGTATGGCCCTCTGTGCTTATTTGAATGAGCCCCTTCAAAACAAATTTGTTTACATAATGTCTACTGAGCTGCATCCTTCTACACACCACAGCACAAATTTGGGGTGCACATAGTAAACAATTGTTTTCACATCATACGTGTACAGTGGTGTGTGGAAAAATGCAGCTCAACAGATATGGTTAGAACAAAGTCCTGGACAGCTATGCTTTCTTACCTCTACTTTTTTTATGAACTGCAAGTATTTGGCAAAATGTCTACAAATGTCTACTAAAAATCTTATTATACCAACATATCTGCATTTATTAAGATACTGTGGTATCAAAGTCTTGAAACTAGTTTTGTACACGCCAAAAGATGGCAGCTCAAGGCTGCACGCACAGTCACAGGGAGCACCGACCTTAAAAAGTCAGTGTGCCAAAAGACCTCACCCTGTTTATATCGGGAGCTGTGCAACTGGTGCTATTCTGACCACGTGTGTTATGAAGTCTGTTATTTTATCATGAACAGCAAGTTAGAATAAACGTGAGTTTCTTGCTGGAAACAATAGGATCTCGTTTCCGTACCTATCCTACTGGCCAGATTTGGCTCCTGTGGATTTCCCAAAGATGAAGATCAAGCTCAAAGGTCGCAGTTTTGACACAGATTCAGCACGATTCACAGAAGGTGCTTGACATGACTTCCAGGACACATTCTAGAAGTGGCAGTAATGCTGGGAGCACGGGGACTATTTTGAAGGTGATAATGTGTAAACGTAGATAAATACAGTACCGTCGGCGTATAACACACACTTTTCCCCCCTGAAAACAGAGGACAAACAGTGCCTGTGTGTTATACGCCGATACTATGTTTTGATATAAGGGGGGGGTATTGAGCGGTCCGCCGCAGGAGCCACCCATTGAGGGGGTGGTCAGGCCAGCTGTCCCGCCTCTACTGGCCCTGGAACAGCACTGCCTGCATTGGGCCAGATTCAGGTAGATGGGAGCATCTTTGCTCTGGAGTAACGCTTCTCATTTACGTTACGCTGCCGAAATTTTAGGAGCAAGTGCTGTTATTCATGAAGCACTTGCTCCTAAAGTTGCGGCAGCGCATTGCAAATGAGCCGGCGGAATTCAAATTGGGCGGGTACGGGGCGTGTATTATTTAAACTAAGCGCGATCCCGCGGCGAACGTACTGCGCATGCGTCGAGTGTCAATGCATCCCAGTGCGCATGCTCCAAATTCTGTCAGTGAACGTCAATGACGTCACATCCCCATTCATGAAAGTTTTACGCAAGCGACGCGATTTTTTTTTTTTCCGACGCGATGACGACGCCTATACTTAACATAGGATACTCCACTAGGGGGCTGCTTTATCTTTACGCCGCGTATCGCTTACGGAAACGTCGGAAAGTCACTGCGTCGCGCCCGAATACGATCGTGAATTGCCGATTCCCGCTGATTAACATATTTTTTCAGCGTAAATCAGCGGGAACGCCCCCGGCGCCATTTTTAAATTAAAGTTGCGATGCGATGGCGAAATTCAATTGCGCCGATCGCATCAGAACTCCAACCCGGCGTTTCTTGTTTTCTGGTTACAGAAAACAGAAACGCCGGCTTAAAGTGAGAGTTAGGCTGGAGTATCACAGATACTCCAGCCTAACTCTACCTGAATCTGGCCCATAGTCTAAAGTTGAGAGAAAAAATCACTTGCCAGCCCCTTCTCCTACACTGCTCCTCCTGTGTCAATGTGATTATAAAACAAAGCTTGCAAATATCTCAATAGCTCAGTTTTTTTCTGGCTGCTCTCCTCCTCCCGCTCCTCCTAGCTTTAGGTTTAGAATGAAGGAGGAGAGCGGTCACATGTCCATCTACATAGCGTCAGAGACAGCAGGCATGTGACCAGGTCAGTGAAAAAAAATTAACTATTGAGGAATATGGAAGCTTAATTTTACAATATGAGTGACGCACGAGGAGCAGTGTGGAAGGGGCTGGCAGCGATTTTTTTTCTTAACTGTAGAGAAGGCTGGCAGTGCTGTCCCAGGAGACTGGGTGTCTCCTGTAAGTGGAGGGGAGGGAGGCTTTGTACTAGGTAGGGGGGGCGTGTACTGGATGGGGGCTGTATACTGTGAGGGGGACTGTGTACTGGATGGAGTACTGTATACTGGCTGAACAGAATTCACAAAGCACTTGCTCTCAAAACTACGCTGCAGAAATGATGGAAGCTTAAGCAATAAAGAGGAGAGGAAATTATTAAATGGAAGAGACGATAGAGGCCTAGTAAGAGGATCGGTGGGAGGTTGGGAGAAGAGGGAAGGGGGGGAGTTGGGGATGAGGAGGGAGGGGAAAAAAAAATAAAATAAAAAAAAATAAATAAATAAATAAAAAAAATAAAAAAAATATATATATATATATATATATATATATATATATATATATATATACATATATTCTCCACATATGATGCAAAACCTAAGTCGAGACATAATCATTGAATATAACCATGAGCAGGTCTCAAGTTGTGGTTAAGTCTGAAGTGGAAAAAAAAAAAAAAACTACGCTGGGTTTCTAAGGCGTAAGCTGGCGTAGGTGGAAGTGGGCGTGCCAGACAAGTACTAGAACGGACTGCGCATGCGTCGTGTCATGGCCGCATCCCAGTGCGCATGCTCACAATCACGTCGAAACAACTGCCTAAGATACGTCGAATCACTGCCTACGGTGTGAACGTAACCTACGCCCAGCAATATTCACGTACAACGTAAACAACGTAAAATTTGACGGCTTGTGTTCCCTAGTCCATACCTTTGCTTGGGTTGCGCCTCATATATGGGGAATAACTTTACACCAGACATACGACTTACGCAAACCACGTATATTATACGCCGGGCGCAAGTACGTTTGTGAATCGCCGTATTTCCCTCATTTGCATATTTGAATCGATAATCAATGGGAAAGCCACGTGCATCCAGCGTAAATATGCGCCCACTCTATGCCGGCGTAGGCAAGTTACGTTGGTCGGATGAAGTCAGTTTTTAGGCGTATCTAAGTTTGTGGGTTCGGCGCACAGATACGACAACGCATATTTGTACTTAGGCGGCGTATCTGGAGATACGTCAGTGTAAGTGCTTTGTGAATCCGGTCCATATACTGTATGCACAGAATTTAGGTTTTTGTCTAGTACAATAAGATTCAAAAGAGTAAGCCCAATCAGTACATACTAGTCTGTTATGGCCTGCCTATGTGGACTTGTCTCTTGAGAAAATTACAGACTGCAAGAATTCTTATTATGTGACTAAGGAACATATAATTCCATCACTCATCAACTGCTGCCAACCGAGAAGGCAGAACAATGTCTTCTTAAATCCACTTGGGTACAGCCAGGACATTGATTCAAACACTATGGCACACCCATAATAAAACTGGTAAATGGAGGCTCAATTGTTCAATAAATATAATGAACAAAGGGGGCATTGGAGAAGCAGCACTTATAACATTGCTCTGCCACAGATCTTTTGATCCCTGATGTATAATCTGGTTGTCATAAAAATACACATGTACAAGGAAATTGGGCATAGAAAGAGAACTGCATGATTGTTTTTTCCAGCCACAATTCTGCTTCAGCTCATACCCCAGTTTCTGGCTGGAGCCAAAATAGTATAATCTGTAATGTTGAAAGAAAGAGATAAAAAGTGAGAGAGTAAGAGAGAAAGTGAGGGAGTGAGAGAGAAAGTGAACGAGAGAGAGAAAGAAAAATTGAGGAAGAAAGAGAGAACATGAGAGAAAGAGGAAGAGAGAAAGAGAAATTAAGAATAAAATAGTTAAAAATAGAAAAAGGGGGAGAATGAGAAAGAAACAGAAAGAAAGTGAGAGAGAGAGAAAAGGGGGGAGAAAGAGAAAGTGTGAGAACGAGGGAGAAAGTGAGAGAAAGTGAGACTAAAATAGAGAGAGAGAAAATGGGGAGAATGAGAAAGAAAGAGAGGGGGAGAAAGAGAGAAAATGAGAGAGTTAAAAATAGAGTGAAAGTGAGAGAGAGGTAAAAAAAAAAAGAGATCATGTGAAAGAGAGAGAATGTACAGCTTTTTTATTGAAGCTACATTTTTCACCTTTAAAAAGAAATGTATGCAGTCACTCTACACAGCAGCATCATCCTAAGGCTGGCCATACAGGGTGCGATTTTCTTTCAAACAAAGACAGTGATCCCTCCTTCTGAGTCATTGTCTTCTCCCGGGGGGTTGAGGGCAGGTGGGGGAAGTTGTCCCCGCTGGGAGAAGACAGTGATTATTGCTAGCAGCTATAGCAGCCGTTAGTGATACTTGCAGGGGAATTCGGCAGGCTGGTTGAACCCAAATTGAGTGATTGATCATCTTGGTACATTCAGCATGCCCATTCCTGCTGAAATGGCTGTGTTTTAAACTGTCTATGGCCAGCCTAAGCAAATCAGATTTTAACGGTGGCGGCCCATCCATACGGGGGGCAGTGGCACCACCCCCCTAATTTATGTGACCAACCCATAATCTACATGCAGGGTGCCGGACTCATTGATTCCAATGGTGTTTTTATTTGTTTTAGAAGTACATGATTAGAGCCTGAGGCTCTAATTGGCTTAAACAAAGGTAGGCTCAGGGCGCAGAGTACTGCGCTCCGAGGCCACCCAGTTTTGTGACAATAGCAAATTAATATTCGCTATTGTCTTCCTGATTCCATACCTCCCAACTTTTTGAGATAAGAGTGGGGGACAACCATCAGCAAAAATGAGTGCAGGCATAGGACACACCCTTTACCACGCCCCTTAAAGGAGAATTGTACACAAAACAATATTGGTTAAACCCACAAGTGCTTTTTTTACCACTGCTATTCCTTTATACTGGCTTTCGGAATTTACAAATTGCAGCAATTTAGAAATCTGATGAAAGGTTTAGCACTGGAAAACACGTTTTGATAAATAAAAAGTGCATTTTATATACATCTTTATAGGTCAGACCAAAATGAGGGACAAATGAGGAGGAATGGGGGACAGAGGGACATTGCTCCAAATCAGGGACAGTCCCTCAAAATCAGGGACAGTTGGGAGCTATGTGATTCTTCTCCCGGCAAATCAGGAAGTGGGTCCTGAGACCCACCCCCTGATTGGCCAAAAGGAAGAGCATTGATGCCAAAGCTGTTAACCGACCGGGGTTGGGGGTGGCTGTAGGTGCAATGTTTGCCGCCCCCCCCCAAAAAAATATACCACCAGCTGCCACTGATTTTTAAGCTATACATCTCTTGGGCCAACATACCCTGTAGGCTCAAGCCTGTCTTTTTACTAGGAGGGAGCAGCTTTTTGGATGAGTGCCCCCTAGTGCTACAGGAGGAAGCACCATCCTTTTCCTGATGACCACACACACGCAGTGTGCTCTCTCTCTCTCTCTTGTTGTAGCCACTAAACTCTGATGGGCACCATACCACACTACACATGTGCACTATGCTCTTTCCTGTAGTGCTAGGGGTCGTTCGTCCTAACTGCTGCTCTGTCCTAGAAAGAAGACGGGACCATAATAAAAGTTTGCAGTTTTTCTGGTAGGCTACAGGTATGTTAGCAAAAGAGAGGTATATATAGCTAATTTGATTAGCCTAGGATGATGCCGCTGTGTATAGTAAATGCATAGAGCGTTTTTTAATGTGAACTAATCCTTTAATGGCACAGTTTAGTAAATAGTCAACTGTGTAAAAATATGGCATGAGGCACTTTATGCTATTGTACATTGTATATCTTCCCCTAACTTTAAAAAATGGAAATAAGAGAACAGACCTGATGGGTGCTGGCACAGGCCAAATAAGCCTGCAATACCTTTACATTCATAAAGGAATTACTGCATTTAAAAAGCTGTGAAAACACTTCATCATCTAAATTAGATTTGACGTTGCCAGAACACTCATAACAAAGTCCAGTGCAATTTCCACTGAAACTGATACGCTTGTGTCTGCTTTCATTGTAGTATTCAGCAGCAATAATCTGTTGGCATGGTTTCTTGAGTGGAAACACTAGCATGTACCACCAAATGGGATATCCTTTGGAAATGTTATTTTATTATACTGCCAAACTATTTGTAGATTTTATGGAAGTGTATAATAAGAAATAAAATATGGCACAAAGCAGTCAAGTTTCATTGTTTTATCATGGGGTTTTGGTGTTGTGGACCACATGCAGCCAATTAATTACTTGAAATCCTAGCATATAGATGGAGGGTTCTAACATGGAGTCATATTGTGAGACTTGTGCTACTATTATATTAACCTTGCTGTGCAAAAATGAATTTTGGAATTTCATTTTAGTTTAAATGAAGTTTTCATCATAAAGAATTACACTGAAAACAGTCAATCGTTTACACCAGGGCCGGGACAAGGGGGTGGGCAGGAGGCACAGCTACCCTGGGCACTGTGGGGTCATGAGTGGGGGGATTGCAAGGTGATTGGTGGGGAGGGGATTTGTGTTGGGAGGGGGGATTTAGGAGGTGGCAGGGGCTATGAATTGTTTTGGGGGGGGGGATTTGTGCTAGTAGGGATGATTTTTTTTTTTTTAGCTAGTATGGAAAATTTGCGGAGGGGGATTTGTGATAGGAGGATGAATAGGGGGATTTGTGCTGGGAGGGGAGATTTGAAGTGAGGGGCAGAGGATGTGTACTGAGAGGGAAAATTGGTGACCTGCACAAAATTGGGGTAAAAACATAGTAAAAGCACGGCAAAAAAAGCAGTAAAATTGCACGACTTTGAAGAGCTCAAGTGTAAGGCCTCGTACACACGACCGAGGAACTCGACGTAAATTAAACATTGTTTTCCTCGACGAGTTCCTTGTTAGCCTTGTTGAGAAACTTGACAAGCTTTCTTTGCGTACACACGGTCAAGACCAAATCTTCTCATTCTCAAATGCGGTGACGTACGTACGACACATACGACGGCAGGGGAAGTTCGATTCCACTGGCACAACCCTTGGGGCTGCTTTTGCTAATCTCATGTTACTGCGTGTTAAGTAAAAGTTTGGTAAGAGACAATTTGCACTTTTCAGTCTGTTACAGCGTGACAAATGTGCTACCTCCATTATGAACGCTACTTTTACCGAAGGCGCGCTCCCGTCTCAAACTTTATTCTTTATGCGTGGGTTTCTAAGCATACACACAAACTTGTTTCTCGTCATAAACCAGCCCGACGAGAAACACGACGAGGAAATCTTGTTCTCTTTTTTTCACATCGAGTTCCACGACAGTTTTCTTGATGAAAAACATACACACAACCGTTTTCCTCGTCAAAAATTGCTCTGCCACCAAGTTTCTTGATGGATTCTGTCGAGGAAAACGGTTGTGTGTACGAGTCCTCAATGTAGCCATAGCTCAAAAAAGAACATGAGCTTCTTCGGGGCAGATTACAGGTGGTTTTCTGCTTTTTACATAACAATCCTTAATAAAGAGTAAAGATGGGCTGAACACCCCCCTGTTTGATTTGCACCAGAACTCTTGAACAGAGAAAAAGTTGTGACCCGAACAGTGAACAGTATTAAAGTCTATGGGACCCGAAACTTGAAAAATCAAAAGTCCCCATTGGCCATTAAAAGAATATGGGAGTTTGGGATACTGCCTTGGGGGACAGGTATCAATGCCGTTTTTAGAGAAGCAGTGATTTTAATGATGCTTAAAGTGCAATAATAAAAATGAACATTTTAAATATAGTGCCTAGGGGTCCCCTTAGTCTGCCTGTAAAGTGGCACATCTGTAGGGTGTATAGTACATGCTGCAGCAAAAATGACATTTCGAAAGAAAAAAAAATAATGAAATACAATACCATTGCCGGTAATAGAAAAATGTTTAAAACAGCATGGGCTCCCCCCAAAAATCCATACCAGGACCCAGCCTGGCAGGCCAGGAAAGGGGGGTACAAGGGAGAGGTCCTTCCCCTCCTGAACCATACCAGGCCACATGCCCACAATATGGGGGGGTGGGTGCCTTGGGGCAGGGGGGCTCTGCACTGGTTGGTGACGTTGCCAGGTGGCTCTGCCCCTTACCTATATAGGAATTGTGGAATGCAAGCCAGGAATTTAATTTTATTTATTCTTTTTTGGGTCCGGCGGTGGTGGTGGCGCCTTCGTGATTGATGGTGGATATACATCGGGGGACATAGTTTCTGTGTTTTCATTACTTTTTGACACTTTTTGGTGAATTGGTGGGGGGCAGGACCTGGAGACCCACCCCTCCATGTTAAGGGCATATGGCCTGTTATGGTTCAGGAGGGGGAGGGTACTCGCACGTTTTTATTGCTGCGGTTTGAATGTCACTTTGTTTAAACATTGTGCAGCATTGGTCCTGCTTGCAAAATAATTGCTGCCTTCTTTAGATGCGACCTTTCATTTCTGATTAATTTATGTTATGCTGATAGCATTGCATTTATTAAGAAAAAAAACACACATCTAAGTACCTGTTTTCACAATCAATATACAGCTGTCATGTGACCCTGCACGTTCCCAGCCTGTCTGCAGGGAAATAATGGCGGGGGAGCTTCTAGTGCTCTGCTGCCAGTCACATGTTAAAAAAACAGCCTTCAGAATACAAAGAAAACACATAATTAATATAAAATAAATGGTTTAAATCATCATAAAATATTTAAACTCAATTCTTTATGATTTTTGTGCAAAAAATGATGTGGAATATCAAGGGCAAGGTTTTTCCATCATTCAACATGTAATATTCCAAACCCCATTGTGTAGCGCAGTTTAGTGGGCATGGAGGGGGAGTGAGGGGAGTAGGCTGTTATTTTTCCCTGTGTATGCACCCACACGTGTGACTCCATAGTCCAGGGATCCTCAAACTGCGGCCCTCCAGCTGTTGCGGAACTACACTTCCCATGAGGCATTGTAAAACTCTGACATTCACAGACATGACTAGGCATGATGGGAATTGTAGTTCCTGAACACCTGGAGGGCCGTAGTTTGAAGACCCATGCCATAGTCACATGGGATGCACAAATAAGAAAAACAAGGAACTAAACAGCTCAGAAGGGAATTGAAACTCGAGCATGTTCAGTAGAATTGTCAATGGCTGGTTTACACAATCTGAAGCTGCAACAGGAACACAAAGAAGGAGGGAGGGACAGTAAAGAGCAGGATCAAACAGGATTGTATGCAAGATACAGAAGACAAATCCCATAGGGACTGAGTGAGTATAAACAGCATGTATTGACAGTTTTTAATGATGTGAGTTTAATGACACTTTAAAGCATTATGTAAGTGCATTTTAAGAAATGTATGCTATTTTTTTTTCTTGTCAGGTGGGTGTAAAATCTTGGCATTTCCGGGAAAAAAAAACTCCCGTATGCAGGTGTGAGTTGCATAATCCTAGCCCCGCCAATCAGGACAGT
This sequence comes from Rana kukunoris, assembly GCA_029574335.1. Classification (NCBI taxonomy): domain Eukaryota; kingdom Metazoa; phylum Chordata; class Amphibia; order Anura; family Ranidae; genus Rana; species Rana kukunoris. The sequence goes on from CM056049.1 coordinate 512,617,463, forward strand.
CAAAGACTCTAAGCTTGAGAGGACAGGGAGCAGATGGAAAATCTAGCAACAGAGTTATATACTGGATCACAAACATCATAAGGGGATGTTTTACAATGTAAATGTGCCATAATATGCAAATTTGGTGAGCATACTTGCATACTATGGCAGAACTCCTGGGGGCCCCAACTTTTACTATGTGGTTTAGTTATGCCTGGCACGCCTGCCAGAATTACCTTCACTACCATCATGCACCACTGCAATGACTGTTTTCTATCTAACGCCTTATCTTTGATGGCATTAGAGAAAAATACATAAAATAGAATCTGTTACTATATACGGTAGTATGATTGTCTAAAGATAACCACAGTATCTTTCCATTTTTTTCACCTTACCATTGTTGCAGTGATTACCAGCACAGCACATGCCATCTCTGTGACAGCGTTTCTTCTTTCTTCTGCAAGCCATACAGGAGGAAGGGGCCTGATGAGGACTGTAGCAATATTTTCCTACTTCACACTCTTTATCACTTATACAGGGATATGCCTGAAACAAATAGCAGTAATAATAATAATTGGTAAATTATTAAAGATCATTATTGTATAGTACGAATATGCACAAATATACCTAATAGGCAGTGTGCAAGTTAGAAGCTCATTGTCACCAGTCAGCAAACATCTAGTGTAAAGTTTCCTCAATCACCTTATACTAAACCTTTATGTCCATCTTACCATCTAAAGTAGGTATTCCTAAAACACAAGTGCTCAGTTATGCAAACAGAAACCACAGCTCTCGTTAATGATTCTTGCTCATCTTCTTTTGAACCTTAGCGGCTGTCCTCAATGATCAATAAAATGGTAAAGGGGGATGGAAGTATAACCATAGGGGTTAGGGGATGCCTGGAAGTTCTGAATATAAACCTAAGTACCCAAGATTAAGACAGATACATGGTTCAGATTAACCGATAAAAATTAAATATTACTGCTCTTTCATAAATAATACCAAATCACTTTATGCTACCTGTTTGAAATAAACATAACTGGTCTGTAAGTTAATTTCATACATTTAAAAGTATGGTAGACCTTAAGGGCACACATCGTAAGAAACCTGCTATAGCCTGTTACTATAATTAGTTAGGAAAGCCTTTTCGTCTTCTGTGGTCTTAGCTGATTTCATTTTGCTTTGTTACTAGGGTGGGCTTTTCCTTGCTTCATTGGTGAGCTCCACCAACTGCCATCCCCATGTTGAGTACTAGTACCTTTACTAACTACTGAGACATCTCATTGAATAGCCTAAATGGTAGTTGTTAGGGCTCAGCCATGAAGTCAGGAAAAGTCAGGCCCCAGTAGCAATGTCTATCTAACTTAGAGAGGGGGGGCATAGAATAAGCTTTGTTGCGTAGTGACTGTAACATCAGAAATCTTGGAGTGTCTGGGCAGCCTTTTAAAATTGTATAATGGAAAACAGGTTTATGCTAATTAACTTAAGTGCTAAAACTTTGCCAGATCTAGGCAATATTGTTTGATATAAAAAATACGTAAGTGTTTCCTTACTAGACATAATTGCACATCATAATAAAATAACAAAAAAATATATAAAAAATTAATCGCTGATATACAAGCTTGAAGCATTAAAGCTTTGAAAGATGCTAACTTCAAAGCAACCCTTTCCATTGCCAATGTCCGTAGAAACCACTGCCAAAATTGAACTAGTCAGCATGAGCTACAACCACTGATACATAATCAGTAAACGAAAGCCATCTTCTCATTCCCCAGAGATTCAGATATTCCCCCATTGGGTGCTGGCATCTTGCCTCTCACAGAGCACAGAAAATGATGTCAGACTGTATAAAAGCATTACTATGTTCATACACTTTGGAATGGAAAAGTTAAATTTAAATTTAAAAAAAGCACACTCTAGGCATCTTCTTTCATATCTAATATGGCACGGTGGGTTATACACTTGTATATTTCTATTAAAATTATATTACAATCAATGATTATCCCTGGTTTTATTTTCATACTGCTTACCATGGTATTGTGAATCCACAAAGCAATTGTACTGAAATAACAGTAACAGCAGGTATTTATTGCTCAAGTGGAATATAACCGATATAAATCAATTGCAAAACAGATTTCCACTTAGGTTTCTTTGACTCCTTACATACTAGAATCATTTTCTATAGTTTATGTTGGCTTCCAGATTGCACACTATGTTAGTAAAAATATCTCTGTCTGCCAATGCAGTCAGACCCTAATCCAGTTTGGCAGTATTATATCAGGACTGGTAATGCACAAAGCTGCAATGCAAGGCTTGGAAAGATGCCACTTGGGTATAGTAGAACAAGACACTCATTAACTCCTATGCTTGTCTACATTAGGTCTGTGAGTTTGATTTCATCTCTTTATTGGTATAAATAGGGGTGCCAACTTTTTTTTCCCCTGAATGTTCAATATTGTGGCATTTTTTTTACTGTTTGACCCAAATAATGAAACTTTTTGTATTTGAAGACTTTTGTCTATATTTAGAAAGCAAATGTAGACAGATATAAAGGACCCCAATGTATTGCAAGTATGCAGTCAATAAAATGCTTAATTCATATTTTAAATAATAAATTAATTTCCTTTTTTACAAAATCCTTGTTATCACCTGCATATCAGCATTCTGACAATGATAGAAGAGGGCAACATTGTTATCCAATCAAACTTCACTGCACTAGACTAATGTCTTGTACACATGATAGGAATTTCCAATGGAAAAAGTCCATCAGATATCCATCAGATATTCCGAACGTGTATAGCCCCATCTGAGTTTTTTCATCGGAAATTCAGATGAATTCAATCAGAGTTTAGATATAGAACATGTTCTATTTTTCTCCGATGGAATTCCCTCTGGGTTTCTTTTGATTTGGCCGGACAAAAGCCTGATCGTGTTTACGCGGCATTAGAAACTGAATTTATTCAATAGAGGTGAAAGCATTAAGATGAACTTTTCAGCAAGCTGCTGTTCTTTAATTATGTAATCACTGCTTTAACTGAGCTGTATTGATTTAACTGCAATGAAAAAAAGAGTGGGGTTCCCAGAATTTAGTGAATGTGCTCAACCTCCCTGGTGGTATGATTATGTCAGATTTTTGATGCTCAAAGCAGTACAAAGTTTTTCTTGGAAATGTGGTGTTTTATATTGTAGTTTTTAGAAATAACTCACTTAAATCTGTCCAAACAAGAGTCTAGTAGACATCCCGGGTATGATAAAGTTTGAAACACAAAATCATAAATTATAATATAATAAATTACTATAAATAATTATAACAAATAATAATATAATAATAATAAAAAATATTCAATAATGTGATCAAAAACACTGAAATTTGCTCAGTTGCAGAATTGTCACTGTCATTAGAAAAAATAAACAATCGCTAAAAGTAGTAACTTTGAGGCAGGACGGAAGTATATAAAAAAGAAATTATTACATAATAGAAAATTGTACAACGATAATGAAAAATAATATATAAAAAACATATAAATTGGTAAATGAATATGGACAAAATCCTTTGAAGTCGCCTATGCGTTTCACCATTGGGCTTCCTCAGGACGAGACAAGAGGGATTTTTGACAATGTACAAATATTATTTCATAGTCACATATTTACGTGACCTAGAACACCATGGTGGATATATCCATCCAGAATATCTGAAGCATTCCACCGGGGTATATGGGAATATCAAAAAGATTTTTAGGGGTTCCAATTGTATCACAAAAATGTGTTGACCATTGATAGCAAGGATCAATTGCACCTGCAATGGAATTCCATGGTATCACGGAAGAAAGAGGAAAATATACAGGGCATTGCCAGATACTCAGCAAAAGGTAAGCCCAATCTAAAATTCCATATAAGGAGTTAAAGCTGGGGCGGTTCACACTGTATCATATATAAATGATTGCAGAATGAGATTACAAATATAATTTGGGTAATCAGAAAACATGGGACAATATAGTCCGAAGAGCCAGCAGCTCTTGAAGCCCAAAGTGGATACGTGTGCCCCAAGGTAATAAATTGTTTTTTATATACCTTCGTCCTGCCTCAAAGTCCGACCATCAATTACTACTTTTAGCGATTGTTTCTTTTTTCTACTACAAACGGATGTGGCTAATGTGAGTACTCTCCCTGTGTTTTCATTTGTTTTCCCTTTCCCCCCCTTCCCCTTTCCCTTGTCCTACCCTCTTGTTTCTTTTCCCCTTCCCTTTTAATATGTCACTGTCATTACTTTCAGTGTTTGATGACAAATTTCCCCACAAATCACTATCGCTCAATTCTGCAAGTGATTCTAATTTATTATCACTTTTGACGTAAAGGGACACTTTTTGGTTGCTATGGACAATCTCCAGTTTCCAGGCAGAAAGAAAAGTATTTATAACATAAAACTGCATGCAGGGCACTGGACAAGCACTGGACAAGCCACTAGGGACCAAGGGGATGTGAAATAATTTGAACCAGTACTGTAATCTGTAAGATTACAGTGTACTGTATGTATACTCTGTTTTGAATATTTTGAATTTGGCGCCGTGCTCCGTCCCCGAGCATCGCAACGCTCGCAGGTAACAGAGCTCGGCACTGTGAATCGAGTAAGATGACAGCTCGCAGACACAGCGGGGAGACATCGCAGGATCCTGGGGACAAGGTAAGTAACTTTCCCTGGATCCTGCAATGCGATCCCGACTGTGGCTTTGGGTTACCGCTTTTGGTACTGATATTTCACCCCGAGCCAGAATTAGGATTACCGTTAAGGAGTTTAAACTTACCTTTGCAAAGATTACCCAATCCCATGCTAGAAAAACATATTTTTTTCTAAAATAAAACAGCATTTGTACTTGCATAAAATTGTTGATGGAAATTAGCAGAAATTCACGTCATTCACTACGCTTTGAGGAAAATTCTCTTGCAAAGTTAAATTTCCCTTACAAAGTGAACAGTCCTATTTGGCTTTAGTAAATTAACATCAGTGTCTTATTTGTAAATATAGATTAGAAATAATTGAATTACCGGTACTATTTTTGGTTCATAAATATGTATTTAAACTAAGTACTGTATGTTGCTTTTTTTCTTCATGTATATTTCAACATAAAATATAAATATGTGCTCTGTTTTGCCCATAATTTTTATAGGACTACCATTTCTCAGCAGAATTATGGTGATGGGCGATGTCAGATATGAAATGTTGCTGTTGGTAACACATTGCCATTAAATGTTGTCTTTCTATCTAACACATACCTATGTATTAGTACCATAAGTTAGCCATAATAACTCAATGGGCATACTACACATGGTAAAAATGCTTGCAAGGTTAAGGCAACATCCTAGATATTAGGGGGATAACCATACCCACCGTGGGAATGGTTAGTTTGGCCAGAACTATATTTTAGCTTTTCTTTATTACTGTAAATATAAACCACCAAAAGTTCCATATCTCTTACTGGGACCTTGGTAGTGATATCTCTGTGATTTGAGTTTCCAAACTCCCTCCCAAACAGCCATTGCAAGAGGGTCCTACTCTTCCTGTATATGCACAGGCTCTTTTGGGTGGACTAACATTTTCATTTATCACACCCAGTGAACATTTAATTGCTTAATCCATCTTATTTTGCTACCATTCGTGTAATATTTAATTCTGCATTTTATAATAAATCAGTAGTTAAAAGTGTAACTGGACTTGCATGGAAAAAAAAAAAAAAAGCTTCCTCTGCAACCAAAAACACATTTTTGGTGAGACACTTACAAAAGATTATTCACTTCTAAAGGGATTCAGACATTATAATTTCACTTATTATAACACACTGTCAGTACAGCAGCTGATTAAAAATGCACTTTGCACATCGACATTCCCATAAAAACAGCTTTTTCTTCAAAGCACCAAAAGGCAAGATTCTGCAAAAAACAATTGTTAGGATCCTTACAATGTACCTTGATCACCTGAGGCGGCGTACACACGATCGGACATATCCGATGAAAACGGTCCGCGGACCATTTCCATCGGATATGTCCGATCGGGAGTTTGATCCGATGGCGTGTACACACCATCGGATCAAATTCACGGCCGCCGGACGGCGCGGTGACGTGGCGGTGACGCGGCGGTGACGTTGACGCCGCCGCGTCACCGCCACGTCACCGCACCAGGAAGTAAAACACTTCCGCGCATGCGCCGAATCCATTCAGCAGCGGCGCGGCGGCGGTGGGGGCCGACATGTCTGCTGGTAAGTGTACTAACCAGCAGACATGTCGGGCGGACAGATTCCCACCGGATAGATTTCAAAGCTTGCTTTGAAATCTGTCGGGTGGAGAAATCTGTCCGCTAGCCCATACACACGAGCGGAGATGTCTGCTGAAACGGTCCATCGGACCGTTTTCAGCGGACATATCCCCTCGTGTGTACGCCGCCTGAGGGGTTTGTATTTTTCTTATCAAAGGTGGAGTTACTCTTTAAGTGTAGCTGACCTATTACACCATTATTGGCTCATTTTGTATAACTGACCATATCTTTTTAGATGTGGTTTTAAAATGTTTTTCTTTACGTAAAATGAGTATTTGAATCTATTTACTAGCTCAGTCTTTACCTATTTTTCTGACGTTACTTGCAGCTGGGTAGACATTTAGGCCCAGATTCACAGAGCAATTACGCCTGTCTAACTGGTGTTAGACAGGAGTAATTTCAAATTTCGCGCGCCGTATCACTAGTTTGAATCCTCAAACCATGATACGGCAGCTTCGGGCTTCGATCCGAGAGGCTTACGTCCTCGTAAGCCTTCGGATCTACGCTGCGATATATTTGCGGCCGCTGGGAGGAGTTCGCGTCGTTTTCATGCGTCGGGATATGCAAATGACTTTTTACGGCGATCCACGAAGGTACGAGTGTCCCTCGCAATCGCCTACGTCATTTTTTGGCTACGTAATGTTAGAGGAGCTTTTTGCTGGTCTAACAGTGCGTAACCCATGTAAAGTATGGCCGTCGTTCCCGCGTCGATTTTAAAATATATATTTTTTTTTAACGTAACTCGTTCGGGAATAGGAATGTACGTAAACGATGCTACTACGACGTGACGACGTGTTTACGCGCAATGCACGGCGGGAAATTTGGGAACGGAGCATGCGCAGTTCGATCGCCGCGGGAACGCGCCTATTTTAAATGCTTCACGCCCCCTACTCGCGCAGATGGATTGCGACGGGAGAAATACACTACGCCGCCGTCGTTTACTGGACAAAATCTACCTGAATTCCACGTAGAGCCAGGTAAAAAACGGCAGCGTAGTGTATTTCTGATACTCTACGAGAATCTAATTCTCTGTGAATCTGCCCCTTTGTATTTTGCAGCTGCAAGTGGTTGCATAATGAGCGTAGATATGTAACAAAAAAATTAAAAGTGTCAAGGAAGATCTTAAACTTTTCATAACTTATTGTATTCATTACATTTACTGTGTATAGTTGGCTTATACAGTGAGTAGTTGCATTTGATGGTAGTGAAATGATGTCAGATTGTCAAAACATTGCTACGGGATAGGTATTTAACAAAGGCAGCATATGCCTGTAACACATGGAAACTATAAGATGGTAATCTATAACAATACATGATCTAAAACCTTAAATAAGCACTGATACTTCAATTCAACTTAATGGTAGCCTCGGTTTGAAAAAAAATCAAACCTTGGTCTGTATTCAATTATCCAGTGCAAGTATTCTCCATTTTGGTGCTCACAATATGCTTGATTTTATAATGGTACTGTGAAAAAAATTATTAGCTATTTATACATTTTGGAATGTACAGACCAGACAGATACCTGTATAAAAATATTGCGCAAGAGCATAGCAAAGAATAAATAAATAATAAGAAAGCGCAATACTGTACTTGGATGTTTCTTGCTGTTGAGCTTCCAGTACAATTGGAACTCTCTTGACTGAAGTATGGATGTACAATTTAGCTGGTGTTACATTCTGCTCACACATAATATGAACTGGCTCAAGGGACACAGCCTATCCTCCAAATGGATCTAGTTTTCATCTTGGCTTGTATCTTATTCACCTGGCCCTTTCCCTATAGTTGCTGGTATCTTTATCTTCTAAATAGCTATCATCTGAGCCTACAGAAATACTGGCCAATGTATTCCTTGTGTAATGTACTACTCCTTTGCATCATTCCTAGAAAGGGTTTAAGCAGCAATCTACAATGACAAGCAATTTTATTTCCAGGCCATGATTTTTTACCTTTACAACGCCTTTAAGAATATATTTTTATAATGAATATACAGTGTTCTAAATCTGTGTAAAATATAATAACTATATACCGGTAAATTAACCTCCCTGGTGGTATGATTCTTTCAGATTTTAGGTGCTGAAAGCGGTACCATTATTGGCAAGGAAATTTGGTGTTTTATTCTGTAGGCTTGTAATTCTTAGGAATAACTCATTTAAATCTGACCAAACACAAGTCTAATAGGCATCCCGGGTATGATTTTTTTTTTTAAAACAAAATTATAAATTATAATATAATAAATAATTATAAATAATTATAACAAATAATAATATAATTATAATAAAAATTATTCAATAATGTAATCAACTCAAAAACACTGACATTTGCTCAGTTGCAGAATTGTCGCTGTCATTATTATTATTTTTTTATGACGAATTTCCCCACAAATCGCTATCACTCAATTCTGCAAGTGATTATAATTTATTATCGCTGTTTGACATAAAGGGACACTTTTGGTTGCTATGGACAATCTACAGTTTCCAGGCAGAAAGAACAGTTTTTATTATATAAAAGAACATGCAGGGCACTGGGCAGACCACTAGGGACAAGGGGGGGGTGTATTTTTTACATACAGTACTGTAATCTATAGGATTCTTAGGAATATAATATAATAATAAGATTAATAGTATACTGTAAAATATAAGAATATGGGGGGGGGCGTGGCGTCCGAGCTCCGTGATGGCCGCATAGTCAGGGAGCTCCACTCGTCCGCCGGAGAAAAACTACACCATAAAAGCCCACCAGCGCCATCTGCACTTCCAAACAGCTCCATCGGATCACACGGGCACCGAAGCACGCCTCGAGGATGACAAGACGCCGCAAGGACCCACAGCAGCCGCGCAAGCTGGATAGCTACTTCGCGGCCGATCCCCAGCATGGCGGCGGCGCGCGGCATCCACGGGCGGATCCGACGGCAGACCAAATACATAATGGAGGCAATATGTTACCCGGTCCCTCGGGAGTTGGCGTCCTCCACAGCGAATCCTCCTCTGGGACTCCAAGCCCCACCACACGAAGTCCAGTGAAATCTAGGCAGAGGATCGCCTCGCCTGCTAGGCCGCAGCCAGAGCAACAGATGGAGGTAAGCAGACCTCACAACGCTGCAGCAGCGCAGGGTCAGACAGGGGGGGATCCCATTACTGACTTCCCGACCACTAATGCCCCTATTTCTGACACAACCCTGAAAGAAATGCTGCTGTCTCTAAGGGCCTCATTACATGCTGATCTTGTGAAGGGGATTAATACCTGCCATAAGGAAGTACAAGCCCTGGGTGTCAGAGTAAACAGAGTGGAGCACAAGATGGAGGATTATACTGCCTCATACAATGTAATGGTGGAAGCTCACGCTGCACAGGGAGAAGACATTGCTTGGATAAAAGATAAAATCGCAGATTTAGAGGACAGGGCTAGGAGGAATAACCTCAAACTGCGCGGAGTCCCAGAATCCGTCCCTCCTAATCAACTTCTGCAATTTGCCCAGACCATGTTTTCCACTCTGGTACCAGAATTGACTGTACAAGACCTCACTGTGGACAGAATTCACAGGGTCCACAAGCCGTCCTTCCTCCCAGACGACACACCAAGAGATGTCCTCCTGAGAGTACATTTCTATCATGTCAAAGAAAAAATATTGCTGGCTTCCCGCAAACTAGATGATATTCCCTCTCATTACGCTGGCATAAGGCTGCTGCCGGACCTCTCCAAACATACGTTGCAAAGGCGTCGCAACCTGGCGACCATCACCAAGGCTTTGCGAAATCACAACATCATACATAAGTGGAGATACCCAGCAACCCTTTCCATTACCCACAACGGGACCACAATAGTGATCTCTACACTGGAGGAGGGAATCACTGCCCTGAAAAAGTGGAATATCCTGCCGGACCAAGTGGCTGACCAACTGCCAAGTGCAAGCCCGCAATACGTGCATGGCGAGTGGCAAGTAGTGTCACACAAGCGTTCGAATAAAAAGAAAAAGTAGGCCGCAGCTGGTGGAAACTCATACACCAATCCTTTACGAATCCGACTTTTCTCCGGGGACAGGGGATTAGTGTCTGTTACTTGCCTGCTTTATCCCCTTTACCCCCAACTGGTACCAACTAGCAGTTTTCCTGCACTCGGATCAGTTTCAGGATCCTTTTCTTATGTTCAATATGTTGACTATTTTTCTGTTTTTTGTTATTGTTCTCAGCTCTTTTTTTTTGTCCACTTTCCCACTTCCACCATGTGATACACACGGATCTTCAGGACACTTCCAACCGCAGAGAGGAAGGACCTTCGCTTATGTGCCTCATCGTACACCACGGTTTCATCCTACCGCTTGGGAAACCGGACTCGCAGTGAGTAATCACATTACAATGTCACACTACCACGTACCCTATCTAGCAAATGCCACTCAAGTGCATATCCATTAACGCTCGGGGTTTAAATCACCCCGCAAAAAGATTCTCACTTTGGTCCGAAGCATGCAAACACAAGGCAGATTTACTCTGCGTACAAGAGACGCATTTCCAACAAGATAAGGCTCCACGCTGCTCTCATAAAAACTACCCACACATCTTCCTTGCCTGCACGCCCGACAAAAAGAAGGGCGGAGTTCTAATGGCCATTAGTGGCTCAGTTTCGTTCCAGTTAAAAGAGTCCTTTTTAGATGATGGTGGAAGATTTATTATAGTCACTGGAGACCTGAATGCCAAACCCTACACGCTTGTCACGCTCTACTCCCCAAACACTCATCAGCTCCGCTTTATACGGAAAGTATTGAAAAAAGTTAAGTCTATGAAATATGGCAACACACTAATATGTGGGGACTTTAATCTGGTGTCTGACCTGTCGATAGATACCACAACGCGGCAGACCAAGGGTAAAGTATCACTCCAAACGCTACTCCACACTGAGGAACTGATCGATACGTGGAGATGTCACCATGCCAATGAAAGAGATTACACGTTCTTTTCTCATAGACATCGGTCATACTCTCGTATAGACATGTTTCTGACGGATAAATGGCTTCTTCAATGTGTAGATTCTGCTAAAATATAAGAATATGGAATATAAGATTACAGTATACTGTATGTAATGTGTTTGTTTACTTTTTTGAATTTGGCGCCGTTCTCCGCCCGTGCGTTGTAACGTCACAGGGAACGGAGATCGACGGCACACTGGGACACTGTGTGAATCGAGCGAGCACCCGCTCGCTCACACAGTGCGGATGCATCGCTGTATCCAGGAACAAGGTAAGCCAGCGCGCGCTGCAGGCTCTGCATAGCTACCCCGAGCGTGACTCGGGGATACCGATTTTATCACAAAAAAAACACCCCGAGTCATGGTCGGGAATACCGCCAGGGGGGTTAAGAGCAATATAAAAGTAAATATGTATGCAGTAGTTTAGGCAGTACAACCAGTACAGCAGTCAAAGGTATTTTTGATCGAATATTTTTTTTTTTTTTAACAGCTGTGTTCTTTAAGATTATGTTATTTCAATAGTTCTGCATTGTTCGTGTATAAGTTTTAAACTATTATAATTAAATTTGAATGTGATGAAATTCAAAAAACGATCATGCCTCCCAATGTCTAAATCTTTCTACGAAGCAAAATACTGAATCGTACATTATTCCAAGTCCCTTGGCAAATCAAAAACATTATCAAGCATAAACCGCTTTTCAGTTATTTTCTTTCCATGGATTAAAGTACTTCACATACGCTGAACAAAACGTGCACAGAAATCTCTTGCTAAAGGAACCATCAACTGCAATATAATTATGTGTCAACATTAATTTAAGAAAACTTAAGCTACGCAACTGAGCATAAACTTTTTTTTACATAACATCTTATTTAGCATGTTCGCCAGGTTTTATTATATTGCTTCATAAACACGGCGGTGCACTGAAGTCATCAAAATGATCTCATGCAAGGATGTAATAAAATGGTTCGATAACACAGGAGATTACCCAAGAAATTAAACCTCCCCTCTCTCTTCTTTCAAATACATTTTAGTAGATAAGTGAGGATTGGCTAATTAGTAAAATTCCTACCAATATAAATTGAAATGGCTGACATAATTCATGGACACTAAGTACAAGTTATATACAAATATTTAAACTGTGCTCCTACTGTGTAATAACTAAATATATTAAAATAGTATTCCAGTCAAGGTGTCCTTTTTTCGTTTTGTGTATAAAAGGACTAGACTAAAATCTCCCCAACTTGCCCTATTGGGGAGATTTTTCTCCCACTTCCCTGTGAGAAGGAAATTGTAAGTAAGGGTAAATCTTCAATCGGGGCACAGACAGCAGTTGGGATGATGCTTGAGTTCACAGCTACAAAAGGTACGAGGCACATTCTGTTGGTTCGAGCTTTACGACCCTGGTGAATTTATGTACTGATTTGCCCAGGAGAATGTATTTAAAACTTTAATGCCCTGCATGGCCTGTTAACTATGGCCAGCAGCTTAGGTGTTGCTGGGTAGAAAAAAAGAAAACCACTGTACATCTGTTCAATAATCTCCCCTAGCTGCAAAGAACCCAGAAGTGACAAGTATTTTGTGTCTTCTGGTTTCTTGTGTCCCTTTCCTTGGCCACTGGGGACTGGAAGAAGTTATAGGAGCACAATCTGCACTCCATTTGCTTCAACGGAGGGCAGGTGAGACATCAGAGATCAAAAAGACCCCTGTCATCAAAGCTGTAACCTATTAGGTGTGCAATGGTGTGCATCCTACTTCATGCATGCTACTGCTTCTGCTAAAAATCATCCCCAAACTACCAAACATCAGCTTTAAAATGTATGTAAAACCCATTTTTTGTTATGAATAGTGAGAAATGGTTAGATCCATTGTCAGATCCTTATTGCAGCCTGTCCACCGAGGACATTCAAACATCACTACTGTCATAGGCGTGCGCACAGGGTGTGCTAGGTGTGCCCAGGCACACCCTAATCACCCCATGCACATTAATATTATCGCTCTGGGTAGCAGCAGAAACATGGGAAAGATCTCTTTCTTACCGGCTCTGCCATAAGAGAAGTGTTTATGCTCTTCTCTTTCACTGTATCAGCAGGGAAATCTATATGTCAGGGTCATATATATGTAGATACATACACATGCATGTGTGTTTAAACTTTAGGGTGCACACCCTAATGCAATAGGCTGCGCACACCTATGGCTACTGTCCTGGTGACCATTGTTTCTCATACAAAAAGTAATGGGAAAGCAATTACTCTAAAAGCAAAAGGGAAACCTATTCTGATGATGACTGTCTATAGGGAGATATTGTCTCGTTTTCAAGAGATTGTTCCAGTCTTTTTTTTTGTTAAGCTTAAGGCCGCGTACACACGATCGAATTTATCTGCTGAAACTGGTCCGACGGACCGTTTCAGCAGACATCTCCGATCATGTGTACGGGCTAGCGGACAGGTTTAAAGCAAACAAAAGGACAGGCGCCAATAAATAAAACTGCTGAACTTTTAATGATAAATAACACAAAAGCACTCACATGGTAAATGAAGTTCACAGGCATAGAGTGAAATGAGGGTCTGCATGGATCGTCACACCAGCCGAAGATGAAAAGTGTCCCAGAGAAAAAACATCCAGCTGGCATCCGCTGTGCGGGGAAAAGTAATACCAGCAGCGCTGAATCCGGAAGTATGTCGGCGCTGGCATGCAAGTATACCAGCAAAGGAGCTGGAACTCACTCTGGAGCACAAGCTAAAGAAGCTATAATTGCGGCTTGGCGAGGGGGGATGACGTCATCACGCAATACCATGAGGTATTGCGTGATGACGTCATCCCCCCTCGCCAAGCCGCAATTATAGCTTCTTTAGCTTGTGCTCCAGAGTGAGTTCCAGCTCCTTTGCTGGTATACTTGCATGCCAGCGCCGACATACTTCCGGATTCAGCGCTGCTGGTATTACTTTTCCCCGCACAGCGGATGCCAGCTGGATGTTTTTTCTCTGGGACACTTTTCATCTTCGGCTGGTGTGACGATCCATGCAGACCCTCATTTCACTCTATGCCTGTGAACTTCATTTACCATGTGAGTGCTTTTGTGTTATTTATCATTAAAAGTTCAGCAGTTTTATTTATTGGCGCCTGTCCTTTTGTTTGCTTTTTACATGTTTATTGGAGCATTGCTTCGGCTCCCCACACAAGGCTGCCTTTCATCAAAAAACTGGGACTCACCATCAAGCTTGTTACAGCTTATAGGACTTTATACTGAGGACAGTCTACATGACAGTAGGTTCTTGTTTGCGCCAGCATTGTGTATATTTGTAGCGGACAGGTTTGTCCATCGGACAAATTTCAAAGCATGCTTTGAAATTTGTCCGCTACAAACCTGTCCGTCGGATATGTCCGCTGGTTAGTACACTAACCAGCGGACAGAACTGTCCGCGTATGCGTCGAATGGATTCGACGCATGCGTGGAAGTATTTTACTTCCTGGAGTGGTGACGTGGCGACGTCAACGTCACCGCCACGTCACCGCGTCCTCAGACCGAGGGGATTTTCGTCCGATGGTGTGTACACGCCATCGGACCTAAATCCGAAGAGACATGTCCGCTGCAAACGGTCCGTTGGACATGTTTGAGCGGACATGTCTCATCGTGTGTACGCGGCCTAAGAGACACAAACTGACATTCATATAGACAGGTGCAGTCTACTTTTTCCACTGCAGGTGCCACTTGTCTGCAGTGGCACTGCAGTTGCAGAGGAAGTCAGGAGGAACACAGTTTCTCTATGATTTCCTGGGTCACTGGGGAAGCATACAATTGGATTCTGGCATCCATTTTGAGCCAGGCATAGAAAATGTAAAGCCCTGGCTTCCAGGGACAGTACTAGCAGCAGGGAAAGGTTACTGACAAGGAGAGAAAGCATAGGGCTCTCAACTTCTCTGGACACCTGCTTGTTGGGCACAAGATGGCCAGGCCACATTTTCCCCCTCTTTACAGATGCTGACAACTCGGCTACATTCAGCTCTCTACATGCTGTTGGAACTGTCAGTGTTTCCAGTTGGGTGGCATTCCCATCGGGTTATTTATCCCAGCGCTGCACCCCCACCTAGATACATTAATTGTCTGCAACTCAAGATCCATTCATTTTCAGTCACAAAATATTATGTCTGTATACAAGTTTCAAATAGGAATTTGTAAGAAATTGATAATTAAAAACAAGATATGTATCCAGTTAGGCAAACCAAAGTTGAATAAAAATTGTCTTGCACCCACATGTCCTCAAAAAGTTGTGTATTGTTATTTAGAAGCCATTGTTTCTAATTTCATAGACTCTTTAACCACTTAAAGACTGCCTCCTGCACATATACGTCCACAGAATGGCACGGCTGGGCACAGGCACGTACCTGTACGTCGCCTTTAAGGCCGCGTGCACGATCATGCCGGTCCGATGAAACTGGCCTGAAGACCAGTTTCATCGGACCAAATTGATCGTGCGTATAGCCCATCAGACCGTTGTCCGTCGGACCAAAGTTTTTAAACTTGCTTTAAAATCTGTCCGATGGACACCTGTCTGTCGGACCAAAATGATGGTTAGTACACAAAAGCATCGGACCAAAAACCCGCGCATGCTCAGAATCAAGTCGACGCATGCTTGGAAGCATTGAACTTTGTTTTTTCAGCACGTTGTTGTGTTCTACGTCACCGCGTTCTGGCCCGATGGGATTTTGGACTGATGGTGTGTACACACATCAGACCATCAGACCACTTCAGCGTGGTCCGATAAAAACGGTCCGACGGACCAGTCTCATCGGACCGGTCTGATCGTGTGTACGTGGCCTCAGATCCCAGTCGTGGGTCATGCAAATCGGGTCGACCCAGTCTGAAGCTCTGTGACTGCACCCGCGGGACCCACGGACCTGACCGCCACCATTGTCCCGTGATCAGTCAGAGGAGCTGAAGAACGGGGAGAGGTGTGTAAACACACCTTCCCCATTTTTCTGTGTGGAAGTGACACTGATCGTCTGTTCCCTGATATAGGGAACGACGATCAGTGACGTCACACCTACAGCCACGCCCCCTAGGGCACACTCCCTTAGGGCACACTTAACCTCTTAGAGCCACCTAGTGGTTAACCCCTTTACTGCCGTTGTCATTTTCACAGTAATCAATGCATTTTTATAGCACCTTTCGCTGTAAAAATGACAATGGTCCCAAAAATGTGTCAAAAGTGTCTGATGTAAACGCTATACATTTTGTGTAGGGTTGTCCCGATACCACTTTTTTAGGACCGAGTACAAGTACCGATACTTTTTTAAATGTCAATGGACAGTTTTCAAACCACAATACAGACTAAGAATATTTTCTTTAGAATTATGAAGAACTCTAACTCAAGACATTATAAAAGAATAAAAATGAGAAAAAATTTATAAAAAAAAATTATTTGCTTGTCACGCAGTAGTAAAAAACTCAAAGAATTTTCACAGAACATGTTGATAAATACAAAAAAAGGATCGGCAGAAGCATCGGGAGCATTTACGCCAGTACAAGTACTCCCGCAAATACTCGGTATCAGTCCCGATACCGATACTAGTATCGGTATCGGGACAACCTTAATTTTGTGCAAACCAATCGATAAACGTTTATTGCAATTTTTTTTACCAAAAATAGGTAGAAGAATACGTATCGGCCTAAACTGAGGACATTTTTTTTTTATATATATATTTCTATATTTTATATTTTTTTTTATAGTCCTTAACCTGCATCATGGTCCGGGTCTTAAGTGGTTAATGACTGACTTGGTAATGCACAAGGTCAATGTGATGCCCACATGTAAAAAGGGATCAAAGTCTTTACCAAGTAACTACAGACCTGTAAGCTTAAAGAGGATGTATTTATTTTTTAATGTCACAATGTATAGTATAAGATTTTCTATCATCTATGCCCAGTCTTGCCACACAGATTTAATCCAGCTCTGAGCAATCCTCTTTAATTGTTCAGTGAAATAAAACAGACTTACAGAGAAAAATCTTAGTCCGTTCCGCCCCCTTGCTGTGAGTGACAGGTTATTTACATATCTCATGCACTAGCCTGAAGACAGGCATTATTTTTTTAATTCCCACCCCCACTCCTTTTCTGAAGTCATGTGGTTACTTTTCTGGATTTTGACTGGATGTTAGTGATCATAGCAGAATTCAGTGTAAGGAATACACAGAAAAAAATGCATATAGACAAGGGGAGTGTAGAGGTGGGCGGGGAGTCTACTGACATCACGACTCCACCTACAGAGCTTCAGACAATAGATACACCCACAGAATCTGCAGTTTTTCAGTTCTTATAACAGACAGAGGGGAGACATTTGACAGGTAAGGATACATGCAGGAGGCATGTATATCCTTGTAGATCAGCACTATAGCAGTAGTTTAGAAAGGATGAGAGTGGGTTTACATCCACTTTAACTTCTATATTTGGTAAGACACACGAGAGTTTGATAAGGGGTACATACATGAGTTTTTGCTACAAAACCATACTATTGGCGATAATCTGCATGGATGTACAAAAGAATGACATTGTCAAAGAAACCTAGAAAAAGAGATGTCTGTGGACATAACATATTTGGACTTTGCAAAAGCATTTGACATAGTTCCCCAAAGACAGCTAATATGTAAAAGAGGGCCTATAGCAGGGGTCTCCAAACTTTTAAAACAAAGGGCCACTTTATTGTCCTTTAAACTTTAGGAGAGCCGGATTGTGGTCGGGGGGGAGGGGGCAGAAAATGTCCTGGTACTAGCTCCAGTGAGAATAAGAGTGGCCAGGGTTGGTGATCAGTAGGAGGAGGAGTAGGGCCCCTCACAGTAGGATGAGGAGTAGGGCCCCTATCAGTAGGAGGAGGAGTATCCCATCATTGATATTAGCAGGAGAAATAGTGCCCCCTTGTTGGTATCAGTGGGAGGAATAGTGCCTCATATAAGTTGGAGGAATAGTGCCCCAAGGGCCGCATAAAGCCTAGCAAAGGGCCACATCTGGCCCTCGGGCCGCAGTTTGGAGACCCCTGGCCTATAGGCTTAGAAAGTTTAGTCTAGAATGGATAGCATACAGGCAAAAAAGGTCGTATTGAGAGAGTGGTGATTAATGATTTATACCCTGAATGGTCTAAGGTTATTAGTGTTGTACTCCAAGGTTTAGTGTTGAGATCCTTACATTTTCTGTTTCTGGAGGGTTTCTATTATTGGCTGAACACTATAGACTTGTGTCTTTTTTCAGCCTGACTAATTACGTTATCTTAGGAAAAAATACATGGCAGAAAAAGAAAATGGAAAGGATAAAATAAGGAAAACAGAAAAAGCAAATATAACATTTGGAAAAATAAGTAACTAATGAACTTATTAATTCTATGCACTCCTACCAGCTTCATAAATATTTAAAATAAAAACGTGAATGTTTACTGAGTTTATTAAATAAGGTAAATATAAATATATATATATATATATATATATATATATATATATATATATATATATATATATATATATGTATATATATATATATATATATATATATATATATATATACATATATGTATATGTGTTTATACATATATGTATATGTGTATATATATATATATATATATATATGTGCTACTTGCTGTCCTCTTGTGCTACTGGCTGTCCTATTAGTTGAAATTCAAAGTTCTCTGCCCCCCACTTCCCACCCAATACCCCCCCCCTCTTCTGGTGCTGGGGGGGTAATACAGCCACTGGACCTGTCACAGATACTCATCAAGAGGGACAACTATGCCCACCTTTTCTGCCTCTCTCCTCCATTCAAAAAATGCTGTACTATAGCTTCCAACACTGAAAAAAGGCCTTAAGAATAGACAGTTGGATTAAAAAAGGTTTGCCTTTTTGATGGAAGCTATAGTACACCTTATATAAATGGAGGAGGGGGAGAAAAGGGTGGGCATAGTAGGCACTCTTGATGAGTTCCAGATAACTTAAAAGTTTGGATTTCCCATCACTTTCAGTGCCAGTGCCAGCCACAAATAATAAGGATAGATCTCCCGTACGGAAACACACAAACACACACAAATAAAAATTCAGCAGAGGTTCTAACCTTTCCCTATTCTATTTAAAAAGAGTGTTGGCTTTAGATATACTTTAAGCTTGGTACACACATATTGAAAGTTGGTTGAGCAGGAACCTAGCAACTTTTGCACCGCTGACAACCTACTGAGCGCCTTGCTGGAAAACCTGCATTCGATCAGCACTTGCAGCCAATGGCTACAGGCACTGATCAGAGTATTCTGAAGGAGGTGGGAGTCCCACTGTCAGAATACAATAGCACAACTTTGTTGTGTTGATCTGTTATTTTATTTATTCTGTTCAACCCACAGGTTGATTTTTTTTTTTAAATACACTGAACGTGTATATCTGGCTTTTGGAACTGTTTTAGTGTGCTGGTGGTGATATGGGATGTGATATCTATTTTACTGTAATTACACACCCAAAAAAAATTTGGGGGCTTTTTTTATTTAATAGACCCATACAGAAATAGAATGCATCAAGGTACAGTTATGTGAAAAATGTTTCTTTGATTTACATATTATTTTACTGTAAACTTTTAAAATTCATTCCATCTACTAGTGCAGTTGGCCCTATCTCCTGCAATCAGTGTGTAGCATAACATCCTCTATTTAATAATCTTACAGGTCCCAGGAGAGTATTTTTTCCCCCTGAAAATAGGTACAGGCTACATAGACTGTTATAACATCATATGTGCTAGTCGGAAAATACTTTGTAAATCTCATGCTTCTTTACTGTAATAATTATACAAAACCAGTTCCAAATGAAAACCAGCAGTAACTTCATGAACAGACATACATCTTCCAAACTTAGTTTTACCATCTGTTTACAAAAAGGAGACAGAAAAACTGTGTCCCGTCACATTTTGAATTTATATTCCATCTCTAATGTGAAGCATTGCACGGGAAATGGAGTGATATTTTTTATTCCTTGTTTCTCTTTCCTATTACTGTTTTAATATATTGCACAATTGCTCTGATCTAATCGCAAAGGAGTAGCCTGGGGTCTTGGCATAAGGAGATAGCTGGATATCTGGAAGTAATAGTATGAGACAAAGCTAAAAACAGGGCTTCACCACTGAATAGTGGATTTTATGTGCTGGATTTTTATTCAAACCAAAATGTAACTGGAACATCACCAAGGACATTTTACATATCATTAGTGATAAGAGTTTTTATAAAGCATTTTTTAATATACAAAAGAAATTTCACTACATTTTCTTATAAAAACATGAAACCTCTCCCGTCAGAAAAAAAGTAACTTTGGCTAACAAAGCCAACAGCAGTGCAGATAGTTGACAACATAAGCTAGAGAGACATTCTTAATGTTGCAGAAAATCAGAGCCTAACAAAACCTATTTACATTGATATGCAAATTGAGACCCAGCCAGTTCAAAGCAACACGTTCATTGCAATGCCCTCTTCCTCAGTAGCTTATACTCTCCTTTTCTTTATTCTACCACTATTATTATGATATTAAACGCTCCATTTTAAGCACTTTAAACATCTGATGTAATCTTTTACTGGGTATGCAGCTTCTTCATCTTTTAATCCTTGTCTATATTCCTTTGCCATGACCGCTGCCCCAGGTTTCCTGTTATAGGGTGGCTCCTTTCTTCTGCAGCAACCAATGGAGCCACCCTTGCATGCAGAGACTGGAGTTTTGTCTCTCTACACTGTGTGCATCAATAAAAACCCACAGCCCCATAGGACAGAAAGGCACTTCCCTGCTCTCCCTCCTCTTCCTTTTCTGAGCTTACAGAGTGTCTGTAGATTGCCCGGTTCACTTTTACCCGTGAAGACTAGAAGTTTGGGGAAGCAGTATTGAGAAAGCAAGGGCAGCAACAATGAAAATTGTAAACTGCAAGTGCTAGGGTAATATTTTTTAACAAATAGTTTACTGGTAAATGTTTTATTTTTATTTTTTATTGTGCTTAATGTGTTAAAGAGTAACTCCACTTTTGTTGAAAAAAATAAAAAACATTTCCCTCTGGGTGATCTATGTACATTCCAACCACAATGTGTACACCGCTCAGGCAAGAAATAGGTTGCTGACGGCTACAGGTGCTCACCTCATCTCGCCACCGAAAATGCAAATGACGAAAGGAAGATGGTGGCACAGCCCAGTGGAGTCAAAATCTTAGAAGTTGTTTATTGTTACTATGCCAGACAAAAACACAGGAACATCGTTGACGTGTTTCACACAAATCACTCGTGCTTACTCACAATGATCTATGTACATAACAATGATTTTGACAAATTTTGTTGCAGATTCTTATCTTTTGTTATTCTGAAGAAATCCATGGGTGCCTGTTTGTGTCCGTGTGTGGAGTGAGTATAATGGGAGTGTTTCCTAATTATCAACCAGCTGCTGCACCTGCAAAGCTCTAAGAAGGAAAATTGCTGGGCATGCATCCTTTTAGATGTGATTTCCTATTGGGAGTATGTCACCAAAAATGACATTTTGTTTGCATAGGATGCCTAAAATCCCAGGCCCCGTACACACGGCCAAGGTTCTCGGAAGAAACCAGCGAGAAGCTCGCTGGGATCCTCATTCTGCCGAGAACCTCGGCCGTGTGTACACTCTCGGCGAGCATCCCGTCGGGAAAGCCGCCGAGAGAAAATAGAGAGCAGGGATGATCGCCGATTCTGACGGCTGGCTGAGAACCTCGACGGGCGGAACGATGTGTTCCGCCCGTCAAGGTTCTCGTACGTGTGTACGGGGCCTGACTTGTATCTTCTGGGAAAATCAGTGAGCCAATCACACACGCAGGAAATTACATATCTGGGGGGCATTCTGTACAGATTCTGTGCACACAACACCTCCAGGTACACATATTGCTTTGCATTTTACAGAAGATCACAGTGGCTGCAGATTGAAAAGGAAAGGTAATTTTTAATAACATTCAATTACAATACGACTTGTGTCGCAATTGTATATGATTATGATATATTATTTTTTATTTGCTTTTTTCCCTATAACCCTTTAACTGCTTGCCGACCAGCTGCTGTCCTTATACGGTGGCAGGCTGGCTCTCTTGCACGAATCGCTGTAGCTGTAAGATGGTTTGCCGGCGACCCGCGATCACCTAGTACAGAGGCAGACTGGGGATCCGCCTTTGTAAACAAGGCAGATCCCCATTCTGGCAGATGACATGACAGATATCTACTGCTCCCAGTTATCGGGAACAGTAATCCCTGTCATGTTCCTGGTAGTCCACCCCCCTACAGTTAGAGCACACCCAGGGAACGCAGTTAACCCCTTGATCGCCCCTAGTGTTTACCCCTTCCCTGCCAGTGTCATTTTTACATTTTTATATCACTGATCAATGTAATAATGTTACTGGTCCCCAAAAAGTGTAATTCAACCGCAAAGTGGCAAAAAAGTCAGTAAAAACTTTAAAAGTCTTAAAACCATAGTTTTTAGATGCAGTAACTTTTGTTCAAATCAATCAATATACGCCCATTGGGATTTTTTTTACCATAAATATGTAGAAGAATATATATCAGCCTAAACTGATAAATAAATTATTATTTTTATTATTTTTTTGGGCTATGTATTATAGCAAAAAATAAACAAAAACATTTTTTTTTAAATTGTCCATCTTTGTTTGTTTATAGCGCAAAAAATAAATAATCAAATACCACCAAAAGAAAGCTCTGTTTGTGAGAAAAAAAGTATGTAAATTATGTTTGGCTACAGCGTCGTATGACCGCAAAAAATGGCCTGGTCATTAAGGGGGCAAATCCTTTCGGGGCTGAAGTGGTAAGCCTTAAATCTAATTTAAGAGGGAAGAAAATTATTTGGGTGTGGTCCATGTAAATAATTTTCATAGTTGGGGCTTTAGACCAATGCAGTAACTTTTGTTCAAACCAATCAATATACGCCCATTGGGATTTTTTTTACCATAAATATGTAGAAGAATATATATCAGCCTAAACTGATAAATAAATTATTATTTTTATTATTTTTTTGGGCTATGTATTATAGCAAAAAATAAACAAAAACATTTTTTTTTAACCCCCCCCCAAATTGCATACCCCCCCCAATACTCCATACCCCCCCCTTTGCATACCCCCAATACTCCTCAATACTTGCATACCCCCAATTTATACTCTGCGCAAAAAATAAATAATCAAATACCAATACCAAAAGCAATACTCCGCAACCCCCGCTCTGTTACCCCGCAATGTCCGCAGAGCAAAAAAAAGTATCCGCAGTAAATTATGTACCCCCGCACAATTGCACAATACTCCCGCACAATACTACAATACTCTGCGTACCCCCGCGCAATATGCAATACTCCCCCCGCAAAACTCTGCAATCGTTTTTTTTTTGCTTCCCCAGCCTAGAGGGGAGATGTGTCTTATTGACCCCATATCTCATTAAGGGGGCTATATTCCTATTACAAATCCTTGTAATTAAAAGTAACCAAAACATTTATTTTGGGGAAAAAGGGTCAAACTAAAATAAATAAAGTAAAATGAACAATAAAAAAATAAAAAATAAATTACAGCGCCCCTGTACCCGTGTGGTTAAGCCCACTACGGTGTTCAAACCACACATGTGAATTCTAAAGGGGACCTCCTCTCCAACTAAAAAGTAACCAGGAAAAAATAGCGTCGCCTAATTTAAGAGGGAAGAAAATTCATTTGGGTAACTTCATCTTTCATATTATGCAAAAACATTGCTAACTTTACTGTTTTTTTTTTTTTAGCACATGTAAATAATTTTCATATAAGAGTGCTGGGGCTTGGTGATTGATTGGTCTGGGTGTTCCACGCCTGATGGCGTTCCCTGCATGTTGGGTCTGTATGTGTAAAATATGTGCCATACTCGGGAGGAATAGCAGAATGTGTTTTTGGGGTTATTTGTGGTTTATGCTGTGTGTGAGAAATAACCTAATAATATCCAGCAAAGAATTGTGGGGAAAAAATGACAACTTCAAAAAACTCAAGCGACTGAAACGTTAAAGCAAAGGTTCTTCAGCACATAAGGCAATCAATTAGCATTTTGAAAAATTACTTTTTTGCAAAATTTTATAATAGAAAAAGAAAAATTCATTTTTTTACAAAATTTACTTCAGAATTGTCAGCCTCCATGAGAGTATTTCAAACTGAAGCACCACTGAAAATTGGTCATAATTCCTTTAAATATGGATGCCCAATCAAATTCACTGTAAGCAAGATGAGCACTAGAGGGAGAATATACAGATCTGTATATCTAATAGCTTTTTTTTTTTTTATTGAAAACTACTTTTGTGTACAGTATACAATATAACCTTATAATGTCTATTTACTAAAACTGCAATTTTCCCCTAAACAATCCAAAGGTTAACTCATAAAATGAATGTCTCTGACGTTAGTGATGTCACATGATGTCAGAAGGGGCAGGGTCACTCGTTTACGTCACTGGGTGGCCTCGTCCTCAGCTATATAACAGCTTTCATTGCAAAAAGTCTGCAGTCGCGGGATGCCGGCGCTGTCATCAAAGATGGAATTACATCGTGGGACACTTTTTACATTTTTTTTATAAAGGACTTGTCCCAAACTGTCTACTGACCTTTTTACCATTTTGACACTTTTTGGGTGAATGTGTAGGGGTACAATGTACCCAATACCCATGTTAAAGGGGGCTTCCAGATCACGATAAGCCCCCCAACCATGGACCCCCACAACCACCGTGCAAAGGTTGTAGGGAAGAGGCCCTTGTCCCCATCAACACGGGCCAAAGGTGTTTTGGGGGGACCCCAAAACACCCTCCCCATGTTGAGGGCATGTGGCCTGGTACTGTTCAGGAGGGGGGGGCAATCTCTCGTTGCGTGCTCAGATAAGGGTCTGGTATAGATTTTGGGGGGGACCCCATGCCATTTATTTAAATTTTTGGAGTGGGGTTCCCCTTAAAATCCATACCAAACCTGAGGGTTAGATATGGATTTTGGGGGATCCCCACACCATTTATTTTTATTTTGGCACAGGGTTCCCCCTAATATCAATACCAGACAGAGGGCTTGGTATAGATTTTGGGGGGACCCCCACACAATTTTATTTTTCAATTTTGGTGCGGGGTTCCCCTTAATATTCATACCAGACCAAAAAGGCCTGGTAATGGACTGTGGGGGGGACCCATGCTGTTTGTTTCAATGATTTTTATTTATATTGCCGTGATCCAACAATTTTTTTACAGCCACAAGCGGTTTTCAATTACGCTTTTACCGTTAGAAATGTCATTTTGCTGTTGTACTATTCTAAACATGGGAAAGATATGCTACTTTACAGGCATACTAAAGACACCCCCAGGCACGATATTTAAAGGAATATTTAGTTTTTATTGTTTCACTTTAGGCATTATTAAATTCACTGCTCCTGGAAAAACTGGCCATTTTTAAAATGTTATTCTGCATTGATTCATGTCCCCTGGGGTAGCACCCGGGTCCCCAAACACTTTTTATGACAATAACTTGCATATAAGCTTTTAAAATTAGCACTTTTGATTTTCCATGTTCGAGTCCTATAGACTTTAACGGTGTTCGCACAAATTTTATGACTGTTCGCAAGTTCTGATGCAAACCGAACCGGGGGGGGGGGGGTATTCGGCTCATCCCCTTTCAAAACCAATTTTGTAATCCTGTACTGTACTGGGATTGTTGTATATTTGCAATTCACACCAGTATTACTCTTTTACGCCCCCTAGTGTATGTTTCTGTCACCTCCTAGGCTGAGAATCAATCATTGTCACTCTGTAAATTGTGTTATTTAACAAAGTACCTGCGTTGCAGTGATGCGGTATTCTGTTGGTAAATTAACCCATTCTTTTCTAGGACTTTAAATGAAGCCAATTTTAACTGTGTAAGATGTGTCTGTGCTTTTGGGTCCAGGTATGGGCAGGTCATCACTGGTGCTGAGCAGGAGTACCCAATACATCAAGCAGCTCCTTTGAGGGTAAGCGCTACAATTTTTTTTAAAACCATTCTTTTTGGCAGCTAATAAAAATAAACATAAATGCTGAATGGGAAAGAAGTCTTTTAATACCTACCTGTCCCACAGCTTGCACTGATGTTCTTCTCTGTATTCATAGTCAATGCTGTTTGAAGAATCTTTACCCTCTGGAAGACTTCTGGGGGTGTCTGATTCCTGGTCTCCCACTATGCTTAGGTCCACTGGCCTATACATCACTACTGTATCTTGTAATTACAAAGGGGGTGGCGAGGAACCATGGAGTGCAGAGGAAGAGTAGGTACCTGACACTCCCAGTGTTGGAAGCATAAGAATAATTAGGCAACACTATCTCTTGAATAGAGAAAACAGTTGCATGGGCAGTAGGACAGGTAGATATCTATTAAACATCCTTTTTATTTCCTTTTTTTTTTTTTGCAATTTACACATTTGGAGTTCCTCTATTATCATATTCCTCTTCTTCATGACGACAGGGTTTTCCTATACGATATTGTCCATGGACGATTATTTTTGGCTCTATATGTATTACCCCATTGCCTTTAAACATGCCATATATCTATCTATCTATCTATATCTATATATAGATAGATAGATAGATAGATAGATAGATAGATAGATAGATAGATAGATAGATAGATAGATAGATAGATAGATAGATCTATATATATATATATATATATATATATATATATATATATTCCAGTTTTTGTTTATTAGATTTATACATGATTTACTCATTTGTCTGTATATGTATTGATCATGAATATAGACTTGGGTAGTTATCAAATTTATTTATTAATGAACGGCTGTTTTTTTTTGTGCATTCATTCGTGTAGTCAGTGCGGGCGACACCCAGTGAGATTTCCTTAGATGTCTCCTTTCCGTGGTCTGCATCTATGTCAGCTTTTTTTTTTTTTAACTTTCTACATTCTATATATAAATATATATCTATATATATATATATATATATATATATAGATATATATATGTAACGGTCACCACCGTTTACGACCTTCCATCCAACCACGACATGCTTATCTGACACACTGCGACAATCCTGCATACACGATCCATATCATTTCCCATAATCAAGACGAAACTCTGCTCTGCACTTGGTTTCAAAGATATGACCCTTTAATGGTATTTTCTCAGCTTCCTATACAGTTTTAAGCATAATACAGTTAATCACAGGACAATACAATCTCCACCCCCCTTCACACCATGGGGGGCTTCAATCACATTCTAAAAGGCCTTCAGGTAAGCTAATTATGTAGACACGTCGGCACCGCATCAACAATAGAGTTAACTCAGCGAGCATGACATTCCTGTAGACCATGGGTCTTCAAACTACGGCCCTCCAGTTGTTCAGAAACTACAATTCCCATCATACCTTGTCATGTCTGTGAATGTCAGAGTTTTACAATGCCTCATGGGATGTGTAGTTCCGCAACAGCTGGAGGGCCGTAGTTTGAGGATCCCTGCTGTAGACAATGACATGCTAATTCAGTACATCTGAATGGAGAATTTAACACATTGTTTTAGACACAATGAATCACACAATCAAAAGGTCTTTCAGGCCCTGATGCAATTAACACCTTTCAAAAGCATGTGTGCCCATATTGAATGGGCAACAGCTTGTGATATCTCAAGACATCCACTTTGTAATATTCCAGTCCTGCAATATGAATTATTATTAATATCCCATCTCATGTAATATATGAATTATGATTCTTTGTCACCCTATGGCCCTAGTGGACATAAGGTGACCCTAGACATAGGAGTATCTCAGTCTGTCATGGCCCATTCCGTTACAATATATATAAATATATATACCGGTATATATCACATGTAGCTAACTGTGACTTAGTGTTTTTTTATGTATTAATTTGAGGTACTTTTATAGCTCTGTCAATTTATACAGCGCTTTACATAGGTCCCTAACTCACATTCATACATAAACATACTAGGGCCATTTAGACAGGATCCAATTAACCTACCAGCATTACTTTGGAGTATGGGAGGAAACTGGAGGAAGCCCACACAGGCACCAGGAGAACATGCTCCAGGTAGTGGCGTGGTTGGGATTCAAACCGGTGACCCTTTTGCTGCTAGGCAAAAGTGCTAACCACTACAGCATTGTGCTTGTCTTATTTCAGTTTCTTATATTTCAATTGCACTAGTTTTGTCTGTTTGAGGCAGCGCACTCCAAGCACTAATTACTTTAATTTGATCTAACTGTCATTTGAAGTATTTAAGAGTTGACTGCACATGTGCTTGGAGGGTTATGATTAAGCAATGTGGTTCATGAATCATGTAAGGGCTCTTTTACATGGGACAGATCCATGATGATCCACCCCTTGAACCTCCACTTGCTCATCGGGGATAGCTCCGCTGATCCCTGCTAAGCTAGCGGATGACAGGGCAGGGATCATCCGCTGACACCCGCAATCTCATAGGGATCAATGTATGTCCCTTTTTCTTCCGTAAACGGATGAATGAAAAAGCGGACATACGGTCCGCCCATGTGAAAGAGCCTTAACCATACTGCTATTGTCCTCCTGTTTTGTGGGTGTTTGATTTCATATGCTGATTTGCGTGGAGTGCGATCATCTCTTTTCTATATTTGTCAAGTTTTTTACCTGTTTTTTTATGAGACGACAGGGCCTCTTTAAAATAGCAAGGAATCTGCAGTCTTTTGGAAGGCACATTTCTCCAAACAGATAAAACAAATAAAAAAAATACAGTGGATAAAATGTATGACTGTTTCTTATGTGCTGGCTCAAAGGCTTCACTGTTTGTGAGGTCTGGATTTTGTTCATTAACACCATGTATTTGGAAAAAGTGCAAGCTCTTTCTGTTTTTTCAGGTGCTTTAAGTGGTATTGCATTTGCTAAATATTGCTAGCATGATTTATTTCACGAGTGGGTGAGATTCGTGAAACCGCACTTAGAGCACGTGAGATGTTTCCAGTTCCAACAGAAAAATTGGAGGGATACAAACTACTTTCTCAATTTGCTGCTAATTTAGTTTAAAAAAAAACAGGAAGAAGACTTATTTGAAATCATATGTACAGGCATACCCCACTTTGTACTTGTTTTAGCTGTGACCCACAAAATCAGAGGATTAAGGAAGATATGCAGGTTGTCATTAAGACAAAAGATTTTCATTGTGGTTGAACATGAATGCAAAAATATTGGGCTCCTTAACCAGCAATACACTAGAATGTGGTTTACATGCTTGATCACAGGCCATAACCTCTAAACCATTGACTTCTGTGAGTTTTTTGGAAAACAAAACCCTGAAAAGATAAGCTAAGCCCAGATACCTTGTCACAGCAGTAAGCTCTTTCAGAAATTATTTTATTTCATATATTTTTGCAATGTTATGCATGCAAATGATTAACTTCCAAAAATGTAAGAAAAAATATTCCTATAATTCTTTTTTTTTTTTTTTTTTTGCTTTTAAAGCTGAACTCTTCGCACAGTAAAAATGACCTCTACTGATGGGTGTCCTATGTGTGCATGGTTCTGCGTTAGGTAAAACTATTAGTTTTATGCATCCCAGTGACTACTGTAAGTATCTAACCTCTAGTCTCTGGTGCTGAAACTGAGAGTCCCATCGAGAATGAATGTAGCCACCCTAGAATTGGAAGTCTGAGTTTAGCACGAAAAAACTTGCATTTGAGAGAAGAAACAAAGTAAAGGATACAGTAGAAGGTAAAGTGTTGCTTATATTTAAATATATTACATTCATTTTATTCTATAAGAAATGTGAGTTTAGTGAATGAATGAATGAATGAATGACTTGTATAGCGCAACACATGCGAACTGAATCGCCTCTGGGCGCTTTTTCCAGCCAGTGTCTGCTTGGCTGGTGCGGTCATTTTTACCCCGTAGGATCTTGACACGCTAGAGACACACAGTCATACACACATATATACTAGGCCAATTTTTTGGACGAGATCCAATTTACCTACCAGCATGTCTTTGGAGTGTCTGAGTGTCTGAGTGTCTTTAGTGTCTTTTTAATCACTGAGATTTCAACGAGTAAACCACATACAAGGGTAAATACCTTAAGTAATCGACTAGATTACACTAACTCTCTCCTAGGACTACCCAAAAACCAGATCTCGTATCTACAAGTCATCCAGAATACAGCCGCCAGACTGATAACGGGAAAAAAGCCTTGGGATTCCATCACCCCGTCCCTGAAGTCCCTCCATTGGCTAACCATAAAGGAACGGGTGACATTCAAGACACTCTGCCTCACTCACAAATGAACACAAGGAAAAGCCCCGCAATACCTATGTGAGAAAATACGACACTACAACCCTGGACGGGCCCTACGGTCGACGAATCAAGACCTACTCTGCATCCCCAAGACCCGCTACAAATTTGACAGGAGAACAAAGATTTGCAGTCCAGGGGCCACGGCTGTGGAACGCGCTACCAACGATCATCTGCATGGAAGATAACCATCGCGCTTTCAGGAAAAAAACTGAAGACCCACCTCTTCTGAAGGACAAGGACGACTCCAGATACAAGCGCATTTGTTAGCGCTATACAAGTTACTCACTCACTCAGATGAGGATTCAGGGTGGGAGTATGTGCTGATTCCATAAATGAATAAAATAAAAATATGCTGGTATTGTTATGTGGTGATTTCCCACATTAAGGCACGTACGCACGATACGAAAAATCGGAAGTAAAATTTCGTCCAGCAAACGATCTGCAGATTTTAGGATCGTTAGTACGGTGCTTTCAACAGCCAATTCAGGTTTTTCTTCCAACAAAAGCTGGATGTGCAGACTATAACATTTTTGTTGGATGTGAGGCACCTGAGAAGTGGAGCCTCTTTTTGTGTGTGTGGACATCTTTTTGGGCTTGAAGCAGTGTCAGAACAGAGAATTGATGCATATGTCAGGAGGAAGATCTGAAGTGTGGTAAGACCCAGTATAGGTAAACTGAAAGAAGAGTAAAGAATTTGTTACAGCAAGTGAAGCTCATTCAACACCAGCAGGTGGAAAATCAGAGAAAGTCACAACAGAGGAAACAGAGGGGAAGCCATAAGCAGGATGCGTTAGTGAGGACCAGTCTCAGACTGACTGATTATTCAAAGTGCTCCAGTTGGCCAACCACAATGATGACAACTACATACCACCTGGCTGTATAAAGGCACAACAGTTAAGCCCTATTATGCAGCACATTCCTAAAACAAGAACATATGACATACCTACAGTATGTAAGAAACTTACAAAGTATTAACCACCCTCATATAGAAATGATTTAAGCTCATAATAGGCATTTACAAATAAAGCAGTAAATCCATCATAAAGCTTTACAATTTAATCTGATCATTTAATGACAAATACACACATATACATATATATATATATATATATATATATATATATATATATATATATATAGTTGCATGCAAATCTTGATACTTTGTAAATATATCAACATTTGCATAGAACTTCAGCTGCTTAGTTTTCAATTGCCCAACATCGCAATGGCTTATTTTAATCACTTCAGCCCCGGAAGGATTTACCCCCTTAATGACCAGGCCATTTTTGTGATATGGCACTGCGTCACTTTAACTGACAATTGGGCGGTCTTGTGACTCTGTACCCAAATAAAAAAAATCCCCACAAATAGAGCTTTCTTTTGTCTTATAAACAAAAAAAGTCTGACAATTTTGAAAAAAAAACAAAAAATTTTACTTTTTGCTATAATAAATATCCCCCAAAAAAATCTTCATCCGTTTAAGCCAATATGTATTCTTCTACATATTTTTGGTAAAAAAAAAATCACAATAAGGCCGCATACACACGATCAAATCTATCTGCTGATAACGGTCTGACAGACCGTCTCAGCAGACAGATTTGATTGTGTGTACGGGCGAGCCGACGGATTTGGCCAGCAGGGAACCCGTCGGACCGATATGTCTGCTGGTTAGTACGCTAACCAGCAGACATATCTGCCCGCACATGCGTCAAAATAGATTTGACGCATGCGCGTGCGGTGACGTGGCCGCCACGTCACTGCGCTGTCTGCCGGCGGGGATTTCGGTTTGATCGTGTGTACAGCGATTAAACCAAAACAGCCAGCAGACAAATCTGATCAAATCGGTCTGTCAGACCGATTTGAGCAGATTCATTCGCTCGTGTGTACGGGGGGGAAGGTTATATTAATTGATTTGAGCAAAAGTTATAGCGTCTACAAAATAGGGGATAGATTTATGGCATTTTTATCATTATTTACATTTTTACTAGTAATGTCGGTGATTTTTAACGGAATTGCAACATCGCGGTGGACACATCTGACACTTTTGACACATTTTTGGGACCAGTGATATTATTACAGTGATCAGAGCTAAAAATGATCACTGTATAAATGACACTGACAGGGAACGGGTTAAGATTTGGGGGTGATCAAGGGTTAAGTGTTCCCTAGGGAGGTGTTTCTAACTGTGGGGGAAGTGGACTAACTGGGAGTAGAGAGAGATCGCTGTTGCTGATCACTAGAAATAGACAATCTCTATCTACTCCCCTGTCGAAACGGGGATCTGCTTTTAGACTGGGCGCCTGCTATAGCTATTGCACAAAGCCCCACACCGGTATGGCGATTTGCGCAGTAGAGCCTCCCTGCCACAGTATATCTGCAGCGGCTAGTCGGCAAGTGGTTAAAGTGATTGTAAAGGCAGACGGTTTATGCATTGTGCAGCAACCCTCTTCAATCATCTAATACTTATCGGAGCCCCATCTCTGTCCAAGCGATGTCTACGAGTGTCTCAGCCATCTGGGACTCTCCCTCCTGATTGACTGAAACACATCAGCAGTGCCATTGGCTCCCACTGCTGTCACTCAAAGTCAAAAAAATGTACGTTATAATCACATTATTCGTTTTTCTTTAATTTCTTTAAAGTTTCAAGCGGATCGAAAAATGTAACCTTAAGGTCCATGCAAGAAAGCACAATCATTTCAGTTTTCAGCAGAAACAAAAATATTTGTCTGTTTCCAAATATAAAAGTTTTGACCTTTTCTGCACTCTTTCTTTGCCATCTACCCCACTCAATTCATGAGAAACCACAATCCTGGGAAGTGTCCCAACTAACGAGAGCTCTTAGTCCAAAAGCAGCTGTGGTGGTGTACACTGAGAAAACACTTTCAGGAGAAAAAATATCCAAATTTAGCCAGTGCAAAGTGAACAAATAAATATAATTATATTAAAGACAGAGATATAGTGAGTTTTTTTTAGAATGTCTTTAAAGGCCTGTTATTAAATGGTCTACCTAATGAGGGACTATTACATACACCTACACCTTTTCCAGTATTAATTATAAAGCGTATGGCACTTTAGAAGAAAGAGCATTGGTTATTCATACACATTTGGTAAGGCAGTTCATGGAAGAGACAAAGATTCTAGTCTTCACTCTTCAGGCGAGTTTGGGTGCTGTGAACCCAAAATATTATTGCATAAAATAGAACTAAATGCTTTGCATACATAACCAAAACACCATAGTTTAGTTCAAAACGGTGCTGTGATGGAATAAATTCCCAGTAAAAAATTGAACAATTATGATTATACCATGCCTCGCAGCTTACAGTGTTGCAATTGGCTTTTCTGTTTCCTATCCTAGAACCAGTGCCAAGCTTTGGACATTCAAAATTAAAGGGAAAATACAATGATGCCACCTGGGAGCATCTAAGGGCTAAATTGGTTTGCAGAGACTTCTCATGCTGTGTTTTATATTGAGCTTTCAAACACATCAAAAATGTATTTTATGAGATGTACAGGCATACCCCGCTTTTAAGTACACAATGGGGTTTATTTACTAACGCTGGAAAATCAGGATCACTTCTGCATAGAAACCAATGAGCTTCTAACCCCAGCTTGTTCAATTAAGCCTGGTAATAAAACCTGGAAGCTCATTGGCTTCTATGCAGAAGTGAGACTGATTTTGCGCTTTCCAGCTTTAGTAAATAAACCCCATTGTGTACTTAAAACTGGGGGAAGCCTGTAGTCTAATGATTAAATTGTAATAGGCAGTTTCATAGCATTACACATCCTGGGCTGAAATTATCTTAGATATGTTTATTCAAATTCAAATAGGGCACAGTGTATATTTACTTCAATACCAGACACTTTTACACCCAATTTTCAGATTTCAGTGCTGTCACACTTTGAATGACAATTACTCAATTTTGCAACACTGTATCCAAATGATAATTTTTATAATTTTCGGGACAGATAGAGCTTTCATGTGGTGGTATTTAATCGCCACTGTATTTTTTTTTTTTGCTATATAAAAAAACATTAAAACATTTTTTTTCTTATTTTTTGTTTTGAAATTTAGCAGATAAATAATGTTTCTTCAACCATTTAGACCAAAATGTATTCTGCTACAATTTCTTGGGTAAAAAGAACCCATATCTTGATGTACTGACTGCTTATCTAATTTCTTTAAAATGCTAGGACAGCACACGTACCCCTCAAATGACCCCTTTTTGAAAAGTTGACAAGGTATTTAGTAAGAGGCATGGCAAGTTTTTTGAAGTTGTAATTTTTTGTAAAAAAAAAAAATGGGAAAATTAAGAAATTAAATATTTGTTTTTTCATTTTTATATGTTTTTGTATTTTCATTTGTGACCAGCAAATGTGTTCTACCTGCTTTCCATATGATTACGTAGATCTGAGTGCAGTTATTCAGATTTTTTTTTTGTAGACTTTACACACATCTAAATCTCCCGAAATTTACCCAATTTGTTCAGAAAACGCCCCCCGCTCATATTACTCACAAGAGATCTCAGAAAACGTCCTCATCCCCTGCCCTCCCCCCTGTGTACATAACTTCAACACACCAATCCCCTTCCTACATTCACTCACTAGATAGTATACGCAGCTGGAGCAAAACAGAATCCGGAGCGGGGGTGGGGCTCTCTTTTTCTTTACCACTGTGTAACACACACTTACAAAAACCTGTTTGTAGTGATGCACCTCCAGTGAACACACACATCATCTGCTTCAGTGAGACTGGGAGCTCCGTGAAAGAGCAAGTTTCCTCCCCTGCTCTGCCAAGCTCTCTTATTCCCTGCTCCAGATTTCTTACCCTCTTCTGCCGTGCTGTCTATTTCCCTGCTTTGAGCTTCTCTTTCTGCTCTGCTGTACTGTATCCTCTCCTGCTCCGGACCTCTCACCATGCTCTCCCATGCTGTCTTTGTCCCTGCTCCAGAATTTTCACACAGCTCACTCTGCCCACACCTTTGGGGAGAAACAGTTAAGTCCATGGTCAGCACTGCAGAGACGTCGGATCTAGATCAGTGTTTCTCAACTCTAGTCCTCAAGGCACCCAACAGGTCATGTTTTCAGGATTTCCCTTTAGATGAAACAGCTTTGGTAATTACTAAGGCAGTGAAACTGATCAAATCACCTTAGCAAAATAATGAAAAGCCTGAAAACTTGAACTGCTTGGGCATCTTGAGGACTGGAGTTGAGAAACACTGATCTAGATGAAGGAGACCGGAGAATAGTAGTGCACTGCTCACACAGGAGCATTTTATAATATGCATTGCTGCCCTGTGTGGGGCTACTCTATTACCGAAGGCTAAACTGATCTGTTTATATGTAGATCATTAGATGTGTCTATTTTGTAGCAATAAAAATTAAATAAAAGCAAAACACAATTTTTCGCTTCCTTTGTGTCTTTTGACCATTGGTTATGATCCTAGAGCAGGGTTCCCAAGCTGGTGGCCCTTCAACTGTTGCAAAACTCCCAACAGTCCCATAAGGCATTGCAAACTGACTGTTACAAGCATGACTTCCACAGGCAGAGGCATGATGGGACTTGTAGCTGGAGGGCTGCCAGTTTGGGACCCTGTCCTAGAGGTTTAATCAGTTTGCATCCACCAGTGGAGAGACAGCCCTATCCTGACTCTAAAAGGGATATGCACTTTAAACCTTTTCTATTTAAAGGTCATACCAATAAGATGAGGAAATGTTCATAAGGGTATGGTGAAGGTTTCACTGGGAGATATATATATAGTGCGTTCATGGATATGTTCATTTATTATTTGTATATGTCAATAATCACGTCTGGGCTTTTAGCACATGTCCACTCCATGCCGAGTTTTTCAGCACATCTTCTTTGTGCTGGCACATGGAGGCATGGGCACAATGGGGCATGGGCACAGTGAGGCATGGACACAGTGAGGCATGGGCACAGTGAAGCATGGACACAGTGAGGCACGCACATGGTCACAGTGAGGCAAAGTTAGGCACAGTGAGGCATGCAGATGGACACCCTAGGCTTATAATCGAGTCAATATGTTTTCCCATTTTTTGGTGGTAAAATTAGGTGCCTAGGGTTATATTCGGGTCGGCTTAGGCCGCGTACACACGAGGGGATATGTCTGCTGAAAACGGTCCGATGGACCGTTTCAGCAGACATCTCCGCTCGTGTGTATGGGCTAGCGGACAGATTTGTCCACCCGACAGATTTCAAAGCAAGCTTTGAAATCTATCCGGTGGGAATCTGTCCGCCCGACATGTCTGCTGGTTAGTACACTTACCAGCAGACATGTCGGCTCCCACCGCCGCCGCGCCGCTGCCGAATGGATTCGGCGCATGCGCGGAAGTGTTTTACTTCCTGGTGCGGTGACGTAGCGGTGACGCGGCGGCGTCAACGTCACCGCCGCGTCATCGCCACGTCACCGCGCCGTCCGGCGGCGGGGAATTTGATCCGATGGTGTGTACACGCCATCGGATCAAACTCCCGATCGGACATATCCGATGGAAATGGTCCGCGGACCGTTTTCATCGGATATATCCGATCGTGTGTATGGGGCCTTATACTCAAGTATATACAGTATATGGATATTGTTTTTGCTTTAATAATATGGTATTTTTATAGATTTTGTAGCTACGGCTATCACAGTGAACATTATTATTTGTTTTTAAGTGTGTGAATTATACAGACCAATTTCAGTTTTTCACAATAGTACAGCATTTATTGTTTATTAGATTCATTAAGGGATTGCGATTGCTATGCGTGCGGGCCTGCAATGCAAGCATACCACAATGATTTATCCCCGCTTTGGTTTGCAACATTAGTAAAAAGGGCTTATAATTTGAAAATGATCATGAAACTAAATTATATTATTGTTTAGCGGCTAAATTCTAAATACCATTATGTTTTGGCAGGCATATTCACTAAATAACACAGCATTTGTGTAGTAAAAAAGCACTTGATAACAAATAATAGTGCCAGGAAAGTGTAAAAAGGACGGTTATTATTAAAAAATAAATAAAAATAAAATACCCTTAATTTAAAAAATATTATAAAAAAAAAATGAAAAACATAGATGGTCTAAGCATGCTGCACAGCACATGCCCCAACTTCATAAAACATTTGTCTTGTGCAAACATTGCTCTCCATATTTTTTGCAGAACCTGTCAGATTTATGAACTCAAACAATTGACAGTGAATGTACTATTTGCCTCGGCTTAAACAAGAAAACCTGATTTAGTTAGAGCTTTTCTTTCTAGATTTACTTTCAGTTTTACTTTATTTTTTGAAGGTCCTTTTGAAGGACTTTCTGGAATTTACTGTACTTTTTTAAGTAAATTCTGTAATACAAAATGTTTCATCATTAATATATTTCGGGAAGATGAAAACCTAGGCCTGGAGTTTTATTATATACAGCTGAACATGTGGTGCGGAAATCACTACTGTTTTTATTTCTACCATCCTCTAATAGAATTATTTTTGACAGTTCTAGACAAACCTAACTTCATTGCTCATGCTTTATAATATAGCATTGGTAAAGGGCAATCTTCAAAGTAAAAACAAGGCACAGGTTTTAACCTCAAAGGAAATGAAAAAAAGAAAACCAATATTTCTCATGCTGTGAAATTTAAAGGGAGAGGAAATTAGCAAGAAAAACACCCTCAAGAATGAACTGAAGATGACTGTTTCAGTGCACCTGGGCACTGCACTCTATTGTCCGGTCAAGATTGACCACAAATCACATAAATGCTACTACTTGGGCAGTCATTCTATTTCATCTTATCAAAGAACACATTTGCCCTAGATGAGTCAGCCCCTGAAAGTGTGTTCCGCCATGAGTGTTTATGATGACAGAAGCCTCATTTACAGGCACATGTGTGCTACCATTATGCGTGTCTATATCTGAACTAGGCAATATCTGGTAAATCCTTTTTGTATTAAAACCACCTTTTCATTCAAGTAGTTTCAAAGAATATTTAAAGGATGCCTATCAGAAAGGAAACATGGGAGATGCCCTTGCTCAGGTGCTTTTGAAGGTGCAGGTTTCAGTGCCACTATGCCAGCCTCTCCTTCACTGTCCCGGAACATCCATGTATATATTAGGTTAAGATGAGGGAATATTGTAAAATCCTGCAGAGTGGAAGCAACTCACTTAATGATAAACACTTTGTCAGAATCTAATAGCAATCCCATTTTTTAAGGCAGCTGAAGCTTAGGGGGGTAAGCGTCTCTTCCCCTTATGGCATTAGTTACCTAATAAGAAAGAAGCATACATTGATAGTACTGTATGTACTGTGAAAAAGGGGATACCCTTGGAGCATGATCTTTTATAAGCTGAGAGTGAACTGGTAAATGGGCTTTTGGACAATGTAACCAGTACAACTATGCAACTTTTTTCAGTGGTGAAGCACTGTTCAGCGGTCAAGAAGGCTGCCACTCTCTGGAGAATCCTAAGCCTGGAATAGCTGTTTATTTGTGAGAATGGATTCACTCATCCTTAAAGTCATTGTAAAGCTTTAAAAAAATTAAATAACAAACAGGTCATACTTACCTCCGCTGTGCAGCTCGTTTTGCACAGAGTGGCCCCGATACTTCTCTTCTGGGGCCCCTCGGCGGCTGTCTCGGCTCCTCCCACTTCTGGTAACCCCCTGGGAAGTGATCTCCCAAGGGGGTTAAATTGCGGACGCGCTCCTGAGTCCCGTATTCGGCATCCATAGCCGCCAACTACAGGACTTGGCCCCGCCCACCGAACCTCACATCATTGGAGTTGATTGACAGCAGTGCGAGCCAGTGCGAGACAATTTTTTTTTATAAAAATTTATCAAAATTGAACAGTCACATAAATACATATAAGTATGATGCATCTAAAATCAAATAACAAAATATAGGTAGTTGGACCCAATGGTTTCCCAGGGAAAGTACTCAGTCTACACAGTATGCTTGGTGGGGGTTGTATTGAATAACAAGACACACGTTGAATGGAGTATTGATTCCTAGGTGTAGCCAAAAGGATCCTTGGAGAGTTGAAATAACTCTACATGTTTCGCAAATAGAAGGTGTCGCTTCTTCAGAAGCTTAAATGAAAGGTGCTACAGAAGGTGGTAATGATTGCCCCTGCCTAAACAGTGCCGCAACTGCACCAAACGCCCCTCAACATTTGAGGGGAAAAACCACCAACCCCGGCGACGATCCAAGAAAACACACCATGCTGAATACTGGAATATGGGGGTGCACCGGGTAAATCACAATTGCAAAATAATTAGAGAGGAAGCCCTGGGATATTGTTGCAGATTTAAGATGGAAAAGGATCAGGTCCTGAAGTCTATCTTTGTCAATATTGGGCTTGTGAGTAGAAATATCTCAACACAACTACGGTTATGAGCCAATACTGCACTGACGGCAGTAAATGGACTTTGATATGGCAATTCTTCCAAGTGATGATCCAATTGAGAAACTGCATCAAAGGCATACGGACTATCAGTAAGCAAGGTATCCTGGACAAACACCGTTCCCCAAAGGCACCTGACCAAACTTTCAGAGCAGGTGAATCTTAAGGGTACAGGTGCTTTAAATTACAGTCATTTATTCACCTGCATGGAAATGTTTGGTTAATGTTACAATAACTGTGTCCTTGTGTGTTCATACTCTCACTACAGTCAAATCAAACATGTGGCGTGGTAACCTACTCAGTACCTTAAAGCACCACAACTACAGCTTACAAGACCACAATCATTTTTTAACTGTCTCTTATTTAAAAAAACATATAGTAATGTAATCAGCTAGCCAATATGTGTTTAGCTTTAAAATTCTTGTAGAGATGTACATTGGAGCAGTGATAGTTATGTGCATAGAGCTTCTAGTGATTTGACTTTAGCTTTCATGCAAACAAATGTCACATTTTATACAGTACTTGTACTATAGTGTAGTGTAGTAAATATTTGTAAAATTAAAAAGTTGAACAGTGTATATGGTGATTAAGCAATTCTGTGCATTTCTGGTTCATTTGATTTGCAGAGTTGGTTCAAACAAGTAAACAGAAAAGGCATTACGCTACACTCGCAAATGTAAATGCACAGAAAAAATGCATATAACACGTTTCTAGTAACCCTTTAATCCACAGTGTTTACATAAAATGCCTTCAAATATGAGCTATTCAAATTATAAACAACTCAATGGAAGTGCAGTCGCTGTAAATCTGAGGGGTAGATCTCAAATGAGGGGAAGCTCTGCTGATTTTATCATTCAATCACGTGCAAGCTAAAATGCTGTTTTTTATTTTCCTTGCATGTCCCCCTCAGATTTACAGCGACTGCACTTGAAAGTGCACTTTCACCCCTCACCGCTTGATCGCCCCCTTGTGTGAACCCCTTCCCTGCCAGTGACATTTATACAGTAATCAGTGCATTTAAAACTGCAGAGGTGATCAAATCAGAGGTGATCAGAAATGCCATCAAAAGAAAGCTCTATTTGTGAGAAAAAAAGGACACCAATTTTGTTTGGGTACATGATCGTGCAATTGTCAGTTAAAGCGACACAGTGCCGTATTGCAAAAAATGGCCCAGTCATTGAGCAGCCAAATATTCCAGGGCTGAAGTGGTTAAATA
This sequence comes from Rana kukunoris, assembly GCA_029574335.1. NCBI lineage: Eukaryota > Metazoa > Chordata > Amphibia > Anura > Ranidae > Rana > Rana kukunoris. The sequence continues at coordinate 512,658,617 of CM056049.1, forward strand.
CTGCACTGATTACTGTGTAAATGTGACTGGCAGGGAAGGGGTTAACAATAGGGGGCGATCAAGGGGTTAAATTTGTACCTTAGGCAATGATTCTAACTGTAGGGGGAGGAGACTGACTGTGGGAGGTGACTGATCAGTGTCCCCAGGGACACACCATCGGTCTCCTCTCCCTGAAAGGACATGGGTCTGTGTGTTTACACACACAGATCCATGGCCTTGCTCAGTTACTGGGCAATCGCGGGTGCCCAGAGGACATCACAGCCACCGGACACGCGCATCGGGTCCCGAGTGACGCGGCGGGCGTGTGCCCCCTAGTGGCTCTGAAAGGCGAAGACGTCATATGACATCCTCCCAGAACGAGAGGCTTATCGTCCCGCCATCATATGACAGTGGGCGGTAATCTAGTGGTTAATTGTAGATTTCCATGACTTGCCATTTTGACACAACTCCCGCATGCGTGTACACTCCGATACATAAAGACTTTGCTGTTTTGACACAACAGTGGGTAACGAGGAAAAAGTTGAGGTGGCCATTTTGTTGGTTAATATCAGAGCAGAGTAACAATTTTCGCTCATAATATCATGTACCGGAGTGTTGTGTCGAAACAGCAATTTATGGAAATCTCCAATTGCTGGCAGTTTACAGTAACCGGAAGTGATGTAATTGGAGATCTTAATGAATTGCCTATTTTGACAGAACACCGGCAATTTGAAATTGCGATTTGACATGTAACTCGCATGCCAAATCGTACCAATGGGAATCTAGGCTTAATCAGGGACAGTGGTCACAGGTCAACAACTATTCAGCTGCTGTTCATTTTCTTTATGTGTCTACATGGGCATGCATGCTTGTAATTTGTGTACATTTGCAAATGCAAAGAAAGAAAATGTAAACAAAGTGTATACTGATCCTTTCAGGGAAGTCTGTATGCTGGCAATAAATATGTGCAGTGCAATCATTTTTAGCACTCAATAAGATTTCTGTAAGCTATATACAGAGCTCAGTTTTGATCTTGGAATTACTGGACTTAAACGTTTTTATTTTTATTGCAGTCTGCACTGCACCGAATTACTCTGAAAGGTATACAGTTCCCCAGTCCAATATTTGTTTAGAACTAAAAAGAAGGCAATTTTGTGACTACCAATTAGTTATTTAAACATTTTTGTAGCTTAATATAATTGCCCTCTTTAACAGATCATTCATTTTCCCTAATTGTCCACCAAATGGCTTAATGAGTTGTAACGACTACGCTAAAATTGATTTGTCTGCCAAGCCTTTGATATTTAAGAAATTATGTAAATAAAATACCTCCTAATGATTAAATACAATGTACGTTGTTTCAGATCTACTTACCCACTTTTGGTTTGCTTATTAAGTATTCTTTTGATCAGCGGCTTGATCCTGTTCAGCTGAAAGTAATATTCTTGATATGTTTAGCAACCTTCTCTAAAAGACTAATCCTGCATGTTTGGCATCACATCAGTCTGAGTACCCTTTCCATGTAGCCTTTGGAGTAAATACTTAACACATGAAAGCTATAGTATTCCCCTAATGGTCACCACACGTTGGATAGTGGGTGGCCCAGCTGGCATTCAATAAATTATTTTTTTAGCAATATTTTTAAGCCAGGGACAGAAATATGACAATGTCTAATAAAGAGGGACCATCTATTTGCCTACACAAAATTCATGTATAAAAGTATTACCGGTATTATTTTTTTCCCCTTTGAGTGAGTAAAGTATTGCTATTCATTTGAGCCACTTATTCAATTTTTATAAAAATAAAATAAAAAATTGTCTTTCTATATTTGCTTTTATTTGCAGGTGCTCGATTTGTTTTGCCAGATAATGAAACCTCAAAACTGTTTATTCTTTTTTGGGTTACTTGTAAAATCTTGTTCTTATGATCAATACAAGTCCATGTGATTCAGGTGTTGAAACTCGCAATCAGAAAAAAAAAACACACAAATTGCCTAATTTTTACAAGATTATGGGATGTTTATCCTGACTAGTTCTGCTTCAAAGTATTCATAGCTAACAGTTCAAGTTCACATTTAAATTACAGTATTTATCGGAGTATAACACAGACAGGAGTATAACACGCACCCTAACTTTAAAAGGGAAGTTTCAGGAAAAAAAACTTTCCACAACCCCCTGCGTATAACACGCAGGCACGTTTACCCTCTATTTTCATAAATACAGTAAATTAGGTAAATAGAATTTTCTTTCAAAAATATATGTACAGTACTGTAAAAACCTTTTAGGCAGAGGTGAAAACATGCTGTAAATTAAGAATGCTTTCAGAAATTGAAGTGTGTTTTTTTTATCAACTAACAAAATGGAAAGTAAATGAACAGAACAAAAATTCTAATCCATAATTCTAATCTAATCTAATGACCACACTTTGCCTTCAAAACAGGTTGTGATACGTCTTGTATGTCACCGCGTTCTTGATGGTCGTAATTTATGACAAGATTTGTGTGACCGTGTGTATGCAACACAAGTTTGAGCCAACATTCCGTCAGAAAAAATCCACGATTTTCTTGTCAGAATTTCCGATCGTGTACGCGGCATTAGAGTTTTCATTTAGTAAAATTCTTTTTAAGGATTAACAGCAAAGCAACATCATTGATTTCAACACATGAGGAAGGGACGCTATATGTGAAAAAAGTTGTTTTATATATATATATAGAAAGATTTTAGCTAGGCAGCTGTAACAACACAGCAATAACATGACATAATGCAGGTACCATGCGGTTGATTTTAAGACAAATAGCCTGTGAACTTTGTGAGGGAGTTTTCACTTCTAGAAGGGAATTTTCACTTAGTTAAGTGATTGAGGTGTTGACTTCCAGCCATCTATCGTGTGCAAACAAAAACTGAATTTTTTGACTATTTTGCTTTCACATAATTGGGTATTCTTTGCAAGGTGAATTTTCACCACATTTGCTAAGCTAATGGAATATCTCCTAAAAATTCAGGGCCAGATTCAGGTAGATCAGAGCATCTTTGCTCTGGAGTAACGCATCTCATTTACGTTACGCTGCAGAAATTTTAGGAGCAAGTGCTGTTATTCATGAAGCACTTGCTCCTAAAGTTGCGGCAGCGCATCGCAAATGAGACAGCGGAATTCAAATTGGGCGGGTACGGGGCGTGTAGTATTCAAACTACGCGCGATCCCGCGGCGAACGTACTGCGCATGCATTCGAGTGTCAATGCATCCCAGTGCGCATGCTCCAAGTTCTGTCATTGAACGTCAATGACGTCACGTCCCCATTCATGAATGTTTTACGCAAACGACGCGATTTGTTTTTTTTCCGACGCGATGACGACGACTATACCTAACATAGGATATTCCACTAGGGGGCTGCTTTATCTTTACGCCGCGTATCGCTTCCGGAAACGTCGTAAAGTCACTGCGTCGCGCCCGAAAACGATCGTGAATTTCCGACTCCCGCTGATTAACATATTTTTTCAGCGTTTATCAGCGGGAACGCCCCCGGCGCCATTTTTAAGTTGAAGTAACGATGCGATGGCGAAATTCAATTACGCCGATCGCATCGGAACTCCAACCCGGCGTTTCTTGTTTTCTGGTTATAGAAAACAGAAACGCCGGCTTAAAGTGGCAGTTAGGCTGGCGGATCACTGGATCCGCCAGCCTAACTCTTCATGAATCTGGCCCTCAGTTGGCTAGGGAGCAGCCTAAGTGCCTTGTATATCAACCAGGGTATTTATGAAAATGTTGAGCATGTTAGTACACATTTAAACTTTTGTGAATATTCCTGCTATTACTAATGTCTTTCTGTTTCAGTCTTTGCAGACACAGGACCCTCTACATATTTATTTATTTCAGGTACTTATTTAGCGCCGTTAATTTACGCAGCACTTTACATATACATTGTACATTCACATCAGTCCCTACCCTCATGGAGCTTACACTCTAAGGCCCCTGACACACATTCATACTTATACATACTAAAGACTATTTAGACAGGATCCAATTAACCTACCAGCATGTCTTATATGATATAATATAGAGGAAAATGCCTTTAGAATTGCTTACACATGCAGGCTTCCTCAACTAGCTCATAACTTGCAGTAGCATGAAGCCTTAACATCCAAGGCAAATTTTTCATAATACCATAAAAACACTGTAACCTTTCTTATAATCCTGTTAAATATGCTTCCAGGCACTTTATGAGTATTTTGCACTGAGGTGGACATTTGCTCTAACTGTATGTTAAGAATACTTTTTTACACTTTATGAGTATTGCTGATATAATGATTTAAGGGCTGCAGACTTAAAATAAACCTGGTCTGAATTGGAATTAACAGTTGCTTGTTAAGAGAACAAATATACGACTTATAGCAATCAGATTAATTCTCCTACCATTGAGTGTTTATTTTAATGTGACAGGTAGCCAAAAGGGCAGCACAAATTAATGGGGATTTTTCTTCCCCTAGGCATGTAACAGACATGAGATTATCATTTATAGGTGTATAGGTGGGACAGGTTAAAATGACTGTCTTTGATGCTAATGTACTCCCTAGAGGTTACCTACACTTGCAGTGTTTGTCGGTACCAAAGACCACCTTCCCCTCCTGCCAGCATTGGCGTGAACTTTTTTGATCAACAGAACTGCCCTTACCTTAGCTTATATGGTTCTCAGTAGCTTTCATTAGATTTGTTGGCCTGAATGGTGACCTATTTGTCTTATCAGCATATATACTGTAATGAACATCATTAAGCTAAATTACAACACAACTTTCCTTTCAATTGACACTTGAATCCAACCTTTCTGCATCTGGACTCCGGGATTATCTGTGTTTTCCTTAAAGATACTGTCTAAGACATTTATTGCACATTTGATGAATTCCTGAGTTTGTTGCCATAGGTTTATAATATAGTGTTACTCCTTATATTGATAACAGGGACCAGGTGCAGTATTAAATAATATATATATATATATATATATATATATATATATATATATATATATATATATATATATATATATATATATATATATTTTTTTTTTACATGCTGTCTATAGTACTCATCTGGAAAACAGAAGACGAGGTAAAAGATGTGATTTTATTTTAGTGTTAGAAGTGTGAAAAAGTAGGTGTGATAAAAAAAATCTATATCCTTTAAAAGACAAATCACATAAAACACTATATTGATGGCAGTGAGTGTGACCAAATGGTATGATATTTTCTAATAAATAGCATTGCAAAGTTAAGCTTTTCGATTGAAGCAAAGTAGAATCAGTTAATGCTTTCAGCTTCTTAGAGGAAATAGCCTACTTCAGAACTGCATCCACATTAACCCATCATCACAAAAGACTGCCACTGTCAGACCACTTCAAAGCACCCTACTTGGACAGCCCCCAGCAACCAATATACCGCGTTGTTCTTCCAAAGCAAACAACATGCTTTGGTTAAATCACTGCTTCTTATCACACGTAACCGATTCTTCCATTTGTCTTTCAATTTCGGTGATGATTTTGTTCCATGCATAGTTTAGTGGAATACAGTCTACAAATAATATTATTCTTTTTCACATTTTTTAATTATTGTGCCAGTTATGTGTTTTAAATTCTACATGGCTTTATCTGGTGTTCCATGTAAAAGAAATAATGGGCAGTCTGGAATAACTATCACTATTTGGAAAAAATAAAGATTTCGATATGTTATTTTCTTGCCGGCCACACATACAGTGATGTTTCTAAAAAGCTGCCTTTTTTATTATTCCACAGGCAATTATGTAATCATTTCACATGATCTGCCCGCAGCCCTTGAAAAACCTCTCAAGGTAAACCAGGTTTCAGCTTATATTAATTTTTATTTATGTATTTATTTGCACAATTACCTTCATACATAAAGTCAGTGTTGTTCCTAGGGTGGGGAGTTCAAATAAATATGGTAATACAATTTTAGGTACAAAGGTGATAACATGTATAGCAAATAACATATATACCAATAGGTTGTACTAATATATACAATGCCAGATTCCTGTGAAGGAAGTATGTAAAGGGGATGAATTCAGGGTTTCCAAGGCTTCTAAAATGTTTGCAGTTTATCTCCAAGCTCAGAGGTACAATTGTGCAGTAGAACATTAGCATGCTTAGAGAACTGTAAATCCTCCAATATGCTAAGGACGCAAGCACACTGAAGCTCATAAACGGACGTTTTTAGGAGTTTGGGCATATTTTTTAACAGCCCATATACTCCCCTCTGTTATCCTATTTGTCAATGAACACATGGAAGTTTTTAGACGTCTATCAGCAGGGGAGTTTATGAGCTGTTGTCTGAATGCCCTAAAATTGCATTCAAGAGCAGTCCTGAAAATTCCAGACACCGCTAAAATCTGTTAAACGCGGCTTAATGCTGTATACTGAGCTTTAAGCCTAGTCAGGTGATTCTCTGCCTCTATTAAAAATCAATGGTTACCTATGGGAGCCCATTGATTTGAATAGAAGTCGCACTAGAAGTCGCATCATGATGATCCGACTTGCAGTGCGACTTGTGTGCTGAGGATGAAGAAGGAACCCCGATCCAAAATTATAAAACATTGGTGTGGGGTTCCACTCTCTCCGGTCTGGTATGGATTTTAAGGGGAAACCCCACACCAAAAATAATGGAGTGGGATCCCCCAAAATCCATACCTAACCCGAGCACGCAGCCTGGCAGGTCGGGATAGGGGGGATGAGCGAGCGACCCCCCCAGACCATACCAGGCCACATGCCCTCAACATGGGGAGTGGGTGCTGTGGTGCAGGAGGTCCTGCGCCCCCCCCCCCCAAAGTCCCTTGTCATCATGTTGATGAGGACAAGGGCCTCTTGCCAACTCCCAAAAATGTCAGTTTATGAACTTAAGAAGATCTATGACAGTTAAGATAAAGTTTTTATGTATATCCAAAAGTCCTGGACAGGTTGACATGCCGGGAGCATATGGAAAAAGTAAGTTGCTTCTCTAGACTAGAGAAGAGGTGCATAGACCTAATTTATGTATTTTGAATTGCATGTGTCCAGTACACAAAGTCACTTTGAAGTTTGCTTGATCCTCCCAATCCATCCATTGTTGTTTCTGGGGCGGCATTAATATTTCCCAGAAGTAGGAGGGGTCTCTTTGTTACTTCTAAGGCTAATATGGTCAATATGGGGGAGATTTACTAAAACTTCTGCACAAAGAAACTGGGGAAGCTGTGCACGGTAACCAATCAACTTACAGGTGTTATTGTCAAATCCTAATTGAACAAGCTAAAGTTAGAAATTATTGGTTACTATGCACAGCTGCACTAGATTTTGTGTGCATCAGTTTTAGTAAATCTCCCCCTATTTTCAGAAAATCAAGGTTAAGGGGAGTGGTGCATAAATATTTGCTAGAGTTAGGAGTTTATTGAGAGTTTTAGTAAAACTTAATGACCCAAGGGGTCTTTTTTAAGGGTAAGAATGTCTTTTTGTAGTGATTTGGCAATCAGTGCAGGAGTAGAAGGTATGATTATCATGAGAGGTTTTTGCTATCCAAGGCTTTTGCCATAATTTTGGGGCCCACTTAGTGAGTTTCCTGTAAACATAGAAGGCATGGTTTATATTTCTTATAGAACTCGCTCAATCAACATTGACTATTGTGAATCTTTTTGCTAGTAAATAGGAAAGTATATAATTTTACTTTTTTTAATTTCTTCAGTTACTTCCTGGTTTCCAGGTCTAGGCAAAATTATATCATACATCTCAGAAGTCATCTGGATCTTCCCTTAGATCCCACTGTCCCTGATTTAGAGGGAATGTCACTGATTTGGGAGAAATGTCCCTCTGCCCCTCATTCCTCCTCATTTGTCCCTCATTTTGGTTAGATCTCTATAGATGTATATAAAATTCACTTTTTATCTATCAAAAAGTGTTTATTAGTGCTAAACCTTTCATCTGATTTCTAAATGGCTGCATTTGTAAATTCCAAAAGCCAATATAAAGGAATAGTAGTGGTAAAAAAAAGCACTTGAGGGTTTAACCAATCTTGTTTTTTTGTACGATTCTCTTTTAAGGGGGCGTGTCAAGGGGTGTGTCCTATACCTGCATACTCTTGCTGATAGGTGTCCCTCATTACCATCTCAAAAAGTTGGGAGGTATGCAGATAAATTGCATGAAGTAAATGCTACATGAATCATCTTTACTTAAAATGGTCATTGACAGAAATACTAGGGGATGTTTTTCAAAGTGAGTTCAAAGTGAGTTCTTAGCAAAATAAAACATGGAGTTGTGGATAAATGGGTGATATTGCTTTGAATATTAAAAATGAATTAACTTGTGTTTTTCGTTTGTGGTGCTCAGATGCAGTGTAGTTTGGCTTTAAAGAATGTAAACCCAACATTTTATATTCCTGATTTTTGCCTGCTGCATAATGTACTTGTATGAAAAGTATCCTGTTCTCTTTGTATTGCTTCCTTTGTGTAAAATCCCTGGTGTTCCTGTCAGTCCCTCTGCTTTCCTAGTAAGAACTGACCACACTAAGCAAGAAAACACATTGTGGTAAGTTCTCTAGCTATTCTGTGTACTCTCCTCCATTCATCAGACTTGTCCTGACACCCCCCTTTACCCAGCCTTTCGCTGGAAAGTTTAGCATAATGTTATATATATATATATATATATATATATATATATATATATATGCAAATGTTTTGCTTTCATCTCTATTTTCAACTGAATAGGTTGTTTACAAGGTGGCCATTTAGAAGCACTGTAACCACATGTTGTCAGTTTCCTATTTGCAGCACACAAAATTAATAAGCAGCTAATGATTGATAGCAGTTAAATCAGTAGTAAAATTGGCTGCGTAGTCCTAGCATAAAAACATCCAATTAATAATGCACACATTTTTTTGATATATTTTCATAACTTTCATTATGATTTTATTATTTACAGGCAATTTAGAAATCAGAGAAAACATTTTATGATAGTATCATATTTTTTTTTAAGGGTCCATTTACACAGGGCACTTTACTTGATTTGTACCCTGTGCAGGCCTGCGTTTTCCTGGCATGGGGATGCACAGGTGTTACCTGGACCCTGTGTGAGTTCAGAGACCTGCACCCAGATGTCATATTGAGACACAGCAACTCTTTACATGCAGTTGCATGTCCCAATAGATTTCTATGGACATAGGGGGAGGGGGAGGCACGGGGATGCAAGCAACACCTGTTCGACTATTACAACATTGCACAAAATCATTTGTAGATAAGAAATAGCACAAAAAATAAGATTTGGATGAATGGATGATAGAGTTTCCTCTGTCATCATGTTAACACCTGTGATCAGAAAGGCTCTTCACTTGAAAAAAAGTGTGACAGAATAAGAAATTTGCACACTGACAATGCAGATAGTATACAGTAGGATTTTTAGAAGATGACATTTAACCACTTGTTAAATGTCCTGGTAGACAAGGGGTTAAAACAAGCTCATGGCTGTAGGTTGTTTTGTTCAAACGGCTCTGGGCTGTCAAGTAAATGTGATCAATCACTTTTACAGGACTGTGACTGTTAACCACTTAAGGACCGCCTCCTGCACATATACGTCGGCAGAATGGCATGGCTGGGCACATGTACGTACAGGTACGTACGTCCTCTTTAACCCAGCCTTGGGTTTGCGGGCACGCGCCCGTGGGCACACGCCCGTGATCCGGCCCGAAGCTCCGTGACCGCGGCCGCGGGACCCGCGGACCCGATCTCCACTGGAGTCCTGCGATCAGTCCCCAGAGCTGAAGAACAGGAAGAGCTGTAAACACAGCTTCCCCTTTCTTCACTGTGGCGCAGTGATCGACCGTGTGTTCCCTAATATAGGGAAGCACAATCAATGACACCACACCTACAGCCACACCCCCCTACAGATGAGGTCACACTTAACCCTTTCAGCGCCCCCTTGTGGTTAACTCCCAAACTGCAATTGTCATTTTCACAGTAAACAATGCATTTTTAATGCATTGTTTTGCTGTGAAAATGACAATGGTCCCAAAAATGTGTCAAAATTGGCCGATGTGTCCGCCATAATGTCACAGTCACGAAAAAAAACGCTGATCGCCGCCAGTAGTAAAAAAAAACGATCCCCTATATTGTAAACGCTATTAATTTTGCGCAAACCAATCGATAAACGCTTATTGAGATTTTTTTTACCAAACATAGGTAGAAGAATACGTATCTGCCTAAACTGAGGGAAAAAAAGTGTTTTATATGTTTTTGGGGGATATTTATTATAACAAAAAGTAAAAAATATTGAATTTTTTTCAAAATTGTCGCTCTATTTTTGTTTAAAACGCAAACAAATAAAAACCGCAGAGGTGATCAAATACCACCAAAAGAAAGCTCTATTTGTGGAAAAAAAAGGACACCAATTTTGTTTGGGAGCCACGTCGCACGACCGCGCAATTGTCAGTTAAAGCGACGCAGTGCCGAATCGCAAAAACTGGCCAGGTCCTTTACCTGCCTAAAGGTCCGGGTCTTAAGTGGTTAAACATTTGTCTTGTTTTTAGTTCTGTCCTGTCGGAGAGATTTCCCTTAATTTCCTGTCTCAGAGACACAGAAGAAATAAAAGGAGATCACTTCAAAGTTAGAAAATATCCTTAAGACAGTCATCAAAAGAACCAGTTTACCTATTAAAAGATTTCCCTTACCTTCGGTTCCTTTAACGGTTTTAAATAAATATTAAAAAGATCTTCTGCCTACTTGTAAATATGTTTCCACGCTGATACAAAAGTAAGCTTCCCAACTACACATGATTCAGGGAATTCTTACAAAAAATAAAGGATACATAATAAATTATAAATCTTGCTGGGTGAAATGTGAGGGCTTTATAGATCACTGATTTTAGCTAGAGGCAGGTTTGCTTATTTCTTCACCAAGCTTAATGGTTTTACCATGTCTTTTCGAGGAGTACGAGTTTAATCTCTCTAAAAGCCATTTTCATAAAAGACAGTATTACATTGGTTTTGTTGTAAATCCGAAAAAGCATCCAATTTAAAACGGTTCAGCATTTGGGCATTCATTAAAAAAACGTATTTAAAATCTAACTTTAAAGCAATAATTATATTAAGTTGGATGAAAATAGTTATTAATTTATAAAAATCACTACCAGACCTCAATATTAAATAAAGATAGCGCAAATAAAATAAAATAACAGTTTGATTAAGAGAGGGAAAGAGAAAATAAATGAAGGATAACTTGAGCAAATGCTTTGTAGCTTTGTAATTGCCTTTATTTACACATTTGTACCTTCCCCACCCAGCGTGTTTCTAAGTTAGGAAGTCTACGTCTTCAATGACAAAAGTTCACTTCTTGGTTACACCCATATCAGTTTTAGGAAATTATGCATATCTGACTCATCTATAGCTGCTACTTTATTGTTTAACGTCATAAGAATATTCCCAAGATGATAAAAGAAAAAGTAATATTTATATTTAGAATACTTTTCAGAATATGATTTTTTTTTCTACACAAATCTATTGCACAAAGAAACTCACAGGGGCAGTAGGGGCTTCTCACAAAACACACTTTTAAGCAGCAGTAGACAAGCCAATATAGAATTCATGAGCCCGTCAATCCAAAGTAGAAGCCAGAAGGCATTTGAAAGTATAAAAGAAATAATCATTACCATTGGCAACAGCATATACTTCCCCCTTGCAGGGCACATTGTCCCTTCCAAGCCCTTGCCATCCCCACATCCTGTCCAAAAAAAAAGTTTTGTGGGGTTTGCTAAAGAGAGCTAACTTATCAGAAACAGGAAGCCTGCTTTATAATAAGGATGACCCCAGATATTAGCCTCTCCCTGGGAATGAGTATGGGGTACATGAGTACCCCTTATTACTCATTTACAAAAAAAGTAATAAATAAATAGACACCCACATCCTGATGCAAGCAAAAAAAAATAGTAAACAATGTCCTACAATGTAACTCTATGGTCAGTCATACAGTATCTTCCAGAATGTAAATCTATCACGAATAACAAAGATCTTCTGCCACGACAACCCACCACCAGAGAATGTTGTGCCACCACTATAATAACCTGCAGCAGTACTACAAAATGACAGATCCCAGCCAGGTTCTGGTTTGTAAACAAGCCAAACTATATTTGGTCAATAACCTCACCCATGATCCCTGGTCAGTTTGTTTACAAAGAGCAGCTGTGGGTAAATTGGCAAAACTGTGAAAAGGCTAGGTTTGTGTCAAATTCACATTTGACCTGAACGCAAAGCTCTAATTAAGGCCAAAGAGTTACGGTAACTGTTAAAGGTTAGCTTTTTAGAGATAGGTCAAGGGTTAAAAGTTAAATTTTAGTGGTAAGGTAGGAGGTAAATTAAGTGTAATTTCAGACCAGGATTGTGTATTACCACATGAGCATTAACAAATACTATGAAAAGGCTGTTATTTGAATAGCCTGCAAGTGCACCACAGCATAACACATCAATCCTGCACCAAGACTGGCTAGTACATTGTTACCATACATTGCTAAACATAAGTGTGTTGGAAAGCTGTGTTGGGGTGCCATTCACAATAGATAGCGCACCTAAGCATGTTAGTGCAATGCCCTGTGAAAAGTACCTTAGAGGTTAATTTACTAAAATTGGAGAGTGTAAAATCTGGTGCAGCTCTGCATAAAAAACCAATAAGCTTCCAGGTTTTTTTTTTGTCAATGCTTAATTGAACAAACTGAAGCTAGAAGCTGATTGGCAACCATACACAGCTGCACCAGATTTTGCACCCTCCAGTTTTAGTAATTAACCCTCTTATGCCGCGTACACACGATCACTTTTTGTGATGTACAAAACGTTGTTTTATCTCACGAAACAAAACAACGTTTTTGAAACTTCATTTAAAAAAAACGATGTTGCCTACGTGTGTAGGCAACATCGTTTTCTGAAAATGCTCTTGCAAAGCGCGGTTACGTAAGACACTTTCGACGGCACTCTGTTCCATTGAAGCTCCCGTCTCATAACTTGCTTCTGAGCATGCGCGGCTTTAAAAACATTGTTTTAAACGTCGTTTTGCCCACACACGATCATTTTTTGTGAAACAAAAGACGACATTCTGAAAAACGACATAAAAAATTCAAGCATGTTCAAATTTTTTTTTGGTCGTTTTTTTGAAGACATAAAACAACGTTTTGCCCACACACAATCATTTTAAATGACGTTTTTTAAAACGTCGTTTTGTTTCATCACAAAAAACGACCGTGTGTACGCGGCATTAGTGTCAGAGAAATAGTTAAGGTCAGGGAAGGATTGGGTTAAGTGTCAAGGACATGCTACTATTAAACATCTGACATCCGGTGACCTGAGTGAGAATCCAGCAGCGTGTTTCCTCCACCTTATGGAGAGGCCCATCCGGAAATACAAACAATCGCTTACTATTCATCTGGTAAATGCCGCCAGAGCTTGTATTCCCTCGCTCTGGCGGCAGATGCAGCCTCCTACTAGGGTACTGTGGTATGCCAAAATGAATGACATCCTCCATATGAAGGAACTGACTGCCACTCTAAACAACATGGGGAAAAACATTTTAGGGAGCAGTGGAGGCCCTGGCGAAACTTTACTTGCACCGATGGCCATCTACAAGCTTTGTTTAACTTGAGCGGGTTGCCGGCCGAGCCACCTAATTGTCCTTTTGCCTATGTTTAGCAGATATTGTCTGGACCCTGGAGGGTTACTCTCTGGCTCCCTTACCTTTCTCCAAATATCTCCTCCCATTCCCCCCTCCTCTTCTCTGTTCCATCTTACCACACTACTTTTTGTCCTCTACCTTGATTACATTTTTTTTTAAATCTTTTTATTGAGTATAAGACATATAAACAAACAAAAGTAGACCTGCCTCAGCGATGGGACTAGACCCACACAGGGGTCAGTGCCAGCCAGCAATTGGGCTGCATCCAACATTAGTAACATACAGCTGTAGCACGTCCACAAGAAAAGAAAAAACAACCTTGTGCTGTATTGGCTCCTGCTCTAATGAAATGTCTTAGGATCAAATATTTCAGTCGAGACCCAAGAGACAATAATAGCTATCCATATCAGAGATTACAATACAAAAAAGAAAAAAAAAAGACTACATTTATTTTTAAGTGCCCTATAAACCTCTTTTACCCAACGTGACAAAGACGTGTTGTTGATTCACTTGGACCTGAGTTGGCCCTTCACAGTTGGCTCAAATCTTTCTGCTATTCTTTTTTGTGTTCTATATGATTAATATGTGACAAGTTTATATTACTTGTTTTACCAAGGCTATGCTACACAGTCAACATCAGGCAAGTTGGGTTGGTGGCACTGGGCAAATCAACCAAAGTTGTTACTGCAATTGAGTGCCTTGTCCTGTTATCCTTTCGTCTTGGATTTGTCTTATTGCACGTAGGCCTATTCCCACAAGAGTATGTCAATGATGTTTCCATTGTATTATTGTTAAGATGGAAATGGTTGTTAACTGTTATGCTTTTGGCTATTATATGCGACATGTTCGTTACGTTTTCTGTAAGATGTTTTGTGAGTCGGAATTGTCCACACACGATCGGATTTTGTTGTCGGAAAATTTGAGAACCAGCTCTCAAATTTTTGTTGCAGCAAATTCCGACAGCAAATATCTGATGGAGCCTACACATGGTCAGAATTTCCGACAAAAACCTCCCATCGAACATCTGTTGTCGGAAATTTTGACTGTATGTACAAAAGTTTTAACCCTCTCCACCTTGCTAAAAGGTGTCCTTCATTGAAGAGTTCTGGCAGGAAATAAATGGAAATATTCTCAACAAGGACACAGATGGATAAAAACCTGAAATGTATATTAACCAGTTAAGTCCTGGACTATTTTGCTGGCCAAAGACCAGGCCACTTTTTGCGATTCAGCACTGCGTCGTTTTAACTGACAATCACGCGGTTGTGCGACCTGGCTCCCAAACAAAATTGATGTCCTTTTTTCCCACAAATAGAGCTTTCTTTTGGTGGTATTTGATCACATTTTTAGTGTTTGCGCTATAAACAAAAATAAAGCGACAATTTTGAAAAAACTGCAATATTTTTAACTTTCTGCTATAATAACTCCCCCAAAAATATATAAGAAAACTAGTAATTTCGGCGATCAGAGATTTTTAACGTGACTGCGACATTATGGCGACATTATGGAGGACACACTTTTGACACCATTTTAGAACCATTGTCATTTTTACAGCGATAAGTGCTATAAAAATGCACTGATTACTGTAAAAATGACACTGGCAGTGAAGGGGTTAACCTGTAGGGGGCACTGAATGGGGTTAAATTTGTCCTAGGGAGTGATTCTAACAGTTAGGGGGCGTGGCTACGAGTGACACATCACTGATCACTTTTCCCGATGACAGGGAACAGGCAATCAGTGACATGTCACTAGGAATTAGGAAAAGGCCTAATAAAAGAAAAAGAATGCAGCTACCATATTCAAGGATTGGTAAGCTGCAATATATTATATTTTGCATTTAATACTGCTTTAACCACTTTCCACCCGACCAATGTATATAAAACGAGCAGGCGAATATTCTGCATTTTTGGTAGGTCGTACTCTGTACGTCCTCCAAAAAAACATGCTTCCCATGCGCCCCCTGGGGCGCAAAGTGATGCAATCGGTGATCGCTGTGTCTAGTGAGATTTCCATCTATGGTACTGGGCCGCTGTTGGTGGCCATGGTACCATGGTATCGCTGTGAACAATCACAATTGTCACAGTTACAAGAGTAAGCAAGGCTGATTAAACTCACTGTTTTGGCCCTACCACTGAGCTACAAAACCCCAACTTGTCACAATTTTTATATCTTTTGTTTTTACATACTGTCACCAGAGCAAGTGCAGTATCACTATGGTGACATTGTATCGCTGTGGCAGTGATCATGTACAATAACTGCCATGGCAGTATAATGTCACCAGACCAGTGCCGTCTGTCAGTATCCCTAATCACCACTGCACCAGTCAGTGTCTCTAATTACCACAACCCACTCACAGTTTCCCTAATCACAGCCACACTAGTCGTAATGTTCCTGATCAACACCATACCAGTTACAGTGTTCTTGATCAACACCATACCAGTTACTGTGTCCCTGATCACTGTCACACCAGTTACTGTGTCCATGATCACTGCCACACCAGTTACAGTGTCCATGATCACTGCCACACCAGTTACTGTGTCCCTGATCATCGCCACACCAGTTACTGTGTCCCTGATCATTGCCACACCAGTTACTGTGTCCATGATCACTGCCACACCAGTTACTGTGTCCCTGATCATCGCCACACCAGTTACTGTGTCCATGATCACTGCCACACCAGTTACTGTGTCCCTGATCACCGCCACCCCAGTTACTGTGTCTATGATCACCAGCACACCAGTTAATGTGTCCATGATCACCGCCACCCCAGTTACTGTGTCTATGATCACCAGCACACCAGTTAATGTGTCCATGATCACCGCCACACCAGTTAATGTGTCCATGATCACCGCCACCCCAGTTACTGTGTCCATGATCACCGCCACACCAGTTGATGTGTCCCTGATCACTGCCACACCCTGTGTGCCTTTATCGTCTGAAAATAAGCTCCTGCTCTTTTTTGGACAACAAGCTTTACGCGATTTTGAAAGGCACTTTTTGCCATGATTACAACAATTGCAGCAGAATCGTATTTCATTTGGGGTGTTATTAAGAGATAACTGCACCCAAAACGTGTGTTGCACAATGGGTAACAATTGCCATATGATTTGGAATTGCAGGTAGAATTGTGGTGATTCTGCCCAGCTTCCAAATCACCAAGTGTGAATGAAAACGTAAATCCTAGTTTGTCTGGTACTAACTACACAGTTAAATCTTTCAGCCTCAGGGAGCTGGACCTTGCAATGTTACACCCTGAGCCAGAAATCCTCTTGCTGCTGGTCATGACTGTCTAGTTGATCAATCTATAGCAAGCAATCTAAAGACTGCGGGGCAGATTAACGTAGATCGGCGCATTATCATTCCGGCGTAGCGCACCACTTTTCCGTTAGACTTGCGCAATCTAGCCGCGTAATCCGGCGATTCACGTAGCTTTTACGCAAGAGCTTGCGCAAACGTAAGGTTTTTTCCGTAGGCGTAAGGAGGAGTAATACAAATTGGGAGGGACGTGGGCGTGTTACATTGAAATGAGCCGTGACCCCATGCAAATGAAGGGCCGGCCGACTCGCGCATGCGCGCGTGAAGGAAACCATGTCAGCTCCGTTGTGCGCATGCTCACAACTCGGGAGCGGCGCAATCATTGAAATTGGAAATGGACTAGGGCAACGTTGTGAACTACGCAGACAGCATAAATAGACACACACAAACGCCCTTCCATTGCAAAAGTACATCCCTTTGTGTCCCTTCCCATTGAATCAAGTGCTTTTGCTCTGTTGTTCGTTAGAGTGTGTTTTGTAGTTGTGAGATTAGTGTTCTGTGTGATCTTGTGCTTGTTGGTAGTTTTGTGAAAGTGTATTTTGATAAGTGTTTGAGACTGTTTGTTTGATTGATAGATTTCTGAGCGTTTGTTTTCTTGCTTTTTTTTTTCATCTGATTTTTTTGTGTGTGTTTCTTGCTGAGTGCTAGTGTGATTTTTGGCTGTTCTTTTTCTCTTTGTGTGTGTTCTTGTCTGATTGGTTGTGCTTGTATTTGTGACAGATTTTTGGTGACTGCTAGTGAGTTTGTTTGGAAGTATGACTGAGAGAAAAAGAAAGCTCAATTTTACTGTGGGGGAAAAAAGAATTCTTGCCCGGGCCATTACCGACTATGGGCGTTTTCTCCACGGCCCGCAGAGTGCCACCACCACCCCGGCCAGGAGGAGGGAGATATTGGATAGGATCACGGAGCAGGTGAATTCATCGGGGGAGGGGAGACACGGACCCGCTCTGGGATAGAAAAGAAAATAAATGACCTCCGGCGTGAGGTGAAAAAAAAACTGGCCGCAATAAATGCCCATGCCAGGGGCACAGGAGGGGGCCCACCATGCCGGGTTAGATTTTCAGAGACGGAGCGTGTGGTGGCCCTGACCTTTCACCGGCATGAAGTGGAGGGCCTGCCAGGCTTTGACACAAGTCCGGTCCCCGCGGTGCCAGGTAAGGTTTTTATTTCTCTCAGGTGTGTAGCATGTGTGGGGGAGGGGGTGAAAGGGAATATGTGGCAAGTGTGTGGATCCTCCAACCTGTGAATGTTTTGTGTCATCCACAGCTGTGCAGGAGGGTGCAGGGCCATCTGGACTGACCGCTCCAACCCCAGGACAGCAGCCTAATGAGGCCCCCCCAACAAGGCCAGAGTCCGCAGAGGAGGAACAAGAGGAGGGGGAGGATCATGCGGAGGACGATCATGAGGAGGAGCAGAATCATGAGGAGGAGGAGTCCATGGAAGGCACTGGCCCTTTGGTTTCTGCGGACTCTTCCCCTCTGGCTGCAAGAAGCCTGCCCTCCCTAAGGGTCAGCCCCCCCCCCTCCTCCCCCAACATGGCTCCCCTCACAAGGGCCTCCCCTTCTCCCCGGCCACAACCATCAGCTGGAGCCAGGAGGTCATCCCCAAGCACCAGGGGGGCGCCCAATCTCATGCCCGCCTGTCTGAGAAGGAACCTGGCCACCCAGACCCGCCTTCTGAGACAGCTCTGCCAGACTATGGGGCGGGTGGATCAGAGCCTGTCCTCCATTAATGATAGCCTGGGTAACCTGGACTCCCACTCCCGGGCCTCCACAACCTGCCTAAATGACCTGCAAACTACAGCAGCAGGCGTTGGGCAGGATGTGAGGGCCCTTACCCAGGCTATCCAGGGCAACACGGCAACACTTGGTGCTGCCCTGGACAGAATAGCCGTGGCCTTGGAGGGCAGGCCGCCAGGTGGGCAGATCTCAGGGGCTGCTCCTCCTTCCCCGGCTTTTCCCCTCCCCATGCGTCTCCCCTGAGGGTCCGGGGCCGTGGCCGGGGGCGCCCCAGGCGTGGCTCAGGCAGAGGGTAATAATTTTTTGGTCCCCCTTTTGTTTGTTTTGAAAGCTTTTTTATTTTTGTTCTCTGCTTTTTTTTGTTTTTTCGAAGCATTTTTTTTTTCCTATGCATTTTTTGTTTCTATGCATTTTTGTTTGTTTGACTTTTTTGGCATATTTTGGGTTGTGAATGATGTTTGAATGTGGGGGTGACATTCCTGCTGGAAAAGGGGTGTCACCCTCAATTTTGGTGGAGAAGGGTTCCCCAGGACCAGGGAGAAGTGATTCCCAGGTCCGTGTGAATGGTGTATGAATGTACAGTGACATAATTGGAGCCTTGACGTGGCGTTACTGCTCACCAGTCTTGCATGGTGGACTGGTGCCAATCCAATTTGATGAGGATGTGGGGTGTGTGTGCTAGGGACCATAGTGGTGTGCATGCATGCATTCTCATTGTGCCATGATTAATGTGTGTGTTTAACGTGCAAAGATGCCCAATATGAGCTGCCTCCTGACTGCTCTTCCCTCAGAAGACGGGGTATCCTCGGTTAGGGGTTGATTTTCTGGTTGGGGGGTCAGATCATCACGTAGCTCAACCTGCAGGCCCTTCCTCACTGCGAGATTGTGTAGCATGCAACATGCAGCGATGATATGGCACACGAAGTTTGGGGAATACAACAGTGTACCCCACAGACTTATCCAGGCATCGGAAACGTGACTTCAGGAGGCCAAAGGTGCGCTCCACCACTGCACGGGTTTTGATGTGTGCTTCATTGTATCGTTCCTCTCCTGGGGTTTGGGGGTTCCGGATAGGAGTCATGAGATGGGGTCCCAGTGCATATGCAGAGTCACCTGTAAAGGAAAAGACAGGAGAATGTTAGTCATGCATGTGCCACTTCTGTTGTGCATCACGGGAGGGGATAGTCATGCCTGACTCCCATGTCACTCACCAACCAGCCAGGTGTTCCCATACACGTTCTGTTCGAATTCTGTTCGGATGTGGCTTTGATTGTAGATGTAGCTGTCATGGCTGGACCCTGGGTGTTTGGCACGGACGTGCCATATGAGGCCTTGGGCATCAACTATCACCTGTACGTTGATGGAGTGCCAATTCTTCCGATTGCGGTACATGTGCTCGGTCTCATGGGGGGGCTGGAGTGCCACATGTGTGCAATCTATGGCCCCGATGGTGCGTGGGAATCTGGCAATTCGGTAGAAATCTGCCATTGCCTTGATTCGAAGCTCCTCAGTGGTGGGTTTGATGATTTGGTTGGCCAAGCGTGTGAGGATTGCAGGGACAACCTGGTGCACACATCTGCTCATGGAGGATTGTGACATCCCAGCCACCACTCCACTTGTACGCTGAAAAGAGCCACTGGCAAGGACATGGAGTGTTGCCAGGACCTTCACCAGTGGCTGCACTGCATGTGAGCGGTGTGTTGGGCTGGTGATGTCCTCCTGCAAGGTTGTGGTTAATTCCAGGATGGCATGAGGGGGGAATCTGAAGATGCGAAAGACCTCTGAATCATTCATGCCAAACAGGTGTATGCGGGTGCGGTATACCCTCTCCCGTGCCATCCTCCGTGCCCTCCTCCTTCTTTGGTCATCTATATTCACTAGTGCAGCTATGAGCGACGATGCCCCTAGCATGTTGGCAGTCAAATTGTAGTGCAACACGTGTGTGTGGTCTGCTCCTCAGTAACGGTGTTGCTTTATCTGACAATTAGACTTTTTTTCAACTTTAGACAGGACATTTTGCAGTTGCGCACATCGCGTAGCCTGCGCAGCAACTGCGTTTTTTTGTGGATCCCCGTAACTCCCTCATTAACATATTTGACTAGCAAATCAATGGTGTGTCTAGCGCAGTTTTGCGCGAAGGGAAGCGAATGTCTAACTCAATTACGCCGGACCAAAAAACGTAGATTTCTGGCGTATATTGTTTTGTGAATCGCGTCCAACTATACGCACGCGCACATTTAGACTTACGCACGCGCAACAGCAGTTGCGCACGCGTAATCGCTCTGTGAATCTGCCCCTGCATTTCCACAATTGTGTGTTTTTGACAGTACCCTAACCTGACATAGAGCTCATATGAACACCATTATATTTATAGTTTCACCAGAAGCATTTCTGTAAGTAAAATCTGATCACCTTGGATCCCAGCAAGAAGTGAGAGTAAAGAGAGAGAACAAGTGTAAATTACCTTTGCTATATTTATGGTTTTGGTTCAGGGGGTCTATCCTTTGTTTAAATCAAAAAGCTTTTTTGCCTAAAATGGTATTTTTCAGGAATTTCAGGCAAAATTTTCTAATTTTCACTGCCATATATTGATGCGGATGTTTTAGCAATATATTAACTGTATTTACCATATAAGGAATAGGTTATCGTCTCATGTTTTGATTATTTATTTTGGTCCAACATTTGTTTTCCTTAGCTTTATTAGAAACGGGAATCCCCACTGTTTTGTTAGTCAGGGCTGAGCAATCAATTGTCACTGAGACATTAAAATAGAATGTCAGACATCCGGGATGAGCTGGCTGCCAGCCGTGCTTACTATAAAAGAACAAAAGCAGTCTCAATACTAGATATATCTGCAGGTGAGATAAACATGTTCTCAAGTCTTCCTATTTTTCATCTGCCCACATAAGGAGTTTGGTGACCCATAACATTTTTGGGAAGGGCACAAAATTACGTGAATGAAACAGCATGGTAAATGAAACATGCTTCTTGTCATCAGACACGTGTGAGGCCCCGTACACACGACCGAGTTTCTCGGCAGAATCCAGCGAGAAGCTCGCTGGGAGACATATTCTGCCGAGCAAATCGGTCGTGTGTACACTTTCGGCGAGCATCCCGTCGGGAAGCTCGTCGAGCCAAAATAGAGAGCATGCTCTCTTTTTCCTTGTTGTTCAATGAGGAAATTTGGCTCGACGACCTTTTCGACCGCTCATCGGGAACCTCGTCGGGCGGAACGATGGGTTTAGCCCAACGAGGTTCTCTGACGTGTGTACGCGGCCTAACAAATAAGTAATCAATGAAAAACTCGAAACTGATTAGTAAAATCCAAACTTGTCGGCAGCATATTTTTCTTCCCCCTTCTATGTACTCTTAAATAGCAGATTATATACGGTATTTCTCCTACAAATTACAGACCAGTCTTTACACCACACTCCATGAAATAAAACACAAGAGCTTAAATCGGGAGGACGTCTACAATATACCATCTGTTTCAAGTATGTCCAGTTGTAATTTAAAATGTATCCAGTAAAAAATATATAGCAGTCAGGGAATTTCCCCTTTGAAGAACAGGAACTATACTTCCTATTAGGTACTTGACATATATATATATATATATATATTTTTTGGCCCATATTACATTTATCATATCTCATGTGTGTATAGGACAAATAACTGGTGAAGCCTTTTTTTTATTCCTATGGGCACCTTCCAATAAGGTTATTATGCAAGGTAGAACATATGGTACAGGATATCACAGCAGCAGCAGTACACCATGTGATATTTCCACAGTGAACAAACAGTTAAAAAACAGTGCCATGCTATTACATCCAAATGAAAAACATATAAACATTGACGTCGAAATTTGACCAATATATAACATAAATGGATAGTCCAAAAAGGGAGAAGGTTCAAAGAAAAAAGTCCCACGAAACTCCCACAGATCCACTTTCGCTGGTGGTCACTTTGTGTATCTAGAAAGCAAAGAGCCAAATGCAAACTCCGCGTGCTGTGGAAGAACACCACCGTGAGGCAGCATTCAAGGCTTACCAGATGATATTGACCACCCGTTACAGATACTGTAGGTCAACAACAGCGTAAGATTATATGGTCCAATGTAGTATAGCCTCTGGCCTGTAACACGACTCTAATGGGATGCTTTGTATACCGATACACCAAGGATAAACAAAACGTCTCTCAGAGTGAACCCTGTTATAAAACTTGACTTTATTTCTAAAAACTATACACTCACATTTAGTACTTTATTTCTAAAAACTATACATTCACATTTAGTAGAACAAGAAAGCGCTTCCTAAAACTAGCGGATACATACAAAAGGACTTTCCGAACACTTCCGGTCAGAACGCGGTGATGTCTCTGCCTTCTAATAGGTAATAGATATTTTTTTGGGCACGGAGTAGTTGCTTGTGATTGCTCTATAGCACCCTGCTGATGCCAGGTCCAAAAGTGTGAACCTTTCAAACATAGTTGAGGAAGAGGCACAATGGTCCAATGCTATCTGTAGCATTAGTCTGCAGATTTGTCATTGTTTATAGATGGCCCTCACTCCAGGACAGTAATCTTAGTATGGATAATATGACATGGATAAAAGAAAAATTTGCACATAAATGACGTTCAAGTAAATATGGTAACGTAACGATTGTCTTCTACTAATTTTCTCAGTCTCCTTCTAGAAAAAAAAGGGGGCTGAAAAAAAAAAAAGCAATAATTAATTAAACATCTGAGTTGCATCAGGTTTCCTACACTAAAACTTATCACGGAGAAAGGTGAAAACTTTGGAATTTTAACAATACTCAGTATGATAATTTTTTACGAGTTAAGTGGATGCATTTGTCATCTTCATCCTTTCAGTAACGCTAATTGAAAATTATAAGAACAATTTTCCTTTCCCACCCCAGAGACACTTCCCAAAGTCTGGAAGGGTGCGGTAGTCAATTTTTTAAGAAAACATATTAGGTGACTATTCGAATCAGACATATACAGTAAGAAAGTCTGCATAGCTTGAAGCTAATGAATGCTTTTCTATGATATATAAAATGTGTGTCCTGCCTCTACCAGAAGAATTGTCCAGCTTGTGGCTTCTCAAGGAAATCGCCACTTGTTTTTTTTTCAATGTGCCTTTTATAAGATAGGAGGAATGATGTGTTTGAAAAATGAAACTGATGTGATCTCAACTTAGTTCCAGCATGTAATAAACATAATTTTTTTTGTGCTAAGGGTCCAGTAAAACAAATTAAATGCAGTATACTATACCTTCTCAGGTTCTAATTTTATTTATTACTAGTTTAGTTTGTATAGAGGGAGTCTGCAGCTTACTGACTGTTGGTTATAAAAAAATTATATAAATAATCTTAAATGGCTGATTGTTCACAGGCTGATTGTTCATTAACTGTATGTGCATGATATGTTTCTTATTTATTTGTTTTATTTTATTTCAAATATTTTATATATACCGTATCTTATATATTGTATCCATTGTTTCATAATACATGTCTAGCATCCTGATAATATTTTTCTTTGTTGTTTTGTATCGAGCTGAGGCTTATTCACATCTTCCAATCATTTTTAGTAGTTCGATATGCCCACCCAATGAGCGAAATGCTTGACTTTTAGGTGTGAGGCTTTAGGTGTAACATTTACAGCTTCCATTCAAATTGTTTCCTTTATTGATTATCTTTCTTTATTTTACCACTTATTTAATATTCTTAATTTAGATTCATTCTTAAATTTCAGTAATTCCATTATTTATTCTATTTGTCTTTTTTTTTCGAATCCCTATACTTTTTTATTTTTATTTCTATCATTTTCATTATTATATTAATATGTATTATTATTATTTTTATCATACCTTTAACTACAATCTTTCAATTTTTTGACACAGGTTCTGTTGTATAAAATGTTTATTTTTTTTCACATTAATCAACTTTAATCCCCCCCCCCCTTTTCATCACATCGCAGTGTACACCTTTTAATTAGTACTTTGCTCTGCGATGCTTATTGCTTTTTTTTAAATATGATTGTTTTTTACAACTAATTATTATTATGTTTCGTCACTATTATTGTTTTTGATTCATTATGTCCAACCTGGTTTTATTACACTGTACAAACAGCACAGCATCCCCTTTATAACCTTGACATCACATATGCCAATCACATGTGATGTTTGTGCAATGCGAGTTCAGCCATACAGTTGTATTTTGATTTGAATAATAAAAAAGGTGCATGGAATTTTTTTTCATGCTGGAATCAATCCCCGGAACCAATCTGGTGGTGTCATTAACATTGTATTGAAACCTGCAGCGCTTCGCAGAGGGCAGTGTAAACTGTCTGCGGGAGAGATGCTGGAACTTGCGCTTGTTCCCCTATCGCTATATTGTGAACCCAGGCCGAAAGATGATTTTTAACAACACAAAATTAAAAGTTTAGATGTTTTCCTTAATCCTTAACTGCACCCTAATTTTAATTCCTAACACAACCCAAAAAGTTAGCTTTTAAACTTAACCCTCTCTGGGCTTGGGACTCCCCTTATTGCCTTTTACCCTTCTTAGGAGCACCCCCCCCCCCCCCATTAAAAAAAAAAAAAAACAATATTCTTCCTCTGGAAATTGTGCAAGCAGCAACATTCCCTCATGAGAGTTCATAATTGGGACCGGTCTTTGATACCCTCGGTCACAGGAAGTGTTCAACCCAGAAGAGTAGTTGCACTGGATTTGCGAGTCAAGTGACAGCATTTGAGACAGAGTGAGTGTTGCAGCCAGAGATAGTTTTTATTTTTTATTTGTTTCAGGGAAAGTGCAAGTTGGCTGCTGCATCTCTTAAAGCAGGTGGTATTACCAATCAAGTCCTAAATAGTGTTGAGGAAATTATCATCATTAGTCAGCTCTCCCATTAGTGGGGGCTAAAGTTGGCTCTTTGCTCAAGTAGGGACCGGGTGTTCCTGGAGGAAAGTGCCAGAACACAACATATAAAGTCCAGATTTATTTTTGTTTAGACTCTTGTATCAAAAGTTTTTCAGAGGTCCAAAAGATCCAACTTCATTAGGGCTTGTGCTGGTGAATGAAGCAAGGAATGGACTGATAAGGAAGGATCCTGAGAGGTTATTAGTATGATTGCTCCAGCTGCTGGTTAGGCCTTAATTAGCATCTAGAGACAATATACCTTATATACTCGAGTATAAGCTAAGTTTTCAGCAAAAAAAATTGTGCTGAAAAAGTCCCTCTCGGGTTATACTTGAGTCTTTCTGATCAGCCCCTGTGTCATGCAGTCAGACAGCACCCAGTGTAACCCTGCCCCTCCTCGTCCGTGATAGGCGGAACACCGAAGACTGACTCACTTCTGGCAAACTGAGTGTTCCATCTATCACGGACGATAAGAGATACGCGGCGTAAAGAAAAACAAGCCCCTTAGTGGAGTATCCTATGTTAAGTATTGCTGTCGTCATCGCGTTGAATTTTAAAAAAATTGCGTTGTTTGCATAAAACGTCCGTGAATGGGGATTTACGTCATTGACGTTCACTGACAGAATTTGGAGCATGCGCACTGACAGTCGACACATGCGCAGTACGTTCGCTGCGGGATCGCGCCTAGTTTAAATAATACACGCCCCCTACCCGCCCAATTTGAATTCTGCCTGCTCATTTTCGCTACGCCGCCGCAACTTTAGGAGCAAGTGCTTTGTGAATACAGTACTTGCTCCTAAAGTTTCGACGGAGTAACGTAAATGAGAAAAGTTACTCCAAAATAAAGATTCGCCCATCTACCTGAATCTGGCCCTATATCTAATTTTACACTTGTTGGAAAAAAGAAAAATCCAAAACTCCCACAGACCTAAACTACACAGATGTTTTTACTGCCCTCTTGCTTACAGTTACATAATTTCTAGAGTTGAGCGAACACCTGGATGTTCGGGTTCGGCGGGTTCGGCCCAACTTCGGAAAAAAAGTCCGGGTTCGGGACCCGAACGTGACCCGAACCCTATTGAAGTCAATGGGGCCCCGAATTTTTGACTACTAAAATGTCTCTAAAAAACTAAGGGAAAGAGCTAGAGGGCTGCAAATGGCAGCAAAATGTTGGTAAGAGCATGACAAGTACTCTGCAATCAAATGTGGATAGGAAAATAACTTAAAATAACATAAAATACATACAAAAAAAAAGCAGGAACCTTCCCCAATGATGGGGACACTATTCCTCCCACTGATACCAATGATGGGGCACTATTTCTCCCACTGACACACATGATGGGGCACTATTCCTCCCAATGATACTAATGATGGAGCACTATTTCTCCCACTGACACAAATTATGGGACACTATTCCTGCCAATGATACCAATGATGGGACACTATTCCACCCACTGATACCAATGACGCGGTACTATTTCTCCCACTGACACTAATTATGGGACACTATTCCTGCCAATGATACCAATGATGGGACACTATTCCTCCCACTGATACCAATGATGGTGCACTATTTCTCCCACTGACACTAATGATGGGACACTATTTATGCCAATGATACCAATGATGGGACAATATTCCTCCCACTGATACCAATGATGTGGCACTATTTCTCCCACTGACACTAATGATGGGACACTATTCCTGCCAATGATACCAATGATGGGACACTATTCCTCCCACTGATACCAATGATGGGGCACTATTTCTCCCACTGACATAAATGATGGGACACTATTCCTGCCAATGATACCAATGATGGGACACTATTCTGGTGCAATTAGATTTGTGAAGTAGGACTGACTCCTAACTAATTCTCTCCCTATAAGCACAATCAGGAACCTTTCCCTACAGTAGCTAATGCAGAGTTTCTGACAGAAACATATGCAGTGCTGGTGTAATATGCAGAGTATCTCACAGGAACATATGCATTGCTGGTGCAATGTGCAGAGTATCTGACAGGAACATATGCAGTGCTATTGCTATTAGATTTGTGAAGTAGAACTGACTCCTAACTAATTCTCTCCCTATAAGCACAATCAGGAACCTTTCCCTAATGTAGCTAATGCTATGTAGATCGATCGCGGAGTATTGTAATTCAATTTCTGAAGCAGGACAATCCTATCTAAATCGGTCCCTAGAGGAGCGGCAGCCTTTCCCTACCCTAGCTAAAGCAGAGTGACGAGCTGTGCTGTGTGCCTCTAGCTTATATAGAGGCTGGGTCACATGCTCGGTCACATGCTGCACTGGCCAATCACAGCCATGCCATTAGTAGGCATGGCTGGGATGGCTTCCAAGTCACACAAGTAAAAGAAATGCTGATTGGCTGCCCTGCAGCGCGTCGTTACACCGAACCCGAACTTTCAGAAAATTGTTCGGGTTCGGGTCCGAGTCAAAAAAGTTTGGTACGAACCCGAACTTTACAGTTTAGGATCGCTCAACCCTAATCATTTCAAATATATTGATTTCAACATGATCACCAAATAGGGGTACATTTCTCAGTAGAATGAGATTAATCTAATTCCTAAAGCCTAGTTAATAACTGCCCAAAAAATATAAGTGATTGGTGGTTGTTATGAAGCAAAGAACCATGAAAAAAATGTTACGTATGAATGTTATTATAAAACTAACAAAATGTGTTAGCTTCAGTATATATACTATATTTATATACTGTAAATGTGGATATATATTATGTCTTCTGAAACATGTTTACCATGCTTTCAAATTGAGACAAAAATAAAACATAGTCAAATGATTGCCCTCCTGCTCCCCATGTGTGTGAACTTCCATCAAATTCCCTTGTCAGGTTACTAAATAGCTTCCTTCAATGAGTGTGCTGTCACAGCTCAGAGCAGGTGGACCGTGTGAGATGGTATCCCAATCACACATTAGCATCCAGCTGAATTTGATTAGTTTCCAATGTTGTGGGAGAAGTTATTTTCAGAAACAAAACAGGTGTTGGATTCATCAACTTTTCTTTTTGTTAACCTTTTACTTCTGGCTTAGAACCAAAATAATACAGGACTTGAAAGATGACTACTAGTGTGGTTGGCCATAATGGAAGCACTTCCTGTGCATCCAAGAAAGAAAAATATCTTCTTTTTAATGCTTTCATGGCTAAACCAGTACTATTGTATATATCTATATCTATATATATATCTATATATATAAATATATATATATATATATATATATATATATATATATATATATATATATATATATAGTGCTCAAAAAAATTATGGAACACTTTGAAAACATATCAGATCTCAACGGGCAAAAATCTCATGCTGGATAACTATACTGATATTTGATGGAAATTTAAATGATCACACCCGAAAATCAAAGGGAAAAAATTATGCAGCAAGCTAGTCCACTTTGCTGAAATTTCATTGCAACTCAAAATGGTCCTCAGTAATTTGTATGGCCCCCAAGTGCTTGTATGCATGCCTAACATCAGGGCATACTCCTAATGAGATGACGGATGGTGTCCTAGGGTATTTCCTCCCAGATCTGGACCAGAGCATCATTGAGCTCCTGAACAGACAGAGGTGCAACCTGGCGGCACTGGATGGACCGAAACATAATGTCCTAGAGGTGTTCTTTTGGATTTAGGTGAGGTGAGCGTGGGGGCCATTCAACGGTATCAATTTCTTCATCCTCCAGGAACTGGCTGCATGCTCTCGCCACATGAGGCCAGGCATTGTCGTGCACCAGGAGGAACCCAGGACCCACTGCACTAGCGTAGGGTCTGACAATAGGTCCAAGGATTTCATCCCGATACCTAATGGCAGTCAGAGTGCCATTGTGTAGCCTGTAGAGGTCTATGCGTCCCTCCATGAATATGCCTCCCCAGACCATCACTGACCCACCACCAAACAAGTCATGCTGAACGATGTTACACGCAGCATAAAGATCTCCACGGCTTCTCCAGAACCTTTCACGTCTGTCATATATACTCAGGGTGAAAAGCATGGGGCACCAGTGGTGGACCTGCCAATTTTGGTGTTCAATGGAAAATGCCAATCGAGCTCCACAGTGTCTGGCAGTGAGCACAGAGCACACTAGAGTACCTCCATGAAGTCTGTTTCTGATTGTTTGGTCAGAGACATTCACACCAGTGGCCTGCTGGAGGTCATTTTGTAGGGCTTTGGCAGTGCTCATCCTGTTCCTCCTTGCACAAAGGAGCAGATACCAGTCCTGCTGATAGGTTAAGGACCTTCTACGGCCCTGTCCAGCTCTCCTAGAGTAACTGCCTGTCTCCTGGAATCTCCTTCATGCTCTTGAGACTGTGCTGGGAGACACGGCAAATCTTCTTGCAATGACACGTATTGATGTGCCATCCTGGAGGAGATGGACTGCCTGTGCAGCCTTTATAGGGTCCAATTATCGCCTCATGCTACCAGTAGTGACACTGACCCTATCCAAATGCAACACTAGTGAAAAACAGTCAGTCAAAGATGAGTAGAGGAAAAAAATGTCAGACACCTCCACCTGAAAAAACATTTCTGTTTTGGAGGTCGTCTCATTGTTGCCCATCTAGTGCACCAGGCCCGTTGCTACAGGACAGGCAAACCAAACAATTGCTTGGGGCCCCAAGCTGGCCTGGGGCCCCCAACTTCCCCTTCCCAGGCTGTAGCGTGGCGGAGCTCCTCTTCCTCCCTCCTGGAGTTCTCTCAGTCTGGCCAGTGCTTACTTCCTTTCAGTCTGGTCGGGAACACAGGAAACTCCTGTACAGTGCCTGCCGCCGAGAATGTGTTTTCAGCACGCCAGCATCGCGCTGAATCTCGGCGACAGGCTGCCGACATCTCGCACTCGCTGGAATAGTAAAAGTACATTCCAGCGAGCGCGTCATAGAAGCGACGGGGATCCGACGCGGATTCCCGCCAATTCTACACGTGGGCGGAGTTATGAATCCTGAAGGAGAAATCCCCGCCGGATTTTTAAAGAAAAATCCGGCATGGGTTCCCCCCTCAGGAGCATAACGGGCCCTTAGGTCGGTTACGGGTTGTAAGGAGACCCCCTACGCCGAAAAAACGGCGTGGGGGTCCCCCCACAATCCATAACAGACCCGTATCCAAAGCACGCCGGCCGGCCGGTCAGGAAGGGAGTGGGGGCGAGCGAGCGCCCCCCCCCTCCTGAGCCGTACCGGGCAGCATGCCCTCAACATGGGGGGGTCAGGTGCTCTGGGGTAGGGGGCGCACTGCGGCCCCCCACCCCAGAGCACCCTGTCCCCATGTTGATGAGGACAGGGCCCCTTCCCGACAACCCTGGCCGTTGGTTGTCGGGGTATGCGGGCGGGAGGCTTATCGGAATCTGGAAGCCCCCTTTAATAAGGGGGCCCCCAGATACCGGCCCCCCACCCTAAGTGAATGAGTATGGGGTACATTGTACCCCTACCCATTCACCTGCAAAACAAAAGTTTAAACACAAATAAACCACACAGTGTATTGAAATATTTTATTAGTTGGCCGCCGGGGGGGGGTGTGTATGATCGCTTTTAGAAAAGCGCCCCCCTCCGGCGGGCTTCTGTGGGGGGGTGGGTGCCGCCGTCTGGTTCTTTTCCGCCGCCGGGGGGGGCGCTTTGATAAAAGCGCCCACCACCCGGCGGGCTTCTTTCGACGTCTTCGGCGGCTGGGGGGTCTTCTCCCACTCTCCGGGGTCTTCTCCCGCTCTCCGGGGGTCTTCTCCGCTCTCCGGGGGTCTTCTCCGCTGTCCGGGGGTCTTCTTCTTCTTCAGGACTCGCCGCCGCTATCTTCGTGTGTTAGCTCAATTACTAGCGGCGGCGGTCCCCTCTTCTGCGACGTCGGCGTCTTCTTCTTCTTCTTCTCCTTCTTCTGCTGTCCAGATGTTGACGCGACGCTTCCTCCCGCTGTTATGCCCGGCGCGCGGTCGCAGCGAAATATATAGGCCTGTCTTGTGACGTCGCAGTCCCATCATGCTCCGGTAGGTATCACGTGGTACCTACCGGAGCATGATGGGACTGCGACGTCACAAGACAGGCCTATATATTTCGCTGCGAGCCGCGCGCCGGGCATAACAGCGGGAGGAAGCGTTGCGTCAACATCTGGACAGCAGAAGAAGGAGAAGAAGAAGAAGAAGACGCCGACGTCGCAGAAGAGGGGACCGCCGCCGCTAGTAATTGAGCTAACACACGAAGATAGCGGCGGCGAGTCCTGAAGAAGAAGAAGACCCCCGGACAGCGGAGAAGACCCCCGGAGAGCGGAGAAGACCCCCGGAGAGCGGGAGAAGACCCCGGAGAGTGGGAGAAGACCCCCCAGCCGCCGAAGACGTCGAAAGAAGCCCGCCGGGTGGTGGGCGCTTTTATCAAAGCGCCCCCCCCGGCGGCGGAAAAGAACCAGACGGCGGCACCCACCCCCCCACAGAAGCCCGCCGGAGGGGGGCGCTTTTCTAAAAGCGATCATACACACCCCCCCCCGGCGGCCAACTAATAAAATATTTCAATACACTGTGTGGTTTATTTGTGTTTAAACTTTTGTTTTGCAGGTGAATGGGTAGGGGTACAATGTACCCCATACTCATTCACTTAGGGTGGGGGGCCGGTATCTGGGGGCCCCCTTATTAAAGGGGGCTTCCAGATTCCGATAAGCCTCCCGCCCGCATACCCCGACAACCAACGGCCAGGGTTGTCGGGAAGGGGCCCTGTCCTCATCAACATGGGGACAGGGTGCTCTGGGGTGGGGGGCCGCAGTGCGCCCCCTACCCCAGAGCACCTGACCCCCCCATGTTGAGGGCATGCTGCCCGGTACGGCTCAGGAGGGGGGGGGCGCTCGCTCGCCCCCACTCCCTTCCTGACCGGCCGGCCGGCGTGCTTTGGATACGGGTCTGTTATGGATTGTGGGGGGACCCCCACGCCGTTTTTTCGGCGTAGGGGGTCTCCTTACAACCCGTAACCGACCTAAGGGCCCGTTATGCTCCTGAGGGGGGAACCCATGCCGGATTTTTCTTTAAAAATCCGGCGGGGATTTCTCCTTCAGGATTCATAACTCCGCCCACGTGTAGAATTGGCGGGAATCCGCGTCGGATCCCCGTCGCTTCTATGACGCGCTCACTCTCCATCGCGGCAAGCCAGCTCGGCGCTGGCTCCCGCGATGGGGCTCGTAGGTGGTCAATCTCGCCGAGAAAGGGAGCGAGATTGACACAATATCCCAGTCACCTACTGTACCGTGCGGTACCCGGACAGGAGAGGAGGAAGAGGAGCTTGGCCACGCTACAGTGGCAGCCTACAGGGAAGAAGGGGAGGTGCGAATAGAAAAACATAGGGAATTCCTTCAAACAGCCCTGTAATGCACCTGTTGTTAATTTCAATTAACAGCAAAGCAGCTGAAAATGATTAACAACCCCCTCTGTATACACCCCTCCCCCTCTGCTACTTAACTGACCTGATCAATATCCCAGGAGTTCTGATTCAAAAGTTTTCCTTACATTTTTTTAAACAGTGTATATATATATATATATATATATATATATATATATATATACACACACACACTATATTGTCAAAAGTATTGGGACACCTGCCTTTACACGCACATGAAATTTAATGGCATCCCAGTCTTAGTCCGTAAGCTTCAATATTAAGTTGGGCCACAAGGTTTAGGAGTATGTCTATGGGAATGTTTGACAACTCTTCCAAGCACGCATTTGTGAGGTCAGGCACTGCTGTGGATAAGAATGCCTGGCTCGCATTTTCCGCTCTAATTTATCCCAAAGGTGTTCCAGCGGGTTTAGGTTAGGACAGTCAAGTTCCTACACCCCAAACTAGCTCATCCATGTCTTTATGGATCTTGCTTTGTGCACTGGTCCAAATCATTTGGTGGAGGGGGGGATTATGGTGTGGGGTTATTTTTCAGGGACTGGGCTTGGCCCCTTAGGTCCAGTTAAGGGAACTCTTAATGCGTAAGCATACCAAGACAATTTCATGCTCCCAACTTTCTGGGAACAGTTTGGGCATGGCCCCTTCCTGTTCCAAAATGACTGCACACCAATGCACAAAGCAGTGTGCAAGGCTTCACCGACGATTTCCCTTACCCGAGATGGTGGAGCCAGCACCTGAGAGACTTGGGCTTCGGCTTGGGTGAGGACACTATGAGATCCCTGGATTGGTAAGTACCCCTTTCACATTGGAGGCATTTTTCAGGCGCTTTAGCACTAAAACTAGTGCCTGTAAAGCACCTGAAAGAAGCCTCATCTGCAAACCCAGTGTGAAAGCCCGAGTGCTATCACACTGGGGTGCTGCGCTGGCAGGGCGTCAAAGAAAATCCTGCAAGCAGCTTCTTTGCAGCGATTTAGGAGCAGTGAATACACCGCTCCTAAAGTGCCCCTTCCAATTGAAATCAATGGGAAGTGCCTGCAAAGCGCCCGCAAAGTGCCCGCAAAGCGCCTTAGCAGCGGCGCTTTTAATCCTTTATTCGGCCACTAGCGGGGGTTAAAAGCGACCTGCTAGATCTCGAAAAATGCCAGTAAATCGCTACCAGTTTTAGCGGTGCTTGACCAGCGTTATTCAGGTGCTGGCAGTGTGAAAGGGCTCTAATTCCTTGTACACATGATCGGTTTTGCCGGCGGTAAAAAGTTGCCGGGAAAACCGAGAACCTGCTCGGTAGCTTTTTCCCCCTACTCACGGCCGGGTTTCCTAAAAGGAAAAATGCCATGAGAGCTTTAATCGGGAAACCCGGCCGTGTGTATGCTCCACCGCAGCTTTTCCCTATAGGGAAACTACCGGCTTAAAAACCGATGGGAATCCCTGTGGGAAAAAAGAGAACATGTTCCCGCTTGTTTTCCTGACGGTAAAACTGCGATGGAGCATACACACGGCCAGGATTCCCGGCCAAAAGCTCTCATGGCAGTTTTCCTGCCAGGAAAACCGGTCGTGTGTATGAGGCATAATAGTAAAAGTCAGCAGCTACAGTATTTATTTGTAGCTGATGACTAAAAAAAATGTTGGTGGTAGGAGGCTGGAGCTCTGCTTTAAATTTACATTAAAGCAGAACTCTACGAAATAATATATTTACAGAACAGATTTAAAAAATACTAAGTGTTAAGAGGTTTATGTAACTTTAATTAAGTGTGATTGCTGTAAAATTTACACTTTTATTTAGCAGAAGTACAGCGAGAGGAGCTGTGGCAGCTGGTGGGCTCTGATGCCACGTTCACATGATCACTTTTCGGCATGAAAAAACGACGTTTTTAAAAACCTCAATTAAAATGATCATGTGTGGGCTTCACATCGTTTTTTCATCTTTTTAAAAAACGACAAAAAAAAGTAAAAATTTGAGCGTGCTGCGTTTTTTCACGTCGTTTAAAAAATGTTGTTTTTCGGGTTGTAAAAAATGATTGTGTGTGGGCTAAAACAACGTTTTAAACCCGCGCATGCTCAGAAGCAAGTTATGAGACGGGAGCGCTCGTTCTGGTAAAACTACCATTCATAATGGAGTAAGCCCATTCATCACGCTGTAACAGACAGAAAAGCGTGAATCGTCTTTTACTAACAAGGAATCAGCTAAAAGCAGCCCAAAGGCGAAAAGAACTTCCCCTTTAGAGTGCCGTCGTATGTGTTGTTTGTTCATAATTTTTCAAAAACTATGGTGTGTGGGCAACATCGTTTTTAATGATGAAGTTGGAAAAACTTCGTTTTTTGGACATGCTGAAAAACAACGTTTTTTTTCATGCCGAAAAATGATCGTGTGTACGCAGCATTATACACAGAAAATGCAGTTTCTCCCCTCTCTCTCCCCCTTCCCATTCATAGAACACTGTTCTGTGAATGGGTTCACAGTAAACAAAGTGTTCTGTGACTAGGCAAGGGGAGAGGATGGACAAACAACAGAGCAGCTCAAATGTATGAGAATCACAGGAATCCTGTTGCAGCTTCAGAAGTATTGTGATGTCTATACTTCCTGCCATGAATGAAATGTGTAAATATTACAATGGTAACAAACATATGTAAAGTGACATATGCCTCTTATTATATACATATTACACAATACATTTTTACACCGCAGATAAACAAAAAAAAATCCCATTCTACTGAATGTACAGCATACATAATCCACATGTACTGTATAAAAATAGCCATTTACACTGGTTTAATAATCTGTTACAGTGAAATAATCACACGATTGCATGTCAGTTATTTAAAGTCAAACTACAATAACTTGCTACTTAAGAAATCTGGTATTCCAAACTTTTAGAGAGAACTGTTCATTACATCTAACAAATAGTGTGCGCCCTCTTGTGGACATTAAAAAAAATTCACAAAGTCTCCTACAGAGTAGGAATGTTTTAGCTTTTCACTGTTAAAAGATCACAAGAGCCAAAACATGATGCACTTATTGTGCTACAATCCTTATATTCTATATTCTCATCTAAATTAATGATATGGCATATTGTTAAAACCACCTTTAACAAATAGTCAATTATTTCAAATACTGCATTTAAAGTGGTAGTAAACATCAGACATATAATATGAACAAAGCATATCCCTCTATAGTGTGTATATGCCTCAATTAAGAGTGCTAAGGGCGCATTCACACATGATCACAGAGCAGCCAGAGCGATTCAATGCTCCTGCCGCTGTACGTTGAAGGGGGAAATGTGGTGCACAATTCAGCGCACCGCACCACACCATCCCTTATTTTGTTTGTTTTTGTTTTATACAAGCTTTATTTGAAGCGTACAAAATGTACACTTGAAACACTGCAATGTCTGGCAGTGAGATGTGCTTGACCTTGTAGTGTGTTGTGATAAAATGCAGCGTGTTTGCATTTTATTGCAGTGTGGTGCGGTGATGCGGGGTGTCAGTCTGAGACCCTGCATCTCCAATCTCGGTAAAGAGCCTCTGGCGAAGGACTCTTTACCACGTGATCAGCCGTGTCCAATCGCGGCTGATCATGATGTAAACAGGAAGAGCCGTTGATGGCTCTTCCTCACTCGCGTCTGACAGACGCGAGTAGAGGAGAGCCGATCGTCGGCTCTCCTGACAGGGGGTGTTCGCGCTGATTGTTTATCAGCACAGCCCCCCTTTGGATGCCCACACTGGACCTACCAGGGAAGCCCACACTGGACCAACCAGGGAAGGGGGCAGTAAAAAAAAAATGAGAAAGATGCCAATCAGTGCCCACAAATGATACCCAGCAATGCCCTCAGTGCCACCCCTCAGTGTCCATCAGTGCCACCCCTCAGTGTCCATCAGTGCCCATCCATGCCCAGTGCCCACCTATCAGTGCCTATCTGTGCCACCCATAAGTAGCCATCAGTGCCACCCATGAGTGCCCATCAGTGTCGCCTATGAGTGTCCATCAGTGTCGCCTATGAGTGCCCATCAGTGCCGCCTATGAGTGCTCATCAGTGCCGCCTATGAGTGCCCATTAGTGCCGCATACCAGCGCCACCTATCAATGCCCATCAGTACCGCTTATCAGTGTCCATTAGTGCCACCTCAGGTCTGCCTCATCGGTGCCCATCAGTGCCGCCTCACCGGTGCCCATAATCGAAGAAGAAAAGTACTTATTCACCAAAAAAATAACAGAAAAAAATAAAAACGTTATTTTTTTCAAAATG
This sequence comes from Rana kukunoris, assembly GCA_029574335.1. NCBI lineage: Eukaryota > Metazoa > Chordata > Amphibia > Anura > Ranidae > Rana > Rana kukunoris. Next base: position 512,695,874 of record CM056049.1, read on the forward strand.
TTCGGTCTTTTTTTAGTTGTTGCGCAAAAAATTTAAAGGGGTAATTCCCCCAAAAACCTTTTTTTACCATTGATTGAGGCTCGTTATGTCAAGGGGAATCGGGTGGTTTTTTATTAGAAACGAAGCAATACTTACCGTTTTACAGATGCATCGTCTCCGTCGCTTCCGGGTATGATCGTCTGGTCTGGGCGTGCCTATTTGATTGACAGGCTTCCGACGGTCGCATACATCGCGTCACGAGTAGCCGAAAGAAGCCGAGCGACGGTGCGGCTCTATACTGCGCCTGCGCACCGTCGTTCGGCTACTTTCGGAAAATCGTGACGCGATGTATGCGACCTCGGAAGCCTGTCAATCAAATAGGCATGCCTATAGTCGGAGCCCATACCCGGAAGCGTCGGAGACGATGCATCTCTAAAACGGTAAGTACTGCTTAATTTCTAAAAAAAAAAAACCTGATTCCCCTTGACATAACGAGCCTGAATAAATGTTAAAAAAAAGGTTTTTGGGGGAACTACCCCTTTAAATCGCAGAGGTGATCAAATACCACCAAAAGAAGCTCTATTTGTGGGAACAAAATGATTAAAAAATAGTTTGGGTACTGTGCAGCATGACCGCGCAATTGTCGTTCAAAGTGCGACAGCGCTGAAAGCTGAAAATTGGCTTGGGCAGGAAGGTGCGTAAGTGCCCGGTATGGAAGTGGTTAAAGTGGAAGTAAACCCTCCTGACGTTTTTAGTCAAGGAAGCTGTCATTGTCATGTTTCACATGCTTTGTGATATGCCTATAAATGTTATATTCATTATTCTGTCCCTGTTCCTCTCCTCCCTGTATCTCAGCTTATCCTGTATAGTTATCCCCACCTAGGGTGACCACATTTCCAAACTACCATTCAGGGACACACCCCTTCCCAAAAATCAGCTTGTGCTGTAACGAATCACAGCACAGTGATTGGACACAATAGGCGGGATTAATGATTTCTCCAATCACAAGTAGGGGGCGGGGATTGTGCTCCTCCAGGCATTCCCGGCCAGGACAAGTACTGTCAGTGAGTAAAGCGGTGATGTGGCGGCCTTTTTTGGGGGCATTAGTTTGGCTTGGGGGTGGCTGTGTCAGTTTCATTCTGGGACACTGTATTGTCCTGGAATGTAGGTGCCCGGGACAGACCTGCAAAATGCGAGACTGTCACGAGCAATCCGGGACACGTGGTCACCCTATCCCCACCCCTTCTCCCAGTAATGCATCTGTAATACATCTCTCCACATGTCTCATGGACTGGATCTAATTATGATCTTTGGACCTATCTGATGTTCATTGTTGTAAGATCATCACAGTTTATGGATTAAACTTCACAAGATCAACAAGGTGTCATATGTATCAGGTCACTGTCTGTTTATCCTAATAAGATTGGGGTTATCGACATCTCAACACAACTAACTGTAAGTTACGGAGACCACACTTTCAATGCTTAGTAGTGTTGCTCACGAATATTCGCATTGCGAATATTCGTTACGAATATTGCATATGCGAGTATTCGCGAATAAATCGAATATCGCGGTGAATATTTGCTATTGCGAATATTCGTATTTTTTCAAATTTATTTTTAAAACAGATCACATCCTAGTGATCTCCATTGACGTCTAAAAGCATTGCTGGTATGATTAGAGACCCTGGGCCGAGTAGCTGAGGCGATCCTTTTATGTTGCCGAATATTCGCAATGCGAATATTCGTATTACGAAATATTCGCAAAAACTTTCTCTGCCCTTCTGTGTTTTGTGTATAAAAAAAAATAATAATTAGCTTTAGTTTAGTCATATAAGTTTGTGTAAGTAGAGTTAGTGTTTAGTGCATATTAGTTTAGTAATCCAGGAAATGATCTCCGTTTTCGCATGTTGACGAGAATTTCGCAATCAATTTCGCATTCGCATTAGCGAAATTTCGCATTCGCATTAGCGAAATTTCGCATTCGCATTAGCGAAATTTCGCATTCGCATTAGCGAAATTTCGCAAAAAAATGTTTTTGATAAAATATCACGAATATTCGATATTAACGAATATTTCGAGAATATTCTTCTATATATAAGTGAAATATCACGAAATCGAATATGGCGTATTCCGCTCATCACTAATGCTTAGATGGGAGAGACAGAACAGCCATCTTTGCCTCTGTTTAATCTACAACTGCCATGATGCTGCACATGTGATCAGTTTAGACACCAGCCATTGGATGGTTTGATATTTTGGTTGAGAGCACCATTCACAACCAATGGGAGTTTGCCAATTTAGTTATGATAACGCTATAACTGGAATATTAATAAACATCTTCAGATGACAGCAATCATTTGGGCCTATCGCCATTGACAGAGAGGTAAGTCATTGATTTCCAGGTTGATAATTAGGCTAAGCCTGGTGTCTTCAGAATGCACGCATTAATGTTTGTGTGACATGAGCATGCATGCCTGTGTGGCTAGCTATTTGGCAGCTGAGACACAAACCATTGCCTGTACTTTATTCTGGATTTCATAGCAGATTTGTTATGCAACTACAACATGACCATACACACGATTAGATTTAGCTCATTAATGTTCCACTGCATCCATTTCTCCGCATCTATTGGCCTCTTCACTCCCTCCATCCCCTCTTCCATTAGCAGTATGAGAAGGTGAATACACCTTCCAATGCAAAATTTGTATAGCAACAATAGAGGAACCAGAGGAAGTAGATGTTTCCTTTGCTGGTCTAAATATTTGCAAGAATAACTCAGTTTGGAATGGACACACATCTATTAGGGCAAAATTGTATGTTTTAGCCACACAATGTCATTGAAGGACGGCTCTTGAATCATATAAAATTAATTTTTAAGAAATGTGCTATGTTCTCCTTTGTTTGTTAGCAGGAATGTGTCTCACTTTTTATTGGTGTTACATGCATCGCTATTCTGTTATTTAATTATGGGTCATCTGGCAGCAGTGAATATTCAGTCTACACTGTGGAATTTACCGATTGCCTTTATCCACAGCCCTGAAATACTTTCTTCAGCTACTCTCTGAAGCAATGAATCAACTTTGCCTATGGTGGACGGCTAAAATCCCTTATGCTCTGTCCCCTCCTTTGCTTCCTAACAGATGTGTGATTGTTACACAATTTTATTTTTATGATCTTATGAGCAATTGAGGGGATAATAAATCTTACATAAGTTCAGCTGCACACGTCAAACAGGTGTTCATAGTTTCCCCAAAAAATGTAATGTCAACAAATGCAGAATCGTACAGTAGATCTCAATAGAGGACTGAATTTGCTTGAGCATGGTTATAAAACAAAATAAAACATCACGTAATCATGTTTGATATTTATTCTCTTTAAAGGATCACTAAAGGAAACATTTTTTTAGCTAAATAGCTTCCTTTACCTTACTGCAGTACTGGTTTCATGTCCTTATTGATCGTTTTTGCTTTGAAGTTGCTGTAATCCTGCTCTGTTCTCCACACTTCCTGCTTGTCTGTTTCCTTATAACCACAGTGCTGGGAACTTTTCACTGTGGTCTAAGCTGTCATTACTGTGTGTCTAAAACTTCCCAGAACCAATCAGATTAATTTTAAAAACAAAACACTGCCCTGGATTTGTTTGTTTTTGTTCTGTGTGTCTATTTCTACTTTGCAGAAAAATGAAGCCAGTTCAAAAGTGAAACTAACCTGCAGGCACATTATATGATTGATTTTTTTGTCTATTTTTAATCATTTTTAAAAGGAATCAGTTAACTTTTATGTCTCTATACCCTGTAAACAGTCATTTCAGCAGAATTTTTTTTTTCCTTTAGTGACCCTTTAAGCGCATTTAATACTCTACTATACTCTATTTAAAGGCATTCTCTTATTACACAATATCAGTGTAAGCTTTGTTTTTATGGATGTTCATACCGATACCTTACTCTGATTGATTTATTGCAAATCAATGTGATGTGCACATGCATACCCAGCTCAGAACTATGCCATGCGGAAATTCAATAAATGCAAATACACAACTCCATGGGCATACCTGTCTATTTTCAAGCGCAGATCCCAAAATCAGCGCACAAGAAAAAATATTTGAGTTAAAAAACAAATATTTGACATTTATCATTGGGTATTTTTATTTATTTTTTCTGATTGATTGTAAACTAGATGTGTGTCATTACAATGGCAAATACATTTAACCACTTAAGACCCGGACCAAAATGCAGGTAAAGGACCTGGCCAGTTTTTGCGATTCGGCACTGCGCCGCTTTAACTGACAATTGCGCGGTTGTGCGACTTAGGCTTCCAAACAAAATTGGCGACCTTTTTTTCCCACAAATAGAGCTTTCTTTTGGTGGTATTTGATCACCTCTGCGGTTTTTAGTTTTTGCGCTATAAACAAAAACAGAGCGACAATTTTGAAAAAAATGCAATATTTTTTCCTTTTTGCTATAATAAATATCCCTCAAAAATACAAAAAAAAAAACATTTTCTTTCCTCAGTTTAGGCCGATACGTATTCTTCTACCTATTTTTGGTAAAAAAAAATCGCAATAAGCGTTTATCGATTGGTTTGAGCAAAATGTATAGTGTTTACAAAATAGGGGATAGTTTTATTGCATTTTTATTAATATTTTTTTTTTACTACTAATGGCGGCGATCAGCGATTTTTTTCATGACCGCGACATTATGGCAGACACTTTGGACAATTGTTGACAAATTCTTGGGACAATTGTCATTTTCACAGCAAAAAATTCTATATAAACTGTATTTACTGTGAAAATTACAGTTGCAGTTTGGGAGTTAACCACTAGGGGGCGCTAAACGGGGTTAAGTGTGACCTCATATGTGTTTCTAACTGTAGGGTCGGGGCTGGACGTGTGACGTCATTGATCGCGTTTCCCTATATTAGGGAACACACGATCAATGACAGCGCCACAGTGAAGAACGGGGAAGCTGTGTTTACACACAGCTCTCCTCGTTCTTCAGCTCCGGGGACCAATCGCGGGACTCCAGTGGCGATCGTGTCCGTGGGTCCCGCAGCTGCGGTCACGGAGCTTCAGACCGGGTCGCGGGCGCGCTCCCGCAACCCACGGCTGGGCACTTAAAGAGGACGTACAGGTACGTGCTTGTGCCCAGCCGTGCCATTCTGCCTACGTATATGTGCAGGAGGCAGTCCTTAAGTGGTTAAGAATCCAATCTAATTTACTGTAATAAAAATTATTTTAAAATCTATAGCCGTATGTATGACAAATTTTGCAGTTTTTTTGTTTCCAACTGTCATGCCCTGTACACAAGAGTGGAATTTCCGTCGAAAAAAAGTTGGATGTTTTTTTCCAACGGAATTCCGCTCAAGCTTGGCTTTCATACACACGGTCACACAAAAGTTCTCTGAACTTTCGAGCGTTAAGAACGCGGTGACGTACAACACTACAATGAGGCAAGAAAAATAAGTTCATTGCTTCTGAGCATGCGTCGAATTGTTTCCAAGCATGCATGTTTTTTTCCCATCGGAATTCTATACAGATGAACGGATTTTCCGATAGGAATTTTTTCCGTCTGAAAAATGGAGAACCTGCTCTCTAAGTCCATCGGAAATTCTGACGGAAAAACTTGGATGGGGCATACACACGGTCGGAATATCCACTGACATTTTCCATCGGAAATTCCGACCGTGTGTACAGGGCATAACTGATTAGGAAATCTGAGGCCCAGTACACGCGTCCGCCCGTCGAGTTTCCCGATGAGCGGTCGAAAAGCTTGTCGAGCCAAATTTCCTCATTGAACAACGAGGAAATAGAGAACATGCTCTCTATTTTGGCTCGACAAGCTTCCCGACGGTTTGCTCATCACATGCTGCCTCTGTGCCATCAATTGTCGCCACTGTTTGCCCCATCAATTGCTGACAGTGTTCCTATCAATTGCCACCAATGTGCTGCCAGTTTTCCCCATCAAACGCAGCCACTGTGCCCATCAGACGCAGCCACTGTGCCCATCAAACGCAGCCACTGTACCATCACACACAGCCACTGTGCAACACACGCAGCCCCTGTGCCATCAATTGCCACCAGTGTGAGCATTTTTTCAATTAGGAAGGGTTCGGTGAATGCGCATATGAAACTGGTGGGGTTCAGTACCTCCAACAAGGTTAAGAACCACTGAATTAGAATAATATTAAGAGGTCCATTTATAAAAGACCAGCAAAATAATTTATAATCGTGTCTGCATCATGACCTACTCATTTTACATCAGTTGTTAGTAATTGTGTTAGGGCCCTTTCAAACATGCGGACCATATGTCCGCTTTTTCATCCATCCGTTTACAGATGAAAAAGGGACATACATGTATCCCTGTGGGATCCGCTGATACCTGATATCATTCGTCCCCGCTATGGTCCAATTCTGCAGATGGATTTTTCCATCCGTCTGCAGAGCGGATCGGGTGAACACGGACAGACGGTCCGTGTTCATACGATTCCCCCATAGGGGAGAGCGGTGATCTGACAGGGCGGTCTATGCACAGTGTGCAGGGACAGCCCTGTCATTTGCATCATCTGTCACCTATGGGATCCGCATGTCTGAAAGGACCCTTACTGTGATGCAAAAATTGTGAAAAGTAAAATAAATGGTAAAACAAACTGTGAAACAAGGAGAGAAAAAAAGTATTTATTAAAGTGGTTCTAAAGGTGAAGTTTTTTTACCTTTATGCATTGTAAAAAAAAATATATATTTTTTTATGTGCAGCTTCCACCTTAGCCCCTCTAATGCCGCATACACACGCTCGGAATTTCCGACAACAAATGTTCGATGTGAGCTTTTTGGTTGGAAATTCAGAGATTTGAGCTGGTTCTCAAATTTTCCGACAACAAAATTCAGATCGTGTGTAGACAATTCTGACAATTCCGACGCACAAAATTCCACGCATGCTCTGAATCAAGTACGAGACGGAAGCGCTCGGTCTGGAAAAACTAGCATTCATAATGGAGATACCACATTGGTCACACTGTAACGGACTGAAAAGCATGAGGCTGAAAAGCGCAAAACGTCTCTCAAACGTAATAGTGCTGTTGTACGTGTTGTACGTGACCGCATTCTTGGCGATTGTAATTTCCGGCAACATTTGTGTGACCGTATGTATGCAAGACAAGTTTGAGCCAACATCCGTCAGAAAAAAATCCACAGTTTTGTTGTCGGACTGTCCGGTCGTCTGTACGCGGCATTATACTTACAGTGCCTTTAAAAAGTATTCACGCCCCTGATTCCTGACATTTATTGTTCTGGAAATCTTTGTATAAACAATTCCCTTTGGGTCATGCCACAGTATTTCGGACGCGTTAAGGTCTGGACTTTGACTTGGGCATTTTTTCCTGTTTAAGCCATCATATCATTTATTTCCTGTGCTTTGGGTTAATGTTTTGGAGCACTAAACATCACAGAAGGTTTTTTTTGTTTGTTTTTTACGTTACAGAACAATGGTTACGTCCTTAGTGTCCCTTCAAGAACATTACATTCTTTCAATCACACATGAACAGAGAATTTGGCAAGTTCTGTAAGTGCTTTGCATTGCACTGCTTAGTTCTTGCTTCAATCTTTATAGGACATTGCAATCTTGTCGACAGTATGTATTACTATGACCACCCAGGCCTACAGAAATCAATGTTTTCAATTTTTTCTTTTAAAAGAAAAATAATTTTTCATTAGGACATGTGACCCACATTAAAACGGTGGTTCACCCTAAAACTACCCTGTCCCATCCCATCCAGCATACTGGCATCAGCGCCAGTATGCTGTTTTATTTTATTTTATCACTGTACTTACTGTTAAATGAAGAATTTTCATTTCTGTCCACCGCGGGTGAATGGCGCGGCTATGTCACGTCACGCCTTCCGAAAATAGCCGATTTAGGACTCGGCTCTTTCCGGCGCATTACGGTGCCTGCGCACAGACCTAGGAGCTGACTGCGATAAAAAAAAAAAAAAAAAACAGCATGCTGGCGCTGACGCCAGTATGCTGGATGGGATGGGACAGGGTAGTTTTAGGGTAAACCACCGCTTTAAGAACATTTTCTTGAGCGAAGCAAACTTTCTCAGTGCCTAAACTTTCTACTTTTTTTTTTTAAAGAATGGGGCACATTTTAAAAAACCTGACTTTTATGTCACTGGTTGAAATATCTCCAATTACCTTCTTTTAAAGAGACATTATCCTAAAAGTTAAATATATATATATATATTAAGAGCAGTGTGAGTTGGTCAGGATCAATGGTGTCCTCAATGCTGAGAAATACATGTAGATACTTATCCATCATTCCATATCATTAGGGAGGCCCCAAACTTATTCTGCAGCAGGACAACCCCAAACATAGAGCAAATGTCATTAAAGGGTCACTAAAGGAAAAAAAAATGTTTGGCTGAAATGACTGTTTACAGGGTATAGAAGTGTCCTTTTATGAAGCAGTGAAATCTATTCACTGCTTCGTTCTCCGGCATTCACGGAGGAGATTTTTCTCCTCTGTGTGCCGGTTTACGAAGCGGAGAAGATCGCCTCACCCTTGGAGGAGTGAAGTGATCTTCCAACGCTTCAAACAGTGGAGAACGGCCCCTGATACTGGAATCTCGTGAGACTTCACGAGATTACAGTACCAGAAATTCACAGAAATACGGAGATGTCAGTTTATTGAGCAGTGATAAATTATCACCGCTCAGTTCACTGACAGACGGCGTGGTTATTGTATTTAAAATAACGAGTCCCCCTACATAATATATATATGTATACACACACACACTATATATATACATGTATATGCACACACATTATATATATGAACATGTACACATTATATATATGTATGTATATATATGTATACACATAAATATTACAGGGGGACATGGTTACAGTGTTGGGGGGTCAGAACGAGGTAGAAGGAAGTTAAAAATCTTCCTCCTTCCTCCTCAGAACCCCCGGGATTCGCTCTTCACTCCCTGCTTCACCACCTCTGAGATGGTGAATCGTGGCATGTGAATTCTGACACAGATCACCAGTGAAGCTCTCAGATCACAGCTTCATAAACTGGCCGTTTCTGTGTCAGTCTATGAGACTTCACTGTGTGTAGAGATAATTGGCGGGAGAACAAATTCAAACACTTCTCCCCCGATTATCTCTGTTTCATAAACTGTTTATGGGCTGTGATCAGTGGTGATCCCTGGGATCACCGCTGTTCACTGCTTCATAAACGGACACCAGAGACATAAAAGTTAACTGATTCATTTTCAAAATGATTAAAAATAGATAAAAATCAATCATATAATGTGCCTGCAGGTTAGTTTCGAACTGGCTTCATATTTCTGTAAAGTAGAAATAGACACACAGAACAAAAACAAACAAATCCAGGGCAGTGTTTTGTTTTTAAAATGAATCTGATTGGTTCTAGGAAGTTTTAAACACACAGTAATGACAACTTAGACCACCGTGAGAAAGCTCCCAGCACTGTGGTTATAAGGAAACAGACAAGCAGGAAGTGTGGAGAACAGAGCAGGATTACAGCAACTTCAAAGCAAAAACGAACAATAAGGACATGAAACCAGTACTGCAGTAAGGTAAAGGAAGCTATTTAGCTAAAAAAAAAAAATTATTTAGTGATCCTTTAAGAACTATCTTCAGTGTAAAGAAGAACAAGGAGTCCTGGAAGGCATGCTTTGGCCCCCCACAAAGCCCTGATCTCAACATCATCAGGTCTGTATGAGATCATGTGAAGAGATAGAAAGATTTCAGACAGGCTACATACACAGAACATCTGGGGTTAATTGCCCAAGATGTTTGGAACAACCTTCCTGTTGAGTAGCCTCAAAATCTGTGTGCAAGTGTACATAATTAGAATTTATGTTATTTTGAAGGCACACCAAATATAGATTTATTTTGGATTTCTCTTCTGTTCATTTATTTTTCACTTTGCTAATTGATAAAAAGTAAACTAGTAACACTTTTATATCTGAAAGTATTCCTGATTTACAGCGTTTTTTCAAATCAGCCTCAAGCTTTTGCACAATAGTGTATGTTCCAGTAAAAATGGAAATTGTAAACCTCAAGGTGCATACAGGAAGCTTAACTTGTCTTCTCTGTATTAAAGTTTTGCACCCAGCCATTGCACTAGACCACCTAACGCTTCTTTTTTAGTAATCTAGAGAACTGTCTGGTCACCTGAGGCCAGGTGACAGATGTACACCACTGGGGTCAGGAGCGTACCGCTATGATAGTGGACCCTACGGCTGACTGCTGCGGATGGAACCATGGGTGGTGCAGGAAGGCAGGTCTACTGGGGAGCCAACATGGATCCCACAGGGAGCTAGAACATAAGATTCCCCAGTCTAAGAGCCAGCATGTGTTCACCAGAGCCTCTAGTGGTGAGGATGGACTACGCTGCAGCTGACTCCAGGTTGCGGCCCCCAGGGTCTCCCAGCTCACGCTTAAAGCGGAGGTTCACCCAAAAATCAACTTTCTGACATTAGCAGTATGCTGTTTTTTTTTTTTTGTACTTATCGTTTTATGAGCCATTGTTATCGGGCTCCGAGCGGGGAATCCTGCGGGGAATGGACGTTCCTAAGCCAAGAGGAGTTGATTGACGGGCTGCTAAGGCATGTCACGCCTTCAGAAAATACCCGAGTGTCACTTCGGGTATTTTCGGAAGGCGTGACACACCTTAGCAGCCCGTCAATCAACTCTTCTTGGCATAGGAACGCCCATTCCCCGCAGGATTCCCCGCTCGGAGCCCGATAACAACGGCTCATAAAAACGATAAGTACAAAAAAAAAAACAGCATACTGCAGATGTTAGCAGTATGCTGGATTTAATGTCAGAAAGTTGGTTTTTGGGTGAACCTCCGCTTTAAGGTAGGCTATAGGAGGATAAGCTAAAGCAGGCATGGATGGTCGAGAACGCGCCAAAGGTCAGGGTCACAAGCAGGCGGGGATGGTCGGGGACACGCCAAAATCAGCAACAGAGACAAACGTAGAGCACACGGCAAGCAGGAAAGCAAACGCTTAACAAACAATGTTGATCAGCACGGCTGGCTTGTAAGTGCACAGGTTAATATAGGAGTTCCCTGATAGGGCCTGGGGTGGAGCCATGCTGGAGGAGAGATTACTTACGCAGCCAGGTGAGAGTGACTGGCCTCTAAGGTGAACACATGGAGGAGGTAAGCTGACAGACAAACATTACTGCATATCCATGACAAGAACCTCTTCTTATGGTGCAGGAAATCCTTGCTTATGATGGAGGAGAGGTTTATGTAAACTGGCTCCCCACCGGTACTGGTACTTGGATGTCTTTCCCATATAGAAAACCATAAAAAATGGCGGAACGAATATGTTTATTTTAATTCAGTATTTGCTTAACAGTAAATAACTTGCTGATTGCTTATAATTGCCCTTTTAGCAACAGAAAAAAGAATTCATGATATGGCCTTCTGCAAAATGTATTGATATTAGATTTGCACTAGCATTTAGAGCAAGCACTAAAACAGCAAATAAAATTCATGCATGCCAGCTCTACTAGTGTATGTGATTAATCTTCGCTATGCATTGTGAGACAAAATCATATGCAGTTTAATTAAAAACCCAAATGCAGAATATGCATAGGTTCCAGCTGTACAAACTATAAAGGATTAGCTGACAAATATTTTAGACGAAGCAGCCCTTCAGGCAAATTACAGAACTGCCAGACTACCAGACAAAGTCTATCTGTATGAGAAATCACTGGTCCTTTGACATTGTTACTGCATGCATATATTTAAACAATGTTTCCAGCTACATTGTAACCCTTTGTGATGTGCATCTATTGTACATACTCCATGCTTTGATAAAAGTTAAAAGTGTCCAAACCTATTAATTTCCATTATTTTTAAAGTGCCGCCATGTGAAAGTGAGCGATATATAGCAGTTAATGCAGCTGTACTATTCTGCAGTACACGCTGAACTTGCTCTACGCTCTACAGTACGTACAAATGTTCAAATGTTAAGGTGAAACTAAATTATACCTTTATACTCCAGACACATCCATTCATAATGGCCCTGTAATCTATTTTTCATGAGATAGTTTTTTTGTTTTTTTTGTGAGTGTTTTTTTGCCTCCTTGCAACATCTTCTATGAGCTCCCAAATCTCTCCTTTCTGTTTGTTTTTAACCTCCTAGTTTGACTTCAGTGCACTATACACACTACAAATCATAAAGTATATAATGCAGTTGTAACCCTAAAAAAAAATTAAAAAAAAATGATAAAGAATGATATACAGCATAGTGCTTGTGCATAGTGCAGTCACCTGTCCCTCTCTATGCTGTAAAATACCTGGTTGATCCTGCCTGTTCCTTAGTCCCTCCTGTCCTGTATGTGCTGACCACGTTAATGATGGCTGCTGATCCATGATACTGTGGTCAGTTTACGTGCCTCTGTCAGTCCACAGTTTCTCCCTCTCCCCATCTCACCTTCCCTCCCTGCCTGTCAGCTATTGAGTCAGTGCCGATCTGCTCTTCGCCCCTCCTGCTGCTATTCTGTGTAAAGTAACTGTGACTAATAAGTAGAATCTCCTCCGTTATATAAAGCTATGTTGCATAGTGTCTTTGTTTTATAAAAATTATGCAGCTTAAAACCTTATTTCACTGCGCCGATGAGCAGTCACGTGACTGCCTGTTATTCTCTTCCTCCTCTCCCAGCTGAAGTCAATCTCAACCCCTTCCACTGTAGTCCTCAGATCAGGGAAAGAGTGTCAGGATGTCACGTGACTGCACAGCGGCACTCTGAAATAAGGTATTGTGCTGCATAATTTTTATAAAACAGAGACACTGTGCAACATAGCTTCATATAAAGAAGGTGATTCTAGCAATTAGGCACAGTGGCCCAGATTCACAGAGCGATTACGCCTGTCTAACTGGTGTTAGACAGGAGTAATTTCAAATTTCGTGCGCCGTATCACTAGTTGACTGAAACTAGTCACTGAATCCTCAAACCATGATACGGCGGCGTTGGGCTTCGATCTGACAGGCTTACGTCTTCGTACGCCTTCGGATCTACGATGCGATCTTTTTGCGGCCGCTGGGTGGAGTTTGCGTCGTTTTCAGCGTCGGGGTATGCAAATTAGCTTTTTACGGAGATCCACGAAGTTACGAGCGTCGTTCACAATTGTGTACGTCATTTTTTCGCTACGTAAAGTTAAACCAGCTTTTAGCTGGTCTAACGTTACGCGGCCCATGTTAAGTATGGGCGTCGTTCCCGCGTCGACTTTTAATTTTTTTTTTTTTTTTGCGTAAGTCGTCCGGGAATAGGAATGTCCGTAAACGATGCTACTCAAAAAAAAAAAATGACGTAACGACGTGATTTCGCGCAATGCACTGCGGTAAATTTCTGAACGGAGCATGTGCAGTTCGATCGCCGCGGGGACGCGCTTAATTTAAATGCCTCACGCCCCCTATTCGCGTATTTTGATTCCGCCGGGAGAAATACACTACGCCGCCGTACCTTACGGGCCAAAATCTCTCTGAATTCCTCCTAGAGCCAGGTAAAGTACGGCGGCGTTAGAGTATCTCTGATACTCTGCGGGAATCTAATTCTTTCTGAATCTGGCCCAGTGTCTTCTTTCTTGCACACTTTGATTAATATCAGTACTTATACTTTTAATATAACACTACAGACTGTATCATAACCTTCCGGAAGATATGCAGGTCTCAACTATACACCTGAGCACTATAGTCAACCATCAGTATTTTTATTAGCAGGCAGCAAAAAATGGGCTCTTTTCTCCTGCCAGTAAATGGCAGTGACAGGGAAAGGTTTCCAGTAAAAAATGTGGCTTTGACACCCTGCATGAAACTGTGCATGCGAATGAGCTGGCCTAGACCATCCAAGTGCCAGTCTGGCGGAGGCAGTTCATGAGCGCGTCATGTGATGTCATGGTGCAAGGGAGCCAAGCAGAGCGTTTGGAGTTACGTGTGTAGGATGGGAGCAAGGCAAGTCGGGAGTAGGTACCATTCAGATTAAAACGGACTGAAGGGACCACCTGGCATGGAGAGAGACTGTCACTTGGGCTCAAGAGGGGACGTGTCATGTGGATGAGGTGTCATCATCATCTGCACTGCTGCACACTGCTGTCAGTGTCACGATGAGAGTCCATTTCGTGTGTGTGCCTGCCCATTCTAATTTCTTCCCCTCCTGAATCATGTTGATAAGCTACTTACTTACTGTATCAAAAATAAAATAAGAAATATGTATTTTTTATTATTATTATATACTTTAAATCACATTGTTAATTGCATATTGTACTTGTTTGCAGCCTAAATACTTAAATTTGCACTCAGAATTATAATTTTGTAACTTTTGGAAATGCCAGTAAAAACTTTGCTGTGCCAGTAACTTTTGGTTGTTGTGTGAGCAAGTTTGAATCTGGTAGGTTGGCATCACAGCACAGGAGATTAATAGATTGGTGTTCATAAAACAAGGTGCAATTTTTTTATGAATTCGTCTTTTATTTGTCATTACAGAAACAAACAGAAGAGACAGATAATAGTAAGAAAAATAAGTATTGAGGAAAAAAAAAAAAACATAAACTATGCAAGCATTTTCAATTATTAAAACAGAACTAATAATGTAATGGTTTCCCAAAACAGTTTACATTCAAATCATGCCATGAATGGTAATTGTCACAGATGCTTGTACTCTCAACTGAACTGTCAAGCCATCAAATTGCTGGTGTCATAAGTGATCACATGTGCAGCACCACAGCAACTGCAAATCAAACAGAGGCTAACGCCTAGTACACACTATGGGCCAGTTTCTCATAAAATTTCGCTTGCGTATCGTAAGCCATTTACACTACGCCGCCACATCGTACTAGAGCAAGTGCCGTATTCTCTAACCATTTGCTCCGTAGTTTGCGTTGGCGTAGCAAAAATGGCACAGCGTAAGCCCGCGTAATTCAAATGAGGCGGCTTGTATTTAAATGAAGCGCGCCCCCGCGTCGAACGAACTGCGCATGTGCTGGCCGGGGAAAAAACCCAGTGCGCATGCTCCAGCTCACGTCGGAAAGCGTCGTTGAAACCGACGTCAAAACGACGTGAGCGTCACTACGCAATGCCCCTATTCGCAAACGAGTTAGTAAAACGACGTAAGCGACGGAAAAAGCCGATGCTGACCCGACGCCATACTTAACATGGCATCCGACGGCACCCGACGGCATCCGACGGTACTTCGTAAGGTTACTCCACATAGAAGCTGGGGTAACTTTACGCGGACGAAAAAGACGTACGCGACGACGGGGCGACGTAAAAGCGATCGGGAATCGGCGTACTAGCCTCATTTGCATATGCAAATGAGAAAACAACGTAAAGGCCACCTAGTGGCCGGAGTTGTCATTACAACTACGATCCGCAAGTGTAATGGTTTTACACTTGTCGGATGTTGAAGCGTATCTATGCAAAAGTGATGCTAAGCATCACGCGCATAAATACGAGGCAAAAAAAACGGCGATACGACGGGGTATCTGAGATACTCCGTGGTATCGCCGCTGAGAATCTGGCCCTATTTGTTTATTTTTCGTTCAACCCAGCAGGGCTGAAAAAAAAATGTACAGCTCTGGAGGAGCCGCTGTACTAACCATGTGATGTTAGTACAGTGATCTCCCCTGCTAAGCTATTGGCTAAGAGTACTGATCGGGAGCCGATCGGCAAACTTTTTTTGGGTTCTGTCTGGCCAGCTGTAGTACACATGGGCCGAATGTCGGCAGGTTTCTGTTGAACTGGCTGATGCAGCCCAACATTTGGCCTGTGTGTACTAGGCTTTAGATGACAGCTTCCTTGGCTGTAAATAATAGGAGGGTTCAGGTCTGTTTCAAACAGCAGCTCATATGAAGGATGTTTCAAGCTTTCTCTGCCTCTCTCTGTTTTAAAAGTTTAAAAACAATAAGGAATGGTCTTAGGAATGGTCTTAGGCCTCTTCCACACAGGCGGACTCTGTCACTACTCTGTCTCTGCGCTGATCTCCGCTGAGCCGGCGGATGAGAAGTCCCTCTCTGCTCACTGAGTGGGGAGGGGCTTGTGCAGCGCCGCTGTCTCCTATGGGGAGATCTGATGAAAACGGACAGCCCGATCCGATCCACCATGGACGGATGGGGGCGTACTGCCATCCGTCTGATTTTGGCGGATCGGATCGGATGTCGGTGGACATGTCTCTGCTGACATCCGACGATCCATAGGCTTGCGTGATAGGGCCTAACGGACCTACCATACTGAACAATGTATTTTGGTTGACAATATACTGTCATGTTTATGTAACAGCACTTATGCCGCGTACACACCATCACTTTATGTGATGAAAAAAAAACGAACATTTTTTGTGAACGTTTTTGAAACTTCAATTTTCAAAAAGGACGTTGCCTACACACCATCGTTTTTCCACAATGCTCTAGCAAAGCGAGGTTACATTCACCACTCTTTTCCATTGAAGCCCGCTTCATAACTAGCTTCTGGACATGCGCGGGTTGAAAAACGTTGTTTTAAACATCGTTTTTTGCTACACACGATGATTTTTTGTGAAACAAAAAACAACGTTTTGAAAAACGACACAAAAAATTGAAGCATGCTTCAATTTTTTTTTGTCGTTTTTCACAAGACATAAAACGACGTTTTCCCCCCACATTTAAATTGACGTTTTTAAAAACGTTGTTTTTTTTTCATCACATAAAGTGATGGTGTGTATGCGGCATTAGTTGCTTTGCAATAAATGATAAAGGCCCAGATTCACAAAACACTTACGCCAACGTATCTCCAGATACCCTGACGTAAGTACAAAAATGCGCCGTCGTATCTGTGCGCCGAACCCACAAACTTAGATATGCCTAAAAACTGACTTCATCCCACTGACGTAACTTGCCTACGCCGGCGTAGAGTGGGCGCATATTTACGCTGGATGCATGTGGCGCTCCCATTGATTTTCAATTTAAATATGCAAATCAGGGAGATACACCGATTCACAAACGTACTTGCGCCCGGCGCATGATTTACGCGGTTTGCTTAAGTTTTATGCTAGGCGTAAAGTTATTCCCCATAGATGAGGTGCAAACCATGCAAAGGTATGGACCAGGGAACACAAGCCTACGTATTTTACGTTGGACGTCTGTGAATATGGACCGACGTGGGTCTGGCTGGGCATAGGTTACGTTCACGGCGTACACAGTGATCCGGTGTATCTTAGGCAGTTGTTCAGACGTGGTTGTACGCATGCCCACGGGGATACGTCCATGTTCATTTTAAGTACTTGTCTGGCGCCCGGCCCATCATTTGCATGGGGTCACGCTTCATTAACATGGATCACGCCCACTTCCAGCCCACTTCCACCTACTTCCACTTACGCCGGCTTACGCCTACGAAATATACGCTACGCCGGCGCAGAGTTGGGAGCATTTGCTTTGTGAATTCCATGCTTGCCTCTCCACGCTGCGCCGGCATAGCGTAAAAGAGATACGCTACGGTGGCATAAATATGCGCCAATGTATGTCAATCCGGGCCATTATGTTTAGAACATGTCAATGACCCTGGACCATGCCCTTTGAAAAAATAAAGGATTTGATAAAAAAAGAAGGATGTTTCACTAGTGAACTTCACTGTAATGGTGACATAATCAGGACCTTGATATTCACATGCTTCAAGTAGTTTATTTTATAAAGAAAATACATTTGAGCATTGTAAGTTTTAACCCATCAGAACATAGTTTTTAGTGACCTAAATTCAGTCATCTGATATCCTATTGGCTGCTATAAGTTATTGTACTTTTCACATATTGTTCTTTGCACTGTTCTCTTGAAAAGATCCACCTCAACAGCCTGCTCATATTGTTTTGTTGCGTATTCCACAAGTATATCAGATTATTAGTTTCACATAAGGAAATCCGTCTTCACAATGGCCATTCCTTCCTTTTATAACAAATGACAATGTATTGTATTCTATGAACCAAAATGAACTCTTTGAGCTACCAGAGCAAGGTACCACCCAGCAGCAGTAGCAGATACCAGTCAAGGTTTCCTATTGAAACATTTGCAATGTGTCCTAGTGTTTATAGTTCTCAGGAGAAGAATGCATTGAAGGTGCTAATAATGTCTGCCTAAAAGTAATCTATCCCTTTGCCCTTTCATCATTGGCAAAATCATGTTTTAGACCAGAACACCTCTTAGATTTCCTCTTTTTTTCCCAATGACTTTTTTCCTGTTAGCCCTGAAGGAAAATACCTGATCCTGATAGTCTTAAATGTCACATCTCCACTTGGTTTTCACCAATGTATTTATACCAAGGAGAAAGACAGTGCGCTGTATTTACTGGAGAATAGGCTCTCGTGGGAATATGCCTTAACTGCAATGACATTTCAAGAAGTGAAACAATTAATATACTATTTCTTCCTCGCATAAGAATGGTCAGCAGCTGCTATGAGAGCAGCCAGAAGAAAAAGCTTGTAATCTGACATTCACACTGAAGGTTTCCCCCTCATCAATGGAATATGAAACCATCACCAAAATTGTTTGACAGCACTGTCTCTAGGATTTAGATTCTGAAGCAAAAACAAAATTCACAATTAAAAACTGTGATTAACAATATATACAGGAAGAGGCTTAGTATATTTTAATTTATATTTTAATTTATATTATAATTTGCCTACTTTTTTTTACAATTGTTTGTTTAATTACATCTTTTTAGAAGGAATTCCTGTTCAGTTTAAAATCACTAAATAAAACCAGTTAACATATGTAATTTCCTTGCAATGGAATGTTAATTTTTTGCTACGACATGGTACTTTAAAACCCAACTCCAGGCAAAAATGTAATTTAAATAATGCATTATGCATCAATTACCTTGTAGTTTTGATTCCAAACACTCCTCCCTAAGCCTTCCTGCAGTGTAATGGGTCAAAGTCACAGTTTCCTCTATGATCCAAGTTAATTTCCTTCCCTGGGGACCAAACAATTTTCCCTGCCAGTTATCTCCTTGGGCACCAGTCCCCTTCCTGGCCCTGTGAGCTCTTGTGGCCCCACCAAATTCTTCTCTAAGGCCGCATACACACGATCAGTCCATCCGATGAGAATGGTCCAAAGGACCGTTTTCATCGGTTAACCGATGAAGCTGACTGATGGTCTGATGTGCCTACACACCATCGGTTAAAAAAACGATCGTGCTAGAACACGGTGACGTTTACGTGTTTTAACACAACCACGTGCTGAAAAAACTTGATTCTGAGCATGCGTGGATTTTTAACCGATGGTCGTGCCTACTAACCTATCGTTAGGCGTCCATCGGTTAAATTTTAAAGCAAGTTCTCTTTTTTTTGACCGCAGGATAATTGACCAAAGAGGGCCCACACACGATCGGTTTGGACCGATGAAATGGACCTTCAGTCTGTTTTCATTGGTTTGGACCGATCGTGTGTACGCAGCCTAAGGCATCTGCTTTAAAAAATATATATATAATGTTTGTGGGTTCTAAGTAACTTAGAAACAGCAAACCTGACTGTTACATGTGAACAAAAAGTGCCAGAAAAAGACTGGTCTATATGTTGTTAATTACATTTTGTTAGAAGGAATTCCTGTTCAGTTTAAACTCAACTTACTTCTTCAAAAGGAGCTAGAAGCAACCACCAAATAAAATGGAATGTTTATTTTTAGCTACAACATGATATTTTATAACCCAACTCCAGGCAAAAATGAAATTTAAATTATGCATCAGTTACCTTACAGATTTTATTCCAAACACCCCTTCCTAACCCACCCTGCAGTGTAATGGGTCAAAGTCACAGTTTCCTCTATGATCCAAGCTAATTTCCTGACCTGGGGACCAGACATTTTCCCCTCCCTGTTATCTTCTTGGGCATTGGTCCTGTGAGTTCTCCTGGCTCTGGAACCTATGAGAAAAGACCAGGCCGCTGGCAGTGTCACCTTCACAAATAGGAGGTATACATATCAAGAAGATGATGTGGACACCTAAAGAAGGACCCCCGAGAGTAAACATAACATAAGTATCATTATATGGCCATGGCTTTAAGGAAGTAAGATTTATATTTTAGGGGGGTTTAGGTTAGTTGGAGCTGGATGAGAGGAAGAGTTAGTAATATCCTGGATTTGGGCTTTAACCAAAATGATTGCAGTTTGTAAAATTCTAACTTGGTTATAATTTGTGGACATTTTATAGACTGTATCATAACGTTCTGGTAGATATGCAGTGTAGTCAACCGTCAGTATTTTTATTAGCAGCCAGTAAGAAATGGGCACTTTTCTCCTGCCAGTAAATGCCAGTCACAGGGAAAGGTTTCCAGTAAAAAAAATTGTCTTTGACCCCCTGCACGAAACTGTGCATGCGAATGAGCTGGCCTAGACCATCCAAGTGCCTGCTACAGTCTGGCGGAGGCAGTTCCCGAACAGAAATTGTGATGAATGAATCTTTTTTACAGGGATATCCCTTGTCAGTGACTTCATATGCCTACTGTATATTTAACCACTTCAATACCAGGCGCTTTCGCCCCTTCCTGCCCAGGCCAATTTTCAGCTTTCAGCACTGTCGCATTTTGAATGACAATTTTGCGGTCATGCAACACTTCACCCAAACTAAAGTTTTATCATTTTCTACCCACAAATAGACCTTTCTTTGGGTGGTATTTGATCAGCTCTGCGTTTTTTATTTTTTTCGGTATAACCAAAAATATTTAGAAAAAAACAAACTGGTAGGCGACACTGAAAGGCAGCACTGATGGCACTTGTAGGCGGTACTATAGGTGGTATTGGATTGGCAGCACTCATGAGGAGCTACTGACAGGCATGACTGAGTGACATCTGAAGGGCACTGACAGACATTACTGATGGGGCACTGATTGGCACTTTTTTGGACACTGATTGGCTCTGTTGTGGGCACTGTTAGACATTTTGTTTGGGCACTGGCAGGCGTTCTTTATGGGGCACAGGCTGGCAGGTGATGGGCACTTATTGGTAGCTGGAAGGCACTTCTGATTGGGACTGCAATGATAATCAATGTGCTGACTATCAGCACTGACCCCCCCCCCCCCCGACAGGGAAAGACGCCGATCAGCTCTTCCTGTCAGCGTGAACCGAGGAAAGCCATTTACCAGCACTTCCTGGTTCACGCAATGATCAGCTGTGATTGGTCACAGCTGATTGCATGGTAAGACAATCAGAGTTGTGGTGTGTCAGACACTCATTTAGTTGCCTGGCTGTCATGCGGTTCTAATAATGACTTCTATGCTCTCTGAGTCACTGACCCAGAACAAATGTGCAAAAAGGAATTCTTACTTCACTGTCTGCACTTAAAGCCAATCTCTGGCCTAGGGCAGTGGTCTCCAAACTGAGCCGTATGTGGCCATTTGCTTGCTTGTATTCAGCCCTTAGAACAATATTTAATTTACTGATACTAACGAAGGATCCTCCTACTGACACC
This sequence comes from Rana kukunoris, assembly GCA_029574335.1. Taxonomy (NCBI): domain Eukaryota; kingdom Metazoa; phylum Chordata; class Amphibia; order Anura; family Ranidae; genus Rana; species Rana kukunoris. The sequence continues at coordinate 512,717,325 of CM056049.1, forward strand.
AATGATAGGGCACAATTTCTAGCAATGGCGCCAACAATGGGGTCCAATGACACCATTGAATGATGGGGCATAATTCCACTCACTGACACCAAAGGTGGGGCATTGCTTACTCCTAATGATGCCAGGACATTTTCCACTCCCGGTGGCCACAGTCCAGCCTCCCTAAAGTCTGAAGACAGTGAACTGGCTCTTTGCCAAGAAAGCTTGGAGGCTCTTGGTCTAGGGCAACAAAAAAAGCAGTTTTACTTACCTGATTCCCACTGCTCCAGCAGCCGGCACTCCCCTGCACTTCAACTTGTAGACTGTGCCTTAGGCCGGGTACACACGAGGAGACATGTCCGCTGAAACTGGTCCGCAGACCAGTTTCCGCGGACATGTTCGATTGTGTGTACGGCCTAGCGGACAGGTTTCCAGCGGACAAAAGTTTCTAAGCATGCTTAGAAACTTGTCCGCTGGAAACCTGTCCGTCGGACATGTCCGATGGTTAGTAGGCCCAACCATCGGACCGAAATCCCGTGCATGGGTCGAATTGATTCGGCGCATGCGTGGAAGCATTGAACTTTCGTGTTTCAGCATGTCGTTGTGTTATACGTTACCGCGTTCTCTGTCCGAGGGGTTTTTGGTCTGATGGTGTGTACACACATCAGACCAAACGACCTCTTCAGACATGTCCGACGAAAACGGTCCGTCGGACCTGTTTCATCGGACATGTCTCCTCGTGTGTATGCGGCCTTAGGCCCCATACACACGATCGGACATATCCGATGAAAACGGTCCGCGGACCATTTCCATCGGATATGTCCGATCGGGAGTTTGATCCGATGGCGTGTACACACCATCGGATCAAATTCCCCGCCGCCGGACGGCGCGGTGACGTGGCGGTGACGCGGCGGTGACGTTGACGCCGCCGCGTCACCGCCACGTCACCGCACCAGGAAGTAAAACACTTCCGCGCATGCGCCGAATCCACCGCGGCGGCGGTGGGGGACGACATGTCTGCTGGTAAGTGTACTAACCAGCAGACATGTCGGGCGGACAGATCCCCACCGGATAGATTTCAAAGCTTGCTTTGAAATCTGTCGGGTGGACAAATCTGTCCGCTAGCCCATACACACGAGCGGAGATGTCTGCTGAAACGGTCCATCGGACCGTTTTCAGCGGACATATCCCCTCGTGTGTACGCGGCCTTAGAGTCTTTACATCCAGTACAGAGGTTGTCCCCAAAATTCCAATCCACCTATTCCATCAAAAACTATCCAAGAGGCAATTTCCCTCACTTTAAGAGATTTCCTCTAACATCCAGTTGTGCTTTTAGGACAGGATTGGAAATTTCTCCAATGGTACTCACACAGCAAAAAATTAACTGTCAATAGTTTCCACTTTCCTATGCTACCCAAAATGGAAAAAATTTGGCTATATATACCGTACACATACCGTACACATTTACAGTCAGAGGATCAGCAGGACTACCAAGCAATTTACATTTTGGAGGCTGCAATTTTATAGCAACGATCATGTTGTGAGCCACTGGAATTGATTTATTTTCTATAGGCAAATAAGCTGCTCAGTTTGAAGGGCAGTTACACTTTGCAAGTAAATCTGCACCGGAGATTAGTGAATAAGTTGTATCTCTGCTGACATTCATCATCCAATCATGTGCAAGCAAAAACTCTGTTTTATTTTTATTTACCTTACACGTGATTGGGTTTTTGTTGCAAAGTGAAACTTCACCGCATTCACTAAGCTCTGATACTAACTTCCCTTGATAACTGTAAATATACATAATTGTAGGAAACCCAATATCAATCAACAACTATGAAAACCTTTGAAAAATATGCCCCGTACACACGATCGGAATTTCCGATGGAAAAAGTCAGATGGACTTTTTCTATCAGATTTTCGATCGTGTGAAGCCCCATCAGAGTTTTTTTCATCGGAAATTCCGATGAATTCCATCGGACTTTAGATATAGAACATGTTCTATATTTTTCCAATGGATTTGGTCGGGATTTGGTCGGGCAAAAGACCGATCGTGTGTAAGCGGCATAAGGCTTTATAAATTCAAACTGATTAAAGAAGAACTTTGCTAAACCTGAAGTTCAAGTTTTAAATGGCCCTAGAACTTTTAGAAGGTTTCAGCTATTATCACATAATTCTTCCACCCAAATAACCAGAGAGAATAAAGCACCTTATTTAATTTACATCTGCTACAATAATTAATAAATTGGTATCCTCCTGTGTGCATTAGGCAGACCATATATGGTATGAATTTCTTCAACCTGTGGTTGCAGAAAATACATTTGCACAATTCCCCCATCAACACAGACAGTGTTGACAGCAATTGTCTGCTCCCAGCTAGGGGGCGGGTGGGGAAAGCCATCCCTACTGGGAGAAGACAGTGATTATCGTTAGCAGCTTAGCAACCACTAGCAATAATTGGAGGAGAATCCGACAGCCTGGTTTTACCCAAGTTGATCAATCGATCAACTTGGTACATTCAGCCTACCCATTAAAGGTTGGAATCTCAGGCAGTTCCTGCTTTACCTGCTGAGATTTGAACCATGTATGGCTGGCCTTACAGTAGTGCTTTGTTTGTGGGTCTGCCAGAAAACAACCTTAAGCGAATACAGAGCAAAATGCTACTAGACTTAGGGTATAACTATCACAATAATAAACCATGATTCTACTATAAGCTCAGAAGTATGGGTGTTCAGCATCTTCTGGGTAATTTGTGTTCATGTAGGTAGCAAACACATTTGACTAATCAATTAGTATTCTGTGGAAACTGCCTTTAAGATACAAATTGGAAAGACTATAGGGCACCTTAATTGTTTCAATATGGGGAACCCATCATACATAATTACAGCCCTGGCCAAACTACCAAATAATATGCATTATCTCTCTGGTGAAATATCTTCTCTTAAAAATATATGTTCTGTGTTACTTCCAGGATTCCATTTTCCCTACAATTGGTTTACTAATGTTCTCTATCTCTCAGAGACTTCCATGGTAAGATGTGTCTACAGTAGTTTATGTCTGTGCTCTTTCAATTTGACCATAACAAAGTGTCACTTTTTTTGCAGCTAGACTGCCCAATTATTAGTTTACAGGACCGTTTAAAAATCCATCTGAAGAGTGTGATACCATCATTTGACTTTGAAATAGCAGGGCTTTTAGTCAGAGACTATTGATTTGTTGGAGTCCATGAAAAATGAAGGAAGTGAATATGTGATTAAACTTGCAAGCAACTATTGTGTTCTGTTACTCGATTTACCCTTTTTCACACTGACAATCTCCTATAAATACTGAGATTTTTCCAAATTTCCTGGCAATATGCAAAGTAAAACTGAAGACGAAACGTATTTTTTCAATTATAGATAGATTGGAGAGGGTTTAGAACGCTCAGGTTTTTATTGATGTCTGTGTCCCTGATAATTGAGATCCACCCTATCTATTTGTGTTTGTGAAAGAAAGTGAAAGAGAATCCCATATTTTGAGTGGTCACTAGAACAGGAATTGAATGTAAATCTTCCAATGGGGACACTAGTTCCGGTAAATCTGGTGAAAATCAGGGATTTCGTCTCACTTCCATTTGTAGCTATAAAAAACAAGAAGTCGAGGAAAAATGTATTGTGTCATTTATGACTAGGATGACAAAAACCTACCAAGGTTTATAGCCCCCCTTTACCCTATCCAAAAAAAATAATAAGTTTTGCCTTAAAGGGGTTGTAAAGGAAAACATTTTTTTTCATAATAAGCATCCTTTACCTGCAGACATTCCTCTTTTCACTTCCTCATTGTTCGTTTTTGCTCAGAAGTTGCTCTATTTCTTCTCTGTTCTGTTCACTTCCTGCTTGTCTGATTTTACTGACCACCGTTAAGGGAGACTTTACTGCGGTGGTCAGTAATGTGCTCGCCCCCTTCTGGGAACTACATCTGTGCGGCAGGACGCTCTCTACGTGTTAGGCGCCGTACACACGATCGGATATATCCGATGAAAACGGTCCGCGGACCATTTCCATCGGATATGTCCGATCGGGAGTTTGATCCGATGGCGTGTACACACCATCGGATCAAATTCCCTGCCGCCGGACGGCGCGGTGACGTAGTGGTGACGCGGCGGTGACGTTGACGCCGCCGCGTCACCGCCACGTCACCGCACCAGGAAGTAAAACACTTCCGCGCATGCGCCGAATCCATTCGGCAGCGGCGCGGCGGCGGTGGGGGCCGACATGTCTGCTGGTAAGTGTACTAACCAGCAGACATGTCGGGCGGACAGATTCCCACCGGATAGATTTCAAAGCATGCTTTGAAATCTGTCGGGTGGAGAAATCTGTCCGCTAGCCCATACACACGAGCGGAGATGTCTGCTGAAACGGTCCATCGGACCGTTTTCAGCGGACATATCCCCTCGTGTGTACGCGGCCTTAGAGACTTCAAGGAGGTGTGAATTACTGGGTGTGCTGCAATGCATACTGGGGAATGTAGTTCTTACATGAACAAGTGATGCAAACCAGGAAATGAATGAGAGAACAGAAACTAGAACGCTGGAGGTGATATAGATGAAGGAATGTAATAGGTATTTACTCGTTTGTTAACAGAATCATTACACTATTCTGTCTGTCTACCTTGCAGACATTAATTTTAGGCAAAAAAATAAAAATAAATTCCTTTACAACTGCTTTAAGTTCACAAACTAAATTTTACAAATACACTGCTGCTCACATACCACAGTTTACTTGATATGCATGTCATCATTTTCAGAGTGAATAACTAGATTATGTAAATGAATATCCACAGAGAGCAAAATGGAGTTCTGGTTAAACAAATATATAATTAAATACAATTCTGAAGACAGATTCCTTTTAAGTAATACACTAATGAGTTGGAGTACCATACACTTGGATTCAATCCAAAATAGTTTTCTACTAGACATTGAGCTGAACAAGCTAGACAGCCACAGGCTGAGAGCAATGATGGCGTGCAAAGTGCAATAACACATAGCAACCAATCCAAATTTTTGCTGTAGCAATTATATAAACAATGATAATGATTGCTGGCTGCTTGTAAAAAGTTATTGCTTTTGTGCTTAATAAACATTCTCTAATATTCTGATGGTTACAACAAAATCCTTTAAGTTCCCAAGTCTTAAAAAAAAAAATATTATTTTTTAAATGCTGATTAACATAAGGACTTTTTAAATAACTATCCCCATCTGTGAGATATTTTTGGATTAAGTTGAGCTTCAGCTTCCTTAAATTTGTTTCATACAATTAAAGTGAAGAATGATCTCCAAATAAATATCCGCAATGGAAAAATACACAATGGCATAAAACTGCAATACAAAATAAACAGCATTCCAGCTGTTTAAAAGTGTTGCTTAAATTTTAGCTTGTTGATAATAATTCTACAACATGTACAATACCTGTCCTCAACCTACGCCTAATTGACTTTCTCAGTATATTTATTACAGCATGCTTTTAAGTACTGAAAAGTTTAACATAATTACTTTATTGGAAACAGAAAAGGAATTGTCTAAGAAATGTTTGCATACATCAATTTACAAAAGAAAGCTCCAGATTTATTATATTACATACTCTTTTGTAATTGCAAATTTGTACCAAGTATTTTATTTGTTTATATGGCGCTAAATTATTCCACAGCACTTTATCATATACAAACAGTTGTTTACATCAGTGTTTTCCCTAGAAAGAACTTGCGCTCCCCATGTTTCTAAAAAGTTTTAAATTATCCAGGTCATGGTAATGCTTTTAGTCAGCCATATTAAACTTGACTTGTTTTGTAATATCAAAGATGTTTCTATTAATGGCTACCAGCATGACCTCCTAACTCCTATGTTCCTACCACAGTTTTACAGATGCAAACGTATAGTAGAACTGTTTTGATTAGACGGTTATTAACCCAACGCTATGTTTTTGACTATGGGGAAAAGCCAGAACACCTCAACAAAACCACACAAACAGAGTGAGAACCTATAAATCTCATATAGTGATGTACGGGGTTGAAACCCATGGTCTCCACGATTTGGGGTTACAATGTTAACCACTAGGCTACTGTGCTTCCCCTAACCACCACAAGGGCCCTGACATACCCCCAATAAAATAGTGCTCCTTGGTCCCACACATCCAGTTAGCTCAGTTGGTCTCTATCCTACATGTGACCAACTGGGCACAGACCAAAATTAATTATAAATTTTCAAGCGTTTGATGCCTTTTTTGCACAGAGTGCTTTACTAGCTAAAAAGATCAGAAAGAGGAAGTGCTCCTGGGGTATGTCAAAAGTTCCCCTAATGAAACAGTTACCACCAGTTGACAAACTGTAGACTACAGTTTCTGGATCCTTTTAACTGGGGAAATTGCAATATAAGCCTTTAAGTCAGCAGAAAGATAGGAATATTTAAAATGACTGATCTGCTTTCTAAGGCAATCAGGAATTGGTAGATATCATGCCTGGGAGATGAAGACAAAGCGTTTTGTGAACTACGGCGGCTGGGTGAAGCAGTAAAAGTTACAAATTAGTATTTAATGATGCACAGAACAAATTACGCATATCCATATGTGTTAGTTATGTGCGTATAGGAAAAGGGGATAGGCTATTCACCATCCTGTGATCTGTATCTTTTTTCCTCTTCCTACCCATGGGACACATGCATGTAATTAGTGCTGATTTATTTGGATAAATAACAAATGTTTATCATGAGCTGCCATATCAGGTAACCTGTCCAATGTGTTATTTCAGGAGAATTTGCAATGTTCTTTTCTCTTTTGACATATTATATGTCACTTATCTTATGATGTGCAGTTTTATGTTAGCTCATTCTGAAGGGGAAAAATCTGCTAGAACCATGTTAATAGAAGCCAGATGGCTGGTGTGATAAGATGGGGTGCTGGGAATATCTGTCTAGGATGTCCAGAGCTGAACCGATGAATTCCCTGTCTGCACATCTTGCTGAGGAACAGGAGGCTACATATTGGGAATAAGGACATAAAACAAGACTTTTTGCATTGAAAACCACACAACCTGGGGTCATTAAGACCTAAGCCACAGCACAGCTGTAATGCATTCCCTTCATAGTAAACAAATGCCAAAAAAACAACACAAAATGGCAGAATTTTTAACAAAAAGCAACATAAATTATCTACAGTATTTCATATTGGATTGCCTAAGTATGAATAATAAAAGACGCCCATATACAATACATTAGAACCAATCACACAGAATGGGTTAAGAAGCAGTCTGGTGTGTATCAGACCATTGGGTACCTGTTCACCAGATGGGACTTTTTAAAAGACTTTAATGTGCGGCATTATATCCCTGCAATGAACCAAGCAGAAGTGTGGGGCTTGTGAGATTTTAATCGCTTGTTAGAGAGACATTTAACCCCTGGCTGACAACTGCTTCAGTTGAAATCAATGTACTGCAATTTTTACCACTATCAATAAGGAGTTAAATATCTTACAAACAATTAATTAAATTCACATGTATAGTTGGATAAAGACTTATAGTGCATCTTACAGATGTAATTTTACTTGTTATTACTCTTTTAGTAGATAGATTGTCATTCTTTATATGCCATTATTTGCTCTATTAAATACATATCACAAGTGAAAAGATATCAGGGTGTTTCTCTTTAAAAGTTTGGTTATATGTTTTTTTTTTTTTGTAAGATTATAAAGTAAGAAGTCTCTGCAATGACAGCTTTAATTTCTAAATGAAAGCTCTGTGTTGGTAAAATGTAAAAGATTTTTTTGGAAACAATTCATAAAAAAAAAAAAAAAGAAATCATACATTGTCTATTAAGTAAAATCATAACGTTTGCTGTCAGCTGTAGACTCCTATCATCTAAATACATCTAACGCCAACTGTAACACAGTTACTTGTACCATAACAAGGTTGTACAAAAAGAAGATTCTTTTATATGACAAATAAGTGAAGATCACAGCATTCCCATAGAAACCATACGCGAATCAGTGTGAGTGGCAACTGTTTGTGAACCCAGGATTAAACTGTCTAGCTCAACAGGCAGTGCACAGATAACCCCAGCGTGCACTGATGTAACACAGGGCACAGTGTAATATAATCCATCCTTTCATATGTAATTGATGTAGCCATTACTTGTACTTAATCTGCTTTGGGATGCTCCTATAAACCTCAAACATTAAATGCAGCTTTGGGAAGATTTGCACTGCCAGAAAAAAACTTAAATGGATTTAAATGCCCAAAAGGAGTGGTTCATTAAAAATGAAATGATTGTAAATAAATGCCATTGGCTGGCCATACATTATACAATTTTCCTTTAGCTTTACCAAAACCATATATACATATATATATATATATATATATATATATACACACACATATATATATATATATATATATATATATATATATATATATATATATATATATATATATATATATAGTCAAACCAATTTGTATGCAATCAGGAAGGCACTTGCACTGCATAGTTGAAGGTAACTCTGAAGGAAATTGAATAAGAAAATTGTATATTATATGGCCAGCCATAAGCAATCGCTGACTTTACAACTTTGTTGATCCAATTGGGTTGATTTACTAAAACTGGAGCACTTAGAATCTGGTGCAGCTGTGCATGGTAGCCAATCAGCTTCTAACTTCAGCTTGTTCATTTAAGCTTTGACAAAAAAGCTGATTGGTTTCTGTGCAGAGCTGCACCAGATTTTTTATTCTCCAGTTTTTAGTAAATGAACCCCAATGAGTCTTTGCCCAGTCAAAAAGAACAGCTAACACCATCTTGGTCGTTTGTTGGCATGGCGTGCTATGTCTTGTAGTTCTACAAAGATAATAGCAACAAGAAGTCAAGAACTTTCTCAGTGTAATTTGTAACCTGTTGGTCAATATATAAATATATTTTAACTGTTTGCATGTGAGAAAAAAGGAGAAAATGCTCACACAGGAGACCATGATGACCATTCCTGGACCAGTTTCATACTAAAATCCTCCAATTAATACACTCTTAACACACATAACTGATACTTAAGCAACAAATTGAGCAGTACATCAGACTACAAATCATGCATAACAGATAGACATGCGGATAGAGAAGCAACATGCTCTACACTGCAGATAGATTTTATATTAGCAGGGTTTATTTAGTACTAAAGTACTTATTTAGTACTAAAGCTGGAGAGTGCAAAATCAGGCTAACTTCTGCATAGAAAGCAATCAGTTTCTAATCTCAGCTTGTTTAATTAAGCATTGGCAATAAAACCTGGAAGCTGATTGGTTTCTATGCAGAAGTGGGACTGATCTTGCATGCTCCAGCTTTAGTAAATAAACCCCATTGCTACTTAATCTATTTAAAAAAATTAGAACTAATAGCCCATCCTAATGTACCTGACCATGGTAAACATATAAAGTTATCACCTCTATCTGCAAAGAAAAACAACATACTTGTAGTATGATATTTGAAAATAATAGGATCTTCCTCAAATATACCGTAAAATGTAAATGATATGTATATTTAAGTGTGAAACTTGTGCAATAAGGGAGTAAAAAAATAAAATAAAATAGGATCATTTTAGTGACTGTCCAGTTAACATTATACAGTAAAAACTTTGGTTTGAGAGTAACTTGGTTTGAGAGCGTTTTGCAAGACAAGCAAAATTATTTGATATACAAGCGATGTGTTGATATAAGAGTAGTGTCATGTCACAACTGAGTATAAAAAAGAAGAGAGGAGCCTCTAAGTGTAGAAATGTGGTTACATTTAATGAAGGTACAACATTTAGCAACTTATTGCTACACTTAGAGGTGCCTCTCTTCTCTTTTATACCCTGTAAAAAAAATGCTTTGATATACAAGTGTTTTGGATTACAAGCATGTTTCTGGAACAAATTAGGCTCACTGTATAGACTATTGCTAATATGATTTCATTGGGTTATTGTTTGATACACCAACATCTACTAGACAGTTATGGAACATGACTGAATGTTTTTGGGCAACAAGCCCACTTGCCTTTTCCTACCTAATGACCTGTTTTTCTTATACAAGCATCACCCCTTCAATAAATATAAGTAACGACAGCCATCTCTTACCTGGCTAAGACTTTTCCCTTTCTTGTGTGACCCTCCATGCTGGAAGCTGGAAGACCTGTTGGTTGCCAGGGTTGGGGTCTGCACCACCAGAATGGACTTGATTGAGTTAGCTTTGGATCTGGAATAGTCTATCTGGGTCCCCTCCACCAACAGTACTGCCAGTAAAATAGGTAACAGACAGCAGCACTCTCCATTCCACCCAAGAAAAACCATGTTCATCCTTCACCAGTCTAAGTAAAAAAAAAGTCACACACAACAGTCCTCCCAATGTCCAAAGCAGAAGTCACTATGGCAACTGCTTAGTTTACAATCACACCCAAAACATTAAGAACTTGCTGTAGAAACAACAGATCCGGATGTTTGGAAGCATCAGTAAAATAAACGTAGATCCTCCACAGTCCAATCAGACAGCTGTCATAATATATGGGTATTTTCTAGACAGTTTGCCAAAGCACTTAGCATAGCAAGGTGTATGAGATTGTCTTGTTTGAGTCCAGAAAACAGAAGATCCAGATGTTAGGCAGATAGTCCAGCGATTGGAGTTTGAGCCAGGTAAGGAGAAGATGAATGAAGATGCTGCTACTAGACTTAGCTGCTGCTACTAGACCTAGCTGCTGCTATTAGACCTAGCTGCTGCTACTAGACTTAGCTGCTACTACTAGACTTAGCTGCTACTAGACTTAGCTGCTACTAGACCTAGCTGCTGCTACTAGACTTAGCTGCTGCTACTATACCTAGCTGCAACTAGACCTAGCTGCTACTAGACCTAGCTGCAACTAGACCTAGCTGCTACTAGACCTAGCTGCTGCTACTAGACCTAGCTCTGCTGTCCCATGTAATGACAATCTGTGTTGCTTAGTGCAATGCTGCCTGCCAGGGATGTGCTGTATTCTACAAGCAGCTGAGAGCTCACAGTGTACTAAAACTTATGCAAACACCCTGTGTGTTTCTGAGTCTTCCTACTTCCCCTTTTTTCTCTTTGGTCTTTAATGACCTCAGCTCCTTTCTTTTTATAGGATTCCACAAAGGGGTTTATTTCTCCCGCCCACCTCCAGGAGTGACAAAGCATGTAACTGATCCACTAGCTACTTCTAGAAGTTGGAGAGGAGAAGAGAGATGCCCTTCTGAAAAGTTGCCTGGTGATGATGATGAAGACAAGCCCATTGCATCCTCCCAGGCAGGAGAAGCTGGCACTTCTCACATGAGCTCTCCTCTGGTATGTAACTATCTGCAAGGCATTATCAGAGACACATAACACCCAGACACGTCGTATTGTTCTCTCTTTTCCTGCGTTATAAACAATTACAGTCTGCACAGCTGTTCCACAGGAAATCTTTTCTTTCCGAATATCAGACGTCTCTCAGATACAAGTTCCATGTGGGATGGCCAGGGCTTGATAATATATGTTTCTAATGCAGAATTATGTCTAATAGAGCTGTGGTTTCTATACCTCACCATATGGTTATCCACTATAAGAAGAGGGGGGGGGGCAGCTCCCCACAGATTGCTAATTGGGTACAGGTATACACATACATTGCTCTGATTGCTGAATTCCTCTAAGAAAGACAGCTCTGGTTTACATGAACTAATGATAAATGTTAAATCAGATCAGCTTTCTGTGCGCTCTGTGCCACCAAAAAGAAAAAAAATATCCAAATGGATGGATTGGAATAGGATTATATTTAGAAGGAATGTCACCGTCATTTTAAAAACAAGTCAAATATGATCATTTCTTTTTTTGTGGGACTTATGGCGACGTGAATCAGTTTGCGACATTTAATGTAAGCGAAACGGTTTCATTATAGAAAATATGGTTCTGTTTACAATGTAATCTCCTGGCATGCAGTCAGACCGCAGTACTGATGGATTATTCTCTGAAAAATACACGACATGCTGTGTTTTAGCAGAGCTATGAGAAATTTGGGGTTTGCAGTGTTATTGAAAGCTCTGTGGTGTTGTCACATCAATGACAAAAGACCATTTCTTTACTTGATGGGACACAGAGCTGACAATCACTTTTTTATTTTTTAACTACAGCTGCACTCACATAATTTTCTTGTAATAATTAAAGGGGTTGTAAAGGTAAAAGTACCTTTTTTTTTTTTTTTACCTTTTTACCTTAATGCATCCTATGCATTAAGGTAAAAAAACATCTCACAGCACCCCCCCCCCCCCCCCCCCCGAGTCCCCGGTTTACTTACCTTACCGTTCGAAACTCCCAAGCGCATCCACGTCATCCTCTTCGGTTCCCAGCCTGGCCGTTGATTAGCTAGGCTGAGCGGAGCGCGCTCGCAAAAGCTTTCCACCGTGCGAGTGCCCTCGCATGAAGATGGAAAGCTTTTGCGAGGAGGAGCCTAGACAGCCGCCGAGGGACCCCAGAAGACAGCTTTCTGGGCCACTCTGTGCAAAACGAGCTGCACAGTGGAGGTAAGTATCACATGTTTGTTATTTTAAAAAAAAAAAAAAACTGACTTTAGTGTCCCTTTAAGTAATGTCCCACATGCTGCAGACTAAAGCCTCGTACACACGTTTTCTCAGCAAGAAACAGCAAGAAAACTTCTGGCAGAGGTTTCTTGCCTAGTAAACCGCGCGTGTGTACGAGGCTTTGAGGTTTCTCGTTGAAAAAACTGCCCAGAATCTAGACGAGAAAAATAGAGAACCTGCTCTCAATTTTCCTGACAAGAAACCCGAGCGTCTGTATACTTTCCTGTCTCCATGGAAACCCGCGCATGCTCGAAATGACTTTGACGCATGCACGGTAGCTTCCAAGGCATAGGTAGGGTGAAGCAAGATGGCGGCGACGGCATCGAATGTGATGAGTCGTAGTCGATGACGTCACCGCGTTCATGCCATTCAAAAGGACTTGCGGTTCTTTTGAATCGTAGATGTGTACACTCGGCCGGCAAGAGAATCTCGTCAGTAAAAACAACGTTTTTTTCCTGTCGATAATCCGGCCCATGTGTACAAGGCTTAAAGAGGAAGTAACCCCCCCCCCCCTGAAAACCGGGGAAAAAAAATAACTTGCAAGAGAAAGGCATAATGAGCTAGTATGCATAGCATACTAGCTCATTATGTGGCAATTACCTAAGATCGTAGCCCCCGAAGTCCTCCTCATCCACCTCCGCCGCCACTGCCATGTCCCCTCGCAGTTACTTCCTGTATTCGCCGCTCCGGCGCTGTAATTGGCTAGAGCGGCGATGACGTCACTCTCGCGAATGCGCGCGAAACCGGGTGATCCCCGCGCATGCGTGGGAATACGGCATTAACCCTGGTTATGCCATTAAGGAAATCTGCACTTTCAGTGCACCTGCGCCGTTGTCTACGGCGCGCATGCGCTGTAGACATCGGCACCTGTAATTACTGTAAATAACTCCTAAACCGTGCAGGTTTAGGAGATATTTAATCTAGGCTTACCTGTAGGTGCAAGATGTATGGTTGGGTTTACAACCACTTTAATGTAAAAACCTTCCCTTTAATGATGACCGGTCTTACTCACAGTGCTGAAATGTTGGCGCTGCAGGGGTTAATAGTTTTGGCTTTTACATTGATGCGCACTGAAGAAGGTCCCAACAGCTGCCCATCGCTTTCTGTCCTTTCCTCCATTCAAAACACTCCTTGTGTTGTTGGGAAGAGGGATGCCTCTCTAGGAAGGGTTTCTGGAAATGTAATGCCTTGTACACCAGACCGGTTTTCCCGACGAGAAAACTGTCATTTTTTGGTCGGGAAAACCGGTTGTGTGTATGTTCCCTAGCAGTTTTCCAGACGAGAAAACTGCCCGCAAAATTTTTTCACGTCGTGTTTCCCGTCAGTCTTTTTCTCATCGCGAAACCTCTCGTGTGTATGCTTTTCCGAGGGGAAAAAAAACGTGCATGCTCAGAATCAAGTATGAGACGGGAGCGCTCGTTCTGGTAAAACTACCATTCGTAATGGAGATATCACATTCGTCACGCTGTAATGGACTGAAAAGCACAAGGCTGAAAAGCGCAAATCGTCTCTTACCAAACCCACCAGACCCCAGTACAGTGAAAGAAAAAAAAGAATAGAAAAGCATCCATAACGCATTCAGAAACGCATCAAACGCGCATTAAAAATACACATGCAGAAACTCATCCGGAACGGATGTGGAGGACCTTTTTATGGTGTGAACTAGCCTAGGCTCCTGTTCACACCTGAGCAATATTCTGCTTAGTCTGGATTCACACCTAGGCATTTTTAGTGCTTTTTGCATTTTGCAGATTTGCACTACAGAACGTGTTCCATAGGAAACCATGTTATATGGACTGCAGTACAAATCTGCAAAATGCAAAAAGCTATTTGTGGGAAAAAAAAGGACAATTTTGTTTGGGAGTAAAAATGCAGTTAAATAGATGTGAAGGGGGCACGAATCCAGCTTTAAAGCCTTTAGCTCGAAAACGTCTGTCACTCAAAAAAGAACACAAGCTTCTTTTTGGCAAATTACAAGCGTTTTTGGCACCTAGACTTCAAAAGAAATGCCTGATTTGAGCGTTTAACGAGCGTTTTGTGGCACATTTTTATGTCCAAACAGTAACTCTTCACCCCTAATTTCCTCTCCCTTTCGACCCCCTAGTACTTTCTATTGGACAAACAAAAACGCCTAGAGCTGTAAAACACTTGTACAGTGGAACTTTGGATTACAAGCATAATCTGTTCGAGGAGAATGCTCGTAATCCAAAGCACGCGCATATCAAAGCGAGTTTTCCCATAGAAGTCAATGGAAACAAAAATAATTTGTTCCGCATTGACTTCTATGGCATGCAGAGGCGGGGGGCTCTGAAGAGCCTCAGAAATGCTCGGAAAAGCCCAGGGTACAGCTCGGCTGAATTAGAAAAACCTTGGAAAGGTTCGGGAACTGAGTATTTCTGAGTATTTCCGAAGGGCTCCGAATGGCTCTAAACAGCTACGCTTTGCTCTGCTCGGCTCTGGTGCCCCCACACCTCTGGCCAAATGTGGTACTGCACGCCCCATTAGCTTGAATGTCAGATATTTTTTTTTTAAAGTTGCTCGTTATTCAAAATGCTCATTAATCGTGTCACTCGTAAACCAATGTTCCACTGTAATACACCACACGGGGCGGATCAGTGATGATCCCAACTGTGAACCTCCGCTTGCTCAGCGAGGATCGTTCCGCTGATCCCCGCTGAGTCGTCGGATGACTGGGCGGTCCCCGCACACTGTGCAGGGACCGCCCTGTCTTTTCTCCGCTCTCCCCTATGGGGGATCGGATGAACACAGACCGTCTGTCCGTGTTCATCCAATCTGATCCGCAGACGGATGGAAATAGGGTTTTCCTCTGTCTGCAGAATCGGAGGAATGCAGAGGCAGGCGAGGGCGGGTGTCAGCAATCTCATAGGGACCAATGTATGTGCCTTTTTCATCCGTACACGGATGGATGAAAGAGCGGACATATGGTCCGCCAGTGTGAAACAGCCCTTAAAGGGGTGGTTCACCCAAAAAAACATTAGATTGAGTCAAGGGGAAAACAATCGAAGCAGTACTTACATAGAGATGCATCTTCTCCGTCGCTTCCAGGTATGGTCTTTGTAGGCGTTCCTATTTAATTGACAGGCTTTTCCGACGGTCGCATAACCGAAAGTAGCCGAACGAGGTGCTCATATAGAGCCGATACTTGTGACGCGATGTATTTGTCGGAAGCCTGTCAATCAAATACAGAAGTACCCGGAAGCGACGGAGAAGATGACGGTAAGTACTGCTTCGATTGTAAAAAAAACACCAGATTCCCCTTGACATAACGAGCCTCAATCTAATGTTAAAAAAAGGTTTTTGGGTGAACCACCCCTTTAATTAGATTTAATTTTCTTTGAAAATATTTTATACACATACACAAGTAAGCAAGATAAGAAAAATACATAACAAAAAACAAAGGAAACCTGTTGTCACAGAATGTCATACATTTTCTTACTGGAGTAGAGGATTCTTTCTTTCATTCATTCGACTCTTCCCCATTCAGAGAACCTCCAATGCACTGCCGAAAAAATTTAAAAAATCCTCAGGGATCTTAAATATCCTCCCTTGCAGTGGGACTGCACCTGCTTTGCAAAGTTAAAGAGGAAGTGGGTTTTACTTCCTTTTTTCCCCCTGCAAAGTAAAAGCATAATGGGCTAGTATGCATCGCATACTAGACCATTGTGTTCCACTTACCTGCAAACAAAGTCTGCAATGTCCCAGAGGTCCTCGCTGGTGGCCGCGTCCATCTTCACACCTCTTCGTGGACTCTGGCTCTGTGACTGGCTGGAGTCGCGTGACGTCACTCCTGCCCCTTACTTCCGTGCGCATGTGCCGATTACATCAGTGCAAGCGTATATGGTAAATATCTCCTAAACCACGCAGGTTTAGGAGATATTTGCAGTACCTACAGGTAAGTGGGTGTTTGGGTCCCCTGACCTTGGATGTTAATGACCTTCCCAGCAATGCCACACCCTCTGACACATCAAAGTTAAAGTAAAAATATTTACGTGTGCAATACCCAAAGGATGGAAAAGCAGTACAGTAATAAAGACTTTAACAAATAAACGGACACATTTGCTAAATAATATGTGACTTATGGCCCATACACACGATCCGAATATCGGACGAAAACGATCGTCCGATGATGGATCGTACGTTTTTCGGGTCGTGTGTACACTACTTTCGACAGCCGATCACGACCGTTCATCCGATTAAATTCGATCGGACAAGCGCGAAAATTTTTCTCGTCCGATGTCCGATCGTACGATTTTCGTTAAGTCAGTACAGCCGTCGTCCGACAATACAATACAAATACATTACAACACGTGACATCACTTCCGATCGTTTTTTTCTATCGTACGAGAATTTTCGTGACTTTAATAACCTATTTTATTTTACTCACGATTATTAAGCGAAAAAAATCGTACGATCCGTCGGCCGATATTCGGAATTCGTGTGTATGGGCCATTAGTCCTAATGAAGGGACATGGCAATTTCTCTCTCACTAGCATGTTGGGGCCCAAATCCAGCATCGGAGGAAGTTCCTAAATGGTTTCCCAGTGGCAATGCTGTTCCTTTAAAAAGTGTGCAGAGGGTACATGATGACTTGTCTTCTCCCGCTCTCTGTCCAGGGCTTAGCGATGCCAGCTTCTATGATGTCTTCCCCTTGACCAAGCGGTGACATCAGACTTGATAATGACATTCCCACAGAACAGAAGATATCAGCAACTCTACTTCTCTGCATCCCCAACACTGCAGCAAATCATCCAACCGGCAGCCTCTGCTGCACAGTATGTGCTTCGACTGCCCCAAGCTCAGGAACGGTTCCTCCTCTGCAGAGCATCAGGTACAGTAT
Organism: Rana kukunoris; assembly: GCA_029574335.1. NCBI lineage: Eukaryota > Metazoa > Chordata > Amphibia > Anura > Ranidae > Rana > Rana kukunoris. Next base: position 512,734,764 of record CM056049.1, read on the forward strand.
CTCTGGGAACTACCTCTCCCAATAGTCCTTGCTCTTCCCAGCAGGCTTGGTCTTTTCCCAGGCTGCACAGCAGCAGTATTACCGCTTTCTTTGTTTTTCTGGTGGTGGCAGGGCCGCTAATAGGCCAGTACAACTGGCCCTGTTGTACCGGGCCCAGCCAGCAGGGGGGCCCGGGCAACCTGAACAGATAACTAATGTAGAAAAAATAAAACAAAAAATCCTCCATTCATGACTGATTGAAGATCTACTACTACTTCAGCAGCATCTATACATTACCGCATTGGCGGCATGGGTGGCACTGTCTGCAGGTAGCACATGCATTATGGGCCATAACGCATTTGCTGCCTGCAGAGACAGTGCCAACCATGCCACCAATGTCGTAATGTGCTGCAGACAGTGCCACCCATGACACAAATGCCATAACACATGTGCTGTCTGCAAAGATAGTGCCACCCATGCTGCCAATAGCATTATGCCATTGGTGGCACTGTCTGCAGCACAATATGGCATTGTCGGCATGGGTGGCACTGTCTGCAGCACAATATGGCATTGGCGGCATGGGTGGCACTGTCAGCAGGTAGCACATGCGTTATGGCATTAGCGTCATGGGTGGCACTGTCTGCAACACATTACGGCATTGATGGCATGGGTGGCACTGTCTGCAGGTAACACATGCGTTATGGCCCATAACGCATGTGCTGCCTGCAAAGACAGTGCCACCCATGCTGCTAATGCTGTAATGTGCTCCAGAGACAGTGCAACCCATGCCATGAAAAATAAATATCACTTGTAGACAAAACCTGCACTTTGTTTCCAGACGGGGTCTTGGGAGGTGCTAGGGGCGGAGCCAGGGGTAGGGCTAAAGGAGGGACCAGGGGCAGGCCAGGGGTTGAGCTGAAGGGGGCCCCGTCAGGTTGGCTGTACGGGGCCCCATGATTTCTATCAGAGGCCCTGCGTGGTGGGCAGGCTTTCTTCTGCTCTCTCTGTGGCTGCATACAGCCCTGGAAATGTTTAATGTTTACTGGCAGGCAAGGAAAGGGAGAACAGCACTGATTATGCGTGAGCTGCAGCAGCATGTCTGACACGGTCAGTGACAGCCTGGTCCAGGCAGCTATTGTGCAGGGAGTGCCTCAAACTGGGACTACATCTATTTGTCCTGGTGACCATTAGCAGTACAACAGAAACTGATGGAAAATCCAACATTTAAGAATATCATTATCTTCTAATGGGTAAACCTGCTCTGGTAACAACTGTGTCTGAGCCTACGTTCACACTGAGGGCCGAACTTTCAAACGGGCATTTCGAAGTTGCCAAAAGTAGTGCAGGAACTTATTTTGGGAATCTGTGTCGATTCGGACGGCACCGTTGCCCGGCAATAGGCAGTAAATTAACATGCAATTTGACATATCAAATTGCATGTCAAAATGGCCCGATGCGAACGTCGAGGGGAATGCTTGTAAAGCATGCACCTTGGAGGTTATTCTCTGCCCTGAATTTAATAAGTGCTGCATACAGCCCTCTGCCAGCGGCCTGTCAAAATTAATGACAGGCTAAAATGTGCAACGATTGTATAGTGACCTATGCACATCCGAATTTTACTTGATGATCGAGACATATACTGTACACTGCTCCTAATGCTTTTGGTGCAGGAATATGGATTGGAAGTGATATCTTGTAAATGCAACCTCCAGCACTGGATATAATATCACCCCAGGCAGGGGAAAAAAGTGAGTTTTGGAGCCATTCCGTATATTTAAATGGTTTGGGTGCCATTTAGAGACAGGTGGATCTAACTTGAGAAAATAGGTTTTTACTCCAAAATGTGATTCCCACCTCCACCTGATCCTGGGTGTCCGTGTGACGGCTGACGTTTTTTTTTTTTTCGGGTGTATTGATGTTTGTTAATTGCTGCACTTTAAAGGAACACTAAAGGTTTGTTTTTTATTAAATCAATTGATCCCCCCCTGCAAAGTAAGCTAGAGCATTTAATGGGCTAGTATGCATCGCATACTAGACTCATTGTGTTCCACTTTTGACCTGCAAAATACAGTAAGCCAGTTTTGAAAATGACATTTCCCAGAGGTCCTCGCTGGTGGCTGCGTCCATCTTCACACCTTGCTTCCCTCCGGCATCTGAGCCGTTTTGCATGGACTGGAAAGCAGAATGTGCTCACCCCCTCCCTGTGACTACAGCCCTGCGTGAAGATTGCGTGACGTCTTACTCTCTTATATATGCTCTCTTATATCTTATCTCTTACAGTGCGCATGGAGGCTAAGCCTAATGGGAGCTGTAGTTCCCATCAGTGCAAGCGTACATGGTAGCAAGAATGAATGCGCGCCGCTAAACCAGGAAGTCAGTGAAAATAAGGATTCAGGAGTGACAGAGGTGAATAAAACAGCTCGATTTCAACAGGTATCAAACTAGTTATACTGCAAAACATTACTTTTTACTTTATCAGCTACTGTCAGACTTAAATTTAAGAGGAAAATATTTTTGTCTTTACAACCCCTTTAAGCTTGGATATCCTCCCTATTCAAATGACAATGTACAGTATATGTTGCTTGTAGCTGAAAGTTTGCCTTTGTCTAGATAGAGGAACTATAGGGAGATAATGTGAATGTACTTTAATCGTTTAGTACTGTAGCTCCCGCTGCTGTCAATTACAGCCAGAGAGGATAGAATGGGGTGTGGGGCTTATGGACACAGAGAGATGGCTCATAAGCGAGCATGCACAAGTGCCCCCATAGCAGTTGGCTTGCTATGGGGTACTTTGCAAGGATGAGGGGCCAGAGTGCCTACGGGGGACCAGAGATAAGAAGGATTGGGGCTGCTCTTTGCAAAACTATTATCATTTGGTCGGTCGGCCAGTCGACGGCACGTACCCCATTGGTTACAGACGGGCAGGCTCCTACAGGTGGTGGGCAGCGGCCGGGTTGCGGGATCCTATGGGAGGGTTGAGGGCTCCTATGGGCAGCGGGTTGTGGGATCCTTTGGGCAGTAGTCCTCTGTGTCCTCTCTGCATCACAGCAGCTTTCGCCAATAGGATCCTTTGCCTTTCCTGTCCTTTCAGATAATCGGTTGACTGGTGTCAAAACCAGCTTCCTGATTGGCCGGGAGGAGGATCAGTATTACAACAGCGAATATTGATGCGCTGATGTAACACACCTGGGTGGGCTTGAAGTGCACTCTCTGCGACCTGAGCCCACCCTATGTTGAAGCCTATTATAGCCTCTGGCTTTAATCGGTGCTTCAAAAAAACAGCCCCTCTGCATTGGAATTAGGGTGACCACAATTCCAAAACTACCATATCAGGGACACCCTCCCTTCCCAAAAAATCAGCTTGTGCTGTAACGAATCACAGCACAGTGATTGGATACAAGACGGGATTTATGATTTCTACAATCACAAGCAGGGGGCGGGGACTGTGCTCCTCCAGGGATTCTTGGCCAGGACAAGTACTGTCAGTGAGTAAAGCGGTGATGTGGCGGCCTTTTTTTGGGGCATCAGATTGGCCTGGGGGGTGTCTGTGTCAGTTTCATTCCGGGACACTGTATTGTCCTGTAATGAATGAGCCTGGTGACAGACCTGTAAAATGCGGGACTGTCCCGGGCAATCCGGGGACACGTGGTCACACTAATTGGATAGGGGAGGCGACGATGGACGAGCTGCCCCTGAGCGCTATATGTCATTTCTGTCTGCTGCTCCTATCCTCTGCTATCAGCATGAATTCTCACAATTATTCCTGACACCAAGAGAAAAAATATGACAGGGGAAAGGAGCCATCGACAGCCTCAGCTCTGTTCCTGTGTGTTGCGTGAAGGGGGGTTGTCCCTTTCCTCCAATCAGCTCTAATGCCCGTTACACACGATCCGATTATCTTTATCTTATTTTATGTTTTTTGCATCCTAATCTCATGTCGAATATGATGAGTTTACTAAAGTCACGAAAATTCTTGTACGTCAGAATAAAAATTTGGAAGTGATGTCATGCGTTATAATGCATTTGTATTGCATTTTCGAACAACAGCTGTACTGATTAAGTGAAAATCGTACGATCTGGCATTGTACGAAAAAAAATTCTGTGCAGGTCCGATAAAGTAATATCGGATGAACTGTGCTGATCTGCTCTCTAAAAGCTCTGTATTAACGATCCGATTATCATACGATCGATTCGAACAGTGGCATTTTTCGCACGATTTTCGGATCGTGTGTACGGGGCTTTAGAGTGTGACTTCAGCTCTACCCCTATTTTTCTGACAACTCAGACAAGCTTTAAAAATGCTAGAATTTGAAGGGCTGTAGAGAAGAGAAGACTGCAGACAAACAGGTACAACTTATGTAGGAGTATGTGTTTCATCTGTATGCATTCACCTGAGCATAGTAACTTCACTGGTTATATAGAAGGGTTTACAACCACTTTAAATTAAGAGGAAGTGTGACGGAGAGTTTTTTTATGTGACCACAATGAAAAAGCATTTCTTTACCAGAGTGTTAAAACTTTGAAATGTTCCCCTCTTGTGTAAAACATATCACTTTCAGCCCACTATGCATGCCCTGTTAAACAGTAATTTGTGGCTGTCTTTTTCTTTACATTTGAAATCACCTGAAAATGTCTCAGCAAGTGGTGGTTTTCAGCTGCCATTGGAAGCAGAAGAAACTCAATCCGGAAAATTGCTTGTAAATTGCTCTGAAGATTTTCCACTGTGTAAAACTAAAGTAGGAGGTTTGTCAATGTGACACTATTCATTTTTACCATCCAGTCTATGTTTATGGGTAATTTGAAGAAAACGTCTGTCGAAGATCTCAGTGTTTACAAAGTGTGCACACGTTCATGCTTACTGTGTACATAAGGATAGCTTTTTACATCAACTTTAAATAGTGAGAGACTTTTCTTAATCTACAACTCCTTTCACTACATTATGTTAACTTTCATTGTTTATAAAAAAAATTAAATAAAACTGCTTTAACTTCTTCAGCATGCTTTATAAAGTAACATGGTAAGTGTTCCCAGCCTCCTAGCACCCATTGACAGAACTCTGACTGAAGCCGCGTACACACGGCAGAGAACCTCGACGGGCAGAACACATCATTCCGCCCGTCGAGGTTCTCTGCCGGCCGTCAGATTCGGCGACCCGCCCGTCGGGAATGGCAACCAGCCATTCATCCAGGCGGGCCGTCGAGCAAATAGAGAACATGCTCTCTATTTCTGCTCGACGGCATTCCTGACGGGATGCTCGCCTGAGAGCGTACACACGGCCGAGGTTCTCACTGGAATGCAGCTTCCAGCGAGGTTCTCGCTGGTTTCTAGCGAGAACCTCGGTCGTGTGTACGCCGCCTAAAATAGATAATGTTCTATATCTCAACTCCGACGGAATTCATCGGAATATCCAATGAAAAAAACTCAGATGGGGCTACACACAATCGGAATATCCGATAAGGCAAACAATGGTCTGTGTTTGAAGGCTTCTTTCTGAATCATATTATGGCAGTTGATGTTCACCCCATGTTCTTAAAGGGTCACTAAAGGAAAAAAATTTTTTTGATGAAATGACTGTTTACAGGGTATAGAGACATGAAAGTTAACTGATTCCTTTTCAAAATGATTAAAAATAGATAAAAATCAATCATATAATGTGCCTGCAGGTTAGTTTCATTTTTAAACTGGCTTCATTTTTCTGTGAAGTAGAAAGAGACACACAGAACAAAAACAAACAAATCCAGGGCAGCGTTTTGTTTTTAAAATGAATCTGATTGGTTCTGGGAAGTTTTAGACACACAGTAATGACAGCTTAGACCACAGTGAGAAAGCTCCCAGTACTGTGGTTATAAGGAAACAGACAAGCAGGAAGTGTGGAGAACAGAGCAGGATTACGCAAAAATGAACAATAAGGACATGAAACCAGTACTGCAGTAAGGTAAAGGAAGCTATTTAGCTAAAAAAAAAAAATTCCTTTAGTGATCTTTTAATGTAAAGGAGCCCTCTTCACACTCATGTGTGTGTGTATTGGGGGGCGAGGGGGGCTTACTGTAGATGGGGGATTATTAATTATGGTGCACAACACCTAGCTCCTTATTTCCACCATATACCTTCAAATCTCCCCATTACAATCTTAAGAATGTACACTTTATTGTCAAAAGTATTGAGATGTCTGCCTTTACACGCACCTGAACTTTGATGGCATCCCAGTCTTATTGAGTTGGCCCACCCTTTGCAGCTAGAACAGCTTCAAATCTTCTGGGATGGAAGGCTGTCCACAAGGTTTAGGAGTGTGTCTATGGAAACACTATGGTGTAAAGGGGGATGAATACAAATGCACGCTACACTTTTCATTTATTGATTTGTAAAAAACTGAAAACCATTTATCATTTTCCTTCCACTTCACAATTATGTGCCACTTTGCGTTGGTCTATCACATAAAATCCCAATAAAAAACATTTAAGTTTTTGGTTGTACCATGATAAAATTTGGAAAATTTCAAGGGGTATGAATACTTTTCAAGGCACTGTATAACAGCTTCAACTCTGGAAAGGCTGTCCACAAGGTTTAGGAGTGTGTCTATGGAAATGTTTGACCATTCTTCCAGAAGCGCATTTGTGAGATCAGGTACTGATGTTGGACAAGACGGCCTGGCTCGCAGTCTCCACTCGAATACATCCCAAAGGTGTTCTATCGGGTTGAGGTCAGGACCGTGCAAGCCAGTCAAGATCCTCCACCCCAAACTCACTCATCCATGTCTATATGGACCTTGCTTTGTGCACTGGTGCGCAGTCATGTTGGAGTAGGTAGAGGCCAACCCCAAACTGTTTGCACAAATTTGGGAGCATGAAATTGTCCAAAATGTCTTGGTATTCTGACACCTGGGGATTCTACAAAGTATTGACTCAGGGGGGCTGAACACAAATGCATGCCACACTTTTCACATATTTATTTGTAAAAAAAAAATGAAAACCATTTATCATTTTCCTTCCACTTCACTATCATGTGCCACTTTGTGTTGGTCTATCACAGTGGTCCCAAACTGCGGCCCGAGGGCCGGATTTGCTTGCCTTTATCCGGCCCTCGGGGCACTATCCCTCCCACTGATACAAGACACTATTCTGCCATCTGACACCAACAATGGAGCACCATTTCTCCCACTGACACAACTAATAGAGCACTATTCCTCCCTATGATACCAGCAATGGGGCACTATTCCTCTCCCCTAATACCAGATGTTTACTAACAATGATGCCAGGAAAATTTCCACTCTCACTAACCAAAGTCCGACCCTCAGCGTCTGAGGGACAATAAACCGGCCCTTTGTTTAGAATGTTTGGAGACCCCTGGTCTATCACATAACAACCCAATAAAATAAATTTTTGGTTGTAACATGACAAAATGTGGAACATTTTAAGAAATGTGTGAACACTTTTTCAAGGCACTGTAGCTGCAAAGGGTGAGCTAACTCAATATTGAACCCTATGGACTAAGAATGGGATGCCATTAACCACTTTAGCCCCGGACCATATTGCTGTCCAAAGACCAGAGCACTTTTTGTGATTCGGCACTGCGTCGCTTTAACTGACAATTGCGCGGTCGTGCGACTTGGCTCCCAAACAAAATTGGCGTCCTTTTTTTCCCACAAATAGAGCTTTCTTTTGGTGGTATTTGATCATCTCTGCGGTTTTTATTTTTTGCGCTATAAACAAAAATAGAGCGACAATTTTGAAAAAAATGCAATATTTTTTACTTTTTGCTATAATAAATATCCCCCAAAAATATATAAAAAAACGTTTTTTTTCCTCAGTTTAGGCCGATACCTATTCTTCTACATATTTTTCGTTAAAAAAAAATTGCAATAAGCGCTTATTGATTGGTTTGCGCAAAAGTTATAGCGCTTACAAAATAGGGGGTCGTTTTATGGCATTTTTATTAATATATTTTTTTTACTAGTAATGGCGGCGATCAGCATTTTTTTTCAGTACTGCGACATTATGGCGGGCACTTCGGACACTTTTGAAATTTTTTTGGGGCCATTGGCATTTTTATAGCGATCAATGCTATAAAAATGCATTGTATTACTATAAAAATGCCATTGGCAGTGAAGGGGTTAACACTAGGGGGCAGGGAAGGGGTTAAGTGTGTTCCTGGGTGTGTTCTAACTGTATGGGGGGGTGGCCTCACTAGGGGAAATCACTGATCTTCTGTTCATACATTGTATGAACAGGAGATCAGCGTTTCCCCCGCTGACAGGACCGAGAGCTTTGTGTTTACACACAAAGCTCCCAGTCCCCGCTCTGTAACGAACGAGCGCGTGTGCCTGGCGGCGATCGTACCCGCCGGCCACGTGCGCGGGACTCGGGGGCGAGCGGGGGCGCGCGCGCGCCCCCTAGCGGCCGCTAAAGAGCGGACGTATAGCTACGGGCTCTCGCCCAGCAGTGCCACCGTCCCGCAGTAATATGACGGCGGGGCGGTCAGCAACTGGTTAAAGCTCATGTGTGCGTAAAGCCAGGTGTCCCAATACTTTTGACAATATAGTGTACTTTCCCTCCCTGAAAATACAATTCCCTTTTTTCTGCTACTCGGCAGTTTGCCTGAAAATGTTCAAACAATATTAGTAATATAATCCAAAATGAGCAGAGCTAGTTCAAATTATGCACTTAACATACAAAGTAACAAGAAACTATCATACAATCACTATCATCCGATAAAGTGAAATTATACACTGTTTATCTATAACATTATGACCACCCTCCCTTTGTCACCAAAACAGCCCTGACCCACTGAGGCATAGACTTCAAAGTAACATTTACATTAATGGCAGGATCCAAGTCTTCCCAGTTTTTCACCTTTCTATCAGAACCAGCATTAACTTTTTCATCAATTTGATCCACAGTAGCTCTTCTATTGGAATGGATTACACAGCCCAGCCTTTGCTCCCTATGTGCATCAGTGAGTCTTGGTCACTCCTCTTCCTGTCATCGGTTTGCCGGTTTTCTTTCATTGGGCCACTTTGGTAGGTCCTGACCACTGCAGTCCCACAAGAGCTGCAGTTTTGGAGTTGCAATGACCCAGTTTTCTAGTCATTACAACTTGTCAGTCATTCAAATCCTTAAGCTTGTCTATTTTTTCTGCTGTCAACACATCGTCTTCAGTTTATATTTACTTTCTGCCTAATATATCCCTCCCACTTTCAGGCGTGATTGTAACTAAATAATCAAAGTCACTTTACCTGTCAGTGGTTGTAATGTTATGGTTGGTCAGTGTACATTTCCAACATTTGTGAAAATGTGTGACAATTTGAAAAACTTTTTATATGATAATGAAGATATCCAAAACCCTGATCACTTCATGCACCTCCACCAAATTAGAATTGCACTCACTAACAGTGACTTCCAGATTATAGGTGTGTCTAAAGTGCACAGGTAGTCCCTGGGTTACAAACAAGATAGGGTTTGTTCTTAAATTAAATCTGTTTGTAAGTCGGAACAGGTACATTTCTTAAGTGTAGCCCCAGCCAAAAAACGATTCTTAAGCTCTTGGATAGCATAGATAAGGGTTAATACCCCTGTTTTGAAAAAAAGAGAGTGAATTCCGCGCCAATAAATTGGTAAAGCTACCTAGAGCTTGGACCCAGAAAAATAAATGAATTTATTTATCCGTGAGAAATATATATTATATAATTAAGCTGCTCCTCGGTGGTGCAGTGAGTTACTGCAAAAAGTGGAAATAAAAAGATATAGAGGGCGCTAGTGAATAAATTGAGTGTAACACCTGTCTATATTTATAGTGCAACATCAACTAGGTGGGTGGGTAATTACAAACACCACAAGTGCATAACATACTTAACCACTTAAGGACCCCTGCACGCACATATACGGCCACAGAATGGCTCGTACAGGCACAAGGGCGTAAATTTACGTCCCCGCCTAAGTGCGGTTCGGGGGTCCCATCGGGGCCCCCTCCGCGGCGTGCGGGGGTCCCCCTGGCTCCGGGAGCGATCCGAGACGAGCGGGCGGATGTCGGCGTTTACCCGCCCCCCCGCGATCGCTCCCAGCCAATGCGCGCGCTCCAGGTTCTGTCACTTCCTCCTCCTGTGTAAACACAGGAAGGGGGAAGTGATGTAATCTCCCATCGCAGCGGTATTTCCAACCGCTGCGATGGGAGAAACACCTCACAGTAAGTCCTGCACCAACACTACACTGACATACACACACATAGGCACACTTAACCCCTTGCGATCTGCCCCCCCACCCCCTCTGTCACAGTGTCACTGAATGCAGTGATCTAATCACTGCATTTAGTGTCAGTGTGACAGGCAGTGTAAAATCAGTTAGTGTTAGGTTCAGGATAGCCCCCCCACCCCCCTAATAAAGTTTTAACCCCCTGATCACCGCACTAGTTAACTCTTTCACTCCCTATTGCCAGCGTCACTAAGCGATAATTTTTCTGATCGCTGTATTAGTGTCGCTGTTCCCGCTAGGTAGCTATTTTTTTTTTATTGCGATTTTTTTTTTTACTAAAGACATGTGGCTAAATAAATTTTGGCCTAAATGTTTGACTAAAATTTAGTTTATTTGATTTTTTTTTAACAAAAAGTAAAAAATAGTGGGTTTTTTTCAAAAATGTCGCTCTATTTTTGTATATAGCGCAAAAAATAAAAATCGCAGAGGTGATCAAATACCACCAAAAGAAAGCTCTCTTTGTAGGAAGAAAAGGACGCAAATTTTGTTTGGGAGCCACGTCGCACGACCGCGCAATTGTCTGTTAAAGCGACGCAGTGCCGAATCGCAAAAACACCTTGGGTCATTTACCAGCGTATTGGTCCGGGTCTTAAGTGGTTAAATAACATGTGATAGTTTTGGGCAAATTAACTGCATAAAAAACAATATCATAAAAAGGTCACCAGTGAAGAAAAACAATAATATTAAATAAATATGTATTAGTGGGAATAATGTGCAATATTAATCACAGTGCAAAAATATTTGAGTAAAGTCCCATAAACGCCACAAAATGGATCCCCCTGATGACGTACCTTTGTACGAAACATATGTCAGCGGCGACATCTGGCTCCCTCTACTCGTAACAGACCACCTAGTGCCTCCAACTTTGGCATCCAGCCGCACTCAGCGTTTGGTGAGATCCCTGAATGGAGAGCTTTTGCTACGCTACAGTCCCAGTGCCAGGCAGGCACCCGCCATAGTAAGAGGCCATTTGGCTGTACATGCTATTTTAATTTATTTTAAAGGTAATACACTATGATTTTTTCCGTATCTGTTTCTGCCATCCTGTGAGCATTTCAGTCGCACCTATGGTCCCATCGTGATCCAGCTATGCCCCCAGTGTGAACAGGCACTTATCCTGTCCTGCTTTTCTGACCTACTTTTAACTAAGAGGTCTCGCCGTCTGGTAAGAGCATAGCATCTCCTTAGCACTTTGGGTGGAGCACATTATGCAGTGGTGAAGGAATCAGACGCATCCACGAATCAACTCCATATTATTCAGTCACTAATCCATTTTGTGGTGTTTATGGGACTTTACTCAAATATTTTTGCACTGTGATTAATATTGCACATTATTCCCACTAATACATATTTATTTAATATTATTGTTTTTCTTCACTGGTGACCTTTTTATGATATTGTTTTTTATGCAGTTAATTTGCCCAAAACTATCACATGTTATTTAAGTATGTTATGCACTTGTGTTGTTTGTAATTACCCACCCACCTAGTTGATGTTGCACTATAAATATAGACAGGTGTTACACTCAATTTATTCACTAGCGCCCTCTATATCTTTTTAATACCCCTGTTTTGTTTGATTTGCTGTCTGTGCCCCTGTTCAGAAGATCTCACTTTCTGTCCCAATAACAATTGGATTTAGAAAAATTTGCGTTGTTGTGAAAACAAGGATTGGTGATAAAGCTTTAGTGGAGACACCTTTTTCCCATATCAACTCTCAAGCCCCGTACACACGGCCGAGGTTCTCGGCAGAAACCAGCGAGAACGTCGCTGGGAGCCGCATTCTGCCGAGCAGCTCGGCCGTGTGTACGCTCTCGGCGAGCCCCGCCCGTCGGTAAACCCGTCGAGCAAATAGAGAACAGGTTCTAAATTTGCTCGACGGTCGGTCGGGATGAATGGCTGGTTGCCTTTCCTGACGAGCGGGTCGCCGATTCTGACGGCCGGCAGAGAACCTCGACGGGCGGAACGATGTGTTCCGCCCGTCGAGGTTCTCTGTCGTGTGTACGGGGCCTGACAGGAGAGAATTTCCCTTCCTAGGGGTAGATTTCCTCTCACATCCCCTTGTTTTTTCCTCTGTTGTAATCAAATTTACCAAATGAACATGTACATGTACATATACAAATACTAGGTGCATGAGCTGCACTAAATTATCATAGGCATCATGATATGGCCGACAGGACCATATCTATTTCGGGAAGTATCAAAGTGATCACATCCGCCCTCAAACCTATTCATCAGGGGTCTGAAAATACTACTGAAAACATTGTTAGTATAGATTATACATGCAAATGGTAATTCTCTGTCAGTGACTTTGTAAAATGCACTGGACAAAATGGATGAGCAAGAGACTAGTCTAAACAGAATTGTTGCACTTTCCTATGTCTTCCATAATGTGCAAATACAGCAGATTGTCACTACAGTTTGCATAATTAGGTCTAATGGTGGATTGCCTGAGGAGGCTGAAGCATAAAAGGCAGCAGTAGGGATGGGGGTTTGGAGCAGCGCAATAGCACTTTTTGATGTTCAGACATTTTGCTCCATACTGAATACATTGAGAAGAAACATTCAACCATACACTCAACGCAACCAAAAGCTTTATTGTCACACCATCAAAACTAAATGAATATTGAAGGGATACAAGGTACCTGGTTGGGGACCAATTTATGTGCCCTGCACATATGTATTAATGTTTTTGAGACAGTGTACACAGGGCAGGAGAAATGGCGTTTGTACAGAAATGTTTTATTATTACTTGTTTTATTGGGGTAACCATAAACCTATAGACAGCCACTTTACATCCTTCAACTGCCTTCTCCTTCATTCAGTGGCGTCAGGAGGGGGGGGGACTGAAGGGGGGTGGAGCCCCGAGTGGGGCCCCAAAAAGCCCTGGGTCTCGGGCATGCACAATTCTAATATTAGTCCCGAGCACTGCCGCCAAGCGTAGACCGATCTGATCCTGAGCTGCAGGACACATGAAGTCTATCTCCTGGTCAGGTAGGTCAGTGTATGTATGTCAGGTAGGTCAGTGTATGTCAGTGTATGTCAGGTAGGTCAGTGTAATGGTCAGTGTGTGTCAGGTAGGTCAGTGTGTCAAGTAGGTGAGTTTAGTGTTTTTAATTGATGGGCACTGGTAAGTCAGGCAGCAACCAGCAAGTGAGCTTACCCTCCGCCACACAACCCCACCGCCCAGTCAAAAAACCCTGTGCCACTCCCACCCCCTCCCCACCCCTGGTGGCGGGCTCAGACCCTGGTCTTTTTGCCACCTAGCAATGCCCCCGCCTTCCTTACAGTGTAGTCATTCCATCGTTTCCACTGTATCAATACAATGTGTAGACTGAGTAGTACAGTAAGGCCACTTTCACAGGAGCGTCATCTGTTCAGTCATGTCATTGATTCAGTTTACATCAGTTTTTACATCAGTTTTCAGTCCAATTGAGCTCAATTTACACCAGTTTACATACTTTTCTTAATCAATAAGGGAGCTAGGGAGGAGGTGGTATCCTTATGGGTGGAGAAAATAATACTGGGAGTATGCTTTAGGCCCCCTAAGCTAAGGGAGGAGGGGGAGGGGGACCTCCTATCACAATTTGGATTAGCAGCAAGGAAGGGAAGTGTTATCATAATGGGAAATTTTAATTATCCAGACATAGACTGGGCAGAGGGAACCATGCATTTGCCTAAGGCTCGCCAGTTCCTAAATGTCTTGCAGGACAATTTCGTTTTTGCAGAGTGTATTGGGATAAGTCTGTAAAAAAATTGTATGTTCTGATATTGCGAGGGAATTTGTTCCTTTTTGCGCATTTTTGCCATTAGCTGCTCTGTGAAAAAAGTGAAAGCACAGTATGACATCCCTGGGTACCTGTTCAGGCAGGAATGACGGCTTCGGTAGCCTATGGATTCTGTCTATAGTGAGATCTAGGTCAGAGAGGTCAGGGAGAAGGGCTTTAAATATGGAGGAGGCGTATGAGCGCAGATCCACTTGAAGGACAGATTCAGGGACCCCCCCGTATTTTCATATTATTGCGTCTGCTCCTGTCCTCCATGTCCGCAAGCTTAGCTTTGATCCATTCCGTATCCCCCTCCCTCTCCTCATGCGAATCCACCAGGTCATTGATAGTGACGGCATACTCCCCCATTTTATGCTCGATGTGCTCTACTCTAGCCTCCACCGCCTGGATATCTGAGTGAAATCTGTGCATACATTGCATAATATCAGACTGTAGTGAACTACGTAATGATAACAGCATATCCTTCAAAACAGTATCCATCACAGGTTGGTGGGCAGTGGGGAAAGATTCTATAGAATCTGGGAGTTCACGTGTGTCATCCCCTGATTCAGCTGTAGGACTGGCTGCAGACATGGATCCCTCCCTATCCAGCCTGAATTTTGCTTTAGCTGGGCTGCCTGTAGTAGGAGAGGGAGAGTGGGATTGCAGGCTATCAGGGGAGCCCTTATGATGGGACAATGCAGCAGACCCACCTTTGGATCCATGTGCGGTGTGCTTCGGGGTGGATGCCGCGTCGGCGCCATCTTGTCCTCTGCCACGCTGGTGAGGGGAGAAGAAGTCCGTCAATCTTTGCGGCTTCCTCTGGTCTTTCCTCTTGCGGGACATGTTCTAGGAGGTCCCCCGGACTGGATCGCCAGGTAGGACTGTAGAAAAACCCCTCGGGGAGCCGGTATGTGCCGCGATATCCCCGCTGGTTCCTGGAGCTCCGGACTTACACTGCTATCCGGCTCCGAAGCAAGCCACGCCCCCCTTGCAGGACAATTTCATGTGTCAGATGGCAAATGCACCAATTAGAAACAAGACATTGCTAGATCTACTGATTAATAACAATACAGACCTGATCACGGATGTGAAAATACGGGGCAATTTAGAAAAGAGCGATCACAGGTCAATTGGCTTTAATATAAATCACACAAATAGGAAACACAAGGGGAACACAAAGACACTGAACTTCAAAAGAGCCAACTAACTTAAACTACGAACCTTGCTAGAAGATATAAATTGGGATAAAATATTAGAAACAAAGAACACGGAGGAGAGATGGGTTTGCTTTAAGAGCATATTAAATAAGGGAATTAGCCAGTGCATCCCATTGAGAAATAAATTTAAAAGAGAGAAACAAAAATCCTGGGTGGCTTAACTCCAATGTAAAAATGCATATAAAAGCAATGGAAAAGGCCTTCAAAAAATACAAGACCGAAGGATAATCAGCAGCATATAGAGTTTACCAAGAATGCAACAAGATATGTAAGGGTGCAATTAGAGCGGCTAAGAGCACGAAAGAAGAGCTTTTGTATTGACAGTGTGTACGCAAATAAAGCTTGTCAAGATTCTCGACAAGCCTGACAAGGAACTCGTCGAGGAAAACGATGTTTCATTCACAACGAGTTCCTCAGTCGTGTGTACGATGCCTATGAGCAGCAAGGATGTGGAATTCCACAGGCGGTGGTTTCAGCGGGGGGCATCGATAGTTTCAAGAAACTATTACATAAGCACCTGAATGACCACAAAATACAGGGATATACAAGGTAATACTGACATATAATCACACACATAGGTTGGACTTGATGGACTTTTTTTTCAACCTCACCTACTATGTAACTATGTAATTTGATCTTAAAGGGACTATTCTGTATTGTTGTGTAAATATTTAATTTCTTTTTATGGACAGCACAAAGAAAATACATTTAAAAAATTTTTTTGCTATGAGGTGTAGCGATACCCCCTCATGGGCCGCTGATTGATTTGGGATCAGCGTATTAAGTTACCTCTAAATGTTGTCTAGGGATGAAATTAGTGAGCAGAGCAGTAAGCGAATGTCCAATCAGTAGTTAAGGTTTTCCAAATGCTTTATTTCTTGGGTCCAACACAACCAACATCAACAGGAGGTAGATAGGACTGGTTGATGAAATGAAGAAAACCTTGCAGTATCAGGCTTGGATGAACAGGAAAGCAAGCCTGCTTTCAGTAACTGTATATTGCGTCGCCACTCTAGCCAGAGTGGGTGAAGTGTTTCCCAGACAGACCTCTGCCACAAGCCTGGCAGCCAGAGTTCCACTTTAACCACTTGCTTACTGGGCACATAAACCCCCTTCGTGCCCAGGCGAAATTTCAGCTTCCGGCACTGCGTCGCTTTAACTGACAATTGCGCGGTCGTGCGATGTGGCTCCCAAACAAAATTGGCGTCCTTTTTTTCCCCACAAATAGAGCTTTCTTTTGGTGGTATTTGATCGCCCGTGCGGTTTTTATTTTTTGCGTTATAAACAAAAAAAAGCGACAATTTAAAAATATATATATATATATTTTACTTGTTGCTATAATAAATATCCCAATTTAAAAAAAATATATATATATTTTTTTCTCAGTTAAGGCCGATACATATTCTTCTACGTATTTTTGTAAAAAAAAAAAAAAAAAAATCACAATAAGTGACTGCTTTGCGCAAAAGTTATAGCGCCTACAAAATAGGGGACAGAATTAATATTTTTTTTTAATATTTTTTTTTTACTAGTAATGGCGGCGATCTGCGATTTTTATTGGGACTGCGATATTGCGGCGGACACATCGGACACTTTTGACACATTTTTGGCGCCATTCACATTTATACAGCGACCAGTGCTATAAATATGCCCTAATTACTGTATAAATGTGACTGGCATTGAAGGGGTTAACACTAGGGGGTGAGGAAGGGGTTAAATGTATTGCCTGGGTGTGTTCTAACTGTGTGGGGGGAGGGGGGTGACTAGGGGAATTGACCGATGCTGTGTCCCTATGTACAAGGGAAACAGCATCTGTCTCCTTTCCCTGACAGGACGTGGAGCTCTGTGTTTACACACAGAGCTCCACGTCCCTGCTCTGTCACCGCCGATCGCGTGTACCTGACGGACATCGCGGCCGCCGGGTACACGCATCGAATCCTCGGTGATGCGTCGGGACTGTTTTTCCCCGGCGCGCCACCCTGTGGTGCGCGCGGGAATTACAAATACATCACGTCCAAAGACGTGACCCCGGCGCCTCAGGTCCGCGCTGTTGATGTATTCTGTCAATAGCGCGGACCTCTAGTGGTTAAGGTTGCTGGAGGTTGGAGTTGTAACGGGCGACTTAGCGACAAATAGGTACACCTGACATCTCTGGCATCGGGCAAACGGCTGGAACTTTACGGACAGCTCCTCACAACGAGGGCAGAGCAGTCCCAGCATCTCGGTCCCCCTGCTAGACAGGAGCACAAACTGTCCCTCAGTGGACATACGGACCCCGGTATCCGTCACCGGCACTCCATGCGGGGTAAACATGTTGGAGGTCCCCGGTAAGGTGGTAGGGGGTCTCAATCGCTGAGCAACCACGCGCGGTGGTAAGAAAGCAGACATCGCCACGTGGTACTTCTCTCTCTAGCGCACGGCAACTGGTGGTTTAGCGCGAAGATGGGCGTTACCTTCCTTACTTTGGCGCAAAACTTTATTTTACGTTTCACGCAGGGGTGGGTGGCTCCCCCCACTTGAAGAACTTGTCCAGACACCTTGGAGGTTAACTTCCTCGCTCCCGGACAGTTCAATACACGATTCTCTGCTCTTAATTAACTTAGTACTCACAGTTTCTGTTGTCAATGGTAACAGCCGAAATCCCAGACGAGCCCCCTTGTGTAGCGATACCCCCCCAAGGGCCGCTGGTTGATTTGGGATTGGCGTATTAAGTTACCTCTAAATGTTGTCTAGGGATGAAATTAGTGAGCAGAGCAGTAAGCGAATGTCCAATCAGTAGTTTAGGTTTTCCAAATGCTTTATTTCTTGGGTCCAACACGACCAACATCAACAGGAGGTAGATAGGACAGGTTGATGAAATGAAGAAAACCTTGCAGTATCAGGCTTGGATGAACATTAAAGCAAGCCTGCTTTCAGTAACTGTATATTGCGTCGCCACTCTAGCCAGAGTGGGTGAAGTGTTTCCCGGACAGACCTCTGCCACAAGCCTGGCAGCCGGAGTTCCACTTTAAGGTTTCTGAAGGGAACGGGTCCTCGCTATGGACCTGGCTCTAATTTAGTTTAGGTGTCAGTCACCAGATCCCCGATGGTTGGTTCAAGTCTCTCAGACAACCTGCCTCCAGATTCTCCTTGAGCCAATTCCCCACCGTACAGCCAGCAGCTTAGGATCTTTCTTGTAGGGGTGAGGGGACCCAGCAAGTCACTGGGGCCCCTCGGCAGCATCCGCCAGGAACTCCGCGTAACTTTCGACCCCGACCTGGTAGGCCATATCGCCAGGGTCTGTTGGATGCGCATACCCTAAAGGTGGGTGCTGCACCTAGAACCAGGAACCTGCAAAGAACCCCAAAAAATGGTGCCTGCTCCAGATATACCCCTCCCCAGCATACCCCGTGAGGGAAAACTCCTCCAATTGACTGCTGGGGAAAAGTGGCTCTGCCAGAACCCCTCTGACGCCATCTGTCGCCCGGGGGTGGGATCGCACCCCCGGAGCGCAGACTGACCCACAGGACAGTTCTGGAATGGCAGCAGCACAAATTTAGCAAAAATTATGAGTGAGAGCAACATAACTCTCTCACTCCCCACTAACTTCAGCGTAGTGCCCATACTGAAAGTAAGGGGGTGCTACAGAGGTAAATATAAAATATTGCATAAGAATAGTAAGATTTCTTCTATCAAGGCAGCAGGTAGTGCTTTAGGCTCATTATTTCTAGTTTACAGAGAAAACCTGTTGTTTGTAGAGCTCAGTATATCAAGCTGAATATTCCAAACATAACTTAACAAGTTAGAGCCCCCTCCCCTAAATAATAATATCAGTTTAAACCATTTAAATGTAAACAAAAATAAAAATAAAAGTCACCTAAAATCTTTATACTATCTCTTTAACACCGAACCATTCTCTACTCTGGCCAAAAAATATTTAAAGACTAAATAAAAACAAGGGACATTACTTACCCTGAGTATGATGTGTCCCTTGTGCTGCTGTCTCATGGTTTATGTGAATCTTTCCCTTCTTCCAGTACAACGGAGGTTAGTAGAACTTTGAGAGCTGTGACAGGCAGTAATAACCATGCATATTCTTTCTGCCTAGCTCACCCACTCATAGGAGCCATTACCTACAACTTCAATGAAAAAATTACAGTAATGGGGAAGACCTTTCCATCATACACCTATTCTCCATTCATGTTTTAATCATAGAAACTATAGTACATCTTCTGTGAATGAATCTCAAACTATAGTTAGAGCTGCAATCTTCCAGGTCCTGAGAGGGGCGCAAACCCTGAAAAAACATAGCTATCACTACTGTATAGTAGATGTAGTCAGGAGCTGGATATCTGTGTCTGCAATCAGGAGACATTGTGCAGCCTTACTGTGTGGGAACCGTTTCCCCTCTAGTGTTGAGCTTGGACTCTGCGCTGTTATATCCTGAATGGAGATACTAGGCAAAGGAAAGCATCTTGGGACATGTAGTTCAGACTGCTGGGATTTCCCCTCTAGCTGAATCGTTCGCAACTACAACTACCAGATGGCTATGAAGGAAGAACAGACTTTTGTGAGAGCCTATATAAGAAGCTGGTCTAGGCCTAGCTCTCTCTCTTGTCTCTTGGGACCCTGGTTGGATATGTAACTGTGTGTGCTGTGGCCGAGTCACGGCCTGTGCAAGAGGAGTCATCCAGCAGGTGTTCAGTGCGACATCTGCGGACAGCATCACCTTACTGTCTGGCGGCAGCCTGGAGGCCGCTCCTGTTCCATCTATCCTGAATTTGCACCAGAATGGGGTGGGCCACAGGATAGTGTGATGGAGATCAGACACCATCCCCTGAGCCAGGATCCTGAGGGAGAGCCTATAACGTAACTTGATCAACACCAGCATTATTTATTTGCAGTATTGGGGAGCGGGTACCTTCCCATCCATCCACATAGACACTGTTTACAGACACCATTATCTCCATTGTTCTTGCTGTTACTTGTATTTCCACAGGATACAATGCCTTTAAACCAGCAATCACAGTGATCTCTCTTTGCATTTTGCCAACACAGGAAGATTCTGTTTCTTTGTTTATTAAACTCAAACTAATTGAATTGCTTTGCTCTGCTATTCAGGAATTCTTCCAATACAACTCTCCAAAGTGCAAGCTAAAGACCAAAGGATGCATCTTTGTAATACATAAGGAATTGTCTTTACTGTGCTCATAGAGCTTGAACTTGCCTAGAACTCTTTGAAGGAGCAGGTAAATTCTATTACAGTTAACTGTTGCTAAATGTTAGTCACACTTCATTTATAGCTTGCACCTGTGGGTTGAGGTACACAAGGGAGTGGTCTAACTATGGTGTCCGTTTATGAAGCAGTGAACACAGTGGTGATCCCAGGGTGATCATAGCCCATAAACAGTTTATGAAACAGAGATAATCAGGGGGAGAAGTGTTTGAATTTGTTGTCCCGCCGATTATCCCTACACTAAGGTGACCAGATTATTTAAATGAAATCCGGGGACATTTTTTTTTCATTTACTAGTAATGGTGGAAATCAGCAACTCTCTGACCATTGCCGCTGCCGTCCACCTCACAGCCTGTCAAGTCTTATGCTGCGTACACATGATCGGAAATTCCGACAAGAAAATAGATTTTTTTCCGACATGATTATGGCTCAAACATGTGTTGCATACACACAGTCACACCAAATTCCGACCTTCAAGAAAGAGGTGACGTACAACACTATAACGAGTGAGAAGAATGAAGTTCAATGCTTCTGAGCATGCGTCAACTTGATTCCGAGCATGTGTAGGATTTTTCTGCCTCGGAATTGACAATCGGAATTTCCGACAAGATCTTTTCTCATCTGAAAATTTGAGAACCAGCTCTCAAATTTTTCTTGGAGGAAATTCCGACAGAAAAATTCCGTTGGAGCCTAAACACAGTCGGAATTTCCAACCAAAAGCTCACATCGGGAAGAGAATAAAGATCTGGGCAACACTGCCTTTGTCACTACTGGGACGCATAAACCTGGTGAAAATGAAGGTGCTGCCAAAGTTTTTATATGCCTTCAGAAATTCTCCACAGTGGCTCCCAAAAAGCTTTTTTACACAGCCACATGGAATGCTCTCTGCATTCATATGGGCCAATAAACCAGCTAGAATTAAATTAAGTACACTCATGAGACCGGAAGGGGAGGGGGGATTAGCTTTCCCAGACTTCCATAAATACTATACAGCGGCACAGTTAGTGACAGCAGGGAGGTGGTTAAACTCGGATGGGTATGACACAGCTACGATGTTGGAAGCAACAGTGGTCCAATCGGTGGAAGCATTGCAAGGGTTACTGTATAGGGGTATTAAAACCAGGAGAGATTTAACGCCAGCAATGAGAACAACAGTAAAAATATGGAAAGCCGTCATAGGAAGAGAGAGGGGAAATAATAATCTATCTCCAAATACCCCCCTGTGGAGGAACTCGGAATTACCACATTTAGATCTGGTTCAGGATCCGGGAGCCTGGGCTAAATATGGGGTAAAGAAACTCTCACAGTTGTTACGGGAGGGAAAGTTTTTATCATATGTGGAGATGAGACAATTATGGAATATTCCCGAGAGCTACGAGTTCAGATATAGGCAGCTTAGACATGCCTTGGTGGCCCAGTTCCCTGAGGGGACTCCACAATTGATGGAATCAGATATAGAACAAATGATAAAAGGTGGGAAGAGGACAATGTCAAATTTCTATGGATACTTGATAAATACTACACCATATGATCTGAGCAAATTAAGGGAGAATTGGAAAAGAGATGCCCCGGGCTTAGGGAACTGGGAGGAAGTATGGAAATTTCCACTGAAGATTCTGGTATCCCTCCGGGACAAATTAATACAATATAAAATTGTACATAGAAGTCATTATACACCATACAAGTTGCATAAGATTTCACCAACTAACTCTCAGAATTGCTGGAGGTGTGTAGTTGCTCCAGGAGACTTCATGCATATATTTTGGCTCTGTCCCAAAATAGCAGTATTTTGGAGTGAGATTCTGAGAATGATAGAAAGAGTAACATCTGAAAGGCTGGAACAAGAAGTGGAGATCTGTCTCTTAGGATTAATAGGGGGTAATGCTATCTCAAAAGAAAGAAAAACACAGATAGGCCTGCTGCTGTTCTATGCCAGGAAAGCAATAGTGCTAAACTGGAAAAAAACAGAAGCCCCCTCAATAGCACAGTGGAAGAACTTAGTAAACAGCAATCTGATATTATACAGAGAGACATATTGCAATAGAGGATATGGGGAGAAATATAGGAGAGTATGGGCAAATTGGATAGAGAACTCTACAACAGCGTCAGGATAAAGGGGGAACCGGGGTAATAATCACACCATTGGGAGAGTGGGGAAGGGTGAAAGTAGAATGTGTTGTGTTGTACGGGATGGAAGGATGGTATGGATGTTTTGGAGATATAAAAAGTTAATGTTTGAAGTAAAGGTAATTCAAATATAATGTATGTGTATGATTTTATTTTTGTATGGAAAATGAGGAAATTTAAATAAAGAGATTTAAAAAAAAAAAAGCTCACATCGGACTTTTCTTGTCGGAATTTACAATCGTGTGTACGCGGCATTACTCTCCGGGCCCTACTGGGTGGGGAGCGGAAGAAGATCACTCCACCAGGAAAGGCAAGGAGATAAGCAGGCAGGCGGCTGGCCGAGACTTGAGCCAAGGCAGAAGAACATGCAAGCGGAGCTGAAGAAATATTCCCTCCTCTCCGACCAGCAATCATCAGAAAGGGGCACAGATAATGGAAAAAAAAATACACCCCACTAAGCTAGTAGGAGCGGCAGAGCGGAGGTGTGTGAATTAGGATTTTTTTTTTTTTTTTTTATTCTGCACTGACCGTCTTTGAAATTGCCCCAGCCCCTGTCCAATCCGGGGACAAAACCAGGGACAAACTTGGTCAGGGGACAATGTCCTCCATCCAGGGACTGTCCCCTGAAACTGGGATGTCTGGTCACCCTACTCTACACACAGAGAAGTCTCATAGACTGACACAGTAATGGCCAGTTTATGAAGCTGCGATCTGAGTTCTTCACTGGTGATCTGAGTCAGATTTCATACTCCCTGATTCACCAGCTGAAGAGAGAATCCCGGGGGTTCTGAGGAGGGAGGAGGAAGATTTTGAACTTCCTTCTACCTCGTTCAGAACCCCCAACACTGTAACCATGTCCCCCTGTAATATTTATGTGTATACATATATATACATACATACATATATATAATGTGTACATGTACATAAATATACTGTGTGTGTGTGTGTATATATATATATATATATGTATATATAATGTGTGTGTGTGTGTATTCATATATATATTATGCAGGGGGACTTGTTATTTTAATTACATTAACCACGCCGTCTTTCGGTGAACTGAGCGGTGATAATTTATCACTGCTTAATAAAATGACATCTCTGTATTTCTGTGAATTTCTGGTCTGTTCTCCACTGTTTGAAGCGTTGGTAGATCACTTTACTTCTCCAAGGGTGAAGCGATCTTCTCCGCTTCATAAACAGGCACACAGAGGAGAAAAATCTTCACTGTGGATGCCAGAGAAAGAAGCAGTGAATAGATTTCACTGCTTCATAAACGGACACCATAGCTAAAAGCCATTCCTCTGCCCTTCTGTTGCCTCTTCAGATAGGCCATGTACTGTATATATATATATATATATATATATATATATATATATATATATATATATATACAGAGCTTTTTTTCTCAGAAAATAGGTGCAGGAACTCAACCACGACCCGTTCATATTTCACAAACAGTAGAAGGGTCTTAAAGGGGCATTAAATACCATAATTGCATTACATACAGTGTGCAGAGTTCAGGGGGTTACCAAGCAGTCACTTGTAAACACAGAAACCAGACTTCTGTGTTCACAAGTGATTGTGGTGAGCTGGCACCAAAGGGTCTGAGCCAAAGGTGGTGGAACTGAGTTCCCCCAAGTTCCCCCAGAAAAAAAGCCCTGTATATATATATATATATATATACAGTATCTTACATTTTTGTAAATAATTTATTATACCTTTTCATGTGACAACACTAAGGAAATTACATTTTGCTACAACGTAAAGTAGTGAGTGTACAGTATGTATAACAGTGTAAATTTGCTTTCCCCTCAAAAAAACTCAACACACAGCCATTAATCTCTAAACCGCTGGCAACAAAAGTGAGTACACCCCTAAGTGAAAGTGTCCGAATTGGGCCCAAAGTGTCAATATTTTGTGTGGCCACCATTATTTTCCAGCACTGCCTTAACCCTCTTGGGCATGGAGTGCACCAGAACTTCACAGGTTGGCACTGGAGTCCTCTTCCACTCCTCCATGACGACATTACAGAGCTGGTGGATGTTACAGACCTTGCGCCCCCACCTTCCGCTTGAGGATGCTCCACAGATGCTCAATAGGGTTTAGGTCTGGAGACATGCTTGGCCACTCCATCACCTTTACCCTCAGCTCAAGGCAGTGGTCGTCTTGAAGGCATGTTTGGGGTCGTGTTGGAATACTGTCCTGCGACCCAGTCTCTAAACAAAGTGGATCATGCTCTGCTTTAGTATGTCACAGTACTACTTGTTGGCATTTATGGTTCCTTCAATGAACTGCAGCTCCCCAGTGCTGGCATCACTCATACAGCCCCAGATCATGACACTCCCACCAACATTCTTGACTATATCCAAGACACGCTTGTCTTTGTACTCCTCACCTGGTTGCCACCACACAGACTTGATGCCATCTGAACCAAATACATTTATTTCGCTCTCATCAGACCACAGTACATGGTTCCAGTAATCCATGTCCTTAGTCTGCTTGTCTTCAGCAAACTGGCTTTCTTGTGCAACATCTTTAGAAGAAGCTTCCTTCTGGGACGACAGCCATGCAGACTAATTTGATGCAGTGTGCGGCGTATGTTCTGAGCACTGACTTCAAATCTCTCACTGCTCCCATATTTTATTCAATAGCGATTAACAGAACATGTTTGAAAAGTGCCAAATTGGTCAGTAAAACACGCTTTAGCGATAAGATCACCGCTTAAAGAATAAATAATTAGTAACATCAAATCCCAGCTAAAATGTTATACTAGTTATGACAGAAATATGTTTGCATTTCTTTGAAACTCCAGGTCTCTATGCCGAGAGATTAACTGCTATAGGGACTTTCTGATCAAAGTTGTTTATCTCTACAGAAAACCCCCAGTATTATTTTTGATACGGATCTTTATTTTGGCAAGAACAAATGATTAAAACTGAGATATTGATTGTCCACCTAAAGTACTTTTAATATTATGGCATTTTGGCAACACCCAGTGATCAACAGGACGGCAATGTGGTTCAAGTTTAGGACAAGTGATTTTCTTTAAAATTATATTAAAATAATAACACATGCTGAATGGAAAGTTGTATTAGTTTCCTGCCTACAGGAACAAACTGTTAAATAGAACTGACTCAGTTTTGTACTTCTGGCCAAGGTGTATGTTATCTGAAAATGAAAGGAGAAAAGGGTGCTATCTTGCCAAAGGCAGTTACCCCACTGTCAAGATAAGGGCATAAAAACAATGGCTGTGAGTGAACTTTCTACAAAAATATTGTTCAAATAATAATCCAGGAAAAGCACAATGGTAACTATGGGGTAAATAAATGGATTTTGGAGGATTGGAGTCATGTCATCTAATAATAATATCAATAAGGCTATCTGAAGGTCAGTGGAAAGTGAACTAGATTCTAATTACAGCAAAAGTCAGAAAAACATGGATGTGATTATAGTGCTGTAGTTCTTTGCTGCCCCATTAGGGTCCAAAGGTAAGGAGGATGGTATAAAGGTACAGAGGGTCACCTTGTGTTTCCAGGAGGTCTAGATGGAATAGAGCCCTCTATCCTACTGCTAATCACTGGGTCTGTAGGAGGACTAGACCCCTAATACAAATGCATAAAGTGTATTTCTAGCCAAATTGGAAAAAACTAGACAGTAGCTCATCTCTATAATACATGCACATTTAACTATTTACTATCCCCTTTAACCCTTTGAGGGCCCTGCTCTCCATTTTTAACCTCAGGTAGCCAGACTTTTAATTACTGTATTTTTTGGCGTATCACATTAATTTTTTTTACCCTGAAAATAGAGGGTAAACTGTGCCTGCATGATATACGCAGGGGGCGGTGGAACGTTTTTTTCCTGAATCTTCCCTCTTAAAGTTAAGGTGCGTGTTATACGCCTGTGCGTGTTATACGCCGATAAATACGGTATGTTTGCCAATTTTTTTACCTATATCAAAATCTGTAAAATATCCTCAAACCATACTTTTTCTGAAAGCATGGGACTCTTCGAAAAAAAAGATGGCGCTGCTCAATTTGTATCACCTGTACAAATCAATGGCTATACACATGTCTGAGTGGTTACTGATTAGCACTGTCTATGTCTGTAGCGGACTGATACTCCCTGTATGCATGTAACTGCTCAGATGTACAGTTACATCCATATCGCCGCAGCGTCTTTTAACCTGTCATTGATCTGCACAGACTGCTGGCCTCAGCTGTACACAAACACCCGTTTTTAATATGCGAAAATTTGAAAAATCGTTGTGGTGTATCGCTTTCTGCATTCAAGTGAGTGTGCACTAAGTGTGTGCAATTTGTGTCATGTTTGTCGGGATGGGGTGTATTTTCATTTTTATTTTATTTATTCCTAAATCTCTTTCTTTCCTGCAACCCAACATTTACTACTAAACCCATAAGCGCTGAATATTCAGCACTTCTGCATTCATTCAGAAAATTAAAGAGATGGTTAGGGCACACAATAGGAAGGATTTGACAGACAGGATACACAGGATGGGGGATGGGGATTTGCACTCAATTTATGATATGAATGGCTGCAACTAATGGCTTGTCAGTCACTGATCATAGCTGTTTAAAACTTAGAAGAGTCCAGGGAACCCCTCTGTTACAGTAGGTGACTGTGATATTGTGTCAATCTCGCTGCTTTTCTCTGCGAGATTGACCACCTACGAGCCCCGTTGTGGGAGCCAGTGCCGAGCTGGCTCGCCGGGAAGGGAAAAGGCCGACATACATCCGACTTACAATGAACGGGGATCCAAATTGGATTTCCGCCAATTCTAGACACTGTGTTCGGTATGAATTATGAGGGGGAACTCCACGCCAAATTTTAAATAAAAAACGGCATGGGTTCCCCTTCCAGGAGCATACCAGGCCCTTGGGTCTGGTATGGATTGTAAGGAGAACCCCCTACGCTGAAAAAATGGCATGGGGGTTCCCCATCTATACCAGACCCTTATCTGAGCATGCAGCCCGGCCGGTCAGGAAAGAAGTGGGGACGAGCGAGCCCCCCCCCCTCCTGAGCCATACCAGGCCGCATGCCTTCAACATGGGGGTTGTTGTACTGCGGCCCCCCCCACCCCAAAGCACCCTGTCCCCATGTTGACAACCCTGGCCATTGGTTGTCGGGGTCTGCGGGCAAGAGCTTATAGGAATCCCGCCCCCTTATGTCATCACATGATGGGACTGGGACGTCATAAGAGGCTTATATAAATCATTGCGCACCGCACACCCGGCATTACAGCGGGAGGGAGCGTTGTGGCAACATCGGAAGAAAAGAAGAGGGAAGAAGACGACGGAGGAAGGCCGGGCCATCCCTAGTAAAAGAGCTGCAAGAAGAAAGCGGAGCGGCCCGGCAGAAGGAAGAAGGCACCGGAGAGTGGGAGAAGAACCAGAGAGCGCGGAGACGACACTGGAGAGCAGAAGAAGAGAGCGGAGAAGTCGAAGTGCACCCCCTGCCCCAAAGCACCCACCCCCCGCTCGCTTGTCCCCACTCCTTTTCTGACTGGCCAGGCTGTGTGCTCGGATAAGGGTCTGGTATGGCTTTTTCGCCATAGGGGGTTCTCCTTACAATGTAAACCAGACCTAAGGGCCTGGTATGCTCCTGGAGGGGAACCCATGCCAGTTTTTATTTAAAATTTGGTGTGGAGTTCCCCCTCATGATTCATACCATACACAGTGTCTGGAATTGGCTGGAATCTAAGTCGGATCCCCATCGTTTTTATCTCGCGCTCGCTGTAATGTGTTTTTCCTATTGCAGCCAGCACGACATGTACAGCACCCTGCCCCTGAGAACCAGCGCGATGCAATCGCGCTGGAAAAACATTCTCACGGACAGGTACATGCAACCATGAACTTATGACAAAAAGAAATGCAAAAGCAGTAAGGCTTACTGAGCTTGCCAGAGACAAACCGTTCTATAATGCCACGTACACATGACAGTTTTTCATGCCATGGGAAAAACAACATTTTTCTCTACGTGATTCCTCTCAAGCCTGCCTTGCACACACAAGATTGTGATAAAAAATGCTCGAGCAAAGCGCGGTGACGTACAACACGTACGGCGGCACTATAAAGGGGAAGTTCCATTTGGATGCTGCCACCCCTTGGGCTGATTATGCTAATTTCACATCTCATAACTTGCTTCTATACATGCGTGTTTTTTTCCTTGTCGTTAAAACTTTCTTGCCTGCTTGGATGTGTGTGAACACCATTCTTGGTCAGCCTCCCATTTCCACCAACACACAGACCAAGTGCTGGCCCCGCCCATCGTGGATTCTAATGAGCAAAAAAGAATTCTGGTTGGCTGAACATCCAGTAAAATCACCTTTATTTCAGCAAGACCATAAAAACATGTCCTAAAACACAAATAGAGAGGAGGAGCAGCACCACTAAGGCATTTCACGCTCCCTTAACACTCAGTCATAGCCTGCCTGCCAGCCTGCACTCCCTGTATCATCTTGGCTCAGCCAATTAAAAATAATAGCAGATTGGTACCCATAAACCAGCCAACAGTGTTAATTGTATCTACAAAAATATTTTCGTTGATTAAATTAATACTATTTTAGTCAACTAAAATACAGCTAAAACAAAAACAATTTAGATGACTAAAATAAGGCTAAAACTAAAATGGCATTTTAGTCAAAAGACTATGGGCCAGATTCAGAAAGAATGGCCTAAGTTTCGGCGGGCGTAGCGTATCTCATATACACTACGCCGCCGAAACTTAGAGAGGCAGGTACTGTATTCTGAAAGAGCTTGCACCGTAAGTTACGGCGGTGTAGTGTAAATGGGCCGGCGCAAGCCCGCGTAATTCAAATTAGGCTGGTATTGGGCGTGTTGTATGGAAATGAATCGTGACCCCATGTAAATGAAGCGTCTAACGAACAGCGCATGCGCCGTCCGTGGATGTATTCAGTGCGCATTCCTCAAAAATTCACGTCGGATAGAATGCCTAAGATACGTCGAACACTGCATACGATGTGAATGTAACTTACAACTTACGAAAACGACGTAAAATTCGATTGGCTGTTACGACGTTCATACTTAACATTGGCTGCGCCTCATATAGCAGGGGTAACTTTACGCCGGTCGTACGCCTTACGTAAACGGCGTATAGTAATACGCCAGGCGCAAGTATGTTCCTGAATCGGCGTATCTAGGTCATTTGCATATTTTACATGGGAACGTCGAATGCTGAAGCCATGTTTTTCTGCGTATCTTGCTTTTTGAATCTGCGTAAAGATGCGACGGCGCACATTTGAAATTATCAGGAGATACGCCGGCGTACATCTTTTCTGAATCTGGCCCTATGACTAAAACTAAATTGAATTCATATCACATCGGCTAAATCTGTGTCTGTAGTTTAAACCTTAAAAACAATAAATAATAAACATGTTATTAGATTTTTTACTCCAGGAGTATATAATCTTGGGCAGTTCTATAGAAATAATGCATTAAATTTAACTAAACCCATTCGATTTTAGTAGACTAAAATGTACTGAGGATTTTAGTAGACTAAAATGTACTGAGGATTTTAGTAGACTAAAATGTACTGGGGATTTTAGTAGACTAAAATGCAACTAAAATGACTCAGATGACTTCCTTTTTGAATCCTCAGGGTTCTTCTTGGTTTATTATAATTTTTCTGATTTATATTTAAGATGCCCTGTCGTTTTTTTTGTATCTATTGTTTAGTCTTGGATGTTGATTGTGGCAGACCCTAGGCTCACCCCAACGTACACGTTTCCCCTGTTTTGTTTGTTTTTTTGTTTATTTTCTCTATGACTGTACGACTGATTGCTCTGTACCTTTTATTTTTATATCTTTTCTTGTGAAAATAAAATAAAATTCTTTGAAAGATAAAATTACTACTAAAATACGACTTAAACTAAAATGGCATTTTGGACAAAAGACTAAAGATATTACTGAAACTAAAATGGCATTTTGGTCAAAAGACAACATCTAAAACTAAATCGAAATGTTATGTCAAAATGAACATTGTCGTTCAAAGATGTCAGCAACCAGAAGAGAGATCCAGGACACCACAGTGCTGGAGAGAAGAATGGAAGAAAACTGCTAGAGGATGAGATGTAGGTTATGGCAATTAAAATTAAAGTCTGAATGAGCATACAGAGGAAAAAAATGAAAATTACTGAGAAATGACTGCAATTCCCTGCTTAAAATTAGGTTTATATTCTAAATGCGTAACCTTGTTGTTCATTGAGCAAAGTGAATAGCAGTGAATAGGCACACCCACAAACTTTATGATTCACTTCATGTATTGAAGCCAGAGAACTGCCTAACAGACGGCATCAGCAACAGCTTAGCAAGCAGTACAAACAAGTTATACACAGTATACAAATGGGTCAAGGCATAAAAGTTTACAGCAGTGTAAAAAGGCAGAGAATCATAAAAAAATAGCAAATGGCAAAACAGTCAGGTGTAAAAGAATGAGGTCAAAAAACATCATTTCAGGGTGTCCAGACCTCAAACTGCAACATAAAATGGGTGGGTTTGCTTATTCACAGCTATAGTTAACCTATGTTTTGGGGTTATAGGATGGCACCCTTTTGAATTTTTAGCACCTCACTATCATTGCTCTGTGCTTTAGTGTATCATGTTTATGTATATTGGGGGTTATTTACGAAAGGCAAATCCATTTTGCACTACAAGTGCAAACTACAAGAGCAAAGTGCACTTGAAATTGCACTGAAAGTGCACTTGAAAGTGCAGTTGCTGTAAATCTGAGGGGTAGATCTGAAATGAGGGGAAGCTCTGCTGATTTTATCATCCAATCATGTGCCAGCTAAAATTCTGTTTTTATTTCCCTTGCACATACCCCTCGGATCTACAGCCACTGCACTTCCAAGTGCACTTTGCACTTGTAGTTTGCACTTAGTGCAAAGTGGATTTTCCTTTCGTAAATATCCCCATTATGTTCTAGGTTAAAGCAAGGTGAAGGCTTAGTAAATCATGTGAAGATGTATTCATTTCAAGTATCCAATCATGAGCAAGGCAAAATCTTGCTTTCTCTTGCACTATTGGGTATTCATAGAGTGCACAAGGAGAGATTTACTAAAAGTGGTGCATTTAGAATCTGTGCATAGTAGCCAATCAGCTTCTTAATTCAGCTTGTTCAATTAAGCTTTGGCAATAAAACCTGGAAGCTTATTGGTTTCTTTGCAGAGCTGCATTAGAGTTTACACACGATCAAATCTATCTGCTGAAAACGGTCTGACAGACCGTCTCAGCAGACAGATTCGATCATGTGTACGGGCAAACAGACGGATTTGGCCAGCCGACAGATTTGAAAGCATGCTTTTAAATCTGTCGGCTGGGAACCCGTCGGACAGACATGTCTGCTGGTTAGTACGCTAACCAGCAGACATATCTGCCCGCACATGCGTCGAATGGATTCGACGCATGCGCGGAAGTGTTTTACTTCCTGGTGCGGTGACGTGGCGGCGTCAACGTCACCGCCACGTCACCGACACGTCAGCGCGCTGTCTGCCGGCGGGGATTTTGGTTTGATCGTGTGTACGGGGCCTAAGTGTAGCAATAAGTTGCTAAATGTTGTACCTTCATTAAATGTAACCATATTGCTACACTTAGGCCGCGTACACACAGTCGTTTTTTGTCTTGTAAAAAAAATTGTTTT
Organism: Rana kukunoris; assembly: GCA_029574335.1. Taxonomy (NCBI): domain Eukaryota; kingdom Metazoa; phylum Chordata; class Amphibia; order Anura; family Ranidae; genus Rana; species Rana kukunoris. The sequence continues at coordinate 512,766,996 of CM056049.1, forward strand.
TTCTCATGAAAAAATAAACAACGTTTTTCAAACTTTTCAAGACGTTGCCTACACACCATCGTTTTCTGAAAATGCTCTTGCAAAGCGCGGTTACGTAAAACACTTTCGACGGCACTCTGTTCCATTCAAGCTCGCATCATAACTTGCTTCTGAGCATGCGCGGGTTTAAAAACGTTGTTTTAAACGTCATTTTAGCTCACACACAATCATTTTTTATGACACAAAAAACGACATTTTGAAAAACGACATAAAAAATTCAAGTATGTTCGAATTTTTTTTTGGTAGTTTTTTTTGAAGACATAAAACCAAGTTTTGCCCACACACGATCATTTTAAATGACGTTTTTTAAAAACGTCTTTTTTTTCATCACAAAACGTGATCGTTTGGAGTCTCCTCTTTTTATACTCAGTTGTGACATGACGCTACTCTTATATCAAGACATGGCTTGTATATCAAGGCAAACTTTATTAAAACATTTCGCTTGTCTTGCAAAACGCTCTCAAACCAAGTTACTCTCAAACCAAGGTTTTACTGTACTGTATTTATATTACTGGACAGCAACTGGGAAAATATCCCAATATCCCATAGCAATGCTGACTCTCACCACTAGATGTCACTGTTAGGTCCTGATCAAACACAGGGTTTTTTAAACAAAATAGAAAGAGAAATTATGATTATTATTATTATTAGTTGCTGTACTATCCTTCCCCATTTTTTTTTTTGTGGATTGATATACAAATAAGCAAAGGCTGTTCCCTTAGCAAAAGTAAATGATTGCCAGAAAGGTGAATCTGTGCTTACTTTCAATACAGTTATACTCAATAATGATGAAAATTTAAAGTAGAACCCCCAAATAGTTTGCACAAATACATTGACATTTTATTTAAAAACTAAAATAATATATTCATCTTCGAGTATTTATTATTATTATTATTATTATTTTTATCATTACCATATAGGATTTGCAGGCATACCCCACTTTTAAGTACACAATGGGGTTTATTACTATTGCTGGAAAGTGCAAAATCAGGCTCACTTCTGTATAGAAACCAATCAGCTTCCGGGTTTTATTACCAAAGCTTAAACATGCGGCGTTAGGAGCTCATTGCTTTCTATGCAGAAGGGAGCCTGGTTTTGCACTTTCCAGCTTTAGTAAATAAACTCCATTGTGTACTTAAAAGTGGGGTATGCCTGTATATAGCGCCAACAGTTTGTGCAGCGCTTAACAACATGAGGGCAGACAGTACAGTTACAAAACAATTGAATAAAGGAGGAATCAGAGAGCCCCATTTACCTGGTGATCCTGCCAGCGTGTGCTCAACTTATGTATTTCCTAGAGAAGGCCTTCAATGGTAATTGTCACACCACTGTTGCCATTCAGTTCCACATCATCATGCTGCCTGCCTAGAGAAGTTGTTGGTGACTGAAATATTGCTGACACTGCCTCCAGAGCTATAACAAGCAAGGTTTAGTCCAGATGTTGCTAGGGGTTCCTTGGGCAATGAGCAATTTCTGCCTCTCACATAATTTCCCACTGAGACCATTGATCTGTAAAGGGGCAATTCATCCCAATGACCACAACTTTAAGGAGCATTCTTCCTACTGACCGTCACACTCTATCATGAGTTATAGACATAGTTATATAGCCATAACTGGAAACTAATTTCAAGTGTTGAAAAGGTTTAGAAAGGCTGTTATAGGGGCGTGTCCAAGATGGCGACGGGAGAGGACGTGTAGTGACTGAGCTCCCGCTCTGAGAATCCTTTCTGCCTTATTCCTCGTGTGGATTCTGGGCCACCTATTTGCAAATCCTTCCCTTGTCTCCCGGGGAATGCGCCGAAATAGCAGGGGCTGTCGGACGCGCCGCAACACCGCCGCAGGGCCCACCCCGCCGAAGTCCGGGCCTAAACACACGCCTGGCCCTTTGCGGCCTTCCCCTTCTGTCTGCATGGCGTCCCATCCGGACATCCCGCGGGACGACGCGATCCAGGCCGGTTCGGCGGCGTTTGAGGCACTCATGGCGGCGATCTCCACCTGCCAATCAGCCCTAACGATCAAGATTGACCATGTCCAGGCGGACACAGCGCTCATACGCCGCGACCTGGATGCGTTCAGGGACCGCGTGGCGGAGGCGGAGAGACGGGTCTCGGACCTGGAGGACACCCAGAGGGATCACCACACTGACATCCAGTCCTTGAAGGCCAGGGTGAAGGTCCTGGAACACAGAGCGGAAGACGCCGAGAACAGGAACCGCCGCAATAATCTCCGTGTCCTGGGCCTCCCGGAGGGGGCAGAAGGTACTGATCCTGTGGCCTTCATGGAGCAGATCCTCCCCACTATCCTCCCGGTCGCCCGGTTCTCCCACTATTTCTCTATTGAGAGAGCCCATCGCATACCGGCGACCAGAGGCCCTGTAGGAGCGCCGCCGCGCACCTTTATTTTCAAGTTTCTCCACTACCGCGACAGGGACACTGTTCTCAGGGCTGCGCGTCTGCAAGGAGATCTCAAGTACCAGAACGCCAGGCTCCTGATTTTCCCGGACTACTCGGTGGAGACACAGCGCCAGCGCAAGTCCTTTGACCACGTCCGTGCCATGCTGAGAGAACGGGGGATCAAGTACAGCATGCTCTTCCCTGCCAGGCTCAGAGTTCAAGATGGTGAGAGAGTCCACTTTTTCACTTCCCCGAGAGATGCCGCGGCCTGGGCCGAATCCCTCCCTGGCTGAGAGACCTGTGACTCATCCCTTCTGCAACTTGGTCAACTGACTGTGAGTAACCTATTCAGGGGTCTCCCCCCGGGGTATTGGGGCTTCCTTAGGGTCCTGGCCGGCCCCGCTGCAGCTATGAGGCCTACTGACTGTCCCCACCACAGCTCCCCTGCCTAACTAACAATGCGGAGGCATCCTCCTCTGTCCCTGGGGGGTTGGGAGGGCCGGACCCCATCCTGTCACCTTGTTTGGCTGCCACCTTTCCCCCCCCCCCAGCTGCATCTCCCCAGCAGTGGGCCAGGAGCTATAGCTGATCCTCCTCTCCGTCCCCCTCCACCACCTCCATGTCTCCCATCCTGCTGACTTTTCGATGGAGGGCGCCCCCCCCTTTTTTCTCCTCCCCCTGAAAATTGACTCACATCTGTTTTTCCCCCTTTTATTTTTTATTTTTTATCTTTTTTGACTCCCTGTTGGATGTCCTTGTTGCCAGTACTCAAGAACTGCACCCCCGGGTCTCCGGGTGATCCACACACCTCATCCTCCTGCGGATTCTCAGGACCACTAACTGTATTGACCTACAGTAGCGGGTAGCCGCTCGGACACTGCCCTCATGTCCGGCCTTAGGGCTGGGGTTTGTTTTGGGATACAAGTCCTCCTCCATGTTCGGGGGGTGGGGGGGGGGTGGGGGGGGGTTGGGAAGCCCGGTTGGCGCCCTGTTATGTTTGATTGTTTTATGTTCTATGACAGTACTGTTGATTTCTTGCATATTGATTGCTCTGGAGATGGGCCGACGCCCTTCCCCCGCCCCGGTGATGGGTCGGGTGAATGGTTGGAGGCTCCTGTGTAGCTCTACCCCTGTGGTGATCTGCCTGGTGGTTTGCAATGGCTACTCTTGATGTCCTCTCCTGGAACACACGGGGCCTGAACTCCCCAGTCAAGAGGTCCCTAGTGTTCCAATTTATTAAAAAGCATAGCCCGCATGTTTGTGTGTTGCAGGAGACACATCTGGTGGGTAGCAAAACCCTCAGCCTCAAAAAGCCCTGGGTAGGTCATCACTATCATTCCACCTACTCTAATTATGCCAGGGGGGTTAGTGTTTTAGTGCTCAAATCCCTCCCCTTTAAGCTCCTTGATTTAGTTCTTGACCCAGATGGCAGATTTGTGCTGGTCCATGCTTTGATCTATAACCTCCCCTGGGTACTGGTGGGCCTGTACCTGCCCCCTCCTGCCTCCTTGGCGGTCCTGGGATTACTTGCGGCCAAGTTGGCGCAGTTTCCCTGTGAGAATGTGGTCCTAATGGGTGACTTCAACCTAGTCCCAGACACTGGTATGGACAGGTTCACCTCATCAGGCACCACTCGCCAGGGACTGGCGGAATGGGCTGACACGTACGGGCTCACGGACGTTTGGCGCTGGAGGAACCCGGGGACTCGGGCCTTCACCTGCCACTCAGCTACCCATAAATCCTTCTCCCGAATTGACTTAGCGTATGTGGGGACGGCAGTACTACCCCAGGTGCGTGACATTACTATCCTCCCTCGCGGGATCTCGGATCACGCCCCACTCCTCCTATCACTGACTTTGACGACGGATCCGGCCAGCAACCTCTGGCGCCTCTCCAGGTTCTGGATCTCAGATCCGGAGGTGGAGCCCAAGTTTCATGATACACTCCGATCCTACTGGGCGGAAAACCCGGGTACGGCCGCGGAGAACACGGTGTGGGATGCCTTTAAGGCCTCCTCCCGGGGACAATACCAGTCCCTGATTGCGGGGGTCCGGAGGGAGCGCAGGGCGGAACTCACCAGGGTGGAAGGGGAGGCGGTTCGACAGGAGGCCCTGTATGTCAACACCCGAGACCCGCTACACTACTCCTCCCTGCAATCCCTGACGCGACAGGCAGTCCTCCTTCGGACAGCCTTGACTCAGAAGAAGCTTCTTCATCAGACTCAGCGTATTTTCGAACAGGGGGAGCGGACGGGGAGGCTTTTGGCCTGGCTGTCCAGGGAGCACTCGGGTGCATCTGCCGTGGCCCAGGTGAGGGATGGGGAGGGGACCCTACACTCAACTCCGCAGGAAATCAACCGATGTTTTGCGGAGTATTACCAGCAACTGTACACCTCTAGAGTGAAGTATGACCTCCCGAACCTAGTGACCTATCTGGAGGAGGTGGACATCCCAGTCCTCACGTCCTCTACGGCGCGTAAATTGGACGCGCCATTTCAGCTCGAGGAGATACAGGCCGCCTTAAAAATGATGCAGGGGGGTAAGTCGCCGGGTCCGGATGGGTTCCCGGTTGAATTTTACAAGACTTATGGAGAAGACCTGGCCCCTAGGTTAATATCCCTGTTTGCGTCGGCATCGGATCTGGGTGCACTCCCGGACTCGATGTGTGACGCGGTCATTGTGGTAATCCCCAAGGCCGGTAAAGATCCCACCCTGTGCTCCTCATATCGTCCTATCTCCCTCCTCAATGTTGACGCGAAGCTCTTCGCGAAGATCCTTGCCAATAGGCTTAACACTGTTATTACGGCCCTGGTCCACCCAGACCAGACGGGCTTCATGCCGGGTCGGGGGACCAACATTAACCTTCGTCGCTTACACACTCACCTCGCGGTGGCGTCCCCGGATGGCGCCGGCGTGGTGGCATCGCTCGACGCCGAGAAGGCCTTCGACTCTGTCGAGTGGGGCTACCTCTGGGCGGTTTTGTCACGCTTCGGTTTTGGACCCCGGTTTTTGTCCTGGATACAAATGCTATATGCTCGTCCAAGGGCGCGTATTCGCACCAATGGGACCCTGTCGCCCCCCTTCTTCTTGGAACGGGGGACCAGGCAGGGTTGCCCACTTTCCCCGGCTCTATTTGCCTTGGCCCTGGAACCCCTGGCCGCGCATATCCGACGCGACCCGGGGGTCCGGGGGATCAAGGTGGGATCCCTAGAGGAGAAATTATCACTTTACGCTGACGACGCCCTTCTGTACCTGGCGGATGCGTCTGCTTCGCTCGGTGAGGCACTGTCCCATTTTGAGAAATTTGCATCATTTTCGGGGGTAAGAATTAACTGGGACAAGTCAGTGCTCCTTCCCCTCCACCCATCGCTGTCTCGCTCCGACTCACACACCTCCCTGCGCTGGGTGGATGAGTTCACATATCTGGGGGTTAGAGTGGGCCTCGAGCCGAGGTCATACATGGAGAAAAATGTTCTCCCGACGTTAGAACATCTGTCCGGACGTTGTGCGGTCTGGCGTACCCTTCCCCTCTCGCCGGTCGGACGGGGTAACCTCATAAAGATGGTGATACTCCCCAAGCTACTCTATTTCTTTCGCCAGACCCCTGTTATTATCCCGAAGTCCTTCTTTCGACGACTTGACAGCATAGTGACGGCGTTCATATGGGCGAACAGCCCTCCCCGGGTTGCCAAACGCTTCCTCTATCTCCCCCTGTCCCAGGGGGGTCTGGCCCTCCCAAACTTCCTTGCCTACTACTGGGCGGCGGTCCTGGTGACAGTCCGTTGGTGGTTTTCCCAGACGCGTCAGAACCCAGCGGTGACCCTTGAGGCGGCTATCCTGGGCTCTTACGCTGCTTTATCTAACCTTGTGTTTCGGGGGAGTAGGGCTCATCCAGCGGTCACGGGTCCTATGGCTACTGTGGTTCGGGTGTGGCGGACCTCCAGGGTGCGTATGCTGAAGCCCAATACAATGTCCCCACACACCCCGCTTTGGGGGAACCCTCTCCTTCCTCACCTGGACATGGTCCCCGACCCGGTGGTCTGGGCGCGGCGGGGCATCCTAACCCTCCGGCATATTATGCCGGACGGTGTGGTGATGTCTTTCCGAGACCTAGCCCGTCGCTACAAGGTCCCCTCCTCCCTGGGATTTAGATATGCACAATTGAGACACGCGCTTGCGGCCCAATTCCCGGATCCGGTTGCGCTCGAGTCGGACTCGGTCGAGCGCCTCCTGATTTCGGGTGTTATGGGGAAACCCCTCTCGTCCCTTTACCTGCGCTTTACGGTGGCATACGACGCGGACACAGTGGGAATCCTGGCCAAATGGAACGCTGACATTCCTGATCTGGACGAGGAGATCTGGGAGGAGTGCGTCTCTTCTTTCCTCCCGTCCATGATCGCCTCTAGAGACCGCTTTATCCAACTAAAATTCCTACATAGGGCCTATTACACCCCGCAGAGACTGGCTAAGATCTACCCCTCCAGGAGCTCCTTGTGCACTAGGTGTTCGGGGGATACTGGGTCGTTTATTCATATGGTTTGGTCCTGTCCTAAACTGGAGCCGTACTGGAGAGAGGTGGCAGGTACTCTGTCAAACCACTACGGGGTGGAACTCACGATGGACCCGAAGTTGTTCCTCCTTAGCTACCTGGGTGAGATTGAATGCGACAGATATACCAAACTGGGCATTACCTTTGCCCTGTTCTACGCCAGGAGGGAAATCCTACTCCGTTGGCGGGGCACTGACCTCCCAACTGTGTCCTCCTGGCTGGGAACAATCAACAGAGTCCTCCCATTATATAGATTAACGTATGAAAGCAGAAACTGCCCGGCAAAATTTGACAAGATCTGGTCACACTGGATCGACACATCTAGCTGAGTGACTGATGGGCCCCCTGTGGCGCATCCTATCTGTACAGTGTGGTGGGCGGCTGGTCTCCCCCTCCCCCTCCCTCCTCCCCCTCACTTTCCCCTTGTCCCCCCCTCCCCCCCCCTCTCCCCACCCCCTCCTTCGAGTCGCCCCCCCCCTCTGATCCTCCCTCCCTCGTCCTCCCCTTTTCTGGGGGGCGTGGGTCGGTGGTGCTGGAGGGGGTGCCCTGATGGTTCTCCACCCTACCCTCGCGGGGGGTGGCCTCACGAGTGGCGACTAATATCTACAACTGTGGGGGCAGGGTTGTCTGTGTCTCCTTAGCTTTCTATATCACCGGTTATGTGTGTAATTTATATTTTTCTTTGATATGCTCTGGTACAATCATTCCGTTACCTCTCTAATCTCTGTACTGTCATTGGTTTGTGTGTATGTTTGTTGTTTGTTTGAAAAGACAATAAAAACTTTTTCTGTTAAAAAAAAAAAAAAGAAAGGCTGTTATAGTCTTATGCTGCGTACAGAAGATCGGACATTCCGATAAAAAAAACGTGGATTTTTTTCTGACAGATGTTGGCTCAAACTTGTCTTGCATACACACGGTCACACAAATGTTGTCGGAAATTGTGAATGTCAAGAACATTGTGACGAGCCGAGCCGATAAAAATGAATTTTGATAGTCAGTGCGGCTCTTCTGCTTGATTTCGAGCATGCATGGAATTTTGTGAGTCGGAATTGTGTACACACGCTTAGAATTTCTGTCAAGTTTTGTTGTCGGAAAATTTGAGAACCAGCTCTCAAATGGTTGTTGTCGGAAAATCCGACGGAAAATGTCCGATGGAGCCTATACACGGTCGGATTTTCCCACAACAAGCTTCAATCGAACATTTGTTGTTGAAAATTCAGATTGTGTGTACGCGGAATAACACATGATAGTGGTGATGTATTAATCCTCAGTAGCTCCTCGCACCCGGCGAGCAAAAAGTTGTGGGCAGGTATTGTTATAACTAGGGTTGTCCCGATATCGATACTAGTATTGGTATCGGGACCTATACTGAGCATTTGCGCGAGTACTTGTACTCGCACAAATGCTCCCGATGCTTCACCCGATACATTTTTTTTCAGCTGAGAGGGGGTGGAGAGCGGGCGAAGAGTGGGTGGAGAGGGGGCTGGAGAGCGGGCGGAGAGGGGGCGGAGGGAGGCTGAGAGGAGGCGGAGAGGGGCAGAGAGGGGCAGAGAGTGGGCGGAGAGCAGAGCAGTCTACCAGGATTGGATGGGTGATCTGTCTATCAAAGTGCCCGGACAAGGGGGTGGGGCTATATATGACGAAGCAGCGGGGAACACACAGCTATTGAAATGAAAGCTGTTATGTTTCCCACGTGCTAATCAACTAGACGGATGTGAGGGGGGGCTCTCTCTAGAGACCTACACAAGGCTGCATTTAGGGACATGGCTGCATTTGGGGACACGATTGCATTTGGGGACATGGCTGCATTTGGGGACATGGCTGCATCTGGGGAAACAAGGCTTCATTTGTGGACACATGGCTGCATCTGGGGACACAAGGCTTCATTTGGGGACACATGGACATATTTTAAAAAAAAGTATCGGTAATTGGTATCGTCGAGTACATGAAAAAGAAGTATCGGTATTCGCTATCGTCGAGTACATGAAAAAAAGTATCGGTACTTGTACTCGGTCCTAAAAAAGTGGTATCGGGGCAACCCTAGTTATAACGCTTTGATAAAAAAAAATTGCAGTAAAGAAGTGTCCTTGGAGAATACTTCTTTATTTTAATATGTATTACCTTGGTATCTACTTAAAAAAATATGTGCCCATTAATTGCAGCTACTGTGCCCCATCAATTGCAGCCTCTGTGCCTATCATATGTATGCAGTCTCTGTGCCAATTAATTGCAGCTACTGTGACCCATCAATTGCAGCCTCTGTGCCTATCATATGTATGCAGTCTCTGTGCCCTTTAATTGCAGCTACTGTGACCTATCAATTGCAGCCTCTGGGCCAGATTCTCTAAGAATTCCGGCGGCGTAGCGTAAGCCAGTTACACCACGCCGCCGCATCGTACTAGAGCAAGTGCTTTATTCTCTAAGCACTTGCTCCGTAGGTTTCGCCTGCGTCGCATAAATCGCGCAGCGTAAACCCGCGCAATTCAAATGGTGCGGCTTGTATTTAAATTAAGCGCGCCCCGGCGTCGAATGAACTGCTCCAGCTCACGTTGGAAAGCGTCGTTGAAACCGACGTCAAAACGACGTGATCGACGCTTACGCAATGCCCTATTCGCGAACGAGTTAGTAAAATGACGTAAGCGACGGAAAAAGCCGACGCTGACCCGACGCCATACTTAACATGGCATCCGACGGGACCCGACGGCATCCGACGGTACTTCGTAAGGTTACTCCACATAGAAGCTGGGGTAACCTTACGCGAACAAAAACGACGTACGCGACGACGGGGCGGCGTAAAAGCGATAGAGAATCGGCGTACTACCGCATTTGCATATGCAAATGCAAAAACAACGTAAAGGCCACCTAGTGGCCGGAGTTGTCATTACACCTACTATCCGCAAGTGTAATGGTTTTACACTTGTCGGATGTAGAAGCGTATCTATGCAAAAGTGATGCTTAGCATCACGCGCATAGATACGAGACAAAAAAAACGGCGATATGACGGGGTATCTGAGATACTCCGTCGTAACGCCGCTGAGAATCTGGCCCTCTGTGCCTGCCTATCATATGTATGCAGTCTCTGTGCCCATTAAATGCAGCCTCTGTGCCCCATCAATTGCAGCCACTGTCCCATCATATGCAGCCTCTGTGCCCATGAAATGCAGCCTCTGTGCCCCATCACTTGCAGCCTCTGTGCCCATCATAATATATGCAGCCACTGTGCCCCTGCCCATTCGCTGTCTGACCGGCACTTAAACCATCTTGGTGGCGGGTCAGGCAGCTGGTGACAGCGGTGAGCTGTGGGACGGGTAGCACGGGTCAGACGATGGCTCCTGTGTCCTCCAAGCGTCTCTTCATATCTGCTAGCTAGCCAATGGGATCACCTGTGCCTTCAGCCAATCCGTCTGATTGGCGGAGAGGCGTTTCAGTGCTAGAAAAGCAAATATGTATTTGCATTTTTAACACGCCTGGGTGGCCTGCGAGCACAATGCTCTGGGCTCCAAGTCCACCTTTTTTAAACCTATTAGAGCCTATTGCTCTAATCAGGTGCTTCCAAAAAAAACACCCCTGCCATCTGGAATTCAGGTGTCCGCATCAGAAAAGGAGCCAGACGCCTGAATAGGGGGTGGCCGCTACCGTGTTCATGGAGAGATTCATGCAATGCAATGCAATGCATGAATCTATCCATTTGTCATATAGGGGACAGCGTGACAATAGGGGTGGCGCCCGTGCGCCCTTAATGGACGGGCCGCCCCTGGGGGCCACCCCTGAAGTAAAGTGTAGCTCCACAAGAAAACATATTCTTCAGGACAGTATGCATACATTGCAATGGTTTAAGCAAACTTTAATATGGGGTAATACCTGAGAGAGCTTCTTGCATGGCCTTGATAAAATTGAGCATTACATGGAAAGATCATGTGATAATTACTAGAATAATTGAAGGATGCTGCAGAGCGTAAAATGATAAAGATGCCTGACATTTTACATCAAACTCTGCACCAAGTAAAATAATGAGCCAATCATAGGAGACAAAGAGACTGTGTGGCATTCTGTAGACTACTACCATAATTACAGAAAGACTGATTTTTTTGGACACTTATAGAAAATCATAGCCAGTTATAGAGAAAAATGGTAGTCTTTTTTTTCCATAAAGATACATATATAATATAAACAATGAGCACTTTTGTGTTTGCCCCTATTTATCATGACTTTTTCTACTGTATGTACACAAAAGGCCTATTTCTCTCAAATATTGTTCACAAATCTGTCTAAGCCCAGGTTCACACTGGGCTGCGTGAATGAAGCCGTGTGTGTTCAGCTAAACTGGCACGATTTCACTCCCGCTTGTCTGTCCTGATTTCGGACACGATTTCAGAGACATCTGTGCAGGTTTCTACATAGATTTAAATGTAAATCGTGGCCAGAAATTGCAAAAAGTAGTACAGAAACCACTTTTTGAAATCGGTGCACCGCCGCAGAAGCGGAGTCACACCGATTAGGACGTGCCATTGCCGGCAATTGCCGCGAATCCCGACGATTTGACATGTCAAATCGCATGCCAAAATGCACCAGTGTGAACCAGGGCTTAATCTGTGTTAGAGAGCACTTCTCCTTTGCCGAGATAATCCATCCACCTCACAGGTGTGGCATAACCAGTTGCTGATTAGACAGCAGTAATATTGTACAAGAAAATACATGATTATTGCACAGGTGTGCCTTAGGCCACTCAAAAACCTGCAGTTTTACTGTATTTGGGGGGTCGGGGGTCCGAAAACCAGTCAGTATCTGGTGTGACCACCATTTGCCTCACGCAGTGCAGCACATCTCCTTCGCAGAGTTGATTAGGTTGTTGATTGTGTCCTGTGGAATGTTGGTCCATTCCACTTCAATGGCTGTACAAAGTTGCCTGAAACTCGAACACGCTGTTGTATATGCCGATCGTGAGCATTCCACACATGCTCAATGGGTGAAATGAGGTGAGGGTCGTGGATGAATGGCACAACAATGGGCCTCAGGATCTCATCACGGTATTCAAAATGCCATCAATAAAGTGCACCTGTGTTCATTGTCCATGGCATAATCCTACCCATAGCATAACCCCACCGTGTTTGAAGATTGATATACATCGTGGGACACTTTTTTTTTTTTAATAAAGGAATTGTCAAAAACTGTCTCCTGTAGTTTTTACTTTTTTGACACTTTGGTGAATGCGAGGGGTACAATGTACCCTAAACATTCACAAGGGGGGACGGGATCTGGGGGCCCCCTTGTTAAAGGGGGCTTCCAGATTCTGATAAGCCCACTGCCCGCAGACCCCCACAACCACCAGGCAAGGGTTGTGGGGATGAGGCCCTTTACCCCATCAACATGGGGACAAGGTTCTTTGAGGGGGACCCCCAAAGCACCTTCCCCATGTTGAGGGCAAGTGGCCTGATATGGTTCGGAGGGCGCCCGCTTGTCCTCCTCCTTCTTGGCCTGCCATGGCTGCTTGCTCACATAAGGCTTTGGTATGGATTTTGGGGGGACCCAATGCCATTTTTTCCCATTTTGGCATGGGGTTCCCCTTAAAATACATACCAGACATGAGGAGCCTGGTATGGATTTTGGGGGGACCATCCAAGCCATTTATTTTAAAAATGTTGGCCCGGAGTTCCCCTTAACCACTTTAATACACTGTGTTATTATACTACACTGCCTGCACTGACTGCATATAAAGTCCACACTGAATATCTAGTCTACACTAAATGCAGAGAGTGTATATATATATATATATATATATATATATCTCAGCCCTCAAAAAATCCACTCTCCTGCTCGCATTTTGTGAGTGGATTTTGAGGGCTGGCGAGAAAGGGCTGCCTGGGAGCTGGGGGCGAGTCGGCAGCCTGTGTGAAATGGGAGTCCTTCTCTTTGTGTTCCAATCAAGTAACTTTATCTAGGTTAAAATTATGTCATCAATCTGCTGCAGGAAGGAGGAAGCATTTCCTCAGTCTCCCCTCCTTCACTGATCACATTGCAGCAGTGTAACTTTATAGTAAGTTGCATTGTGAGAACCTGCAGCAGGGGGTGCTCTGTGTCAGAGAACATATGTGAATACAGCCAAGGACTACACAGGCACCAAGATCTTTGGGCCAGCATCTCCAGTGTAGAAAATAGATGCTTAACCTAGATAATGTCTAAACAAAGATGGCTCTGTCCTTCCAGAAATTAAAACAAATCAATGAATTACTGTAATCTCTGTAAAGGATAATAAATATTTGAAAGTGCTCGGCTGGCCATACATGAATCTCGAACCATGTATGGGCAGGCTGAATGTACCAAGTTGGTCAATCAATCAACCTAGGTACAACCAGCATGTTGGATTTTACCTACGAATATCGCTAGTGGCTGCTATAGCTGATATCAATATACACTGTCTTCTCCCAGCTGGGACAGCTTCCCCTGCCCCATGAAGAAGACAATGGCCACAGAAGGAGGGATTCCTTCATCAACACTGTATGGAGACGTATTCTGCCGAGGAAACCGGTCGTGTGTACACTTTTCGCCGAGAAAACCGCCGAGGAACTTGTCGAGCCAAAAAGAGAGTATGTTCTCTATTTCCTCGACGGGCAATGGGAAAATTTGGCTCGACGAGTTTCTCGGTCGTGTGTACGCGGCCTATGTGTTGATAGGTGAATCAAGCAAATTTCTTTCCTGTAACTCATGGTTCGCTCCATGTATGGCCGGCCTTACACCTACATATCACGTAACAATCACTTACTCCACATTAAAAAATCTGATGCTGGGTCCATATTTTTGCTGCCATTGCTTAGAATAGGCATGTTCGCTAAGTGCTTTTAAAATTTAGAAGGGTCAGAGTCAGATTTTTTTTCTTCATTTAGCTTATATTTCTTATAGTCATACAGTGTACAACTTGTTTTCTGTGCAGTAAAGAAACATTTAATTTGCTATGCTATGAGTGTAATCTGAAATTCATTATTTATTTGTATTCTTTATGAACACCTGCTCTTTTCATCGAATCACATTGTATTACATTGCTAGCTTCAGACGCAAAGTTCTTTACATGAACCTATGTGGCATGTTTCCCACTCATTTCCTTCTAATGCAGGAAGAAGCAATCACTGCATTCCGCAATACTGGACGATTTTCAGAGTGGACCATCTCTTTGCCAGATTCCTGATGTGCCAGGTGAGTAATATGCCTGAGCGATGATTATAATTCAGAATGTCTCAAGTCCACTTCAAGTATACTGTTTTTATTACTAGTAGATTGCATCAGGCTGTTGGTTCTTGAACATTAGATCCATATTGGAAACAATCTGGGATTTGGTTTTCCATATTTGAACACAAAATGAATAATACGAAAATATTTAAAAAATAATAATAATGCTTAGTCAGCTTTGGGGGTGAGCTTTGCGTTCACAATAAACATGAGTTTGACTCACACTCATCTTGTTTGCAGTTGAACAAACTAGATATTTTTTGCCAGTTCTCCCACCCGAACCTCTGGCTAATGTTTGTACACAAATTTCAGTTGAAGGTCTGTGATTTAATGGTATGTTCCCCAGTGGCTTCTGTTTGTAAACAAGTTGGGGATCCTGAGTGTGATCAGTAACCAAAAATTGCCTGGCCATATTTGGTTACTGATGTCACCCAGAATCCTTGCAAGTTTATTTACACACAGAAGCTAGCAGGGATTTGTCATTTGTGATGGGAGTAGCGGCAGCTGGAGATCGTTGTGCATAGTAGATCGTTAGAGCAGCAGTTCAACTTCATTGGACAGTGTTCATCGTGGTTGACATGGCTTTGCCTTGCCTGTCACCTTGTCACCATGTTGGACACACACACACTAATAACCAGTTCCGGACTGCTCACATTTACGTGGCAGGGCAGTCAATCGAAATTAAAATAATTAGTCCTGCACTAATGGCATGCAATACCGCATGCGGCCAGAGGCAGGGGGCGCTGGAGAGTCACAAAAACAGCCGGAAACGCCCGAGGACAATTCGGCTGACCTCAGCAAATCCTCAGAAAGACTCCATTCACAAGCTTTTCCAAGGTTTCCTGAGGTCAGCTAAGCTGTCCTTGGGTCTTTCCATGCATTTCCAAATGGTGCCGTTCAACTCTGTTCAGCTCCGGTGCCCCCCACCTCAGGCCAAACGCGGTACTGCACACCGCTTTGGCCTGAATCCTGCTCATTTTGCAAGACAACACTTGCAAACCGAGTAAGGATTTTTAGGAATACAGTGCTCGTATTGCAAAATGCTTGTTAACCGTGTTACTCGCAATCCAAGATTCCACTGTATATTGGAATTTACACAGCTATAGAGGCTATACTTGTAATGGCAGTGATCAGCGACTTATAGTGCTACTGTGATAGTGTGGTAGGCATACTGGCAGGAAGGGACACTAGCTGACTAACTGACACTGACGTCGCTAATGATATTATTACAGCAATCAGTGATAATACTGTAAACTATAAACCGTACTAAGAACACTGGTTGGGAAGGGGTTAACATCAAGGGGAAATCAAGGAACTAACTGTGTGCCTAACAAGTGTAATATGTACTGTTTTTATCTGGCTGCTTTTTCTCCCTGAAGTCAGATTTGGTTTCAGGGAGAAGAAACAGCCAGATCGCTGTCTGTGTATAGAGTTTTCTGTGTTTGGCAACCATAAATCTGTGTTGTGGTATACCACAGCCGATCAGCAGGCTTCAGCGATAAATCATTGGCTGAAATCGGCTGACAAACAGGGTAAGAAGACAGAGACAGGCCATAAAAGGGGCTCTCCTGCCATAGCATGAAATTAATGGACTCTCACCTTTGCAAGGTATGACTGGGCAGTCACACTCTAGAGTAGCTAGTTAGGGGTGGATGCATCGAACTGTGTTTGCACTTAACCTGTTATGCTGCAGAACTTTCAGTAAAGTTTGTTAACTTTTTCCTGAGCCTAGTCTAAGTCACTAAAGGGGTGCATAAGTGTCCTATGACAGATAACACTACACTCATTTTGGTCACTCATTTTGGTCAGTAAAGCACATACAGGGTATGAAGCAGGTCAGTTGCAAGGGGTTAACTCAGCAAGGCAGGGAAGAGTAAAGCATTTGCTAAGGGGTAACCAAGTAAAGTGGAAAAGTTAACAAGTGCACACATTAGGTCTGCTCTATGTGCATGGCTGGACCCCATTCTGATACTGGGAGTGAAGCAGTGTTAATTTTGGCAGCAAATTTCGATTTAGGTTTATTCTTATGCCGTGTACACACGATCATTTTTCAGCATGAAAAAAAAAAAAAAAGTTTTTCGGCATGTAGAAAAACTACGTTTTTCCAACTTTATGATTCAAACGACGTTGCCCAAACACCATCGTTTTTAAAAAATGCTCTAGCAAAGCGTGGTGACGTACAACACGTACGACAGCACTATAAAGGGGAAGTTCCATTCGCCTTTGGGCTGCTTTAGCCGATTCCGCGTTAGTAAAAGACGATTTGCGCTTTTCGGTCTTTAACAGCGTGATGAATGTGCTTACTCCATTATGAACGGTAGTTTTACCAGAACGAGCACTCCCGTCTCATAACTTGTTTTTAACGTAGTTTTAGCCCACACACGGTCATTTTTTACAACCCGAAAAACTACATTGTTTAAAACGTCGTTAAAAAATGCAAAATTTCAGAACCTAAAAATACACACGATCGTTTCAAATTACATTTTTTTAAAACAACGTTTTTTTCATGCCGAAAAATTATCGTGTGTACGCGTCAGTCTTAGGACTAAAATGGCATTTTGGTTTTAGTCCCATTTTAGTCTTCTGCAATTGTTTTAGTTTTAGTCATATTTGGTCGACTAAAGCTTCAGTAGATTTTAGTCGACTAAAATGTCCTACGTTTTAGTCAACTAAAAGCTCCAGTAGATTTTAGTTGACTAAAACTAATTTTAGTCGTCTAAAATCTAATAGGTGTAATTAAATTGTAATGCAATAGTTAACATTCCTCTACAATTTCCAAACTCATTATTAGGGATGAGCCGATGAGTCGCACCAGAACCTGCCAACGGACCGAAAGTTCACGCACACTTTAGAACCCCATTTAAGTCTATGGGACTCGAACGTTCGAAATCAAAAGTGCTTATTTTAAAGGGTAATATGCAAGTTATTGTCCTAAAAAGGGTCTGGGTATCCAGGTCCTGCCCCATGGGACATATATCATGCACAAATAAGTTTTTAAAACTGCAGTTTTTTTGGGAGCAGTGATTTTAATGATGCTTAAAGTGAAAAAAAAGTGAAATATTCCTTTAAATATCATACCTGAGGGGTGTCTATAGTATGCCGGTGAAGTGGCACGTGTTTCCCGTGTTTAGAACTGTCTCTGCACAAAATGCCATTTCTATAGGAAAAAAAATAATTGAAAACTGCTTTTGCATAACCTGGCTTTGGCCAATTATGGCTCTCTTTGCTTAAGGTGCTGTGATTGGCCAAGCATGCGGGTCATAGTGCATAATGTTCGAAATTCGGCGAACGGCTGAACAGATTTCAACTTAGTTTTAGTCTTTTGACTAAAATGCCATTTTAGTTTTAGTTGTGTTTTAGTCATCTCAATTGTTTTAGTTTTAGTCGTGTTATAGTCGACTAAAATAGTAATCATTTAGTTGACTAAAATGTTATAGTCATTTTAGTCGACTAAATTAACACTGGAGTGAAGTAACCAAGTGTAACGGAACTATGTATTTTGCCTGTCCATCTATAATAATCATGCAGTGGTATATTATGAGGTGTGAACATCCTCTCTCTGTATAGATGTAGATTAGAACTGAATCAGCCTGGCTCCTGAAACCTCTCTTTAGTATGCTAATTCACCTCTCTATTCCCAAAGGTTAATTGATCTATTGTGTGTGTGAAAGACCTGTGTTTATCCTTAAGAGATTGTATGTTGTATTCCAAATTGGCAGTATCCGGCCAGTTGTATTGAAATAGCATGTCACTTATGTTCAGAAGAACTGTCAGGCTTTGCGGTGCCGAAATGTTTAGCTACGGATGGGATTATCTGTGATTGAATTGTATTTGAGAAAGGAATGTGGCTTCTTTAGCCTGGTGACAGGGTGTCTAACTTGAGGCCCCCCTGTGGAGGGAGGGGGCGGAGAGTTCCATTGTTCCTTGATTATTCACAAGTTTGTAACTATATATAAACCAAGAAATGTACCATTAAAGTTAGTCTACTTGACCCTTCAAACGTAGCCTGTCTCGTTTATGGAAGGGAATGCGATGGGATTTATTCTGTGCCTCTTACAACTGGACCTAACTCTCCCTTTGACTCTCGTGGATGAGCTTATACTGGACTTACTTATATAGCAACTTGCCAGGGAAAAGGACGTCGCCAACGGCTCATACCCTCTCCCTACATGGGTAGCCGTTACACCAAGGTACGCTGGATTGGTGGAGAGGGCATGGACTTCTAATGCAAACATACAAGTTACAGTGTGTAGTGACATTGGAGAAACTTTTTTTTTTTTTAAGAAACTGTATACTTCTATTGCTGCACACAGCGAAGTCTAACTGCCTTAATGTTAAATTCTTCACATGACCACAGTCTCTGCTTGATTCCCGGGCATTGATGAGCGCACTCCACACAAAAAGGTACCGCCACATGTAGTGCAAGTGACCACATCCACACTGCCAGGCATATAGCCCCAGAACCCCATTGGCTTACAGCTCAGAGGCGTCAGCAAGGATGTGCACGCTCCACACCACTCACATGTTTGTTGAATAGAAGATCCTCAGATGTAGTTATTAATAATTTGTCTGTTATTTGTATGGAAATTACAACTAGAATTTGAGACATATCATTGTTTTTTGTAAGATATTGGAACATTTCTACTTTTCCTGTTACAATAGTTTTTTTTTTGTTTTTTTTTTTAATTCTTGAACATGGCAAATATCTTTGACCAGAAGACTGAATAAAAACATATGTTTTAGAGCTGTCCTTTTGTAAATGAAATCCAAAAAGGCTTGGTTGAATGGTAACTGGGTTGTAGTGATAAATTGAACATCCGAGGGTTAAATTTGGGGTAAGTACATGATTGTATAATGGTAAGCCCCTTTAATATAATATTCCTAAATCACCTCCAATAAAAAAAAAAAATTGATCACCTGTGTGTAGTCAGGGGTTTCAAGTGATTGTAGTATGAATACACATAGAACAGGAAAATTCGTGCAGCAATGGAGTTTTTGTGCTCATATAGAAAATATTACCATAAAGTAAATTCATAAAATTATAAAGTTTATTATATAAATATTAAAATTGTCTATAGCACCATATCCAGTGTTTGAAATGTGAAGTTTTCAAATCTTATTTCAATTCAACATCCACATGTTTAACGTGTTTCGAATGCTTCAAACATCTTCATCAGGAGAACATCTCCAATTTACAAGCCGACCTCAATGCTCTGTCTAATTGGGCGACTATGTGGCAGAAGAGGTTTAATGTTGATAAATGTAAAGTTATGCACTTGGGGGCTAAGAATATGCATGCATCATACATGCTAGGGGGAGTTCAACTGGGGGGATCTGTAGTGGAGAAGGATCTGGGGGTTTTAGTTGATCATAAGCTCAATAATGGCATGCAATGCCAAGCTGCGGTTTTCCAAAGCGAGCAAAGTCTTTTCTTGTATTAAGAGAGGTATGGACTCCAGAGATAGAGATATAATTTTGCCCCTGTAAAAATCATTAGTAAGACCTCATCTGGAATATGCAGTCCAGTTTTGGGCACCAGTTCTCAAAAAGGATATCGGAGAACTGGAGAAAGTGCAGAGAAGGGCAACTAAACTGATAAGAGGCATGGAGGAGCTCAGCTATGAGGAAAGATTAGAAAAACTGAATTTATTCACTCTTGGGAAGAGGAGAATAAGGGGGGATATGATCAACATGTACAAATATATAAGAGGTCCATATAGTGAACTTGGTGTTGAGTTATTCACTTTAAGGTCAACACTGAGGACAAGGGGTCACTCTTTACGTCTGGAGGAAAAGAGATTTCACCTCCAAATATGAAAAGGTTTCTTCACAGTAAGAGCTGTGAAAATGTGTAATAGACTCCCTTGAGAGGTGGTTCTGGCCAGCTCAGTAGATTGCTTTAAGAAGGGCCTGGATTCTTTCCTAAATGCACATAATATAACTGAGTACTAAGTTTTGTAGGTAAAGTTGATCTGGGGTAAATCCGATTGCCTCTCGGGGGATCAGGAAGGAATTTTTCCCCTCCGGTAGAAAATTGGATCATGCTCTGCTGGGGTTTTTTCCTTCCTCTGGATCAACTGTGGGTATGGAGTTGGGTGTATGGGATGTACTGTGTTTTATTCTGTTTGTTTATTTTTTTATGGTTGAACTGGATGGTCTTTTTTCAACCTGACTAACTATGTAACTATGTAACATATTAACAGTATCTGTATAAGAAAACCCAGTAGTGTAAAATCAAAAGTTTTCATATAGTTTGCTGGAATGGAAATTCTCAAATACAGAAGGGGACAGCTGAGGGACAGGACGATAATAGTCAAAAAGGTGTAATAAATCTCCAATATAGTCATTCACTTTTTTACATCACAGGCAAAAAGCTTCAAAGATAAAGAGCAAAATATGTATACAATAATCCAAATCAATTCTGGTCTACAATTCAATCCTGACATCCATAAAGGGGATGCAAAAGCATGCCAGATCCTTGACCACAATAGCAATATATGTCTTCTAGGTAGTTTAATAATCAGCAGATTAAGATACTCCAACTCCAATTGAGAAGAACCACTGAATTGTTTTCTCTACACATCTGAAGATGACAAAACTCGCAAACAATCAATAAAACAATGATGTTATTCTAAGAGATATGAATTAACACATGCAGTATACTCCGAATTCTCTAAGGTTATTAGTGGTGTACCCTAAGGTTTATTGTTGGGTCCCTTACTTTTTAATATATTTATAAATCATATATGGTCTGGGATTAAAAGTACCATTTCAGTCTTTGTAGATGATACCAAGCTATGCAGTGGAATACCATACTTTTAATTGGACAACTGTGTGGCAAATTAAGTATAATGCTGATAAATGTAAAGTTATGCCCTTGGGGCTAAAAATGTGCATGCATTATACATACTAGGGGGAGTACAACTGGTGAAATCCATGGAGAAGGAGCTGGGTGTTGTGGTAGATCATAAGCTCAATAATGGCATGCAATGCCAAGCAGTGGTTTCCAAAGCGAGCAAAAGTATTTATTTTATTAAAAGAGGTATGGACTCCAGGGAGAGAAATATAATTTTGCCCCTTTACAAATCATTAGTAAGACCTCATCTAGAATACGCAGTTCAGTTTTGGCCACCAGTTCTCAAAAAGGATATTGGGGAACTAAAGAAAGTGAAGAGAAGGGCAACCAAACTGATAAGAGGCATGGATCAGCTGAAAAAAAGATTAGCGGAAATGAATGTATTCTCTCTTGAGTAGAAGGGATTAAGGGGGGATAAGATTAAGTGGTCCATATAGTGAACTTGGCTTTAAGGTCATCATCACAGAGGACAAGGGGGTACTCTTTACGTCTTGAGAAAAATAAATTTAATCTCCAAATATGGAAAGGCTTCTTTGACAGAGCTGTGAAAATGTGGAATAGACTCAAGAGCTGGTTCTGGCCAACTCACTAGATTATTTTGAGAAAGGTCTGGATTCTTTCCTAAATGCACATAATATAACAAGGATACCATTATTTATAGGTACATTTGATCCAGAGAATATCCGTTTGCCTCTTGGGGGAATCAGAAAGGAATATTTTCCCCCGCTGGAGCAAATTGGATCAGCTTTATTGGTGTTTTTTGCCTTCCTCTGGATCAACTGTAGGTATTGGATAGTGTATATGAAGGTTTTCTATTGTATTCTGGTCCAGACACATACTCAAACTCAGTAAAAGTAAAGTTTAATTCAGACAGGGATAGAAGTTGCTGTGATGTCTCTCTTTCAACAAAGATGAGACAATCCCTCTTTTCCTTCCTTATAAGCAGTGAGAGTGCTCTCTAGTACAGTGTGATCTCACCTTGCACCCAAATCACACCAATCCAGGGAGAAGGTTCTCACTCTCTACTTCTCACTTGATTGTGGTCAGCTATGGCAGGGATATATTCATTCAGCAGCAGACCAGTCCCTTTCCCACACACCTGATGCTTTAAGAACGTTCCCTCTTTGCCGACCTGTCTACAAACCCTCCTCATCTTTCTTTGTTGCATCGAGTAAACACTGTCCTTCCAGGATCAACTTAGACCCAGGCAAGAAGGTTGCCCCCTGCACTGGAGACACTCCATAGACGATCGTTGCAAATTGGTTTCCTTAAAGATGGCTGCTGCACTTCTGCATTATTGAGTATTCACTTCAAAGCTGTCCACACTGCAGAAGGATAATACATCAGCAAGAAAGGAAAACGTTCCACAGCGTTTATCACCTGCAGTCCAGGTTACAGTAATATGATCAACTCATGACAGAAGAAACCATGCTGCAAACTTTCCTCAGCTCTTTAATAAGAAATTCTATTCAAAATGTTGGATTTTTTTTGGTTCTGTAGTTATAGCTTAACTGGCAGCATAACATGAACATAAAATATTTGACTATAAATCTGTTACTTGCTGTTCTGCATTTTCTCATTTCAACCATCACATTATTTGTAATGATTTTGGAAGACTAGTCTGTTTTAATATTTGTTAACAGCGGGATTTGAGGATTGAAAAATGGCATCAGGATTAACTTGAATTACTAGCTATTCATATTTATGTTTTAATTGGGCTGGCTATTCTGCTTCAATTCATTTCAGTAATAATGCTGTACCTTTTACCATCTTCAAAATAATATATATGTCTATTGGTATTTCTTGGCGCTGAATGATTCCTAGAATAAGAACTGCAAATCAAAAAGTTTATGATAAAAAAGTTTTACTGAAATGTTCCAAGGTAACCTTAAACATATCAATACCACCTCTGACTCAATGTAAATTCTGCCAAGGTTGGACCATATTAAATACTGTACAAGAAACACTGTTTGTGCTTTTTAGTACTTTTTGGAGACATCATTAGATTCAAATGGAGGACTAAAAGAATAATGTAGTGTATTGTGTTGTGTTTTCTCTTTTTATTTCTATACTGAGATTACTTTTAGCCCAACTGGCATAATGTTTTTAAATAAAGTTTGCCAGGCATAGGTAACATTTAACCACTTCAATACTGGGCACTTTCACCCCCTTTCAGCTTTCAGTGCTGTTGCACTTTGAATGACAATTGCACATGCAACACTGTACACATATGAAATTGTTATACTTTTTTGAGAGATATGGAGCTTTATTTTGGTGGTATTTAATCGCCACTGAGGTTTTCTTTATTTTTTGCTAAACAAATAAAATAGACAGAATTTTTTTTTTGTTTCAGTTATTAAAATTTGCAAATAAGTATTGTTTCTCCTTCACTGATGTGTGCTGATGAGGCTGCACTGATGGGTACTGATGGGCTGCACTGATGGGCACTGATGAAGTGGCACTGATGATCAGTGCCCTGATTATCAGTGTACATGTCCCCTGTCACACTTGCCAGTTACCTCTCCTCATGCTGTGACATTGGATACAGCTGATCACATGGTAAATGGCTTCTGTGATTAGCCCTTTACCCCGATTAGTGACTAGCTGTGTTCTAAATACACATCGATCAAAGAGCAGGCCGGATGTAAACTGCAGGGGGCTCAAGAGTGCCGTGGTTTTAGGAGGATGTCCTTGGATGCCCTCCCAGAACTTGACGACCGTGCTGTAGCCAACTTTCGGCTATAGCACAGTAAAGAAGTGGTTAAAAAAGCAACATTTGATGTGGTACTTACCACCTCTGCAAGCAGTCCATCCCCTTTTCAACACAAGAGGTCCCTCTGTATCATGTGAGCAGTCTGAAGACTTTTAGAAAAGGCAAATATAAAGAGAATTAAACACAGCTGTGCCTCATTGATGGCATGTCATATCTACAGGACCAGTGTTAGGCTACAAATTGCATTTCACATGGTTGAAGGGCGGTTGCAGTGTGGCCCTATTCACATAAATGGGTCACGTTTCTCAGCAGTACTACAATATTCCCTTTAATTTGTGGCACTTTTATTTGTGTTGTACTCTGCACCTTGAGTGTTCACGAAAGTGCTTGCCCCACTTCTGGCTCTTCTACAAACCCAGTACATTTATGTTACAGGTTACCTGAACACCTATTACTTCCAAAAGGACTCCACAACTTTATCTGTCAATTTATAAAGGATTATTCAGTTCTTTCAGACCTATGGCTGGATTATCAACTTTCCAGAGACTAACCTCCAGCCCTGACTCCATCTAGAGCACCTGAGTCTGATCTTATACACAGTCCAAGCCAGACTCTTCTTTCCCCAGGAGACTGTTGCTTTCCTAGGGCCTCAAATGAAGACCCTCAGGTCAAAACAGCACTCCTCAATTCACTTCATGAGGGTCCTAGGCTTAATGGTAGCCTCCTTTGAGGCAGTTTCTTTGTCCAATGGCTTTGCTGATGGAAAAAAATGAATGTACAATTGTTAGGTGGGGGCTAGATAGGCTTCTCTAAAGTACTGAGTTTTCAGGGATCGTCTGAAAGTGGATAAAGTAGGAGAAAGTTGGACAGATTGGGGTAGAGCATTCCAGAGGATGGGAAAGGCTCTGGAGCAGTTCTGGTGGCGAGCATGGGATGAGGTGACAAGGGAGATTGAGAGCAGAAGGAGCGAAGAGAACGAATTGGTTGGTATTTTGGGACCAGGTTAGTAATGTAGCTGGGGGCCAGGCTGTGGATGTCTTTGCAAGTTATTGTTAGTATCTTGAATTTTATTTGTTGGTTAAGGGGCAGGCAATGGAGAGATTGGCAGAGGGGTAAAGCAGATGCTGAGCGTCCGTGATGGACTGAAATGGGAGAGTTGTAAGTGACATTGAAGGAGCAGAACCAGTGAAGCATACAGTTACAAAGACCAAAGGAGTGAAGTTTTTTAAGGAGGAGGGGGTGGTCCACTGTGTCAAAGGCAGCAGAGAGGTTCAGGAGAAGTGGTACTGAATAGTGTCCGTTGGTTTTAGCCGTTAGTAGGTAATTTCTGAGTTTTTGAGGAGAGCAGTTTCCCTGGAGTGTTGAGGGCGAAATCTAGACTAATGGGGGTCAAGAAGTTTGTTCATGGTCAGATGGTCACTCAGTCGGTTGTAAACCAGTCTTTCCAGAAGTTTGGAGGAAAAGGGGAGTAAGGAGATGGGGCATAGGTTGTTAAAATTGGTTCGGTCCAGTGAGGGGTTTTAGGCATAGGGGTGACTAGCGCATGTTTTAGAGAGTTTGTGAAGATACCAGAAGAGAGGGTGAGGTTGAAAATGTGAGTTAGAGGGTGTAAAATCGAGTCAGAGGGTAAGCATAGCATTTGTGAGGGAGCATAGTCTAGGAGGCAGGTGGTAAGATGGGTGTTTTATAAAAGTTTAGCAACCTCGTAAAATAATAGGAATCTTGAATTGTAAAATCCCTAAGTTGGAATATGATACAGGACATAGGCCCTCGCTTCTGTGTCTTGATCATTCCTTATTGCTTGCTAAAAATCTAGAGTCTCACTTAGTGGACCCAGTTAAATTTGTTCCCAGTACCCATTGACCTACAGGTAGACTGCGTATAACCCAAGTCCCATATCCTGCACTGTACTTCAGGATAAGGAATTTACAGGTAAATAAAAATTCACATTTTTCCTATTTACACATCTGTTTAAAAATAATGCATTGAGTTACCTTTAATATTTTAACCAGATCCTTATCCACACATGCAGCCTGGGTGGCCAGGAAAGGGAGCGAGCAAGCATGCGCCTTTCAATATTGAGGGACAAAGGCTTGTACCCCACATTAGGTCCCAAAATGATGTGGGGGATATTCAGGGAGACTTAAAGCAAAATCTGAAAACCTCCTTTATATAAACTAAATGGGGTGTTTTCGCATCCGCCAAGCTGATCTTTTAGCTGCAGTGGAAAGTGAATCATTCAATAATATGTAATGCAACCTCACCTGGCCCATTCAGTTGAATGTAAAAGGAATCCAGAGAATGCAAAAGAGCAGAGATGATAGCTGACATCCTTGAAATGGCCATAGCCATATTTGGGCAATGACATTAATCAATGACACTGATACTCTTGGTAAGGTACCCTCCCTATTTTGAGGGCATGTTGTCTAGTAAAGTTCAGGAAGGGGGTGCACACTTGTCTGGCCATTTAGGCTGCATTCTCTTATGAGGATTTAGTATGAATTTTATAAATCTATAACAGGCTTAATTGTTTTGTCATTCTTGCTATTGGATGTACTACAGATAAAGGAACGTTTACAGTTTAGGAAAAAAAAAAGTTGCAGATAATTTTTTATTTCCCTTATGGCTTTTTTCTTTAAAAAAAATAAAATGTCATGGGGACCATTCCCAGAGATCTTCCAAAATGCACACATTAAAGGGAATTTAGTTTAAATGGACTTTCTTTTCTTTGTACTGTTGTTTTTCTTCTGTACTATACTGTTTACATCTTACATTGGGTCCCAATTAACAGGCAGGTTTGGGGAAAACTGGCACAAAATGTGTATTTTTTTTATTTAGCTGTATATTTCTTACAATTACCATGACCTACCAGCTACCATGAGCAGAGCAGCCCAAAACAAATTCTCCTACTCCTGACAATTGCAGCAATATCACATATGTGCTTATTATTTATTGTCTGTACCCCTAGTAGGGCTTAGAAACACAAATCGATACTGAAACTGACTTTTAACCCTGATCGTCACTCTGAACATGATCTTTGATCCTAACCCTAATCTTGACACTAACCTAAATCAAACCCTGGTCTACCAATTTTTTTTACACACTTTTTTTATTCACAATCTTCTCCTCTAGCAAGGAGAAAAAGATACAATATATATTTTTTCTCCATTCAAAGGGAGAAAGAAATAGGAGTGGGTTGTACAGTGACTGATCACTGTGATCAGTCATTGTGTTCTGCCAGCTGGGAAGGTTCCCCCTGCCACCAATCCCTCGCCTGCCAGCAGAAGACAATAGCAAAAGAAAATCAAATCATCTAAGGGCTGTCTAAAAATCCAGGAAGTAATTTGTGAGGCTGTGAATTTAGGTGGGTAGCGGTTTTCACTGACATTGCTTAAAGGTATTAGAAGATATTGGTTGACTGTATTTGCTGTCATCTTTTTTAAACTTTTATATCCATTTTAAGTGGATTGGTCCTTTTATGCCGCATACACACGATCAGAATTTCCGATGGAAAAGTCAGATGGACTTCTTCCATAGAAATTTCTGACAGAGAAATTCCATCAGAGTTTAAATATAGAACATGTTCTATTTTACTCCGGTGGAATTTGTCGGAATTCTAAAATGCTTTTGGCCGGGCAAAAGCCTGATCGTGTGTACGCGGCATCACAGTAGTCCTGCAAAATGCTGCTGTCGAAGTTGCTATCAACTTTAAAACGTCAACTGTACATGTAGTATACCCACTAAATGAAGTTAGGGTTAATGATTCAATGGACAGAGATCAAAAACAGCTGGGAATAAAGTACACTCTACTGTTTGCTTTGGTTCCATGTTAAGCAGCAAATCTTAAGGAATAAAACACACTCTCCTGTTTGCTTTGGTTCCATGCTACCTAGCATAACCTAAAAGCTCTGTTAAGTGTCTCCAATTGTAACATTATGCTTTGCTGAAAGAGCTTAAAAAGCAAACATAACAGTGTCATGTTTGCACATTATGCAGGTGTCCAGTATTTGTATGTTCACTACAAATGCTTCTAAACATATAAAAAAATATTTTAATAAGTCACCAAAAAATATATTTAGGGATGACAATTTTTTCAGAAAGATATTTATATTTGACTTGCGTTTTTTTTTTGTTTTTTTTATGACTAATACATGTATGGACAGCCAGCCATACTGCTTCTTTTGTGGTTATCTGGTCTGGAGACATCATTTATGTGATGCTTGACATCAGCAACTATTTTCTTTTGACAACATGGTTAGAATTTTCAAATTGTGTAATGATAGATCAGCATTTTAGAACTGCTTACACCCACATTTTGGTTTAGGGCTCAACTTAAGATCTTGGACTCACTTCCAGTGAGACCAAGGTGTTGATGTTGTTGGAATATGTTGCAAAAAAAAATGTTTTAAGGAATATGCATATAGTTGAGCCAAAGTTAGCAGTGTGCCTTCATTCATATATTATATGATGTGTGACAGTGCAGTCATCTGGGATGGGGTATGTCACCCATGATTTTCAACCAGACAGGTTGAGGGACTCCCGGTTGTTTTGGAGGAATCCGTTTTGTCATTTTCCTCTGTGGTTTGTAAAATCCAGTTGGGGACCTGGAGCCCGGAGATTTCTTAGCAATCTGGGTGGAAGGAAATCTCCAGTCCTGGGACCCAGATTTGGGAATGGCAGGACAATAATTGTACAGGTGGGTTCTGGGCTAATAGTAGAGTCAGGACCCTGGTTCTGGGCTTCCACCTCCTAAGGAGTCCAGGTGTGCAAGAAAGACGTGTTCATTTCTGCATGGTGCAATCAGACAGAGGCCCCAAAGTCTGTGTGCTGGAGCAGCAATGAGGCTGTGAAAGATAGTACCAGCAAAGGTATAGAGTGTGTACCAAACAGGGACACTGTTACAGGGTCAAGAGGACCAATGCCAAAACTTGAGCAGCAGTGCTGACCAGAGAGTCAGATGGCTTGGTATTTTTTGTTAACATTGTTACTGTGTAAAGTTGGGGCCCTTGGGTGGGAGTCCTGGATGGTCTGTTTGTTTTTGTTTAACCACTACAGCCCCAGAAGGATTTACCCCCTTAATGACCAGGCCATGTTTTGCGATACGGCACTGCGTCACTTTAACTGACAAATGCACGGTTGTGCGACGTTGTACCCAAACAACATTTTTCCCCCACAAATAGAGCTTTTCTTTTGGTGGTAGTTGATCACCTCTGTGGTTTTTATTTTTGCACTATAAACAATTTTGAAAAAAAACAATATATTTTTTTTTTTTGCTATAATAAATATCTCCCCCTACAAAAAAATACTCTGTACTCTCCTGACAGAACGGGGATCTGCTTGGTTTACAATGGCAGATCCTTGTTCTGCCTCTCTGTGGAGTGATCATGGGTGGCTGGCAGACATTGTGGCTACCAGCCATGTGCATCACCCTGGTGCCGTGTTGCGTCAGCGGGCATGCGCTCGCTGTATCTATCACCTGTACGGCGATTCGAGCAATAGAGCTGCCCTGCAGCAGTTATACTGTTCGGCAAGTGGTTAATAAAAGTGGGCCAACAAGCCCTTAAGGGGCAGAACTGGCCCTTCTCACTGGTAAGCTCTATACTTTAGCTAAATAACACCCAAACATCACAGATGATTGGGTTGAGCAGAACATCAGTACACAAAACTGTAGGTAGGAGTTCATCAAATGTTTTACAGAGCACAGGAATGATGACAAGAAGCCACTGATTCATTATCATTAGAGATAGGCTAAACTACCACCTGCTCGGTTTGCGCTAGAACTCTCAAAGATCAAAGATTGCAAAAAATTGGAGCCAAATAACAAACCCCATTGAAGTCTATGAGACCTGAACTGGAAAAATCAAAAGTGCCCATTTTGAGGGCTTAGATGCAAGTTATTGGGCATACAAAGGGTATGGGGGTCAGGGTACTGCCCTGGGGCACATGTATTAATGAAGACAATTTTGTAAAAAACATAATACTAAATAAGCAGTGATTAACTGACGCTTAAAGTGAAAAAATAGTGACTGGGGGTGCCCTTAGTTTGCCTGTACCGTGTTTAGAGCCTGCTGCAGCAAAAATTACATTCATATAGCTAATAAAAAAAAATCCTTGCAAGCTTTTTTATTTTATAAACAATGGCTTGGGGAGTCAGTCTGTATGATGAGGCCACCATTTTTGCATCCCTTCACACCATAACTCTATAGAGGTACTCTTGATTAACAAAGGAATTAGCCTTGCTGTCAAAATGTTTAATGATATGCACCCGTCAAACGGGTATAGAAAAATTGGTCCTTGGGTGTTAATTGTGCCCATGAAACCCAGACCAAAACATTTCTTCATGATAAAATCAACACCCACAAAGCTAGGCAGCCTAGACAGTATTGCACAGATTCCACATCCCAAAAACACTTAATCAGCAACATCACCATCAGGGGCTTAATAGCTGCTGCTAATCCAGAAATGATTAATTTTGACAAATGCCAGTCGGTCAATGGAGTCTGTGGACAGACGCACTCTTTTATCTGTCACAAAACCTCCAGCAGCACTAAATGTCTGTTTATTCATTCCCCCTGCTGCCTATTTTAAGGTTAGTCTTCGCCACCATCTTCTCGCCCATCTAACGCCCGGGGGGGGGGGGGGGGGTCATTGGTGTGCTTGCCTCAATTGCTGCCTTCCCATCTTCTGTTCGCCTCCCCTTGGGTTTCTTGCAGCCTTCCTGTCTGTCCGGGGGGGGGGGGGAGGTGAATGGTATTAGTTTGCCACCACCACTGCTGCCAAGCATGACCCAGTGAAGTGCAACCTTGTGCAGTACAGCAAATGAGGGGTTAAAGCAGGCAGCGTTGTGTTGCTTTCTTACCACCTGCTTAAACCCCTTTGACTTTGCAGAAGCATGCAGTTGCGGGGCACTTCCAAAGAGGCCCCATTTACTTGAATGGGTTGTTGTTGGCAGGTGGTAGCACCCACCAAATGCACCAAGGGGCTTAATTCTTGCAGCAGCATGTGTACATCTTTGGCTGCTGCCTCAGCAGCTAAAAGGTGGTAGGTGTTGGGGGTAGTAAAACTGCAACTCAACCACAGGGTTTTACCAACCCTACCTAACGTTACATGTGAACGAGCACTAATGCCGCGTACACACGATCATTTTTTGTGATGAAAAAAACGACGTTTCAAGTGATGAAACAAAACGACGTTTTTCAAACTTCATTTTCCAAAAAGACGTTGCATACACACCATCGTTTTTCCAAAATGCTCTAGCAAAGCGTGGTGACGTAAGACACGTTCGACGGCACTCTGTTCCATTGAAGCTCCGTCTCATAACTTGTCTCTGAGCATGCGCGGCTTTAAAAACATCGTTTTGCCCACACACCATGACTTTTTATGACACAAAAAACAACGTTTTGAAAAATGACACAAAAAATTCAAGCATGTTGGAATTTTTTTTTGGTCGTTTTTTTAAGACAAAAAACGACGTTTTGCTCACACACAATCAATTTAAATGACGTTTCAAAAATTGACGTTTTTTTTCATCGCAAAAAAACGACCGTGTGTACGCGGCATGAGGGTACTGCTGCTGAATGCACCTAAGGGCTCATTCACAAGTGTAGCAGGCTCTGAAAAGCAATACAAGTGTGTTTGACAGGTGGTGAGGAGGCCAATCAGGGCTTCCAATGCACTGTGTGGCATTTAAGGGACTTTTTTTTTTTATTATTATTTTTATTGCAAGTTTTAAAGACAAACAAGACACATACAACTTAAGTGCTTACAGTACCCATGAAAACCGACAGTGCATCATTACAATTCTTTTTTTTTTTAAAGTCAGCAGCTACTAACAGTGTAGCTGCTGACTTTGAATAAGGGCACTTACAGTACCTGTCCTACTTGCCGTGCTGATGGCCCCCCTGATGCCGATCCTCGATCCTCGCAGCTCCAGGCGCCGCCATCCACAGTAAGGGGAACAGGCAGTGAAACCGTGCGGCTTCACTGCCCGTTTCCTACTGCGCATGTGCAAGCAGCGCGATGCTTTGTGAATGGTCCGGCTGCTTTCTGGGATACACACAGTTCCCAGAATGCAGCGCGCCCCATTCACAAGAAGACACCGAGTGTAGGAAGAGGAAGAGAATACACTGCGGAAGATAAGGGGCAGATTCGGGACTTCCGCATAGCAACAGCTATTCAGGGTAAGTAATTTTTATTTATTTTTTTCCATTTAATTTTTTAAACATTTTTTTTTAGGTTTTTGGAATAACATTTTTTTCCAGGGTGGAACTCCTTTTTAACCCCCGGACCAAAATGCAGCTAAAGGACCAGGCCCCTTTTTGCAAATTGGCACTGCGTCAATTTAACTGACAATTGCGCGGTCGCGCGACGTGGCTCCCAAACAAAATTGGCATCCTTTTTTTCCCACAAATAGAGCTTTCTTTTGGTGGTATTTGATCACCTCTGCGTTTTTATTTTTTGCGCTATAAACAAAAATAAAGCGACAATTTTGAAAAAAATGTATAAAAAAATATGTTTTTCTCAGTTTAGGCCGATACGTATTCTTCTACCTATTTTTGGTAAAAAAAATCGCAATAAGCGTTTATCGGTTGGTTTGCGCTAAATTTATAGCGTTGAAAATAGGGGATAGTTTTATTGCATTGGGACAGTTGGAGGTAACGAAAATTATATTGTGCAGGTATATTATAGAAGGAGGATAGCTGTGATAAGGGTAATAGGGAGTTCTGTGATACAATATGACAAAATAGTTTGACACCATACTTGGTCCATGCGTAGGGGTCTGGTAGTTTATAAAGATGGGGAAGGCTAGGGTTCAGCCAGATCGGGGAATTCGGGGAAACCTCAGAGTGTTTGCATTTCTAGTCCTGCTCGCCAAGCCCGCAGGGTGGTAAGCATGGAGGGGGTCAGGGAATAAGGGGCACGAGGGCCCCTGTAAATCATAAATTGGAGGGCTTCTATTGAACCAACCACCGTAGCCTCCAGCTCAGTGGATGAGTTTGTTCTGTCTGGGAGTAGCCACCAGGCCACAGTCACCAGCTGCACAGCCAGGAAGTATTTGTAACAGTCCGGGAATGCCATGCCACCCTGTGTCCTCGGCCTCATTAAGGTAGACAGTCTGTATCTGGGCAGTAAGGGACACCATAGAAAGGAGGAGAAAATTTGGTTGAGTTTTTTAAAGGACTTAGGCACCCATTGCGGGGAATGGCAGAAGAGGTAGACACATTTTGGAAAGATTTTCATTTTGAGGAGGTTGACTCGCCCCCAGACTGACAGGGGCAAGTTACTCCAGGATTTGAGTCTTGTCTGGGTGTCAAGAAGCACTGGGGTAAGGTTTAATGAAATAAAATCTGAAACTTGGGTGGAGACACGAACCCCTAAATATTTAAAGGAATCCACCCATTGAAGGGGGAGATCAGGGGGATGCAACCCTAGCCTCCTGATCGATCAGCAATAAAAGAGGCTTGGACCAGTTAACCCTGAGTCCTGTGACTGCAGTGAAAGTTTCTAGAACTGTCAATGCACCCTGCAACGATGGACCGGCGTCATTTAGGAAAAGCAACATGTCGTCCGCGTACAAGGCTACCCTCTCCTCCAGCAAGCCAATACGAAGGCCCTTAATGTGTGGTGAATTGCGCAGTGCTTCTGCCTCCGGTTCAATAGCCAGAGCAAATAATGACGGAGAGAGAGGGCAGCCCTGCCTGGTCCCCCTGAAGAGCCTGAAAGCGACAGACAGTCCGCCACTCAAGCGCACCGAGGAGGTAGGACACTTATAGATCACCTGAAGCCATTTATTAAACAGCAAAGGGAATCCCATTCTGCATAGTGTTTCCCAGAGGAAGGGCCACTCAACCGTATCAAAGGCCTTTTCTATGTCAAGTGAGGCCACCGCCTGCGTTCCCATGTTAAGGTGTTGGGTATGTATGTTGGTGAACAACCTTCGAAGATTAACATCCGTGGACCTACGGGGCATGAAACCAGTTTGATCTGGGTCTATCACCGAGGGCAACAAGGAGTATAACCGAAGGGCCAGGAGCTTAGTTAAGATTTTTAGATCGTTATTTAGGAGCGCTATGGGCCGGTAGGATGCACAAGACGTGGGGCTCCTGGGGGACTTATATATTAGTGTCAGGTATGCATGATACATGGATTCCGGCAGTCTACCATCAGCCAAACATGTGGTGTATAATTGGGCCAATAGAGGTGCTAACAAGTCTCCATGTGTCTTATAAAAGTCAATCGGGAGTCCGTCCGGCCCTGGCGCCTTGCCAGAGGAAAAGGACTGGATGGCTTTTTGAACCTCAAATGCCGTGAACGGTTGTACCAAAGTCTCTCGCTCCTGGTCGGACAGCCAGCCAAGGGCCAACGAGTCCAACAGGTCACGCAATGCCTCTGGCTGAAAATCAGAGGGTAGAGCGGAGGTATACAGAGTCTCATAGAAAGTATTGAAAGTTTGAAAGATCTCCACCAAACCCACCACCTGGGCCCAGGCGGACAGGTCTACACAATGATTTTGAGATGGAACAGGTCTGTCTAAGTCTGGAGACATGGTGGCATTAAAGTCGCCCATAATTAGTATCTTTCCCGAGCAAAAGGGTGCGATCTTCTCTAAAACAACATACAATATTGTAAGCGAGAACGGGGGAGGAATGTACAGGTTGATAACAATATACCGTTGAGACTAAAGCGAGAAAACCACTATGGCAAATTTTCCCTGAGGGTCTGTACATATCTCCTCAATCACACAGGGAAAACCTCTGTGAACGAGTACCGAAACCTCCCTGGCATAAGTGGAGTATGTGGCATGTACCGCCCGCTGTATCCATGGTCTTTTTAAAGTTAGAATTTTGCTGCCTGTGAGGTGGGTCTCCTGAAGGAGAATGAGCTGAGGGGAGTGAGATTTTAGATATTGGAATAGAAGGGCTCTCTTAAATTTAGAGTTAAGACCTCGGACGTTCCATGAGAGGACGGTAAAGGAGTCAGGAATTTGATTAGCCATTAGGCATACACGGAGTCAATAGGCGAGGATATAGGGGAGGGCGTACCCAAAAACAACCCAAGAGCAGCATAATCCATGAAACATTGCACCAGGTACCACCAGCACTTAAACATACTATAAACCAGTAACAAAAAAAGAAGATAAGAGAAAAAAAAAGAAATCTAAAACTAGAGTGCAACAACCCAGGCACGAGGTGCCTTTCCTACTATATTCCAATTTAAGGAACTTTTAAGAGATTTGAAGTGACTTTGAAGCAACTTCAGGGAATGCCTGGGTAATGCCTCCCTTAACGTCAGATCCAAATCACATCAATTAAGATAAGGACCCAACTTGGAGGCAACTTCTATTAAAGTCTAAGGCCCCATACACACGAGCGGACAGATTTGTTTAAATCTGTCCGTCCGACAGATTTAAACAAATCTGTCTGCTGGGATTTTGGTTTGCTCGCGTGTACACACGAGCAAACCAAAATCCCCGGCAGCAGAGAGCGCGCTGACGTGTCGGTGACGTGGCGGTGACGTTGACGCCGCCACGTCATCGCACCAGGAAGTAAAACACTTCCGCGCATGCGCCGAATCCATTCGGCGGCGGTGCGGCGGCGGAGCGGGACGACATGTCTGCTGGTAAGTGTACTAACCAGCAGACATGTCGGGCGGACAGATTCCCACCCGATAGATTTCAAAGCATGCTTTGAAATCTGTCGGGTGGACAAATCTGTCCGCTAGCCCATACACACGATTGGAGATGTCTGCTGAAACGGTCCATCGGACCGTTTTCAGCGGACAAATGCGATCGTGTGTACGAGGCCTAAGGGCCAGATTCACTAACAGTTACGCCGGCATATCATTTATAAGCTGGCATAACTCAGAATTTGCGCCGGCGTATCTTGTTTTCTGTATTCAGAAAATGAGATACGCCGGGTTGCAGCTAAGATACGAGTGGCGTAATTGTATTACGCTGTCGTATCTTAACTGCAATTTTAAAATGGCCGCTAGGGGCGTTCCCGCTGATTTACGCCGAGAATATGTAAATCAGCGAGATACGCCAATTCCCGAACGTACACCCGCCCGACGCAGTGACTTTTTGCCGTTTCCGTAAGGGGTTTCCCGGCGTAAAGATAAAGCACCAAAAAGCAGGCGCATTCTATGTTAAGTATGGACGTCGTGACCGCGTTGAATTTGAAAATGTTTACGTCGTTTGCGTAACTCGTCCGTGAATGGGGATTGACGTCATTGACGTTCACGTCGATAACACCGTCATAATTTCGAGCATGTGCACTGGGATACATTGACGGCCGGCGCATGTGCAGTACGCTTGGCGCGGGATCGCACCTATTTTAAATACTACACGCCCCCTACATGCCAAATTTGAATTACGCCGGCCCATTTACGATACGCCACCGCAACTTTAGGAGCAAGTGCTTTGTGAATACAGCACTTGCGTGTAAAGTTGCGAGGCGTAACGTAAATGAGAAACGTTACGCTGGCAAAAAGAACCGCTCGCCATCCTGAATCTGGCCCTAAGGGCACAAGTCGGATAGAGGTCGCCTTCAAGTAGTACAGGAACCTTTCCTAAAGGCAGAGCGACTTTAGTATTGCTAATTAAGACAGCTCTTATTGATTAAAATGGGATTACACATGTCACGCTTGGGGTCTCACAAATTGGATCCCAATTCTCAGCAGTGTGAACTGAGCCTTAAGCCTCATACACACGATAGGATTTTCAGCAAATAATTGTTGGCCAACAAACATGAAACTACGCAGTTTTCAGCTCTCTAGCACCACCCTTTGGGCAACTTCTGCTATTGTTGTGTTTTGTGAGAATCGCTTCTGAGCATCGTGTTTGTACTTTGAACTTTTGTCAGATGGACTTGTGTTCACACGATCGGAAAATTTGACAACACACAATTGTTGGAGGAAAATTTTAAAGCATGCTGTCCAACATTTGTCCGTGGACAATCCGACAACAATTGTTCGATGGAGCATACAAACAGTTGGATTTTCTGAAAACAGCCTGTCATCACACAATTCCCGTCGTAAAATCCGATCGCGTGTATAAGGCTTTAGAGTGTGGAAGCGTTATAATCTTTGTCGAGTTTGTTTTGCTGACTGTATCCTTATTTTTGAGATTATCTCATTACTTTTACCACATGCAGGGGTGACCAAAACATAAAGGCCCGGATTCACAAAGCACTTACGCCGATGTATCTCGAAATACGCCGCGTATGTGCAAATATGCACCGTCGTATCTGTGCGCCATGCCCACAAAACTAGATACACCTGAAAATAGGCTTAATTTGTCCAACGTAACTTGCCTACGCCGGCGTATCGTGGGCGCATATTTACGCTGGATGCATCTGGCGCACCCATTGATTTTGTATTCAAATATGCAAATGAGGGAGATACGGCGATTCACGATTGTACTTGCGCCCCAAAGGTGGCTACGCGCGCAAGTTGTACTTTGGACTCAAAGTTATTACCCATAAAGCAGGTGTAACTCAGCAACAGACATGCACAGGTCAGCTGGAGAGCAGCTGCAGCAGCACCGTTACGGACGAGCTAAGAAACCAAACTTGCAGGACAACACATCTGTTTGCCAACATGCCAGGGACAGCCATGGTCATAGCACTACTGTGTCCACAGGGACGTAGGAGGGCACGGGAGAGGATATACCAAACGCGCATTAACGTCTTTGGCATGGGGGAATCAGAAGTGTATCGCATCTTCAGATTCAGCCCTGATGCCATCCAGGAAATAGCCACTGCCCTGCATGATGAAATCACCAGCCAGACAGGACGCTCACATGCAGTGCAGCCACTAGTCAAGGTCCTGGCAACACTCCATTTCCTTGCCAGTGGATTGTTTCAACGTACAAGTGGAGTCGTGTCTGGGATGTCACAATCCACCATGAGCAGATGTGTTCACCAGGTTGTCCCCACAATCCTCACACGCATGTCCCACCACATCATCAAACCCACCCATGAGCATCTGCGGCAGAAGGCAATGCAGGATTTCTACAGAATTGCCGGATTCCCACGCACTGTTGGGGCCATTGATTGCGCACATGTGACACTACGGCCCCCCCGTGCCACAGAGCACATATACCGCAATCGTAAGCAATGGCAT
Source organism: Rana kukunoris (assembly GCA_029574335.1). NCBI lineage: Eukaryota > Metazoa > Chordata > Amphibia > Anura > Ranidae > Rana > Rana kukunoris. The sequence continues at coordinate 512,804,887 of CM056049.1, forward strand.
TCCATCAACGTACAGGTGATAGCCGATGCCCAATGCCACATATGGCACGTCCGTGCCAAACACCCAGGGGCCAGCCATGACAGCTACATACAGGGAGTGCAGAATTATTAGGCAAATTAGTATTTTGACCACATCATCCTCTTTATGCATGTTGTCTTACTCCAAGCTGTATAGGCTCGAAAGCCTACTACCAATTAAGCATATTAGGTGATGTGCATCTCTGTAATGAGAAGGGGTGTGGTCTAATGACATCAACACCCTATATCAGGTGTGCATAATTATTGGGCAACTTCCTTTCCTTTGGCAAAATGGGTCAAAAGAAGGACTTGACAGGCTCAGAAAAGTCAAAAATAGTGAGATATCTTGCAGAGGGATGCAGCACTCTTAAAATTGCAAAGCTTCTGAAGCGTGATCATCGAACAATCAAGCGTTTCATTCAAAATAGTCAACAGGGTCGCAAGAAGCATGTGGAAAAACCAAGGCGCAAAATAACTGCCCATGAACTGAGAAAAGTCATACGTGCAGCTGCCAAGATGCCACTTGCCACCAGTTTGGCCATATTTCAGAGCTGCAACATCACTGGAGTGCCCAAAAGCACAAGGTGTGCAATACTCAGAGACATGGCCAAGGTAAGAAAGGCTGAAAGACGACCACCACTGAACAAGACACACAAGCTGAAACGTCAAGACTGGGCCAAGAAATACCTCAAGAATGATTTTTCTAAGGTTTTATGGACTGATGAAATGAGAGTGAGTCTTGATGGGCCAGATGGATGGGCCCGTGGCTGGATTGGTAAAGGACAGAGAGCTCCAGTCCGACTCAGACGCCAGCAAGGTGGAGGTGGAGTACTGGTTTGGGCTGGTATCATCAAAGATGAGCTTGTGGGGCCTTTTCGGGTTGAGGATGGAGTCAAGCTCAACTCCCAGTCCTACTGCCAGTTTCTGGAAGACACCTTCTTCAAGCAGTGGTACAGGAAGAAGTCTGCATCCTTCAAAAAAAAAAAACGATTTTCATGCAGGACAATGCTCCATCACACGTGTCCAAGTACTCCACAGCGTGGCTGGCAAAAAGGGTATAAAAGAAGAAAAACTAATGACATGGCCTCCTTGTTCACCTGATCTGAACCCCATTGAGAACCTGTGGTCCATCATCAAATGTGAGATTTACAAGGAGGGAAAACAGTACACCTCTCTGAACAGTGTCTGGGAGGCTGTGGTTGCTGCTGCACGCAATGTTGATAGTGAACAGATCAAAACACTGACAGAATCCATGGATGGCAGGCTGCATGAGTGTCCTTGCAAAGAAAGGTGGCTATATTGGTCACTGATTTGTTTTTGTTTTGTTTTTGAATGTCAGAAATGTATATTTGTGAATGTTGAGATGTTATATTGGTTTCACTGGTAAAAATAAATAATTGAAATGGGTACATATTTGTTTTTTGTTAAGTTGCCTAATAATTATGCACAGTAATAGTCACCTGCACACACAGATATCCCCCTAAAATAGCTAAAATTAAAAACAAACTAAAAACTACTTCCAAAAATATTCAGCTTTGATATTAATGAGTTTTTTGGGTCCATTGAGAACATGGTTGTTGTTCAATAATAAAATTAATCCTCAAAAATACAACTTGCCTAATAATTCTGCACTCCCTGTATACCGTCAAAGCACCATCCCAACAGAATTCGAACAGAACGTGTACAGGGAAAGCTGGCTGGTTGGTGAGTGACATGGGTGTCAGGCATGACTGTCCGACCCCATAATGCAGACATCACAAGGGGCACATGCATGGCTAATAGGGATGGGCTTCACGTTCGATACATTGTCTGTTCTTACGTTCGACGAAATTCGAACAAAAGCGGTCGTTCGCGCCAAATTCGAGTGATGCAAAACGGCCCATAATTCACAGCGCCATTGCGCGCTGATGATTGGCCAAGCATGCTGTATGTCCCGCATGCTTGGCCAATCACAGCGAGCAAAAAACAAAGAGCCATAATTGGCCAAAGCCTGGGTGGCTTTGGCCAATTATGGCTCAGGGCTTTAGTACACACCCCACACTATATAAGGCCGCCTGCTGGGCGGCCTTGTGTAGTGTGTTCCGGCTTGTTAGTGAAAGCAGTCAGAGAGACAGAGAGATTGTCTTTTATATACTGTAGCTAGATAGAGCAGGCAGGCAGACTAGTCAGTTTAGCTTAATTTACAGTGTGTAGAGGATATATATATACATCCCTAGGAGTTGTACATATACTTATACACTGTATAGCTTAAATAGATCAGTTCTTCCTAATTCACTGTCAGGCAGGTGATTGTGCTATTTAAAGACGTTATCACAGGTATAGACACCCAGCAGGTACAATATTTAAAGGATTTTTTATTTATTTTTGTTTAAGCATTAATAAAATCACTGCTCCTGGAGCAGTGATTTTAATGATGCTTAACCTAAAAAAAAAAAAAAAAATGAAAAATTCCTTTAAATATTGTACCTGCTGGGTGTCTATAGTTTGCCTGTGAAAACGTCTTTGAGAACCTGGGTCTTGAGCCTGAGGGAACATGTATCAATGAAAAAAAAAGTTTTAAAAACTGTAATTTTTTCAGGAGTCCTGTTTTTTAAACTTTTTTCCATTGATACATGTTCCCTGGGGCAAGACCCGGGTTCTCAAAGACGTTTTCCAACAATAACTTGAATATTGGTCTTTAAAATGATCGTTTTTGAATTCGAACGTTCGAGTCCCATAGACTTCAATGGGGTTCTAAATGGTTGGTCTGTTCGACGGTTCTGGTGCGAACCGAACGCGGGGGTGATCAGGTCATTCCTAATGGCTAACATCCTCCTGTCTTTTTGCTTCCAGGTGACTCGGCATATGCACTTGGGCCCCATCTCCTGACTCCCCAAACTAGAGGAGAGAGAAGATACAATGCTGCACACATACGCACCCGTGCAGTGGTGGAGCGCACATTTGGCATTTGGCATCCTAAAGTCCCGTTTCCGATGCCTGGATAATTCCGGGGGGCCCTGTTGTATTCCCCAAACTTTGTGTGCCAGATCATCGGTGCATGTTGCGTGCTGCACAACTACGCCATGAGAAAGGGCCTGGAGATTGACATATGTGATGACCTGACTCCCCAACCACATAGTCCCCCCCTAACCAAGGCTACCCCATCTGCTGAGCGAACAGCAGTCAGGAGTTGCCTCGTGGAACACATCTTTGCACGTTAAACACACACATTCATCATGGCACGCAGACAATGCACGCATGCACACCACTGTGGTACCTAGCTCACACACACCACATCCACCTCCCATTGGTTTAGCCTAAGGCCACCGCACGGGATTTGGGAGCAGCAAAGCCACGCCAAGGCACCAATGATGTTGCTGTCCATTCATATCACATTCACACGGTCGTGTGGATAGCCTCTCCCTGACGACCCAGGGTGACACACCTTGTTGGCAGGAATGTCACCCACACATTCACACACCAGTCACACTGTAGCCTGCACTACTGACCATGTGCAGTAACAAAAAAAAAAGGATCATGCCTTTGGCCGACATGGCATGCCCTTATAGGACGACGGCACATCCTTCTGTGCACGTCTCTCCAAAAAAAAAAAAAATAGCTCATAATCTGAGCACACCAAAAAAATAGCACTAATTTGCCCTGTCGTGGGCCAGACATGGTGCCATGGCTCCGGCTCCTCAGTTGTCTGGAGGGAGCCTTGGGTGGGGGGCTGGGGCATCAGGAGGAGGATCATCCCCTCCTCTGTCACTCCTGCCAGATGCTGGCTGCCTGCCCTCCAGGGCAAGGACAATGCGGGTGAGGACAGCGTTCGGCTGAGCCTGCATTCGCAGCTGGCGGGTGGTGGTGTGCCGCTGGTGGCGCCTCGTCTGCCTCCCCTCCGCCTCGATGGCAGCAATGTTGTCCTGTACAGCCACTGCCAGGCTCCTCACCTCCGCCACGAGGCCTGATGTTGTGGCCTGCAGCTCCCCAATGCAGGTCAATATGGCAGCGCAGTTCCCACTCACATCCTGCAGGCTGTCAGGCGCCGTACACACGGCAGAGAACCTCGACGGGCAGAACACATCGTTCCGCCCGTCGAGGTTCTCTCCCGGCCGTCGAATTCGGCGACCCGCCCGTCGGGAATGGCAACCAGCCATTCTTCCAGGCGGGCCGTCGAGGAAATAGAGAGCGTGCTCTCTATTTCGGCTCGACGGGCTTCCCGACGGGAAGCTCGCCGAGACCGTACACACGGCCGAGGTCCTCGCTGGAATGTGCATTCCAGCGAGGTTCTCGCTGATTTTCAGCGAGAACCTCGGCCGTGTGTACGGCGCCTCAGAGATGGAGTTGCTCTGCTCAGCCTGCTGCGTGAGGCACTGCTGCACAGCCAATTTGCATGCAGCCTGGTTCTGGACCGAGGAGGCCAGGCTGTCTGCCACACGGCGCAGGTCACCAGCTATAGCACCCATATGGCTAGTCTGCCGAGCCTGCTCCCTCTGCAGCCCTTCTTGAAGGGCTCCGGGTACACCCCTGGTTTTCCATAGAGCCTTCCTGGGGGAAGGATAGGCTTGTGCCCGTCCGGACAGGGTAGCCCTAGAGGGGGTTCCCCTGGATGGGGTAGCCCTGGAGGGGGTAGACCTGATGGGCAGGAAGATGTCTGAGGGTCCAGGGATGGTGGAAGCCTCCTCATAATAGACACATTCCTCCTGGTGGAGATCCACTGACTCCTCCACAACAATCTCAAGAGGAGGGGTATGGGCACTCCCCTCTACCAATACTACCGGTCTTCCCAGGGGGTCAGAATGAGACACAGGATGTTCCGGGGATGGCGTGAGTCGGACACCAGCATCAGACGGCCCAGCTCCCTCCAGCACATCTGTGGATGACACAAAAAATTCACATGTTGGTGGACCCACACACTTGTCACATGTTCCCTTCCACCCCCTCACATGATACACACCAAATGGAGGATAACCTGTCCTCAAGTCCTGCTCACCAGAGTCAAAGCCCTCCATGTCCTCCACCTGCTCCTGCGCCAGACACCTGACGACGACCTCCTCCTCATCGGTCAACCACAGAGATGAGGCCGGCCTGCCTCCTCATACTGGCCAGCTTATCCCGGACCCGACGTCTCATATCATTAATCTCCTTACTGATATCGTCAGGGGTCTGGGTCTCATGCCCAATGGTATTGACATCCAGGGTGATCTGCTCCAGGATCTCCCTCTTACGTGCTCTGCTGGTCCTGGCACTGTGGACACCATGGAGGTACACATCATATTTGGCTATTGCCGATAACAGGATAGCCCTCTCCTCAGAGAAATTTCTCTTTCTCTTCTCCTTGCCCACATTTGCAGCTGCTATCGCTTAGCAAAAGTACTTTGCTTCAGGGGGGAAACAAACGGATGTACTTTTGCGCCGGACGGGCGTATGGCTGGGCATATTTATGCGCTCGGCGTAAGCTGGTTGGCCGGCGTATCTCAGGAAGTTGCGTCGGCATAGTTGTGAGCATGCGCACAGGGGTGCTGGCCATACGTCCGCGCCACAGCGCATGCACCGTTCAGGATACGCCGGGCATAAAGCATTGCACCACGCTCGGACCATCATTTGCATAAGGTCAGACCCACTTACACTTACGCTGGCTTACGCCGACGAAACTACGTTACGCCAGCGCAACGTTAGGACCATTTGCTTTCTAAATTCCATGCTTGCCCCTCCACTTTGTGCCGGCGTAGCGTAAAGAAGATACGCTACGCCCGCATAAAGATGCGCCGTTGTATGTAAATCTACCCCAAAGTATGCATAAATCTCACTCAATCTCACACCAAGGTTTCTAAACCCACATAACTCACTCCAAGACAAACATAAAGGCTTATTTTAACGGAGACACATTTTATTTACCACCACATTTACTATAGTTTGTCGGAAATGCCTTTCTCATAGTTTTGTAGACATTAGGAAGGTTTAACTTCTGATTAGCCATTTTGTTAGAATTTGTAATTTCTTGAAGAGCTCAGATCAACATCATCTTCAAACAGTCTCTTTACTAGAACAGGTTTCCTGGAAACAGCCTTCAGAATGATCCATTTGTTATAAATGACTCCTATTTTCTGATGGGTTTCCAAAATGTTAACATCTGGTAGATAGCCCACAGTCTATTGTTCCACATGATGTATGGCTGATCTTGAAAGTACTCTGAACGCATTGGCACAGTAAAATAGAATATACTGTTCTCATAATAAATGTTCTAATTTCCTAAGGGAAAAAAATGAAGATATCTGGTAGGGTTTACATTACGTCCAAGGTGGTATGGATATCTTGCAGCGTTTATTTGACTTTCAGTGTTCCAAGCAACCCTTGTGATTTATCTGCAACTTACACATTAGCAAAGCTGTTAGCTGTTCTAGGTGATATCTCAATACTGATGCCAACAATAGTCTTACTTTTCATAAAATAGCTTATTTAGTTTTATAGAGTATATATGCCAAGTACTCAAACTTCAGACTGAAAAATGGGCAAACATTACAAAAATACAATGCACAAAGAAACAATGCAAGCAAAAAAAAATTAAAGTGTATGTATAGGCAAATAATACAATTTAGTAAGGGATAGCTTAGTTTCATTTATAAACACTTTGTGCAGTCTTTTGTGATTGTTGTATTTTAATCTTTAATTTTACCAGGCGATACTGCCATAGTGAACGCTGACAATTTATTCTGAAACATCCCCCAACCCCAAACAAAGTATGTAATATTGCAAGGGACAATCTAATTGTCTGTAAAAATGTATTTAAAGAACATGTAATGCCACCTTCGAAGGAGCTCCTGGTTAAGGTGGGTCCCTCTGATACTGGCCTCAACCGTCTCCAAGGCCCCAGCCTCTCCAACACACCCAGCTGAGCTCAAAAATGCTGGGTCTCACACAGAGATCATGGATATCAAACCTAGTGTTTTATAATAATGCTAACCTTAAAAGATAGACACCAAACCAGTCAGTAGAAGAAAATTACATTTTGTATATTGATACCTGTCATTGGTCAAACAATGTAATAAAGGAATGATCATAGAAATCATTTCATGTTAGAGATAACAGTTCACTTAATGTACAGAGCAGTTGAGAACACCACGTAGCCACAAAGTTTTACCAGCCACCCAGGTCAGCTTAAACAGTAACATTGTCATCCAGAGTGCAACAGAAAGTAAATATGTCTAAACCCCCAGAGCTATACTGGCCATGCTAGGCCTAAGGCTGTCTGTAGGACACCAACTTGGCCCTACCGACCCCAAATAGGAAACAGGAGGTGATATATGGGTAAAATAAAATAACCAAGGGCAGTCCTTCAGTTGCTTTTTCTGCCGACTACCTTTGGGGCCCTTTGAAGTGTTGGTGCACTTTAAGAGTGGCTATAGAACCTGCATCCAGTTATAACATGCTGGAGAACTGGTGTAGTCCTTGGCTCAGTTGTAAAATAGATTAAGAAATGGAGACTAGGTAAGTCAATTATAAGGGCAGTTCAATGAAGCAGTGCTGTCTTAAATAAAAGTTTAGTATGTGGTCCTACAGTAGGCTGTACGCAGTGGGACTAAGGCCCCTTTCACATTTATACGACTTGTCTCACAATTTTGTACTGCAAAATCGTATAACAAGTCATTCTCCATGATTTTCAATGAACACCATTCATACTGGCACGACTTTAAGTAGTGCCGACTTCAAAGTAGTCCCTGCACTACTTTGGTCCGATTTTGATGCCACTTACACAGGCATTCATTGAAATCGCGGCCGCGAATCGCGGTAAAATCACGCGACTTTGAAGTCGTACAAGTGTGAAAGGGACCTAAGTGTATCTGTAAGTGCTATGGTGTTAACTGATACCAGGATAACTCTGTTCCTGCCAAACAGTGTAGACAGAGGGTTAACAAGCCTCTCACCAATTCTATAGCACAACGTTAGTAGTGGAAGCAGAAGAACCCCTTCTCTGTCTCTTTCTCAATCTCTGGTGGACAGTTCTGTGGGTGGTGAAAAGTGGCCTCTTTATCACTCTCTCTTTCTCTGGCTGTTTACAAAGCAGTGAGACAGATTGAGAGACAGTACATTGCCCTCCAGTAGCGATGGCTCAGGGCACATGCCCGCCTCTTGCCTAGGATCTCGTAAGGCTAGGTGCACATTCTCTTTCGTTCCAGTGTCAACTGTTCCAATCTTTCCCAGGCAGTCCAGTATTAATCCCTCCACTCCAAGCCAGTCTCCTGGCTTTTTGAGAGGTGTAGTCTTCCTCCTCCCCCACACAATGTGCCTAAAACAGACATAGGGTTATAACGGAGGCAACAAACAATAAAACCAAGCAAAACAGCAGTAGGATCACCAAGGAGATATTGACAGAGGGAAAAGGAAAACATTTAATCTTGTATTTCACCTTAGCTGGTTTACACCCCCATTACATTACAAATTTTATTTTAGGTTTATTGATGTTATCACTGGGTCTCTGGGCTTGCAATGTAGGCATATAATGGCTGATGGGAGGTGCTGGCAGGGTACTGTACATAACTTCCTGAAAAAAAAATCAAATCACCCTACCCAAGTAGTCTCCTGAGTAGTGTTGCTCACGAATATTCGCATTGCGAATATTCGCTACGAATATTGCATATTCGAGTATTCGCGAATAACGCGAATATCGCGGCGAATATTCGCTATTTCGAATATTCGAATGTTTTAAATTTTTTTTTAGAACAGATCACATCCTAGAGATCCCCATCGACGTCTAAAAGCATTGCTGGTATGATTAGAGACCTTGGGCCGAGTAGCTGCAGCGCTCATTTTATATTGCCAAAAAATCGCAATGCGATTATTCGGCAAATAGCGATATCGCGCGATTATTTTATATTGTAATATATCACGAATATTCTGAGCCAATCAGAGTACTCCATTCCGCATTTCTCGAAATTTCGAAATTATTTTGTATTGTAATATATCACGAATATTCTGAGCCAATCAGAGTGCTCCATTCCGCATTTCTCGAATATTCGCAATTATTGTGTATTGTAATATATCACGAATATTCTGAGCCAATCAGAGTGCTCCTTCCGCATTTGCCGAATATTCGCAATTATTGTGTATTGTAATATATCACGAATATTCTGAGCCAATCAGAGTGCTCCTTCCGCATTTCTCGAATATTCGCAATTATTGTGTATTGTAATATATCACGAATATTCTGAGCCAATCAGAGTGCTCCTTCCGCATTTGCCGAATATTCGCAATTATTTTTTATTGTAATATATCACGAATATTCTGAGCCAATCAGAGTGCTCCTTCCGCATTTCTCGAATATTCGCAATTATATTATATTGTAATATATCACGAATATTCTGAGCCAATCAGAGTGCTCCATTCCGCATTTCTCGAATATTCGCAATTATATTATATTGTAATATATCACGAATATTCTGAGCCAATCAGAGTGCTCCATTCCGCATTTCTCGAATATTCGCAATTATTTTATATTGTAATATATCACGAATATTCTGTGCCAATCAGAGTGCTCCATTCCGCATTTCTCGAATATTCGCAATTCGCATTCGCAATTCGCAATCGCATTCGCATTCGCGATAGCGAAAATTCGCAATCATTTCATTTCGAAAATATATCACGAATATTCGTATTTAGCGAATATCTGTCGAATATTCGACTATATATTCGAGATATATCGCAAATTCGAATATGGCATATTCTGCTCAACACTACTCCTGAGTCTCCTTGGAAGGAGTTGAAAAATGTAATCATGCCTTGATGGGTGCATGTCAGTCTGGAGGAGTAGACATCCCATGTTTAAGTTTAGCCTTAGTGATAAAAAGAACTGAACTCCAATGAATGAAAAGGGACAGGTCAGGGACAGTTAGGCTGCAGAGGAAATGGTTATTAACCACTTATGACCCAGACCATTATGCAGGTAAAGGACCTGGCCAGTTTTTGCGATTCAGCACTGCATCGCATTAACTGGCAATTGTGCGGTCGTGCGATACCAAATAAAATTGGCGTCCTTTTTTCCCTACAAACAGAGCTTTATTTTGGTGCTATTTGATCACCTCTGCGGTTTTTAGTTTTTGCGCTATAAACAAAAATAGAGCGACAATTTCGATTTTTTTTTAATATTTTTTACTTTTTGCTATAATCAATATCCCCAAAATATATATAAAAAAAAACATTATTTTTTCTTCGTTTAGGCCGATACGTATTCTTCTACCTATTTTTGGTAAAAAAAAAAAAATTGCAAGAAGTGTTTATTGATTGGTTTGCGCAAAATTTATAGTGTTTACAAAATAGGCGATCACCATTGTAGCACAGTAGTGTGAACTGAACTCATAGAACCTTGCCTTGTCTATGAGTTGGGAGTGCATTGAACTAGGCTGCCAACACATATTATGTGAATGGACCCTTAAGTTTAGGGGTGATTTAGTGATTTAATTTGGGAGGACTGGAATCAAAAGTATATATATAGCTAATTCTCTCGAATTAGAAAAGATTGAAAAATTAATTAATGTGATTAATCTTGATTATTCTTCACATCAAGGTAAATTCCGCCTGGAGAAACGGGTGATTTTTTCTTTTGAGGGTCTTCGGACTATTACAATTATTTTAGCTACTTTTCCTGGTTATACGCCATTTCACAAACTATTTCTGAGCGGTAAATACATTTCTATCACTCATCTAACAGATGTCAGTATTTTGTTAGAGGGTTAGAATACTAACATTTTTTCCTAATATATTCCTCCAGAGTACAAAATTTTCCCTGAAGAAGACCTTGACAATATTGGTTGAAACGCGTCGGGGTACTCTCATGGAAGTTAACGCTATCATGGCTTTTTATATTCATATACTGCACTGTATTGTACTGTTGACCTTTTTATTACTGCTGTCACAATTCTTGAATCATGTATAACCAGAGTTTATCAGTGTAATGATTGAATCATGTTGTATATTTTATATTGTACCAACCCAGTAAAGATTTTACTATACTACATCCAATATCTCTCTAATTGAATATATTGCCGCTAAAAAAAAACACCCTGGGGGGCCTTTCCATTTTTGTCTTTGCAATTTTTGGGGTGTGCGGCCCATGGACTCTATATACATGCGTTTTTTCTTTCTAATACAATTTACCACTTGCTCACTGGGCACTGAAACCTCCTTTCTGCCCAGACCAATTTTCAGCTTTCAGCAGTCACACTCTTTGAATGACAATTGGGCGATCGTGCTAAACTGTACTCAAATAAAATACATATCATTTTTTTTTCACACAAATCAAACTTTTTTGGGTGGTATTTAATCACTGCTGGGTTTTACATTTTTTTGCTAAATGAAACTAAAAAGGACCGAAAATGTAAAAAAAAAAAAAAAAAACAGTTTCATAGTTTTCTATAACATTTTGAAAATAGGTAATTGTTCTCGTTAACTGATGTGTGCTGATGAGACTGCACTGATGGGTACTGATAGGTGGCACTGATGGGCACCGATCACTGATGGGTGGCACTGGTAGGTGACACTGCTAGGCAGCACTGATCGGTGGCACTGATTATGAGACACTGATGGGCATTGTTGGGTGGCAATGGTGGGCATTGTTGGGTCACACTGGTGGGCACTGGTAGGTGGCACTGGTGGGTACTGATAGGTGACACTGGTAGGTGGCAGAGTGGGCATTTGCACGGGTGGGCACAGAAAATGCAACCACGGCTCTCTGTGCGAGGGACCAATGTCCCTCTGACATAAGCCAGTGATAGCTTATAGCGTGAGGAAAAAAAAGATGGATTACTGATCTTCTGTTTACATCACGTGATCAGCCGCCATTGGCTGACAGCTGATCACGTGGTAAGGGGCCAGGATCGACCCTCTGATCTGTGGTCAGCCGAGTCTCATAGACTCACTAATCACAGAGCGTGTTACGCGCGATCCGCAGTTAAAGCAGTATTAAAGGGGAGTTCCACCCACAATTTCACTTTTTAAATATAAATACCCCTGTAATACACAAGCTTAATGTATTCTAGTAAAGTTAGTCTGTAAACTAAGGTCCGTTTTGTCAGGTTGTTACAGCATTTAGATTTATTTTATAATCTAGAAATAGACCTCAGCCATCTTAAGTGTGGGCTACATGAAGCCAGACTGTATGACTTCCTGGATTTCAGCTTTGCATATCTCGCACATGCTCAGTGCAGCACAAGCAATGTAATAGGTTTCAGTCAGGTTTGCAAGGACTACTGGGAAACATGATGCCTATCCCAGAAACCCTTGCAAATAGCCTTGTGACTTAATAGCCTAGGCTAATAAGGAGTAGGAAGTAATGAAGGACTACAAAATAAAGGTATTTACAAGCAACAAAATAAATAAAAATTGTCCATTCTGAACACTATGAGATTAGGGCATGCAGCACAGACAAACATAAAAAAAATGGGTGGAACTCCACTTTAAAACCAAAATAAAAAAATATATTATATTGCAACTTACCAATCATTAGATGTTGCGGCTTCATCTGTTTTTCTTTTCTTTGGCTTTTGTCCTCTGTTTTTACCTGGTGATCTGACCAATAACATGCCTCCTGTATTAGTGAGACACAACTCTGGAGGAATTAACACAGAACACAGCAGACATCCACATTGTCAGTCTTGGGGGGGTAGTGTTAAATGTATTAGCAGGTTTGAATGCAATAACAAATTGAGGACAAACTTCAGGTCACACTATAAGCAGTCACAACAATAATTGTTTTTCCTTTTGGGATAAAGGTTTTACAATAATAAATAAAAGCTGATCATTTTAATAACCCCTGTCAGTGTAACTGACACATTCTGCCGGAGAGCTTGGGTTTCTAAGAAACAGCAGACTTAGGCCGCGTACACACGATCGGTCAAAACCGATGAAAACAGACTGAAGGTCCGTTTCATCGGTCCAAACCGATCGTGTGTGGGCCCTATCGGTCAGTTATCCTTTGGTCAAAAAAGAGAAGTTGCTTTAAAATGTGACCGATGAATGCCTGACCGATGGGTCAAAACCGATCGTTAGTATGCAAAAGCATCGGTTAAAAAGCCGTGCATGCTCAGAATCAAGTCGACGCATGCTTGGAAGCATTGAACTTTGTTTTTTTCAGCACGTCGTTGTGTTTTACGTCACCGCGTTCTGACACGATCGTTTTTTTAATCGATGGTGTGTAAGCACATTAGACCAGCTTCATCGGACCGTTCTCATCGGATGGACTGATCGTGTGTACGCGGCCTAACTGGCTGAATCACCAGATGAAAATAGAAGTAAGAAAGCCAGAAAAAGGATACTAATTCAGCAATCCCAATTAGTAAGCTGCAATATACCGTATATACTTGAATATAAGCCAAGTTTTTCTGCAAATTTTTTTGTGCTGAAAATACCCCCCTCGGCTTATACTCGCGTCACCTTTTTGCACCTGATCTCTCGGACTTTGGGGACCCGGTACCGGCCGTAGTTCTCCTGGACCCAACTCTTCCTCTATAAGTGTGCAAAGTTTGTTGTCCGGGGGACCTACGGACGGGGAGCACCGATTTTTCAAAGCTGGGCACCCCTTCTATAGACTCAAATGTTAAATGTGAGTCTAGTCATGGACACAGTGAGGCATGGGCAAAGTGAGGCATGGGCACAGTGAGGCATGGGCACAATGAGTCATGGGCACAGTGAGTCATGGGCACAGTGAGGCATGGGCACAGTGAGACAAAGTGAGGCACAGTGAGGCATGCAGATGGACACCCTAGGCTTATACTCGAGTCAATATGTTTCCCAGTTTTTTGTCGTAAAATTAGTTGCCTCGGCTTATATTTGGGTTGGCTTATACTCGAGTATATACGGTAATACTATTTTGCTTTTGGGTTTAATACTGCTTAAACACACAGGGCCAGATTCACATAGCACTTAATCCGGCGTTTCAGGAGATGCGCGGCGTAATTCTAAATATGCGCCTGCGTATCTATGCGCCATATCCCCAAAACGATATACGCCTGAAATTTTTGACCGACGTAATTTCGATAGACCGGCGCATCGTGCTCGCAAAAAATGCGCTAGACACACCATTGATTTGCTAGGCAAATATGCAAAAGAGGGAGATACGGCGATCCACAAAAGTAAGTTTGTGCGGCGCAGGCTACGCGCTGTGCGCATCAGCTGCACGTCCTGTCTAAAGTTAGTCCATATAAAAGCAGGTTTAGAATTAGACAATCCGTCTACATGTCAGCTAAAGCAACACCGTTAGGGACGAGCTGAGCAGCCAGACTTGCAGGACAACAATCTGTATGCCAACATGCCAGGGGCATCCTTGCTCATAGCTATACTACTGCCTTTAGATGAGCGCAGAAGGAGGAGGGCACGGAGGAGGGCACGGGAGAGGATATACCGTACACGCATAGACCTCTTTGGCATGAGTGATTCTGAGGTGTATCGCATCTTCATATTCACTCGCCATGCCATCATGGAATTAACCACAACCCTGCAGGAGGACATCACCAGCCCAACACATGACACCACCCATGACACCCATGACAGCTACATATACAATCATAACCCCATCCCAACAGAATTCGAACAGAACATGTATGGGGACAGCTGGCTGGTTGGTGAGTGACATGGGGGGCAGGCATGACTGTCCCCCCCATGATGCAGAAATCACAAGGGGCACATGCACTTCTAACATCCTCCTGTCTTATCCCTTCAAGGTGACTCTGCATATGCACTGGGACCCCATCTCATGACTCCTATCCGGAACCCCCCAGGGTACCCTGTTTTATTCCACAAACTTTGTATGCCAGATCATCGGTGCATGTTGCATGCTGCACAACTTCGCAGTGAGAAAGGGCCTGGGAGATTGACATATGTGATGACCTGACCCCCGAACCAGACAATCCCCCCCTAACGGAGGGTCCCCTGTCTGAGGGAAGAGCAGCCAGGAGACAGCTCACATTTGGCATCTTTGCACGTTAAACGCACACATTAATCATGGCACAATGAGAATGTATGCATGCAAACCATTGTGGTCCCTAGATCGCACACACCACATCCTCATCACATTGGATTAGCACAAGCCCACCATGCAGGACTTGTGAGCAGCAACGCCACGCCACTCCAATTATGTCACTGTACATTCATACACTATTCACACGGACCTGGGGATCACTTCTCCCTGGTCCTGGGGAACCCTTCACCACAAATGAGGGTGACACCCCTTTTCCGGCAGGAATGTCACCCCCACATTCCAAAATCATTCACAAACAGAAAAAAAATCCCCCCAAAAAATGCCCAGCAAAAAAAAAAAATGCCCAGCAAAAAAAAAACACAGCAAAGAAAACACAGAAAAGACAAAAATCACTCTTCAAAACACTATCCAAAACAGTCACCAAATATCTCAAAAACATGTCACAAAACCAACAAACGCTAACAAACAACAGAACAAAAGCACCTTGCTGTAGGAAGGGAAACAAATGGATGTACTTTTGCAACGGAAGGGCGTTTCTCTCGGTCTATTTAAGCACTGTGCGTAGCTCAGTAAGTTGACCGGGCCTAGTTCCAATCTCACTGATTGCGCCGTGCCAAGTTCTAAGCATGTGCAGAGAGGTGCTGACCATAGTCTGCTTCATGCACGCATGTGCAATCCGGCCGGCCCTTCATTTGCATGGGGTCACAGCTCATTTCAATGGAACACGCCCACGTCCTTCCCAATTTGAATTACACTGCCTTACGCTTCCGAATTTACATTACACCGGCGCAAATTTCTGCGCAAATACTACGAGGATACGGTACTTACGCCTCTACATTGCGCCGGTCTAACGTAAAGGAGATGCGCAACGCCGGTCAATATATGCGCCAATGTACGTGAATCTGGCCCACAGATCCCATCACTCTCCACAACCAAAAAAATGTAAATATACAAAATATAACATTTTGATAATTTTCTGTTATTGATTCCACTTGCATAGCAAGGAAACCTTACATATTACTTATTTGCAGTAAAGGAAAATTCTATAGGGCCGAGTGACTGGGCTTTGTTAGATTTGCTGCAGGGAATAAGTATTCCCATTTACGCATGCTAATAATCTAATTTATTACATGTTTAAAATAAATTCTTTAAGGTCTGTACATTTTTACTGTAAGTTTGTGTTAGTTAACCACTTACATAAGTATTTATTTTTTCAGTAATACAACACTGGTCTCAGCAAAAGAATGTACATGCTGTTCTATAAAGAACAAACATACAGGACCCAAATACAGATGTCAAGGCTCTCGACATTGACCGACCCTTTATTAAACAAATTAGAATTTTAAAAGGTAATCATGACTTAAAATAACTGTTACTACAAAGTGTAAAAATTTGTTATGACGATTATCCATATTTTATTAATTACAGAACTGAACTGTTTATTATCAGTACAATGTCTAATTAACTTACATATCCCTAAGTGTTCAACACTTCCCGCGGGAGCAATAACAAGTGTCTGTTATGGTTTAAACACTGTTAAGGTCAGATTCAGCAAATTTTAAACCTGCCAAAGAGCATTAATATTAGCTATTCAGCACAATGTTAATTATACTTTTATTTTTCATTTAGAACAAACAGATGTATATCTTAAAATGTTGGTCTAATTAAGTCAACTGAGATTTGAAAACATTTGGACCAGAAAGTAAGTCTAAAGACAGCGGATTTAACATATCTCGGTATGAAAGTGTTTATTTGGATAGTGTCAAAATTTAGATTAATTAGGCAGATGTTTTAAACAAATAAAAAAAGTTCTGATTAAAAGTGGCAAACCAAGAATAAATGTATAAACATAGATAGGCCAGAAACGTTGCTGTTAAAAATAGAATTATACCGTTTTTTTTTTTTTTGGTTTTTTTTTAAACATAGATTTTTATATAGCCTTATAAAGATGATAAAAAGTATATGGAGATAAAAAAAAAAAATGCTCTTCACTTTAGTTTTTCCTTCTATAGGGTGAGGTAATAACAGGGATGATGCAGTCATGAAATAAGGCCAGTAGTCCTATCGTAGGTGCTACTTTTCTAGGATCCATGGATCTCAGTTATCCTTTAGGCCGCATACACGATCAAATCTGTCTGCTGGAAACGGTCTGCTAGACCGTCCCAGCAGACAGATTAGATCGTGTGTACGGGCGAGCCGACGGATTTGGCCACCCGACAGATTTCAAAGCATGCTTTGAAATCTATCGGGTGGGAACCCGTCCGCCCGACATGTCTGCTGGTTAGTACACTTACCAGCAGACATGTCATCTCGCACCGGCGCCGAATGGATTCGGCGCATGCGCGGAAGTGTTTTACTTCCTGGTGCGGTGACGTTGCGGCGTCACCGCCACGTCACCGACACGTCAGCGCGCCGTCTGCTGGCGGGGATTTTGGTTTGCTCGTGTGTACACGCGAGCAAACCAAAATCCAAACAGACAGATTTGTTCAAATCGGTCGGACAGACCGTTTTGAACAAATCTATTGCCTCGTGTGTACGAGGCCTTAGGCACTCAACTTTGCTCGCAAATATTGTATAAAAATGCAGTGTGATGAAAAGAGCAATATGCTTTCATTGACAGCTGTACCATATTGTAAACTTTTACTAAAGCACTCCTGCAATCTAAAGGACTCCACCTCTCCCTATTCGTCAGATGCTTACCTACTGCTCACTAGACATGTGCATTCGTTTTCGTTAGAATGCATTTTCGTCCGAAAATCAGTTTTTTTCATTATCGTTTTAACAAACGATAACGAAAGCGCAAGAAACGAAAACCGAAAGATCCGACATAAAAAATGCTTTATTTTCGTTTTCGTTGCGGTAAAAAATTAGATACAGAGAGATTCGACGCTGACTGAATACAGTGAATGAATAGCAATCTGTCTATCGAACCTGATATACACACACACATACGGTACTTTGACATTATAAAGAAAAGATTCGACATCATAGGGAAAAGATTCAACACTATAGAAATAATAGATTCGACATTACAGAGAATAGATTCAACATTATAGAGAATAGAAGGCTGATGGTGTATATCGAAAGTGCTAAGCAGATTAGACGGAGAAGATATACTGCACTCGTACATTTTAATGTACGATTCGGCGTAAATTTTCGAAGTTCCGTCGAATATTCTTTGACCATTCGACAGAAACCAAGTATTATTGGATTTTCGGACGAAAGCTATTCCCCAACGAAAAATGAAATTAATCAAAACGATTTTCGGGAGTAACTAAATAAATGTATTTTCCAGACGAAAACTAAACAAAATATTCCAGTCAGCACATGTCTACTGCTCACTGAGGAGCTCTTCAATGGAAGGGCTATAATCAACACAAGGTACCTTCTGAACTGACTGTATGTAAAAGAAAAGAATGCTGGGGTGTGCTGAAGGGTATTGATGCTCACTGCTGTGGATCTATTTTTGCAGGGGGGTCTATTGTTGCTGGTGGTGGACCTATTGTTTCAAGGGGGTCTTATGTTGCTGGGGGGGGGTCAGATGTTGCTTAAAGAGATCTACTGTTGGGGGAGGGGTCTATTGTTGATGGCAGCCAGAATCTATTAATGCTGGCTGTACA
Source organism: Rana kukunoris (assembly GCA_029574335.1). Taxonomy (NCBI): domain Eukaryota; kingdom Metazoa; phylum Chordata; class Amphibia; order Anura; family Ranidae; genus Rana; species Rana kukunoris. The sequence continues at coordinate 512,823,471 of CM056049.1, forward strand.
GAGATCTGTTGATGCTGCTGTGAGTCTATTGTTGCTGGCGGAGAAATTTTGTGGGTGGTCCATTGTTGTTAGGGGAATCTATTGTTGCTGGCTGAAGGGGATCTATTTTACTGCTTTTCTTGAAATCATTACCAACACCACAACATGATACTTGGTTCTATATTGTCTAAAGGGGGCGGTACTGGGAGGTGGGTAGGGGTGGAGAAAAGGGGTGACTTGGAAAGGGGGTGTTCCTGCACCTATTGTCTGAGAATAAAAGCCCTGGAACTAAGGAATATAAGAGGGGAGGTTTAATGTAGTTGAGATGGCGGTGGGCTTAGCGGACATTTAGGCCTCGTACACACGAGGCAATCTATTTGTTCAAATCGGTCGGACCGACCGATTTGAACAAATCTGTCTGATACACACGAGCAAACCAAAATCCCCACCAGCAGACGGCGCGCTGACGTGTCGGTGACGTGGCGGTGACGTTGACGCCGCCACGTCACCGCGCCAGGAAGTAAAACACTTCCGCGCATGCGCCGAATCCATTCGGCGGCGGTGCGGGACGACATGTCTGCTGGTAAGTGTACTAACCAGCAGACATGTCGGGCGGACGGATTCCCACCCGATAGATTTCAAAGCATGCTTTGAAATCTGTCGGGTGGCCAAATCCGTCGGCTCGGCCGTACACACGATCGAATCTGTCTGCTGGGACGGTCTAGCAGACCGTTTCCAGCAGACAGATTTGATCGTGTGTACGAGGCCTCAGAGAAAAGTATACCTGTATATTTTAAGCAGGTTTGGATTTCATTTAAACTCTTTATAGCCATTTTTTATCGATCTGTTAGCTTGATATTTATGACCACTGCTAATTTTGGCCAATCTAAAAATCTTATTTAAATAAATACATTTTGATAGGGTAATGCAGCCTTTCCACAAACTTGCAAAGGTAATTAGAAAGCAAATCTGCCCCTTGTCAGTGAAAATTATAATCAGCTGGTTCAGTCTCAACTGATGGCCTATAAAAAGGTGTCTCATTACCAAGATTGTCACACAAGAAACATCTCATGATAGGTAAAATCAAAGAGCTCTCCCAAGACCTTTGCAACCTTATTGCTGCAAAACATACTGATGACAAGGATTATTAAAATTCTGAATGTTCCAGTGAGCAGTGTTGGGGCCATTATCCGGAAGTTAAAAGAACATCATCTCACCATAAACTGGCCATGACCAGGTGCTCTTTGGAAAATATCTAACAGAGGAGTGAAAAGAATTATCAGAAGAGTTGTCCAAGAGCCAAGGACCACTTGTGGAGAGCTTCAGAAAGACTTGAAATTTACAGGTACAATTGCTTAAAAAGAAAACAATACTTATGCACTCAACCGCCATGGCCTGTATGAATGCTCACTACACAAGACACCATTGCTGAAGTAAAATTATGTTGAAGCTTGTTTAAAGTTTGCTGCACAACATTTAGGCCACGTACACACGATCAAATCTATCTGCTGAAAACGGTCTGACAGACCGTTTCAGCAGACAGATTCGATCATGTGTACGGGTGGACAGACAGATTTGACCAGCCGACAGATTTTAAAGCATGCTTTAAAATCTGTCTGCTGGGAATCCGTCCGCCCGACATGTCTGCTGGTTAGTACGCTAACCAGCAGACATATCTGCTCGCACATGCGTCGAATGGATTTGACGCATGCGCGGAAGTGTTTTACTTCCTGGTGCGGTGACGTGTGTACAGCGATCAAACCAAAACAGCCCAGCAGACAAATCTGTTCAAATCGGTCTGTCAGACCGATTTGAACAGATGTATTTGGTCGTGTGTACGCAGCCTTAGACAAGCCTGCATATACATACATACCCACAGTAAAGTTTGGAGGTGGGAACATCATGGTGTGGGGCTGTTTTTCAGCATTCAGTACCGGGAAATTTAATTTCATTGAAAAGAAGATGAATGGAAAAATGTACCAAGACATTCTTGATAAAAATCTGCTGCCATCTACCAGTATGATGAAGATGAAATGAGGGTGGATATTTCAGCAAGACAACAATCCCAAACACAAAGGCAAGTCTCAATTGGTTTCAAAGAAATAAAATAAAGCTGCTAGAATGGCCCAGCCAATCACTTGACTTGAATCCAATAGAAAATCTATAGAAAGAACTAAAGATCAGAGTTCATAGAACAAACCCACAAAACCTTCAAGATTTGAACACTATTTGTGTGGAAAAATGGGCCAAAACCACACCTGAGCAATGCATGTGACTAGTCTATCCATACTTGAGCCATCTTGATGCTGTCATTATCAACAAAGGATTTTGTACGAAGTATTAAATAAATTTCAGTTAGCGTGTTCAGTACTTTTTCTGTGTGTCATTCTATTTTATTACACATAAATAACAGAACTTATTTGTTTTGGATTCTTTGTATATATGGATTGCATGGGTTCTTACCGACATTTTGGGAAAATTTCATAATGGCACCTTTAGAAATATATTTACTTAGAAAAATGGTGACAATGGTTTAATACTTATGTTACCCACTGTGTGTGTATATATGTGTATATACATATATACACACACAGTTGGTAACATAAGTATTGAACCATTGTCACCATTTTTCTAAGTAAATATATTTCTAAAGGTGCCATTATGAAAAAAGTTTTTTTCAAATACTTTTATCTGTATTGCCGGGACCGACAATTCATTATAGCCGCAAGTAGTTTTAAATAACTTTTTTTCCTTTAGAGATGTCATGTTTTAAACATGGGAAAAACGGGAAAAACGCGACACTTTACAAGCATACTATAGACACCCCTAGGTACGAAATTTAAAGGAATATTTCACTTATATTGTTTCACTTTAAGCATTATTAAAATCACTGCTCCCCAAAAAAAATATGTTTTTAAAACTTTTTTTTTTTTTTGCATTGATACAGGTCCACAAACACTTTTTATGACAATAACTTGCATATTAACCTTTAAAATTAGCACTTGATTTTTCACGTTCGTGTCCCATAGACTTTAACTGTGTTCGCGTGTTCGAACACATTTTTTGCCTGTTCGCATGTTCTGCTGCAAACCAAATCGGGGGTGTTCGGCTCATCCCTAGTGATTACTAAGTTTGCACTTTGTAACAAGTTGAGAACCAGCAGTAGGAGAGCTGATCTATGTGAGACAACTTTTGCACGTATTCCAATACAAAGGTTTTATTCCAGGAATGAGCTTCTAATCATAGGTAATGCCTAAATAAAGATAGCACATGCCTTGTTGGAAGAAAGAAAGATGAAGACATTGCTAGGGGAGTAATATGATCTCTTTGATAGCTAATTAATATATATGTGTAGCAGGTCCGAGAGGAACTAGGCCAGAGCCTCTTTGTGCCTGCACCCCATCAGGAGAGCATCTTCTGCACTCTATGTGTGTGTGGAATCGCGGCCTACCAAGGGGCACACAGCCTGCAGCTCCAGCCCAGAGGAACAGATTATTCATGCAGCTCCAGCCCAGAAGAACAGACTGTCCATGCTAAAGAAGGACACCCTGCAACAGCTCAAGGACTGAATGCCACTGCGACATACAGTGCCTGCCGCCGAGAATGTGTTTATAGCACGACATCGCGCTGATTCTCGGCGACAGGCTGCCGACATCTCGCACTCGCTGGAATAGTAAAAGCACATTCCAGCGAGTGCGTCATAGAAGCGACGGGGATCCGACGCGGATTCCCGCCAATTCTACACGTGGGCGGAGTTTGTTATGAATCCTGAGAAGGAAGTCCCCGCCGGATTTTAAATAAAAATCTGGCATGGGTTCCCCCCTCAGGAGCATAACGGGCCCTTAGGTCTGGTATGGGTTGTAAGGAGACCCCCACTACGCCGAAAAAAACGGCGTGGGGGTCCCCCCACAATCCATACCAGACCCGTATCCAAAGCACGCCGGCCGGTCAGGAGGGGAGTGGGGGGCGAGCGAGCGCCCCCCCATCCTGAGCCGTACCGGGCAGCATGCCCTCAACATGGGGGGGTCAGGTGCTCTGGGGCAGGGGGCGCACTGCAGCCCCCCACCCCAGAGCACCCTGTCCCCATGTTGATGAGGACAGGGCCCCTTCCCGACAACCCTGGCCGTTGGTTGTCGGGGTATGCGGGCAGGAGGCTTATCGGAATCTGGAAGTCCCCTTTAATAAGGGGGCCCCCAGATACCGGCCCCCCACACTAAGTGAATGAGTATGGGGTACATTGTACCCCTACCCATTTACCTGCAAGAAAAGTGTAAACACAAATAAACCACACAGTGTATTGAAATATTTTATTAGTTGGCCGCCGGGGGGGGTGTGTATGATCGCTTTTATAAAAGCGCCCCCCCCGGCGGGCTTCTGCGGGGGGGGTGGGTGCCGCTGTTCTTCACCGCCGTCTGGTTCTCTTCCGCCGCCGGGGGGGGCGCTTTGATAAAAGCGCCCACCACCCGGCGGGCTTCCTTCGACATCTTCGGCGGCGGGGGGGCTTCTCCCACTCTCCGGGGTCTTCTCCCGCTCTCCGGGGTCTTCTCCGGCTCTCCGGGGGTCTTCTACGGCTCTCCGGGGGTCTTCTACGGCTCTCCGGGGGTCTTCTTCTTCTTCAGGACTCGCCGCCGCTATCTTCGTGTGTCCCCTCTTCTGTGACGTCTTCTTCTTCTCCAGATGTTGACGCGACGCTTCAATCCGCTGTTATGGCTGGCGCGCGGCTCACAGCGAGTTATATAGGCCTGTCTTGTGACGTCGCAGTCCCATCATGCTCCGGTAGGTAGCACGTGGTACCTACCGGAGCATGATGGGACTGCGACGTCACAAGACAGGCCTATATAACTTGCTGCGAGCCGCGCGCCAGCCATAACAGCGGAAGGAAGCGTCGCGTCAACATCTGGAGAAGAAGAAGAAGAAGAAGACGTCACAGAAGAGGGGACTCGCCGCCGCCAGTAATTGAGCTAACACACGAAGATAGCGGCGGCGAGTCCTGAAGAAGAAGAAGACCCCCGGAGAGCCGTAGAAGACCCCCGGAGAGCCGGAGAAGACCCCGGAGAGCGGGAGAAGACCCCGGAGAGTGGGAGAAGACCCCCCCACCGCCGAAGATGTCGAAGGAAGCCCGCCGGGTGGTGGGCGCTTTTATCAAAGCGCCCCCCCGGAGGCGGAAGAGAACCAGACGGCGGTGAAGAACAGCGGCACCCACCCCCCCCGCAGAAGCCTGCCGGAGGGGGGCGCTTTTATAAAAGCGATCATACACACCCTCCCCCGGCGGCCAACTAATAAAATATTTCAATACACTGTGTGGTTTATTTGTGTTTACACTTTTCTTGCAGGTGAATGGGTAGGGGTACAATGTACCCCATACTCATTCACTTAGGGTGGGGGGCCGGTATCTGGGGGCCCCCTTATTAAAGGGGGCTTCCAGATTCCGATAAGCCTCCCGCCCGCATACCCCGACAACCAACGGCCAGGGTTGTCGGGAAGGGGCCCTGTCCTTATCAACATGGGGACAGGGTGCTCTGGGGTGGGGGGCTGCAGTGCGCCCCCTGCCCCAGAGCACCTGACCCCCCCATGTTGAGGGCATGCTGCCCGGTACGGCTCAGGGGGGGGGGCGCTCGCTCGCCCCCCACTCCCCTCCTGACCTGCCGGCCGACGTGCTTTGGATACGGGTCTGGTATGGATTGTGGGGGGACCCCCACGCCGTTTTTTCGGCGTAGGAGGGTCTCCTTACAACCCATACCAGACCTAAGGGCCCGTTATGCTCCTGAGGGGGGAACCCATGCCGGATTTTTATTTAAAATCCGGCGGGGACTTCCTTCTCAGGATTCATAACAAACTCCGCCCACGTGTAGAATTGGCGGGAATCCGCGTCGGATCCCCGTCGCTTCTATGACGGCTTTGTCTCCATCGCGGCAAGCCAGCTTGGCGCTGGCTCCCGCTATGGGGCTCGCAAGTGCTCAATCTCGCCGAGAAAGGGAGCGAGATTGACACAATATCGCGGTCAACCACTGTACCTGCATCTAAGATCGATCGATCGCTCAGGGGAGGACCGCTGACTGTGTACAGGATTTGGTGAGGGGTCTTTGCCTTGGAACCTTTAATGCTTTTTATAGAATACCACATCCAAATATTGTCCACAGAGCTCCTACATTGCCGGTGAAGATAATAAAACGCAAAGCTTTGCCTCCAGGACTTTACTGCGGTTGCTCTTAAAGGGGACACACCACGGGTATTAAGATCATTTCACTGGGTGTGTACTAGAGGTATCGTAGACCGTCTGAGGTTCCCCTTTAGCCACAGCATCCCACACACACCAAAAGTTATTAGGAAGTCTATTTAATCTCTACATATTGTTACCTATTGCTTTCATTGTTTGCATAGTGGTCCTGACTGTTTTCTTTAAACTGTTTCAACCAAGTCCTGGGTACTTACACAGGTCCTGTCTGACAAATATTACAAAAACAAGCTGCGCAATATGAGAAGCTCTAAAATGATAAAGAGCAATACCAAACAGTGAAAACATATATATATATATATATATAGTCCATCAAGCAGTTAATACAAGTGGAAGAACATCTGATGGTATAAATCGGCAGTGAAATTCCGTATGTTCAAGCAGATGGTGACATCACAAACAGGAACCTCAGAAAAGTGATACAGATAGAAAAAACACCTTCACCGATGGAAAACACTGTCCCTTACCAGAGGGGAAGATCCCAACTAGAGACCTTCTGATCGCAGATGGCTTTCTCCCCAGCCAGGGGGTTCAATAGCACGAAATCCAATGGTCAACAGCTCCTCCCGTAATGAGCAAGTAATCAGTGTTGATTGATGACAAATTATAAGAAAAAAAGGTATATAGTGTAAAACCATTTACCATTTATTAAAATTAAATTAAAATTGCACTTACAAAAATGTAGGTAAAATATGCATGTAAATGTAGCCGGCCGGCTAGCACAACTCGAATATCTCCTGGACACGATTTGCGGTTATAGACGTCAGCACGCCGTCTCCCTAGGTAAGTGCAATTTTAATTTAATTTTAATAAATGGTAAATGGTTTTACACTATATACCTTTTTTTCTTATAATTTGTCATCAATCAACACTGATTACTTGCTCATTACGGGAGGAGCTGTTGACCATTGGATTTCGTGCTATTGAACCCCCTGGCTGGGGAGAAAGCCATCTGCGATCAGAAGGTCTCTAGTTGGGATCTTCCCCTCTGGTAAGGGACAGTGTTTTCCATCGGTGAAGGTGTTTTTTCTATCTGTATCACTTTTCTGAGGTTCCTGTTTGTGATGTCACCATCTGCTTGAACATACGGAATTTCACTGCCGATTTATACCATCAGATGTTCTTCCACTTGTATTAACTGCTTGATGGACTATATATATATATATATGTTTTCACTGTTTGGTATTGCTCTTTATCATTTTAGAGCTTCTCATATTGCGCAGCTTGTTTTTGTAATATTACTGTTTTTGCTGTGAGTATCTCACCATTTAAAGCCGCTTGCAATTTATTCCTTTTTTGTATCTTGCCTAGACAGCGCAGTATCACCCCTTTTTTACTAATTTTGCTTACCTGTCTGACAAATGTTAACCTGAAATTTACTTTTCTTCAAGTAAACTACAAACAGAACTGTGATGTGTATTCCTGTTGAGTTATTCCGTTAATCACATTGCTAGTAGGGATGAGCTTCGAGTTCGAGTAGAACTCATGTTCGACTCGAACATTGCCTGTTCGCCGAACACCGAACTATTTGGGGTGTTCGTGTGAACTTTAGAACCCTGTTAAAGTCTATGGGACTTGAACATTTGAAATCTAAAGTGCTAATTTTAAAAGGCTAATATGCAAGTTATTGTAATAAAAAGTGTTTGGGGACCTGGATCCTGCCCCAGGGGACATGTATCAATGCAAATTTTTTTTTTTAAAAACTGCAGTTTTTTGGGCAGCAGTGATTTTAATAATTCCTTTAAGTGAAACAATAAAAGTATGAAATATTCCTTTAAATTTCATACCTAGGGAAGGGGGGGTGTATAGTATGTCTGAAAAGTAGCGCTTGTTTCCATGCTTAGAACTGTCCCTGCACAAAGTGTCATTTCTGAAGGAAAAAAAGTAATTTAAAATCATTCACGGCTATAATGAATTGTCGGCTCCCGGCAATACAGAGAAAAGTCATTCATAAAAAAAAATGTGTGGGGGTCCACGGCATTTTTTTTTAAATTTGGGGTGGAGTCCCTCTTTAAATCCATACCAGACCTGAAGGGTCTGGAATGGATATTTGGGGGGAACCCCACATCATTTTTTTTTTTAATTTGATGCAGGGTTCCCCTTAATATCCATACCAGACCTGAAGGGCCTGGTAATTGAATTTGGGGGGACCCCCACGCATTCTTTTTTTTATGAATGACTTTTCTCTGTATTGCTGGTATCCGACAATTCATTATAGCCACGAGTGATTTTAAATGACTTTTTTCCTTCAGAAATTACATTTTGTGCAGGGACAGTTCTAAGCACAGGAAACAAGCGCTACTTTACAGGCATACTATACACCCCCCCCTAGGTACAAAATTTAAAGGAATATTTCAATTTTATTGTTTCACTTAAGCATTATTAAAATCACTGCTCCTGAAAAAAAACGGCAGTTTTTTAAAACTTTTTTTGCATTGATACATGTCCCCTGGGGCAGGACCCAGGTCCCCAAACACTCCCCTGGGGCAGGACTCGAGCCCCAAACACTTTTTAGGACAATAACTTGCATATTAGCCTTTAAAATTAGTACTTTAGATTTCAAATGTTCGAGTCCTATTGACTTTAACAGGGTTCTAAAGTTCACATGAACTTTTGGTCTGTTCACAGGTTCTGGTGCAAACCAAACTCAGGGGTGTTCGGCTCATCCCTAATTGCTAGGTGTGCCAGAGGGGCTGGGACAGTTCATTGGGGTTGAAAGGCAGAGTAACAGACTGAACGAACAAAAGCAGCTCCTTCTGGGCTTTGCTACATATATATTATAATATATTTATGTTGTACGTTGCATACACGCAAGTTAAATAAAAAAAAGGTCTACTTTAATAATTAACAGAGACCAACATGTGCCAACACAGCAGAGAAAAAGGTCTTATAAAAAAAAAAAAAAACTTTTTATTTTAGTAAAGTACTGCTTTAGCTGAACACAATGGAAATAATTCATACACAGTAAAGTATAGCAAGAGTTACCGTCAGTCACATTGTGTAACAAAACACAATATGGGAAGCTCATTTAAATTGGTTTGCATGCCTGAGACATATTGTCAGGAATTGAGCCCAAGGCCAGGTGATTCCAATCTCATGAGAACTTCAATAATCCCTTAGAAGTACATTTCCTGGTGAGTCTTATGACAATAATGAAACTTACGCTGTAAAACATATACACAAAGTGGCCTGATCTGGCATTACCTAAGGATTGTGACAAGCAAATGCTAGAATGATCTCATGGACAGCCAATCAAGACCTTTAGGTGGAAAGTAAACTTTAGATACTCTTGGTGTTTCTCTGTGCACAAAATAAATAAGCTGTAAATCAGACATAAAGCTGTGCTGATATCATAAACCAAGATGTTCAGCTGAAAAAGTGTCTTGACATCCTGATGAAAAATACTGATAAACGTCTTCATGCTTTATATTTCCCATAGCAAATGTGTGTAACTGGAATGTAACACAGCAATAAGAAAGCATATTTTATTTATAGGACACTTAAAGGGAAAAAAAATAATATAACTTTTACTTACACATTGGTCACAAACTACATTTTATTACATCACATTAATAAAATAGAAAACAAATGACTTTGCAATTGACACACAATAGTATACAAACAACCTAAAACAATTCCTAAATTCCCTAAAGTCATTGCAGAGTAGTGTTACTTTTCTTTCAAATTTGAAATGAATACTTACATCAGATCCTAAAGGACACTTATCATAGTGTATATATATATAAAAAAAAAAAAAAAACAGCAAACCACGACATTAAAATATATATATTTATGTTAGCTTATAAAAAAAATTAAGGGTATAGCCCCAAAACTATAGACAAAAACTATTTTAGCCAGCCCCCCGTCCAGCCTATAGGGAAATGACAGCCAGGCAGGACATTTGTCATTTTGGGTAGATGTCATATAACATTCCCCCCGGAATGCACACCATGGCCTGTGCTAACCGAACACAGCAGATGACTGATCAGTGTAGCGGCCGCTGCTGGTATCATGTGATTGCTGGGACCATTCAGAGCAAATCACATGACAATTGTACACAATGACTGGCTTTGATTCATGCCATTCATTGTGTACTATTGTGTTGATCTCTGTGATTGGTCATAGGGATCACATGGTACAGATAGGACCAATCACAGCCCACCTGTACCATGTTTGTACCACAGCAATAATAATAAGCACTGAATTAATCCATTTAATTCAGAAAAAAATGCTTGCTTATTACAGTGAAATTCACAGTCATAATGTGTAAAAAGAAAAACAAAAAAAAACAAAAAATAACAATGAAATAAAAAAATTGAAATTATAGACAATTTTTAATTATTTAGACATTTGTTTTGTTTGTTTTGTTGTTACATACCATCACCAGTCAGTTCCCCTGATACCGTTTCCCTGATACAGTGACAGTATGTAAAAAAAAATTAAATAAATTGTGAAAGAAAAAATATATTTATTTTTCAAAAAATTGTGACAAAAAAATTACAACTTCAAAAAACCTACCATGTCTCTTACTAAATAACTTGGACTGTCTATTTACCAAAAAGGGGTAATTTGGGGGATATTTTTACTGTTCTGGTGTTTTCTGGCCTCAAGAAATTAGTCAGTACATCAGGATTGATCGATTTTTTTTTTTTTGTGGACTATAGCTTTCATTCAGACAAAAAATTATACGGTACACTGATTTGAAAGAAAGATAATTTACTTTCAAAATTTAAAAAGCATTTTCTTCTCAAAATGTGTGGTCTTTGTACGTTTATTTAGCAAAAAAAACAAAAAACTATGGTAATTAAATACCACAAAAGAAATCTCTATTTGTGTTGCATGACCGCGTAAATGTCATTCAAAGTGTGACAGCGCTAAAAACTGAAAACTGACCTGGGAGGAAGGTGGTGAAAGTACCTGGTATTTAAGTGGTTAGACTCCCCCCAGCAGAATGTAATGCCCTGTACACACGATCAGGATTTCAGACTTTTTCCATCGAATTTTCCGATCGTGTGTAGCCCCATCTGAGTTTTTTCATTTGAAATTCTGATTAATTCCATCAGAGTTTAGATATAGAACATGTTCTATTTTTTTGCGATGGAATTTCGATGTGATTTGGTCGGGCAAAAGCCTGATCGTGTGTACGTTATCTAGGCCTAATATGCAAATAATGGTGGAATGGTGGGATGGTTTACTAACTAATTTCCAAAGCCTCTGGTGGATTTTGTGGGCAAGATCACCTTCCTGCTCAGATTACAAGCAGGCTTTACACTAGGCAGTCTATTTATCAATGTTTTCATCCACAATTTGCCCAGCTTTCAACCAATTTAACATTATATTTAATTAAATAATAATTGAAGTCCTCTGAGTCTACAAATGTGAGCAGTAAAAGGCGCAGGCTTAATAAAATTTACTGTGCGTTTAAAGGGGTTGTAAAGGTAAAAAAATGTTTTCCCTAAATAGATTCATTTACCTTTAGTTTCGTCCTCCTTCACTTACCTTATCCTTCCATTTTGCTTTTAAATGTCCTTATTTCTTCTGAGAAATCCTCACTTCCTGTTTTTCTGTCTTTAACTACACACCGTAATGCGAGGCTTTCTCCCTGGTGTGGAGAAAGCCTCTTGAGGGGGGAGGGGGCGAGCAGGAGAGTCAGGACACTCTCTACTTTGCAGGTAGAGAAAGGAGCTGTGTGTTAGTGGGCGTCCTGACACTCCTGCTCACCCCCTCCCCCCTCTTGAGGGGGGAGAGGGCAAGCAGGCAAGTCAGAACACTCTCTACTTTGCAGATAGAGAAATAAGCTGTGTGTTAGTGGGCCTCCTAAAACTCCTTCTTGCCCCCTCTCCCCCTCAAGAGGCTTTCTCCACACCAGGGAGAAAACCTCACATTACGGTGGTGAGTTACAGACAGAGAACAGGAAGTGAGGATTTCTCAGAAGAAATAAGGACATTTAAAACCAAAATCGAAGGATGAGGTAAGTGAAGGAGGACTGCACTAAGGTAAAGGAAGCTATTTAGGGGGGAAAAAATCCTTTACAACCCCTTTAATATGTCATGTAATGATAACATTAGTAGGGGTGCCTACTGTAGCCACATTTTTTAAATGATGGATTAAATCTGAACAAAACTGAAGCTACTAAAGCACTCCTAGAATAAAATTATTTCAGTCCCTGCCATTATCACTTTTGAAGTCAGTTTAGTTTGTTTGAAAAGGTGCAACAATTATATAAAGAATGTGAAAGCAAAACAAAAGTTTCAGAATACAGTATTTTGTAAGTCAGGGTAGTAATTCTTTATTCATGTTAATACTCAGATTGTTGTGGTGTTAACATGTATTTTGCAATAATGTACCGGCATGGCACATTGATGCATTTGTTGAATTGATTAGTGCTGATCTTTCATGTATATGAATATAAATATAAATTTACAGTTTGTGAATTAGGAAAAACAAAGTTACACTAAATAGTTTTATATTGAGAAAATAAACTCAGTATGGAGCCAAGTTGTAAGTGAAGAACTTCCACCTTAACCCAAAACTTTTATTGTACAACTCTTCTAGAGTTCATCAGATAAGTAATAAATAGAATCTAAACTGGAACAGACAACAGTGAAGGAAACATCTATGGTAAGACAAGTTAACCTCCCTGGCGGTATGATTCTGTCTGGAATTACATACCAAAAGCGGTACAATTTTTTGCATGGAAAATTGGGTATTATAGGCCTGCAATTCTTAGTAATTTCTTACTTAAACTTGACCAAAACAAGACTCTAGTAGACATTCCAGATGTGATAAATTTGAAACACAAACACATGAATTATAATCTAATAAACAATATAATTTTATTCAATATTGCAAAGAAAAATAAAGAAATTAGTCAAACAAAGAAATTCAATACACATCCTGGGTGTGAAAAAGTTTGAAACATGGAACTGTCCGAAGTTGCAATCTGGGAAATAGTACCTGGTTTCCTTTCAGACTTTTTTTCCATTTCCATCCTTCTTGGAACAGCAAACGACGCACATCCTGCTAGGCGCTAACTTTCGTGCAGTTGGCAGTACAAAGTCTACAAAATGATGACCTGTCAGGCGCTCTGGATTGCCAACGTCAACAGAGCGTCGTCCGGGTCTGTTAGCAGACACTGATGGTGTCGGGTGGTTGATAAAAATCTGCTCAGCCACCTTTCATATAAAGTCACAATGAACTAGAGGCATGTTCGTGCTTGCTTTATAAAGAATATAGGCGTTCCAAAGACATTGTTCAAGGAGATGCCTGAAAATCTTGTTGTAGTATTTTTTCTGTTGTTTGCGCATCGCCGGGTAAAATGTCATTGCCTGATCGGCTCGGTCGACACCTCCCATCGTGTGATTGTAGTCGATCACGACTTGTGCCTTCAGCACATCTTTTCCGTGTTTTGTGCGGACCATGGTAGTGGAGGTGCTGTGCACGGTGCTCATGAGACACATGTCCTTTTTGTCTCTCCATCTCATTGCCATCATTTTACCCTTTTGGAAGGCAACCATCTCCTTTTTTTAGTTTTTTCTTGCCAAACGTAGATGGCATGTCACGCCGGTTTGGCCTCACGGTACCATACCCATCTGTTTTGTTGAGGAGCAGAACCTCATAAAGTTCCGGTGATGTATAAAAATTGTCTGTTGTCACGCAATATCCCTGGTTCAGTAATGGGTCCAGCAGTGAAAGGACTGATGATGTGGCCATCCCATAGCGGTTGTACCTGGGATTAAACTTTGTACCTTTCCCGGTGTAAATTACCGCATTCCAGATATATCCGGTGGAAGATTCACATAGCATATAACATTTTATGCCAAAGCGCGCTCTTTTGGACGCAATAAATTGGATCCAGCTCAGGCGTCCCTTGTAGGCCATCAAACTTTCATCCACACTGACATCCCTTTGGGCACGTAGGTCCGCTGGAAGTTTGCGACAATAATCTGGCACACCTGCCATATTTTTTTTAGCTTGGGCGTAGGATGCGTGGCGTCATCAAACTCTTCGTTGTTGGCGAAGTGTACGTTTTTCATAATGAGTGAAAAGCGATATTCGGACATCACAGTCCCAAAAAATGGAGTGGCCAGCATCTTGTTGGTGGACCAGTACCATTTCTGGAGCGGTTTGCCCACCACCCCCTGAAGGATGATGAGTCCTAGAAACTTCCAGATGTCCTCTTTAGAGAGCAGTCCTCATCCTTTGAAAATTTGCTCTCTTGAAATTAAGTGTTTTTATCTTTCCTGTATGTATTTCTTGCTTATAGTTAACATTAAATGAAATCATGTTATGATTAGTGTTGAGCGGAATACGCCATATTCGATTTCGCAATATTGCGCGAATATAAAGAATATTCACGAATATTCGCCAATATCGAATATTCGTGATATTTTATCCAAAAAAAAATTTGCGAAATTTCGCTAATGCGAAAATGATTGCGAAATTCTCATAAACGGAGATCATTTCCTGTATTACTAAACTAATATGCACTAAACACTAACTCTACACTAACTCTACTTAAAAGAAAGGAGAATAAGGGGGCAAAAGAAGGGCGGAGAAGATAATCGCACAATATTCCTATTGCACGATTATCTTCTCCGCCCTTCTTTTGCATCAGAGCCAATCAGAATAACTCGAAGATTCGGCAAAAGGAATATCGCGCAATATTCCTTTTGCTGAATATTTGAGTTATTCTGATTGGCTCTGATGCAAAAGAAGAGTGGAGAAGATAATCGCGCAATATTCCTTTTGCCGAATATTCGAGTTATTCTGATTGGCTCTGATGCAAAAGAAGGGCCGAGTAGCTGATGCGATTCTTTTATGTTGCCGAAAATTCGCAATGCGAATTTTCGGCAATATAAAAGAATCGCATCAGCTACTCGGCCCAGGGTCTCTCTCTAATCATACCAGCAATGCTTTTAGACGTCGATGGAGATCACTAGGATGTGATCTGTTTTACAAATAAATTTGAAAAAATACGAATATTCTCCATAGCGAATATTCGCCGCAATATTCGAGTTATTCGCGAATACACGAATATGCAATATTCGTAGCGAATATTCGCAATGCGAATATTCGTGAGCAACACTAGTTATGATCACTGCTAACCAGGTGTTTCTTTATCTGAACATTAGTAATAAGCTCTGCATGGTTTGAGATTACCAGGTCCAACAGAGCATCATTCCTAGTTGGGGCCTCAATAAACTGGACCATAAAATTGTCCTGCAATAGGTTTTTAAATGTTTGTCCTTTAACTGTCCCAGAAATTCCATTATTCCAGTCAATTTCTGGGTAGTTAAAATCCCCCATTATTATCACCGTCCCTGCCCTTGCAGCCCTTTCCATCTGTGCAAGGAGCCGAGTCTCCACCTCCTCATTAACATATGCAGTTCCAACCATAATGCTTCAACTTCATCACACTCTCCATCAACCAGGTCCTCTTTCACGCTTGCTTTGAGGTCACTTCTCACATAGAGACAGACCCCTCTACCTTTCCTTTTTACCCTGTCTTTCCAAAAGAGAGCATAGCCAGGAATATTAATAGCCCAGTCATGTGAGGATTGAAGCCACGTTTCATCAATACCAATTACATCATAGCTCTCCTCATGCACCAGAGCTTCCAACTCACCTGTTTTGCTTGGAAGGCTTCTGGCATTGGTGAACAAACACTTAAATGTATTGTTACATTTTTCGCTGGTGTTTTTCATACAATTCATAAAATTTTTAGTAGTGCAAATGGCACTATAATTTCCAATGACTGTTTGTAACATGGGAACTTTCTTGTCACCTGCCATAACCCCACCTCCATCTATCCCCATTCCACTCTCCATTAATGTCTGACCCCTAACTGACCGATGTAATTCTAGTTCACCCTCCCCCTCAAGTCTAGTTTAAATACTCCTCCAGCATTCCCCTAAACCTATCCCCCAGCACAGCAGACCCCCTTCCATTCAAGTGCAAACCATCTTTAGCATATAGGTTGCACCCCAATGAAAAGTCAGCCCAGTGCTCTAGAAACCCAAATCCCTCCTTCCTACACCAGGTCTTTAGCCATGCATTCAGCTCTCTAATCTCCCCCTGCCTTTCCTGTGTTGCGCATGGCACAGGCAATATTTCTGAGAATATCACCTTGGAGCTCCTTGCCTTCATCTTGCAGCCTAGTTCTTTAAATTGATTCTTAAGGAGCCTCCACCTTCCATGTATACTGTCATTGGTTCCAACGTGGACCAAGACAGCTGGGTCTTGCCCAGCCCCTACCAGTAATTTATCCACCCGGTCCACCACATGCCGAACCCTGGCACCAGGGAGACAGCAAACCATTCGGTTGAGGCGATCCTGGCGACAAATTATTCTATCAGTCCTTCTGATTATAGAATCCCCCATTACCACCAACTGTCTAGGCCTACCTGCACTCCCCTCACCACTTCTACTAGATGGGTTGCTCTCCAGGCTTTTCTATTGCTTGGTAAAACTAATTGCTAATTAGCCAATCACATGGCAGCAACTCAATGCATTTAGGCATCTAGACATGATGAAGACAACTTGCTGAAGTTCAAACCAAGCATCAGAATGAGTAATACAAGGGATCTAAGTGACTTTGACCATGGCATGGTTGTTGGTACCAGATGGGCTGGTCTGAGTATTTAAAAATCTACTGGGATTTTCACATATAATCATCTCTAGGCTTTACAAAGAATGTTCAGAAAAAGAGAAAATATCCAGTGAGTGGCAGACGAAAATGCCTTGTTGATGTCAGAGGAGAATGGACAGACTGGCTCAAGATGATAGAAAGACAATAGTGAAGCCCTGTACACACGAGCGGGATTCCTGGCAGTATAAAGTCCGCTGGGAATCCCAACGGGAAAACCGAGAACCTGCTCGGTAAGTTTCACGGCTGGATTTCCTGTCGGGAAAACTGCGAGGAGAGCTTTAGCCGGGAATCCCCATAGGAAAACTGCCGAGTTTAAAACCGCTGGCAATCCCGGCGGGAAAATAGAGAGCGGGTTCTCTATTTTCCCGCCGGGATTCCTGGCAGTTTTCCTGACGGAAAAACTGCGAGGAAGCATGCACAGTTGGTTTTCCCAGCCAAAAGCTCTCCTGGCAGTTTTCCTGGCAGGAAAACCGGTCGTGTGTACGAGGCTTAACTCAAATAACCACAGGTGGTCACATCAGGTGCCACTCCTGTCAGCTAAAAACAGGCTCACCAAAATTGGACAATAGAAAATTGGAAATACGTTGTCTGGTCTGATAAGACTCGATTTCAGCAGCAACCTTCAGATTGTAAGGTCAGAATATGGTATAAACAACATGAAAGCATGGGTCTATCCTGCCTTGTATCAATGGTTCAGGCTGATGGTGGTGGTGCAATGGTGTGGGGGATTCTTTCTTAACACACTTTGGGCCATTTAGCACCAACTGAGCATACTTTAAATGCCACAGCCTACCTGAGTATTGTTGTTGAACATGTCCATCCCTTTATGACTACAGTGTACCCATCTTCTGATGGTTACTTCCAGGTAGCTATCTAGGCAGATGACCTTTTTCTGCACACACAATAATAGACTGCTGTTTCTTGTCTGTATCTTTATTGGTACGTTGCAGATTTCAATATACATGTCACACGTGATACGCGGTAAAACTGTAAATAACAAGAATAGTATAACATTACCAAACGATAATAAACAACATCATACAAATATTAACTGAGATGACTAACTACCTCCCTAACAGCCTGTGGAGGAGGAAGAAGAAGATTGCTTACCTCCGATGCCATGGATGGGGAGAGATAACATCTAGGCCTGCTGCCTTAATCTTGAAAATTGACATCCCAAGGGACATTTACTTCATTACTAAAGAGGATATGACGATTTTGATCATCCTTTAAGAGCAAGATAGGAATATTACACCCATATTAATGTTTGGCCAGTAGATGGCGCAAGCATAACAGTTAACCTGAGACAAACATAATTATGGCTTACTAATGTAATAACACATTGTACACAATAAACAACACAGTGAATTGTCCTTTTTTTACTTGGAGAGAGAGAAAGGTATCCTGGAGACATAACACTCCCCGTCTGGCGTTAACCAATGCCACTACCAGCGTCATTAGACACAAGTAAAATCAAGTCCGATATGGGTCTGAAAAATTACTTTACTTCACCCTGTTTGGAAGTCTTAACTTCGAGCTTCCTGACATGTCCATCTTTGCTTGGGAATGTCTGTGTGATAAGTGTTGTATAAGCAGGGCAGTGACATGGTGCTGAGCTGGGAGAAAGAGGATGCTTCTCGTGGTGCTCCAAGGTAGCTTCTTTAAGGCAGCCTCCTATTCTCAACAGGTCACTGCTGTCGAGGAATGGATCGAGTTTCCTCAGGACACTGTCTTTAGGGATCGTTTTTTTGTTGTGAATACAGTCAATTTCTCTAGCAAAGGTCTCTTGTTGCACAGTGTAGATGATCAGATGTTTTGATTGCTCTAGGTCAGTCACTGAGTAGGTATTTTTACAGCAGTGCCAGCCTTTGCAAGTCTTTTTCCCAAAGAAACGGGCTACGTGGGATAAGGAAGTAATAGCTCGAATGAGTGATTTCTATGTGGAAAACCTGGAGAACCAATGAGATTTGAGTCGGTTTTGTGAAGCCACCGTGACTAATGTGGACACTTGTGGACGATCTTCAGCATCCTTGACTGCATCTATCAAGCTACAGGTCTCTGATTCAGAAGTGTTTTGTTCTGAATTGTACAGGAACGCAGGGCCTGTAAACCATGTTGTGTCCTTAAGACAGTTCGCTGGGACAGCTCTGGTCGCTAGGTCTGCGGGATTGTGTTTAGTTGGAACGAAGTGCCACTGTTTTGGGTGTGTGGATCTCCTAATCCTCAACACGCGATTACTGACGTAGATGTAGAAGCGTCTGGTTTTGTTGTAGATGTACCCCAGGACTACTTTACTGTCAGTGTAGAACTCAGTGTCTTTGATTTCTAGGTCCATCTCTCTAGTGATAGTGTCGGCTAACTCCGCAGCTAAGGCCGTGTACACACGATCAGTCCATCCTATGAGAACGGTCCGAAGCTGACTGATGGTCTAATGTGCCTACACACCATCGGTTAAAAAAACGATCGTGTCAAAACGCGGTGACGTAAAACACAACGACGTGCTGAAAAAAACAAAGTTCAATGCTTCTAAACATGCGTCACTTGATTCTGAGCATGCGCGGCTTTTTAACCAATGCTTTTGCATACTAACGATTGGTTTTGACCTATCGGTTAGGCGTCCATCAGTTAAATTTTAAAGCAAGTTCTCATTTTTTTGACCGAAGGATAACTGACCGATGGGGCCCACACACAATCGATTTGGACCGATGAAGACGGATCTTCAGTCCGTTTTCATTGGTTTTGACCGATCGTGTGTACGCGGCCTAACACTGTGGCACAAAGTTCTAGCCTAGGTATTGTGTGTTCAGGGAGTTCCCATGACAAAACCTATATGGCACTGTCCCTTCCTGTCCCTGATCTTGAGATAAGCTACAGCAACGATTGCTTTGACAGAAGCATCGCAGAAAACACAAAGTCTTTGGTCTTGGACTTCTGTCGACGGTACAGGAGCATATGATCAAGGGACTTTTCAGTTAGACAAGGTTGTCAAGGAATTTTTACACTCTGTCCACTGATCTCTTTTCTCGGGGGGAAATGGATCATCCCAGTTCACTGTCTCTTGAGTCAGGTCTCTGAGGAGTGCTTTACCCTCGATGGTGACTGGAGCTACAAACCCGAGAGGGTCATACACACAGTTTATGGTTGACAGAACGCCTCTGCGTGTAAAGGGCTTTTCTTCCCGACTAACCTGGAAGGTGAAGGTGTCTGACCTTAAGTCCCAGAGTAGTCCAAGGCTACGTTGCGTTGGCAGAGAGTCAGAACATCAAAGTCTAAGTCTCTGAACTCACTAGAGTGGTCTTGAGAGGGGAAGGCCTTCATCAGTTCTATGCTGTTAGAGGCGATCTTGTGGAGCTTCAAGTTAGAACAGGCTAGCATCTTCTGCGCTCTCTTGAGGAGACTGATAGCTGCTTCAGCGGTTGGTAGGGATTTTAAGCAATCATCTACATAAAAGTCCTTTTCTACCAAGTGTTTCACTTCAGGCCCATAGATGGATTTACCTTCGCAAGCCGAGCGTCTAAGCCCGTAAATGGCAACTGCGGGGGAAGGGCTGTTCCCAAATATGACCTTCATGCCATACTCTACAATTTCTTTGGAAGGGTTGTTATCTTTAAACCAGAAAAGTCTCAAAAAGTTCCTACGTTCTTTAACGAGAAAACCGTGGAACATCTGCTGGATGTCCACCATGAATGCAACAGAGTCTTTGCGGAAACATAGGAGCACCTCAATGAGTCTGTTCAGATCCGGTCCTGAGAGGAGAACGTCATTTAATGACACACCTTCTTCTCTAGAGCTAGAGTCAAACACCAATCTGAATAAAGTGAAAAAAAAAATAATCGAGGCTATTGGTATAGATCATGTAAGTTAGATCAGTGGTTCAATCCCTAACAGCATATACAAAAATGATTTCAGTCATAGAGGACTTAAAAACAAGAGGGACTATAGGAACACACTGACTATGGAGTTAATCAAAAATATAAATATATTTATTTAATTGTATCAAACATGACAACATTTAAAGACAGTCCGGACGTCAGGTAGCTGAGGGAGGGTGTCTATTAAGGATGAGCTCCGCGTTCGATACGAGCGTATGTTCGACTCGAACATTGTCTGTTCGTACATTCGACGAAATTCGAACAAAACAGGTCGTTCACGCCAAATTCGAGTGGCGCGCAACGGCCCATAATTCACTGCGGCATTGCGCGCTGATGATTGGCCAAACATGCACTATGACCCTGCATGCTTGGCCAATCACAGCGCACAAAAAACGGAGAGCCATAATTGGCCAAAGCCAGGGTGGCTTTGGCCAATTATGGCTCAGGGCTTTAGCACATGCCCCACACTATATAAGGCCGCCTGCTGGGCGGCCTTGTGTAGTGTGTTACAGTTGTTAATGAGAGCAGTCAGAGAGAAAGTCTTTTTATATAGCTAGATAGGAGCAGGCAGGCAGGCTAGTCAGTTTAGCTTAATTTACAGTGTGTAGAGGATATATATACATCCCTAGGAGTTGTACATATACACTCTATAGCTTAGCTAGATCAGCTATTCCTAATTTACTGGCAGGCAGGTGATTGTGCTATTTAACCACTTCAATACAGTGCACTTAAACCCCCTTCTTACCCAGACCAATTTTCAGCTTTCGGTGCTCACACTTTAAATGACAATTACTCAGTCATGCAACACTGTACCCAAATAAAAATTGCATCCTTTTTTTACACAAATAGAGCTTTCTTTTGGTGGCATTTAATCACTCGTGGGTTTTTTATTTTTTGCGCTATAAATAAAAAAAGACGGTAGATTTTGAGAAAAAATTGAATTTTTCTTTGTTTCTGTCAAAAAATTTAGAAAATTATTATTTTTCTTCATAAACGGGTGACAGGGCAGGTCACTGGTGGGTGACGGGTGACAGGGCAGGTCACTGGTGGGTGACGGGGTACGGTCACTGGTGGGTGACGGTTGCACCGCTGATGGCAGTCTATTTATGTGACAGGTGCACTTCATGGGTGACTGTTGGGTGACTGGTGACAATTGGGGGGGGGGGGGGCAAAGGGACAGATGGGGTGTTTGTGCAGACACTACAGTAACACAGAGCTGTAACTCACTGCTTCTAGCTCTTCTCTCCTAACTGTTACCAGCTCTTCTCCCCTCACACATCGTTTCTAGTGTAAGGAGTTACACTAGAAACGATGTGTGAGGGGAGAAGAGCTGGTAACAGTTAGTTACAGCTCTTTGTTTACACTAGTGATCAGAGCTGATCACGTGGTACATAGCCCTGACCAATGGCTGTGTACCATTGTCGGTGACTAGCAGTGTTTCCGGGAACACGCTGCCACCGACGGGCACGATTACGTGGTAAACAGCGCATCCGCGCCGCTGTTCACCCCTGTCGGTAACGAGCGGTGTCTCCGTGACACGCCGCTACCGACAGTATAGGGATGCGTGCACGCGATCGTGCGCATTCCCTATTCAAATGACTGCACGTCATATGACGTGCAGTCAGGATATTGGAGTCCTCCGCCCGCCGTCATTTGACGGTGGGCGGTGGACAAGTGGTTAAAGACGTTATCACAGGTATAGACACCCAGCAGGCACAATATTTAAAGGAATTTTTCATTTTTTTATTTTTTATTTAAGCATCATTAAAATCACTGCTCCTGAAGCTTGTTTAGATACAAAAAACATTGAAAAATTCCTTTAAATATTGTACCTGCTGGGTGTCTATAGTTTGCCTGTGAAAACGTCTTTGAGAACCCGGGTCTTGCTCGACGAAACATGTATCAATGGAAAAAAGTTTTAAAAAAACTGTATTTTTTTCAGGAGTCCTGCTCCTAAAAAAAAAAAAAAGTTTTTTTTATACTTTTTTCCATTGATACATGTTCCCTGGGGCAAGACCCGGGTTCTCAAAGACGTTTTCCAACAATAACTTGAATATTGGTCTTTAAAATGATCGTTTGGAAGTCCCATAGACTTCAATGGGGTTACATAGTTAGTCAGGTTGAAAAAAGACACAAGTCCATCCAGTTCAACCATAAAAAAAAATAAACAAACAAAATAAAACACAGTACATCCCATACACCCAACTCCATACCCACAGTTGATCCAGAGGAAGGCAAAAAAAAAAACAGCAGAGCATGATCCAATTTGCTACCGGAGTTGAAAAAATTCTTTCCTGATCCCCCGAGAGGCAATCGGATTTACCCCGGATCAACTTTACCTACAGAACTTAGTACTCAGTTATATTATGTGTATTTAGGAAAGAATCCAGGCCCTTCTTAAAGCAATCTACTGAGCTGGCCAGAACCACCTCTGGAGGGAGTCTGTTCCACATTTTCACAGCTCTTACTGTGAAGAAACCTTTCCATATTTGGAGGTGAAATCTCTTTTTCTCCAGACGTAAAGAGTGCCCCCTTGTCTTCAGCGTTGACCTTAAAGTGAATAACTCAACACCAAGTTCACTATATGGACCTCTTATATATTTGTACATGTTGATCATATCCCCCCTTATTCTCCTCTTCTCAAGAGTGAATTCAGTTTTTCTAATCTTCCTCATAGCTGAGCTCCTCCATGCCTCTTATCAGTTTAGTTGCCCTTCTCTGCACCTTCTCCAGTTCTCCGATATCCTTTTTGAGAACTGGTGCCCAAAACTGGACTGCATATTCCAGATGAGGTCTTACTAATGATTTGTACAGGGGCAAAATGATATCTCTATCTCTGGAGTTCATACCTCTCTTAATACAAGAAAGGACTTTGCTTGCTTTGTAAACCGCAGCTTGGCATTGCATGCCATTATTGAGCTTATGATCAACTAAAACCCCCAGATCCTTCTCCACTACAGATCCCCCCAGTTGAACTCCCCCTAGCATGTATGATGCATGCATATTCTTAGCCCCCAAGTGCATAACTTTACATTTATCAACATTAAACCTCATCTGCCACTTAGTCGCCCAATTAGACAGAGCATTGAGGTCGGCTTGTAAATTGGAGACATCCTGCAAGGACGTTATTCCACTGCATAGCTTGGTGTCATCTGCAAAAACAGAAATGTTACTTTTGATCTCAGACCCAATATCATTTATAAATATATTGAAAAGTAAGGGACCCAACACTGAACCTTGGGGTACACCGCTGATAACCTTGGACCATTCAGAGTAAGAATCATTAACCACAACTCTCTGAATCCTGTCTTTCAGCCAGTTTTCTATCCATTTACAAACTGATATATCTAATCCTGTAGACCTTACCTTACACATGAGCCGTGTGTGGGGAACTGTATCGAACGCTTTTGCAAAATCCAAGTATACCACGTCCACTGCCACGCCTCTGTCCAGGGTTTTACTTACCTCTTTATAAAAGGAAATCAGGTTTGTCTGACAACTTCTGTCTTTCATGAATCCATGCGGTCTGCTGCTTAAATAGTTTCCAGCAAGAACTCATCCATGTGGTCTTTTATTAAACGTTCCAGTATCTTCCCAACTATAGAAGTTAAACTAACAGTTCTATAGTTACTTGGTAAAGACTTTGGCCCAGATTCAGAGAGCCATTACGCCTGTCTAACTGGTGTTAGACTGGAGTAATTTCAAATTACGCGCGTTTTCTAGCTAGTCGAAAACCTCAAACCATGAATAGACGGCTGTGGGCTTCAATTCGACTGGATTACGTGTTCATACGCCTTCGGATCTACGCTGCAATAAAATTGCGGCCACTGGGTGGACTTCCCGTCGTTTTCCGCATCGGGGTATGCAAATGAGCTTTTGCCGGCGATCCCCGAAATTACGATCTTCAATCGCAATCTTACAGCACCTTTAGTCATCTTTTATTTGCGTAACACTATACCAGCTTTTTGCTGCTCTAATATTAGACAGCCCATGTTAAGTATGGCCGTCGTTCCCACGTCGAATTTCTACGTTTTCCGACGTCTTTTATTTTTTTTGACGTAAGTCGTCCGGGAATAGGAATGTTAAACGATGCTACTCAAACAACGAATGACGTAACGACGTGATTTCGCGCAATGCACGGCGGGAAATTTCTGAACGGAGCATGCACAGTTTGATCGCCGCGGGGACGCGCTTAATTTAAATGCTTCACGCCCCCGAATCGCGTATTTCGATTACGCGGCGAGAAATAGACTACGCCGCCGTAGCGTACGGGCAAAAATCTACCAGAATTCGGTGTAGAGCCTGGTAAAATACGGCAGCGTAGAGTATTTCGATTACGCAGCGCAATATTAAGTGTATGTGAATCTGGCCCTTGTTCCCTTTTTAAATATAGGCACCACATTGGCTCTACGCCAATCCAGTGGTACTATTCCTGTCATTAATGAGTCCCTAAACATTAGATACAGTGGCTTTGAAATTTCAGAGCTCAATTCTTTTAGGATCCGTGGGTGGATGCCATCTGGTCCAAGTGCTTTATCCACCTTTATTCTGTCTAAATATTTCTGGACCATATCACTTTTGAGCCATTGTGGATTTGGGGCTGTGTCACTCCCACCCCCATTATGGACATGAGCTCCCCCATACTCCATTGTATACACAGAGCTGAAGAAAGCATTTAATAAATTTGCCTTCTCTATGTCCTCAGTCACCCACTCTAGATTATTTTGTAAAGGGCCTACATGCTCAGACTTGACCTTTTTACTATTAATATATTTAAAGATTTTTTGGGGGTTTGTCCTACTATCTTTTGCAATCTGTCGTTCATTTTGAATTTTTGCATCCTTGATTTCCTTTTTACATATTCTATTATATTCTTTGTAACATTTAAACGACACTAGTGTTCCTTCATTTTTATATTTTTTAAAAGCTATTTTCTTATTGTTTATATAGCCTTTTTAACTTTGATAGTGAGCCACATAGGTTTTATCTTTAGCCTTTTAAACTTATTGCCCATGGGAATATACTTTGCAGTGAGGTTCCAAAGAGTCTTTTTGAAGAATTCCCATTTCTGTTCTGTGTTCATCTGTGCCAATATTCCCTCCCAGTCCAAGCCCTGGAGAGCAGTCCTCATGCTTTGAAAATTTGCTCTCTTGAAATTAAGTGTTTTTATCTTTCCTGTATGTATTTCTTGCTTATAGTTAATATTAAATGAAATCATGTTATGATCACTGCTACCCAGGTGTTCCTTTATCTGAACATTAGTAATAAGCTCTGCATGGTTTGAGATTACCAAGTCCAACAGAGCATCATTCCTAGTTGGGGCCTCAATAAACTGAACCATAAAATTGTCCTGCAATAGGTTTCTAAATTGTTGTCCTTTAACTGTCCCAGAAATTCCATTATTCCAGTCAATTTCTGGGTAGTTAAAATCCCCCATTATTATCACCGTCCCAGCCCTTGCAGCCCTTTCCATCTGTGCAAGGAGCCGAGTCTCCACCTCCTCATTAACATTGGGTGGTCTATAACAAACTCCAATGATTAACTTTGAACTACGCACATCTGTATGCAGTTCCACCCATAATGCTTCAACTTCATCACACTCTCCATCAACCAGGTCCTCTTTCACGCTTGCTTTGAGGTCACTTCTCACATAGAGACAGACGCCTCCACCTTTCCTTTTTACCCTGTCTTTCCGAAAGAGAGCATAGCCAGGAATATTAATAGCCCAGTCATGTGAGGATTGAAGCCAAGTTTCAGCAATACCGATTACATCATAGCTCTCCTCATGCACCAGAGCTTCCAACTCACCTGTTTTGCTTGGAAGGCTTCTGGCATTGGTGAACACTTAAATGTATTGTTACATTTTTCGCTGGTGTTTTTCATATAATTTTTAGTAGTGCAAATGGCACTTTAATTTCCAATGGCTGTTTGCAACATGGGAACTTTCTTGTCACCTGCCATAACCCCACCTCCATCTATCCCCATTCCACTCTCCATTAATGTCTGACCCCTAACTGACCTGTGTGCCCGATGTAATTCTAGTTCACCCTCCCCCTCAAGTCTAGTTTAAATACTCCTCCAGCATTCCCCTAAACCTATCCCCCAGCACAGCAGACCCCCTTCCATTCAAGTGCAAACCATCTTTAGCATATAGGTTGCACCCCAATGAAAAGTCATCCCAGTGCTCTAGAAACCCAAATCCCTCCTTCCTACACCAGGTCTTTAGCCATGCATTCAGCTCTCTAATCTCCCCCTGCCTTTCCTGTGTTGCGCATGGCACAGGCAATATTTCAGACAATATCACCTTGGAGGTCCTTGCCTTCATCTTGCAGCCTAGTTCTTTAAATTGATTCTTAAGGAGCCTCCACCTTCCATGTATACTGTCATTGGTTCCAACATGGACCAAGACAGCTGGGTCATGCCCAGCCCCTCCCAGTAATTTATCCACCCGGTCCACCACATGCCGAACCCTGGCACCAGGGAGACAGCAAACCATTTGGTTGAGGCGATCCTGGCGACAAATTATTCTATCAGTCCTTCCGATTATAGAATCCCCTATTACCACCAACTGTCTAGGCCTACCTGCACTCCCCTCACCACTTCTACTAGATGGGTTGCTCTCCCGGCTGTTAGGGGTAGCAGTAACATCTAGTGCTGCCACCTCTGTGTTAGCCACCTCCACATCTTCACCCAACTTGGCAAATTTGTTTTGATGCACAAATACAGGATTGGCCTTCCTTGTCTGCAAGCCCCTTCCACTCCCTCTAACTACATTAAACCATCTTCCTATCTGATAATTCTGACTTGCCCCTCCACCTTCGACATTAACCCTACTGACCACCTGCTCAGCAAGCAGAGGACCCTTTCAAGGTTGTCCTTTCTGCCCAGTGTTGCAACTTGCTCCTCCAGATCTCTAATGCGAGCTTCCAGAAGAGCAACCTGCTCACATCTGTCACAGCGGTAACCATCCTGGAGCTGTTGCACCAATTTTGCATACATGTGACACTGTGCACTGAGCAAAACCTTCAACCCTGCTAGCACACATTTCCCAGTTACAATATAATTACTTGTAGGAAGTTTAAGATGTTACTTACAGTTTAGAAGACTCCTGTCTTAACTCCTGTTTTCAACTCCTGTTTTCAACTCCTGTTTTTTAACTCTTCCCACTTGTGTTTAAAAAAATCACATGTAAGCCAGCACCATCAACTGGGAGCCAGCTCCTTATGGGAGCTTGACAGAGACTTTAAACTCACCTGTTCACAATAAAACACTCCCCTTGATTAGCAGAGAAAAAAAATAACCTGTTCACCTGATCACAATTAAACACTCCCCTTAGCAGAGAGAAATAAAAAACCTGTTCTAAATGTTCGCGCGATCGGTCGGTCTGTTCGACGGTTCTGGTGCGAACCGAACGCGGGGGTGTTCGGCTCATCCTTAGTGTCTCTTACTGGGAAATCCCAAGTAAAAAGAAAGTTAACTGTATATTAAAGAGATAGGCTCACCTCCCTGACCTCCTGGGGGCTCGTGCCAATATAAAAAGGAGAAAGATTAGATAAGAGAAAATAGGAGACACATTTGGTTGCAACCATGGAAGAGGACCTAAATATAATATTTAGCCGTGCATATATAGGTTCCAATTGCAGAGTAACTAAAGAGTACTTTCCGTTGGTGTGCATGAGATGGAAGGATCATCAATAATGTATTAATTCTAAACATTTGGCTCGTGTCAAATTCCTAAAGATGCAGCAGTTAATCAGCAAATAATATTTAGTAGGAGACACAGTCTCATAAATGGTCATTTCCGCTCCAGAGTCATTTTAAGCTTCCACCGGTTGTGGTATAGCTTCCAATGGATGGTGTCAGGTGAGAGTTCATGACACATTCAGCATGATGTCTAACATGCACTTCAGTGATTGCGGGTGTGCCGTACACAATAGCCAACAGGCGGATAATTGCTAGAAGGCTGCAAATAAGGTAGATGTGATGAACGGAGCCACGTCAGTAACGGGTCAAACAGCAAGGTTATTGATCCCGAATTGGAGCACGGATAACTTGCTCTGCCAGGAAACACTCCTTT
This sequence comes from Rana kukunoris, assembly GCA_029574335.1. Taxonomy (NCBI): domain Eukaryota; kingdom Metazoa; phylum Chordata; class Amphibia; order Anura; family Ranidae; genus Rana; species Rana kukunoris. The sequence continues at coordinate 512,852,285 of CM056049.1, forward strand.
AATTGTCTCTTATCAGTGAACCATCTGGTGGTTCGTCTCCTTAATGCCGCGTACACACAGTCGTTTTTTGCGATGAAAAAAAATTAAGTTTTTTAAAACGTCATTTAAATTGATCGTGTGTGGGCAAAACGTTGTTTTTTGTCTTCAAAAAAAACGACCAAAAAAAAATTCCAACATGCTTGAATTTTTTGTGTCGTTTTTCAGAATGTCGTCTTTTGTTTCACAAAAAATGATCGTGTGTGGGCAAAACGACGTTTAAAACGACGTTTTTAAACCCGCGCATGCCCAGAAGCAAGTTATGAGACGGGAGCTTGAATGGAACAGAGTGCCGTCGAAAGTGTCTTACGTAACTGCGCTTTGCAAGAGCATTTTCAGAAAACGATAGTGTTTTATAATGAGATAAAACAACGTTTTTTACATCACAAAAAGTGATCGTGTGTACGCAGCATAAGACTCATCATCACTTTGGAGGAATCATACAAACAGGGGAAGTTTGTGTGACGACCGGATAGTCAGGTGTAGCGTCGACTAGTTTCGCAATATGATGCGTTGCTTCATCTGGATGTGGTGACGTAAAGCAGGGATTCCCTCTTTATAGCGTCCTTTCCTGGATACTGTCATAATTGATTTTAAATTAGAGAAGAGGAAAAAATAAATAAAAAAGAAAGTGTATGTTCAGAATAGATGCTTGTTCATAGGATAATGGCTTCTCCAGTGATATCATCCCGTTTTTTTCTGAGGATGACTTTTCACATATGAACATATAAAGAAATAATTTTACTAGTGTGTATCTAAGTATATTGTTCACATAGAGGAAAGAGAGAAAGTTTAGTGGAGGAGGAGAAAGGATCGACAAACACAGCACATATATAAATTGTACATTTTAATACCCAACTAATCACATATACACAATTTTAAAGAAACTTTATTGACCACAGCACCAGGTAGTCCAGAGATTTCGATGTAAGGGGGGGACTTATTACCAGGTTTTCAGTGTCGGTATATGAATAAATTATTAGTTGGGAACACATATATGAACATTAATGTGCAGCTGGAGGTAAGAGGTATCTTTAGACAAAAATAATAAATAGGTGAAGTACCAATTTAGGAATTAGGAGGTGAAGGAGCACATATGGATCAATCAATGCTCAAATTAACCGTATTGCTTACTAGCGATAGATAGATAGATAGATAGATAGATAGATAGATAGGATAGATAGATAGGATAGATAGATAGATAGATAGGATAGATAGATAGATAGATAGATAGATAGATAGTGGGTACGTTCTAAATTCTGGGGCATACTGATTATTTCACTGTGTGAATGATCACCTTTTCACACTACAAAAATTAAAGAAAAAGAAAAATACTCAGGGAACACATTTATAAAAATATATGTAGATTACATATATTTTTAGGTGAAGTGTAAGGACACATCAATTTGGTATGAAAGGTTGTAGATTAAGTTTATTGTTCAAGCCTTGTGGCATAAGAAAACCACTTTAATCTGACCTGGTTTCTTGGGGTGGTAAACTCCAAATATAGGTAAGTACCAGCACTCCTCGTTGACTTTAAGGGCAGGAGCTAACTCTGCGTGATTATTCTCAAATATCTTACCCATGAAGGTAAAGAAGTGATCTCTCATCTCTGTTTTTCTGTTTTTTTCTGGAAATTACGTTTAAGGGAGACAAAGGGCCAGATTCAGATACACTTAATATTGCGCTGCGTAATTAAAATACTCTACGCTGCCGTATTTCACCAGGCTCTACACCGAATCCTGGTAGATTTTTGCCCGTACGCTACGGCGGCGTAGTCTATTTCTCGCTGCGTAATCGAAATACGCGATTGGGGGCGTGAAGCATTTAAATTAAGCGCGTCCCCGCGGCGATCGAACTGCGCATGCTCCGTTCAGAAATTTCCCGCCGTGCATTGCGCGAAATCACGTTGTTAAGTCATTCGTTGTTTGAGTAGCGGCGTTTACGAACATTCCTATTCCCGGACGACTTACGTAAAAAAATAATAAAGGACGTCGGAAAACGTAGAAATTCGACGCGGGAACGACGGCCATACTTAACATGGGCTGTCTAATATTAGACCAGCAAAAAGCTGGTATAGTGTTACGTAAAAAAAAGATGACTAAAGGTGCCGTAAGAGATTGCGATTGCAGATCGTAATTTCTGGGATTGCCGGCAAAAGCTCATTAGCATAACCCAGCGGGGAAAACGACGGAAAGTCCACCCAGTGGCCGCAATTTTATTGCAGCGTAGATCCGAAGGCGTACAAACACGTAATCCAGTCGAATTGAAGCCCGCAGCCGTCTATTCATGGTTTGAGGTTTTCGACTAGCTAGAAAACGCGCGTAATTTGAAATTACTCCAGTCTAACACCAGTTAGACAGGCGTAATGGCTCTGTGAATCTGGCCCAAAGTGTTTAAAGATTTGTTCCTTGTTGTTAGGTAGACGCTGTCTATGGGGTCTAAATGGGAGAGGCACGACCCAATTGTTTGTCTCTTCCTCGGCTGTCTCCTTTTCCATTATTTGCAAGAAAAGTCTATCTTCAAAGGACATTGCTACCTGCCAATCTTCCTTTGTTCTATGAAAGACTGTACACCCTAGATGGTCTGGGTCACTGTCACAAGCGTGGTCATCTGTGTCTGGGTCTACAGAGGAGCAAGGTATGCGAGTACTACCTGGAAGTTCTTTTGTGATGAAGCTGTTGTGACATGGTTGCAAGGAGGGAGGACGTCCTTTGTCAAGTACGTTAGTGAACATGCTACTGACCATGACAGATCTGTGCACAGTCTTTAGGCAGACTTCCCCTACGATGACCCACCCCAAGTCAAGTCTTTGGGCAAAGGGAGCATTGCAGGGATCATTAATCTGTTCCCTTAAATTATGAACCTGCAAAATGTCTCTTCCCAGGAGCAGCATTAACTGAGCCTGCTTGTCATATTCTGGTAGGAGATGGGCCATGCGTTTTAGATGAGGATGGTGATATGCTGCGTCTGGTGTAGGGATTTCTGATATCCGGAATCTGGTTGCACTCGATTATGGTGGGTAAAGGTAGACGAGTCCGACCATCTATGGACTCTACACAGAAGGTGGTGGCTCTTCTCCTGCCGTCTCAACAGTACCCGCACAAGTCTTTAGAGAGTAAGGGAAGCTTGGACCCCTAACACCGAAGGTGTCAAAGAATGTGGATTTAGCCATAGAGTGGTTGCTTTGGTCATCTAAGAGTGCATACATCTTGACAGCTTTGTTTCTGTGACCCATTGGATAAGCTCCACCAGTCCTTGGCAAAGGGTATTATGGTTGAGCAGCACCTGAAGCATATGCGGTTCTCTCTTAGGAAAGCTTTGAGATCTTCCAGAGACTTTTCCCTGAAGGTCCTGCATTTTGGTAGAGGGTGCGCTTTCCTGTGTAGAGGGCACTGCTTGTTAGGGTCTCTGAATTTGTCCTCTGGGTGAACGATGTTGGAAGACCCATAGGAGAAATCTGTAGGGTAAACATGAGACTTTGTCACTGTCACTGGCATCCTGTGCTGTTTGAAGCTAGGGGGCGTGGCTGATGGCAGTATAAAGTCAAAGCTGGGATCATTCAAGAACTTAGCTTGCTCTGAAACAAAGTCTACAAAAACGTTGACTGGTGGAAATGGTACCTGGAACCTTTTCTTATGTTTAGAACCATATGTGACCCACCTTTGTTGTAGGTCGTAAGGAAGCTTCAGAATTAAAGGTTTAATCCCTCTGGCCGCATCCAGGGAGGCGAGACCCAGCAGGTCTTCCTCCTCTTTAGCAAGAAGTAGTTCTTCTAGCAAGTCGGCTAATTCTCGTAGTTTGTGATAACCCTTGCAAGGTATTCTGGGAAAGTCCTCAATCCTTTTAAAAAGTGCATGCTCTATAGCCTCTGTTGAACCATAGCACTCCTCTAATCTACTCCAAATAGTTTTAAGACCAATCCCTGGTTGTTTTATTTTAATGTTCCTGATTCTTCTGGCATGTTTGGCAGAGTCTTTCCCAAGCTATTGGACTAGGAGGTCTATTTCATCATCATGAGACAGGTCTAGACCTTTTATGGTGTTTTGAAAGGACGACCGCCAGGCTTTGTAATTTTCTGGCCGATCGTTGAACTTTACAAGTCTTTTTGTGATTAGATCACGTCTGGCGAAGAACTTGGCAAAGTCTGTTATAACTTGGTTGATGTCAGAGCATGCTGGTGATTTACTACTGTAGTGGGAGCATAGGTGTGCGCACAGGGTGTGCCAGGTGTTCCCAGGCACACCCTAATCACTTTGTGCAGCACAGATTCCCCCTACTGCTCTGGCTCCCATTTTTCCCCCTGCAGCACTGCCAGCTTCCCTCCTCTCCTATCGGGCTGTTGCTGCTGGGATGTTTTAGGAGTGGGGAAGGGGCCATTAAATATGTAATTTACCGGCCCCTTCACTTTCTGAATGAACACCGTGAGTGATCAGTAGTGTGTGTTTGGGCTTTGGGATGCAATAGGCTGCGCACACCTATGAGTGTGAGTGTGGTGTGCGACCATACCTGTCAGAAGTTTCTGCTTTAAGCCTTCTTGTCTCGTACTGTTGTGTAGTAAAAGGGTTATTCTGATGCTGGTTTGGAGGTTGAGGGTTGTGGCGTGCAGAGACATAGGCTTGATCTGTAACGAGCTGACAAGGGTTCTGCTACTTGCAGCTCTGAGGAGTTTGGTTGCTCTCATGCTCTGTTACCTGCTGTGTTTGGTTTGTTTCTCCTAGGACATCATCTATTCCCTATAGAGGAGAGGTATCATAGGTTAATTCGAAGTGTTGGTGCAAGTACTCTGACATGCGTTGCGAGGGATTCGGCTCTACTTTTTCCGAGCCAAGCACATTGATCCAATGGAGCACTTTGTGACGTGGTGGAACAAGAGATTTACATCACGGATGTGCATCAGACGAATCTGCAGCAACTGTGTGATGCTGCGCCATTCATCTCACTTCATGCACATTTGTCTGCTTCATGATTTGCAGCCAGGGCCGTCTTAATAGTATCATGGGCCCCTACAATGGAGTAATGCTCTGGGACCCCTACAATGGAGACAGTGCAGGTAAACAGACATCAAGTAAGTAGGAGGCAGAAAAGGAGAGCTTCCCCTTTTGGGTGGAGCTCTGCATTAACTACATGAACAATCATTCTGTACAGGTAAGAAACAGTGGGAAATACTACATGCATAAAGTAACAAAGCTGTCCTGTGCATATAATATATCTGCTAGATTGATACACTATGACCCATCTATGCCCTAGATATCCCCCCAGCAGTCTGAACCTTATACACCCCAGATATCCCCCCCAGAACTATGACCCCTCTAATTTTGGGGCAGCGTGGGCTCAAGGACCAGCTGCTATGGGGGAAGTCTCCCTCTCATTAAGACAGCCCTGTTTGCAGCTTATGGATTTTTTCCTTTGAGTCTGTGGCCTTTGCTGCACTAAAATTTAGGAAATGTTTAAGGCCGCGTACACACGATGAGACATGTCCGCTCAAACATGTCCGACGGACCGCTTGCAGCGGACATGTCTCATCGTATTTTGGTCCGATGGCGTGTACACACCATCGGACGAAAATCCCCTCGGGCTGAGGATGCGGTGACGTGGTGGTGACGTTGACGCCACCACTCCAGGAAGTAAAATACTTCCACGCATGCGTCGAATCCATTTGACGCATGCGCAGAGATTTCTGTCCGCTGGTGAGTATACTCACCAGCGGACATATCCGACGGACATGTCTCCGGTGGACAAATTATAAAGCATGCTTTCAAATTTGTCCGCTGGGAAAACATGTCCGCTAGCCCGTACACACGATCGGAGATGTCAACTGAAACGGTCAGTGAGACCAGTTTCAGCGGATAAATTCGATCGTGTGTACGTGGCTTCAGACACACCAGGATTTTTTCATAACCGAGGTTTAAAAGCTCATGTTTAAGAGTATTTATAAAAAAAAAAAAGTAAAAACATTACCACAATTATATTTAATAGAGCCAGTCTGTCTCTTCTCAACATTCATATTTACACCAATTATCAAACAATGGTTGGACAACACCATGTAACATAAACACATGCTACTGTGTTACTATTTTGACAATGCAACTTTCAATGGAGTAAAACAATAAGGAAAATAAGTTGTGTGCCAAAATGTAGGATTTATTCTTAATCTGACACATTGCAAGAGTGTTGATGGAATGATTCCCAGTATTATCGAGAGAGAGATACTAGGGGTCGGGAAAGGGAGATAAAGTCAAATGAAAGTTCTTACCTTAGATGACTTTACAAAATCCAAGTAAGATAGAGTGTTTTCTTGAGCTGTAGGATAAAGCCCATATCACATCAGGACACCTAACAAAATAAATTTTGCTCCTGAGGATTTGAGTATGAATAAATGCCATAGCTGATCTGGACACTTAGAAAAATTCAGTTCAGGCAAACTGATCTGAATTGAGTTTGTCAAGAAGCTTATGATGCAATAAACACTCAGGCGGCGTACACACGACCGAGGTTCTCGCTAGAAACCAGCGATAACCTCGCTGGGAGCTGCATTCCAGCGAGAACCTCGGCCGTGTGTACGCTCTCGGCGAGCATCCAGTCGGGGATTCTGTCGAGCCGAAATAGAGAGCATGTTCTCTATTTGCTCGACGGCCCGTCGGGATGAATGGCTGGTTGCCATTCCCGACGGGCGGGTCGCCGAATCTGACGGCCGGCAGAGAACCTCGACGGGCGGAACGATGTGTTCTGCCCGTCGAGGTTCTCTGCCGTGTGTACGCCGCCTCAGGCGTACACACGCCCGAGGTTCTCGCTGGAATGCAGCTCCCAGCGAGGTTCTCGCTGGTTTCTAGCGAGAACCTCGGTCGTGTGTACGCCACCTCAGTGTTCACTTATTTAATGGACTATACTTTTTGAATGCCCCAAAAAATCAAATACATGACATGATCATGACAGTGTTATAAAACTTTTCATAACTGAAACCACATCACAGTGCATCATATACACACAGTATATATACTATACACACATACAGTGCATACAGTATAAAGCCAAAGAGTACAGCACTCCTTAAATGTTCATAGTATGGATTATTGAAAAAGGGTACTAAAGCATAAAGTTCGTTTTGTGCATCTTTGTTGTGTGTTGACAAAAGAAAATGCATCACCAGACCAATAAACATTAAAGTATTGCTGCCAATATATGTGTAGCGAGGCATCACCTTTTATGTGATCTAAAGACTACCATCTGCTGATCAAGAAGGATCTCAGATCCCTCCGGTGGCCAAGTTGTGATATAGCACCTCCTATTTACACTGGTACAACAAGGAGTGTTGGGAAATTGAGTACAGGGAGAAAGAGACTCCATTGCCCTGGTTTAGTTATAGACTACAATACCCAGAGAGCAACTGTACAACCCCAGAATGCTTTGTTTCCCGCACAGACTGCTTGGGGAGGTAATTTAAGGAAGAGGACGTTCTTGGCGCGCTCACTCGGGACCGCCTCTCCAACCCAGGAGGATGCCTGTGTTGAGGTGTCTCACTAGAAACCTAGGCCGAAGCCTGAGGCTTACCCATACCTGAGTGGGTCACCATCCAGCGACAGAGGGAGCATCCCTGGCGGAGTGATCGGACGGTGTCCCAGCCCGACGGTGACTTGAGAGAACCAGAGAGTGTCATCCTGAAGGACTGTGAATCGGAGTTCGCAGACGAAGTGTTCCGGAAAGAAAAGCCTAATCTGGTTGGGTGAGACGGGCACCTGCCCAAACCTACTGACTGTGTAGCAGGAGGGTGGGTCGTTTACATTCACCACTGTGATTTAACTTTTCAGGCATTTTCCACCAGTTGACTTATTCCCTTTTTGGATTACAAATTACTCTTTGCGAGCCAACGCATGCCTACGCGGGAGTGCACAAACTGCTGAGATAATTTGTATTGAGGTTTGGTCTGGCCCACCAAACCACATTAGTGAAGTATATAATCTAGAGACTGCCTACTAAATATAATGAACTGTTGATATTTATTCACATACTCGTTAGTTAGGTTATTGGTTTTATTAGTACTGTACAGCACTGTTATTAAAAAGAGCTGGGTGAGGCTTGGCAAGGAGGCGCTTCAGTGTTGATGTCTTGCTGAAGAGCCCCTTTGCTGGGTGTGCTTACCCAGGTCCACATAGTTATTATAATTTATTTTGTATTTATCTGTTACCACTAATTCTGACTCTTGTAGGGCCCTGCAAGAAGTCCACTGTTGTTTTACATTTGTTTCTTTGCTTTTATTTTAACAAGTAAAGAGTTACATTGGTTAAGCTGAATTTGTGTGCAGTCCATCTGTCATCCTACGGGATCAATACAACTCAAGGTAACTATCTGTTTGCATCATTTATTGTGGTGTGATAGGACATTTTGCCCTCCAACATCTACTGGGGTCCACAATTTCCACTGATACCAGTTGTGCCAAGGGAGGGTTTGAGCCAGTTTCAGGGGTTGGTAGCCAAAGTAACAAACCCAAAACAAATCAGCAGCTCCTTCGGGGGTAGTGCTACATATGCAAGAATGAAACTGTATAAATAGAGTTGCATGGTTTACAAGTAACGCAGTACACAAGCGTTTTGAAAGATGAGCAACATTTTTTTTTCAAATTTTGTCTTGATATACGTGTTCTGTAGAGTCTTCAGAAGGACTATATTAAGGTAAGTTTTCTCCTTAAACATCACATTCTATGTCTTTAATGTATGTATTTCTTTTATCCATCCCTAATTACCATGATTGTAATATACTGTGAATGTCCCCTGTGTCCCCATGCATGCTGTAAGGGGTGTTGTATGGCCCATGATCGCCATTGTAATCTTTCCTCCGCACAATGTCCACCATCTCATCAAGTGACATATTCGTGGCCTTGTATCGTCTGGGCCTGAAAAGGGACGTTCCCGCCTCTGGGCTTTCCACGTCTTTTAGACAGAGTCACATACTATTCACTACTTTAATGAGGACGCCTAGCATCTTAAAGTCACGCTAGCAGGATTGATTGACGCTGACTGGATGTTCGGTTCACCAGCATCTGTATTCATCAAATTGAGTTCATCATACCCCTTTGACTGAGTCTAACCTGTTTCCCTTTGGATTACAATTTAAATAAGTGCACCAACTTTCTCAACATAGACTTCATCCTACAGGATCTTTCTGAAGCTGTTTGAGCAAGGCCTGGCCAGGCACCTCTGCATTTGTGTTTTACGGAACTGCCCAATAGGGGAAGTTCGCGAGCATAGACTGCCTATTGTAGTTCCTATATTTAACAATACTACCGGTTTATTTCAAGTGTTTCTCTCTCATTTGTTGACTCTTGTTAAGGACCCTTTCAGAGTCATTCTTACATAACTATTTGTGAATGTTTAACCCGTTGTTTAAACCTCATATTATTCCTTTTTACCATATGTCAAGTAAAGTTACCCTCTCTTTTTTACTATATCAACTGTGTGAGGTGTGTTTACTCATTGGAAGCTACAACCCGAGAAAAAGGTAACAATATTGTTATTTTGCCTTGCATATTTTGTGTGTGTTAATGTGAGCCCAACCAAGTAGGGACCACAATATTTCTACATTGATCCAGTGTGCCAAGGGAGGGTTCGAGCCAGGGGAGGGCTGGCAGCCTTAGGCCTGGGGGGCAAGTCCAGTGAAGGGCCCATTAAACCACTGAATACGCGCAACCTCACCACTGCCCATCAGCGCAGCTTCACCAGTGCCCATCAGTGCAGTCTGTTCAGTGCATGGGGATTAGGGAAGAGAGCAGTCAGATTACACAGAGCACAGATCTTCCGCTTACCCTGCGTGGCCGATATGATACAAAGTCCCGGCTCCTGGACCAGCTCCTATGATGGATGTCATCAGTGTGCTGTCTATCATAGGAGCCAGTCAAAGAGGCAGGACTTTGTATGACAGATGTCTGCCAGGTAAGCGAGAGATCCCCGCTCTGTGTAATCTGGTGGCACTTCCCCTCCAAGGCAGCTCCATGGCAGGGCCGGCCATGGGCGCCCTCCCACTGCCCCAGCTCGCGGTGCACCCGCCCCCGATTGACCCTGCAAAGCAGGGACAAAACCAGGAACAGACTTGGTCCAGGGACAGTGTCCTCAATCCGGGGACTGTCCCCAGAAACTGGTGGAGTCTGGTCACCCTAGGCTAGTGGCCAGCAGGATCCAGAGGTCCTTGGACAGCTCCCAGCAGGACCCACATGCTGGGCTGTGCTGCTGGGAGCTTGTCGTGGACCTGTGGGGGCTGCGAGGGGGGTCTCTTTTTAACAGTGTCCATTAGAAAGCCTCTGTTAGAGAGAGACCCCCCTCCAGGTCCCATTAGAGACTGAAAAGGAGTATAATGGGACCTGGAGGGGGCCTCTTTCTAACAGAGTGTACAGTGAAAACCCTAATACACTCTGGTCCTCATGGGACCCCCTCCTTGTGCCATGACTCTCACCCCCTGCCCCAACCTATCACAAAGTAAAATAAAATTGGTACTGTGTAATGCTCCACTTACCTTAACTATGGGTACTGTAGCTGGCTCCCGCATCCTCTGTGGCTGGCTTCTGTGGGTGGCTGGCCGACACCCTGCTGTGGCTGGCTGGCTCCGTGGTGTGGGTGGCTGGCTGGCATCCTGCTGCGGATGGTCACCGTGGCTGGTTGGCTCCTGTGAGTGGCTGGCTGGATCCCTGCTGTGGGTTGGTCACCGTGGCTCTCTGGTTTCCTGGTGTGGGTGGCTTGCTCCCTGATGTGGGTGGCTGGCACTGTGCACCCTGCTGCAGATGGCTGTCCTGGCTCCCTGCTGTAGGGTGGTGGGTGTCTGGCGCCTGGTCCCTGCTGCAGGTGGCTGGCCTGGCTCCTTGCTGCAGGTGGATGGCCTGGCTGCCTGCTGCAGGTGGATGGCCTGGCTGCCTGCTGCAGGTGGATGGCCTGGCTGCCTGCTGCAGGTGGATGGCCTGGCTGCCTGCTGCAGGTGGATGGCCTGGCTGCCTGCTGCAGGTGGATGGCCTGGCTGCCTGCTGCAGGTGGATGGCCTGGCTGCCTGCTGCAGGTGGATGGCCTGGCTGGCCTGGCTTCCTGCTGTGGGTCAGTGGTTGGCTGACAGTGCCCCCTGCTGTGGCTGACAGAGGGGGGTGGGCTGACAGAGGGACAGGCAGACAGAGGGGGTGGGCTGACAGAGGGACAGGCAAACAGAGGGGGGGTGGGCTGACAGGTGGGCTGACAGAGGGGGGTGGGCTGACAGGTGGGCTGACAGAGGGGGGTGGGCTGACAGAGGTAAAGGTGGACAGAGGAGGGGTGGGATGACAGAGGGACAGTGGACAGAGGGAGTGGGCAGACAGAGGAGGGGTGGGCTGACAGAGGCACAGGCGGACAGAGGAGGGGTGGGCTGACAGAGGCACAGGCGGACAGAGGAGGGGTGGGCTGACAGAGGCACAGGCGGACAGAGGAGGGGTGGGCTGACAGAGGCACAGGCGGACAGAGGAGGGGTGGGCGGACAGAGGGGTGGTGGGATGACAGAGGCACAGGCGGACAGAGGGGTGGTGGGATGACAGAGGCACAGGTGGACAGAGGAGGGGTGGTGGGATGACAGAGGCACAGGTGGACAGAGGAGGGGTGGGATGACAGAGGCACAGGCGGACAGAGGAGGGGTGGGCGGACAGAGGGGTGGTGGGATGACAGAGGCACAGGTGGACAGAGGATGGGTGGTGGGATGACAGAGGCACAGGTGGACAGAGGAGGGGTGGTGGGATGACAGAGGCACAGGTGGACAGAGGAGGGGTGGGATGACAGAGGTAAAGGTGGACAGAGGAGGGGTGGGATGACAGAGGGACAGTGGACAGAGGGAGTGGGCAGACAGAGGGGGTGGGCTGACAAAGGCACAGGCGGACAGAGGAGGGGTGGGCTGACAGAGGCACAGGCGGACAGAGGAGGGGTGGGCTGACAGAGGCACAGGTGGACAGAGGAGGGGTGGGCTGACAGAGGCACAGGCGGACAGAGGAGGGGTGGGCTGACAGAGGCACAGGCGGACAGAGGAGGGGTGGGCTGACAGAGGCACAGGCGGACAGAGGAGGGGTGGGATGACAGAGGCACAGGCGGACAGAGGAGGGGTGGGCTGACAGAGGCACAGGCGGACAGAGGGGGGTGGGCTGACAGAGGGACAGGCGGACAGAGGAGGGGTGGGCTGACAGAGGCACAGGCAGACAGAGGAGGGGTGGGCTGACAGAGGCACAGGCAGACAGAGGAGGGGTGGGCTGACAGAGGCACAGGCGGACAGAGGAGGGGTGGGCTGACAGAGGCACAGGCGGACAGAGGAGGGGTGGGCTGACAGAGGCACAGGCGGACAGAGGAGGGGTGGGCTGACAGAGGCACAGGCGGACAGAGGAGGGGTGGGCTGACAGAGGCACAGGCGGACAGAGGAGGGGTGGGCTGACAGAGGCACAGGCGGACAGAGGAGGGGTGGGCTGACAGAGGCACAGGCGGACAGAGGAGGGGTGGGCTGACAGAGGCACAGGCGGACAGAGGGGTGGTGGGATGACAGAGGCACAGGCGGACAGAGGGGTGGTGGGATGACAGAGGCACAGGCGGACAGAGGGGTGGTGGGATGACAGAGGCACAGGTGGACAGAGGAGGGGTGGGATGACAGAGGCACAGGCAGACAGAGGAGGGGTGGGCTGACAGAGGCACAGGCAGACAGAGGAGGGGTGGGCTGACAGAGGCACAGGCAGACAGAGGAGGGGTGGGCTGACAGAGGCACAGGCAGACAGAGGAGGGGTGGGCTGACAGAGGCACAGGCGGACAGAGGAGGGGTGGGCTGACAGAGGCACAGGCAGACAGAGGAGGGGTGGGCTGACAGAGGCACAGGCGGACAGAGGGGTGGTGGGCTGACAGAGGCACAGGCGGACAGAGGGGTGGTGGGATGACAGAGGGACAGGTGGACAGAGGAGGGGTGGGCTGACAGAGAGAATCAATGAGACAGTTAAACAGAGAGGGGTGGGCTGAGAGAAACCCCACAGTGCACTAGAAAAAGAAGCGTGACTCCGGCAGCAAGTGGTTACGATGATACGATCACCCACAAACCAGCCAGCCCCATCTGGCCGCATCCACACATGGCCAACTCCGCCGAGCCAATTGTACGGCGCTCACGTGAACTCGAGTCCCAGAATGCCACAGCATGTCCACATGACCCTGGTCGGCCAATCACTGGGCGCTTGTTTAGACTACAAACAAGACCCAGAAGACACAGTATACAGCCAGACTTCGCGGCGCGGTCATGCCGCTGGCTGACTCCCTCACAGTACAAAAAACATAAAAAATTCGTATCGGCGACCGGCGGCCCGTTTGCTTATAAGTTGGAACGGCCTGGGGGGCAACCTCCATCCTGCCCCCCGGCCCAGCCCGCTCTCCTGGTTCGAGCCATTTAAAAGGGGTGAATAATTTAGTGAGAGTAGATCCCAAATCTAACCAGCGGCTCCTTCGGGGGTAGCGCTACATACATATGAATGGTGCCTTGATTTACAGATGAATGCTCTCATTACTTTTCCATATGAATGCCCTTTATTTAGATGTAAACACAGGGTCTGCAGGTGAATCATCATTACACAACAATAGGGCAGAGCTGGGCAGCATTAGTGGCAGCACGACACACTGTGTATAAAGGCCTAGATTGTGCTAAGATTAGGACAATTTAAGCTGACCTAGTGTTTATATGTCTTTTGTTTGATCTTGTAGCAACAATGGATAAATTCAGACAGCCCGACATTCTCCGCAAATTCATTGAGAAGTATCAGGAATTCTGCAACCTGTGGGAAATAAAAAACAATCTATACCACAATAGTGTTGCACGAAGGGCAACAACTGTACAATTTGCTGAATGTATGAAGACCTGGATCCCAGAGGCAGATTATAACATGATTAACACCCCTGGCCTCAACAACCAGCCCCCCCCTGCTCACCAATCCACCCAGCTGGCTACACACCAGCCTGGGTCCCATGTCCTGCTCCTGGTCGGCGGCCATCTTGGTACACCCCAGCAGCAGTGTCAGCTCTCCCCCCCCCCACCCCCCTTTTCACAACTTAATAGTACTTGATCCAGGGGTTTTCCCCTGCCAAAGCAAATTGGCATAGCATGGTTAGGGTTTTTTTGCCTTCCTCTGGACCAAGCCGGGAGGATTCACTGAATCCTCTCTTCATCGCCACCAAAAGAAACGACTTTTCCCCCGGTGAATGGCGACCATGGCTAATCTACGGTAGAAACCATTTGGAATCTGAGGCGTTTCGGCGCAATACTGCCAGCCATCACCAAAAAGACCCTAAGAATTGAACAACTTTTGAGGATCAATCGACGGTCAAAAATTTTAGCCGTTTACCCCAACCTAAGCGCATTTCATGTGCTTTGATCAACACAAGATCGGCAGTAAAACACCGACTTGAAATCCATGATTTCATTCTACAACACGACCTAGACTGCCTCTTCATTACAGAGAGCTGGCTCACAGCCGACTAACACCATTCTAGGAGAATTGGTGTCAGAAAACTACCGTATTATTACGGAAAACAGAATAGGGCAAAGAGGAGGAGGACTGGCGGTGATCCATAAGACGCGTCTTGCGATCACAAAACCAAGCCTCCAAAACCCTCTTCCATTTATGGAAACCCTTACTCTTCAACTGCAAGTAAACGGCCAGGAGACCGTCCGGATTCTACTCTGCTATAGGCCACCTGGCCCCAAGTTGCAGCTGCTCCCATCTTTGACGGACTTTGTCTCCACCTATACCCTGAATAGCAAACACCTTTTGCTGCTCGGGGACTTCAACCTCTGGGCCAACTCCCCGCAAGACCCCATTGCCGACGCCTGCATCGACCACCTGGAAGGATTAGGGCTGCAGCAACTAGTATGTGGGCCCACACATGCTTCAGGTCATACGCTCGATCTTATTTTCAGACAAGATCTGGAAATAAAAATTCTGGAAAATGAACCATTGCCATGGACAGATCACCATGCAATTAAATTCATTATTTCCGAATTCCCCCCCTTAACAAAAACATCAAATCCAGTGACAACACACTGGACCAGATGTCAGAAGAAGCTCCACTCGGAACTCTTCAAAGCCACGTTAGGGGAAAAAATAAACACAATTCAGCCGCACCAAAGAGCGGAAGAAACACTGGAGGCCATAAACACAGCACTATTGCAGTCAGCTGACTTGATAGCGCCGAAACGAAAGACCCAGATCAGGAAAAATAACTCCGGCTGGTTCAACAACCAGCTGGCGTTACTGAAGCAAGAGCGCAGAAGGGCAGAAGCAGCCTGGAAAAGAAGCTCTTCAGAACCTCTCAATCTACAAGGCAATAACCAGAAAATACTACAAGCAAATCTTCGAAGCCAAGAAAAACTATTTTTCTGAGGCTATCAACGGTGCCCTAAATCGCCCCTGCGAACTCTTCAAGCTGGTCACTCAGACCATGAATCCAGGATGTCTTGAAGCCCCCAACTTGGATACACAAGAATTTTGCGATGAGTTTCGATGAACGATCGGATTGCTTCATTAACAAAATTGAGGCAATCCGGCAAAGCATTCAGCAAAACAATTGCTCTCCCAGCCCCCCCGTAGTCATTTACACAGCACCGGCAGCAATTCACCACAGTTTGGTGAGTTCACGCTGGAACCCATCTCCATTCAGACCACTAAAAATATCATCGGCACTCTGCGCAACAGCACTGCGCCAAATGATATTATCCCCACCAAAATGCTGAAGGAATGCGCCGACATCCTGGCACCTCCTGTCACGCAGCTTATCAACCAATCCTTCAGGGAGGGCATAATGCCCTCCCAGCTGAAGGAGGGCTTTATTCAACCCATCTTGAAGAAAGCCACCCTGGATCCTACGGATCCACTCAACTGGCGCCCCATAACAGGCCTAAATGTTCTCTCCAAGGTAATGGAGAAAGCAGTGGTACAGCAGCTGCAACAGCATCTAGATACCCACAACTTACTCCACCCATTTCAATCAGGATTCCGTCCCGGACACGGGACAGAAACAGCATTGCTTAAGATATGGGACGACGCTCGAGGCCGCAGACGAAGGAGAATATTCTCTTCTGGTTCTGCTGGACCTAAGCGCAGCCTTTGATACAGTTGATCACAAGCTGTTATTGACTCGGCTGGCTAAAATAGCCAAAGTCGCAGAAAGCGATCTATCCTGGTTCTCCTCTTTTTTGGAAAACCGATCGCAAATAGTGAAGCTAGGACCCTTCACTTCTGAACAAGGCACATTATCGTGTGGGGTCCCTCAAGGATCTCCTCTGTCGCCGATGTTATTCAACATCTATGTGCGTCCTCTTTTCAAAATCATCAGCAGCCAAAAACTGCTATATCACTCTTATACAGACGACACGCAACTGTACTTCCGCATTTGCAATAAAAAGGATCACCACCTCAACCTAGAGACATGCCTCTCTTTGATAGAGGACTGGATGACAAAGAGTTATCTCAAACTCAACGGAGCGAAAACAGAACTTCTTCTGTTTCACGCCAAGCGTAGGAATCAATCGACAACAACCTGGATCCCCCCGCCCATTCTGGGCAAAATCATCACCCCTAGCGCCAAAGTCAAAAGTCTTGGGGTCATCTTTGACTCAGACTCACGCCTTTTATTCCCAAGAAAGACATAGCGGTCGTGGTGGGAGCGATTGTAAACTCCAGACTGGACTATGCATATGCCCTTTACCTCGGACTCCCCAAGTACCAAATCGCTCGTCTTCAAGTCGTTCAAAATACGGCCACCAGACTTGTGACTGGGAAAAAACCCTGGGAATCAATCTCACCTTCACTGAGATCCCTTCACTGGCTACCAGTTAAAGACAGAATCACCTTTAAAGCTCTCTGTCTAACGCATAGATGTATCCATGGGAATGCTCCCCATTATCTATGCGAAAAATTTAAAGTTCACAATCCCAATCGTATTCTACGATCCACCAATCAAAATCGGCTTCAGATACCGAAAGCCAGATACAAGTCCAAAGGATACAGGAGATTCGCTGTCCAAGGTCCCAGTCTATGGAACGCCTTACCAGCCAGCATTCGGCTGGAGGAGAACTACTTAGTCTTCAGGAGAAAGATTAAGACTCATCTCTTTTGATCTCAAAGGAGACAGGAACAACAAGCGCCCAGAGGCGATTTACTTCGCATGTGCTGCGCTATATAAGTTCTTCATTCATTCAACAGTAAAATATATAATCTGAGGAATGCATATAAGAAGCAATACAAAGAAGTCTGCGCTTCACAGAGATCAGGAGCAGCAGCAGACCAAGTACATGTGCCCAAGCTGTGGTACTATAAATACCGGCGTTTTCTGGACAATCAAATTGAAGCGAGGAAATCACTTTTGAGTCTTCCCTCCACCCTTCCCTCCAACATTCCCCCACCCCTGCAGAGGGTGATGAGGAGCAAGCTGAGCTAGAAGAGCCGGATCTCCCCTCAGCCCTGTAGAGGCCTACAGTTGTTACATGGCCGATAAACTGCAGAAAATTGAGGAGGGACAGTGTGCCCTCACAGAGGAGCTGTTTGCTAGTGTCCTTCACAGGGCAATGAGGGGCCAGCTGACAGAGGCCACACATCTCTGTGACCTGGCCTATCCTTCTCCTCCTCCTCCGCCTCCTGCCACATTCTCACCACCAGAGCCACAGCCTGCAAGGGGGCGTGGAGGGAGCCACGGAATGAAAGCTGCAGGGAGTTGTGGAAGGAAGGCTACAAGGAAGACCAGAAAGTGATTCCCTGGCTTCAAGCTGCTCTGCCAGAAAAAGCAGTTTGTTGTTGGAGTACCACAGCTTGGGGACATGTATGACATCTGCTGCTGCTCCTGATTTCTGTAAAATGGGGACCAGATTGTGATCCCAATTAATGGGACTCCTCAGATTATTTATTTTATTGTTAATCCAATTCATGTTGTCTGCCTTTTGGGGTCCAAAGTCTGCATATATTCGTCAGATTTTACAATTGTTGCCCTTACTATTTATTTTTTTCCAGAATAAATGGAGATTTTATTTAAGTTAAATACTTGTCTATGTGTTTTTCTGGTGAATAGCCATAAAACATTTCAGAAATACAGTGCCAGATTCTCAAAGGAATTACGCCGGTGTATCTACAGATACACCGGCGTAATTCGAAATTCCTGCCGGCGTTTTATTGTTTTCTATTCTGAAAACATGATACGCCGGTTTTACGCTAGGATCCGACTGGCGTAAGTTATGAACACCGTCGGATCCTAAATGCAATACTACACCGGCCGCTACGCCGAATATGCAAATGAGCCAATACGCCGATTCCCGAACGTTTTTGCGCCGCGTTGACGTAGTTTGCTTACGCGTAAGGTTACCTCTGCTATATGAGGGGTAACCTTACGTCGGTCCGCCGTATGCCATGTTAAATATGGCTGTCGGGACAGCGTCGGGTTTTTCCGTAGTTTACGTTGTTAACGTAACTCATCGCGAATAGGCCTATACGTTAATTATGTTCACGTCTCAACCAATGTATTTGCGGCATACTACGGAGCATGCGCAGTGGCCTACATTCGGCACGGGGGCGCGCTTAATTTAAATACAAGCCGTCCCCTTTGCTTTACACCGGGCCATTTACACTACGCCACCGTAAATTACGAAGCAAGTGCTTTGAGAATACGGCACTTGCTCCAGTAATTTGCGGCTGCGTAGTGTAAATGAAATACGCTACGCCCTGCTCGTAGATACGCAAATCTACGAAAATCTGTCCCACAATGTGTAATTAACAAAGTACATCACCAAAAAAAAAAAAAGATAATGTTGTTGTGATAACTTGAAATCACCTGAAAATATTAAAAGCCAAAAAAAAGGAGATCTGGAGTAAAGAAAAATATTATGGAGATCTGGCTTTAAAAAAAAAAAAAAAATGATTCATCACAAGCAAAAATGTAAAAAAAATCACTATGTGAGAACTCTGTATAAATACCATCAGCAAAACAACTTCTTTGATTCTAGCATTAGAACGAAGAAAACCATGCGCTGCATTAAACGATGCAATAATTTGCTAAATGTCGAATGTGCTATCTCCATTACAAAACTCTAGTTTTACCAGAACGAGCGCTCCCGTATCCTAATTCAGTCTGAGCATGCATTGATTTTTAACCGATGGACATACCCACAGACGATCGTTTTTTTCTATTGTTTTTTTAACCATAGGAAAAATGTAAAACAAGTTCTATCATTTTTCATCGATGGGAAAAAAAACGATTGGGCCCACACATGATCGGTTCGTCCGATGAACATGGTCCATCGTTCCGTTTTCATCAGACGAACTAATCGTGTATACAGGGCATAAAGATCAATCAGGGTTCATTCCTCAGATGTCTTCAAACACAAATCATTGTAGACTATTTTCCTATCTTCAAACTTAATAATTTATTTGGAGCAGGAGAGTTCTTGTATTACATATACAGTATCTCACAAAAGTTAGTACACCCCTCACATTTTTGTAAATATGTTATTATATCTTTTCATGTGACAACACTAAAGAAATTATACTTTGCTACAATGTAAAGTAGTGAGTGTACTACTTGTATAACAGTGTAAATTTGCTGTCCCCTCAAAATAACCCAACACACAGCCATTAATGTCTAAACCGCTGGCAACAAAAGTGAGTACACCCCTACGTGAAAATGTCCAAATTGGGCTCAAATAGCCACCCCCGATATCATCTGACTCCTTAGTGTTACAAGGTCTCAGATGTGAATGGGGAGCAGGTGTGTTAAATATGGTGTCATTGCTCTCAATCTCATACTGGTCACTGGAAGTTCAACATGGCACTTCATGGCAAAGAACTCTCTGAGGATCTGAAAAAAAAAAAGAATTGTTACTCTACACAAAGATGGCCTAGGCTATAAGAAGATTGCCAAGACCCTGAAACCGAGCTGCAGCATGGTGCCCAAGACCATGCAACAGTTTAACAGGACAGGTTCCACTTAAAACAGGCCTTGCTATGGTCGACCAAAGGAGTTGAGTGCACATGCTCAGTGTCATATACAGAGGCTGTCTTTGGGAAATAGACGTATAAGTGCTGCCAGCATTGCTGCAGAAGTTGAAGGGGTGGGGGGGGTCATCATGTCAGTGCATACTGCATCAAATTGGTCTGTATTGCTGTGGTCCCAGAAGGAAGCCTCTTCTAAAGATGTTGCATTGTACAAGAAAGCCCACAAACAGTTTGCTGAAGACAAGCAGACTAAGGACATGGATTACTGGAATCATGTCCTGTGGTCTGATGAGTAGGGATAAGCTGAACCCCCCCTGTTCGGTTTCATATCAGAACCTTTGAACAGACCGAACGTTCGCACAAACTTTTAGAACCCCATTGAAGTCTATGAGACGCGAATGTTCGAATTCAAAATTGCTAGTTTTAAAGACTAATATGCAAGTTATTGTCATAAAACAGGTTTGAGGACCCGGGTCTTGCCCCAGGGAACATGTATCAATGGAAAAAAAAGTTTTAAAATGGTAGTTTTTTCTGGAGCAGCGATTTTAATGATGCTTAAAGTGAATTTTTTTTTTTTTTAATTCCTTTAAATATCTTACCTGCTGGGTGTCTAGAGTATGCTTGCGGCTTTAATGTAATGTCTGGTCCCTGCAGTATGGATGAAAATCATTGAGAAAAAATAGCATGGTTCCCCCCCCTCCCCCCAGGTCATTACCAGCCTCTTTGGCCCTATATATTTTGAACAGCAGTATACAGGCGGTGCAAACAAGACAGTGACTGTAGGTTTGTTGTGAAGTAGAATATGTTTGTAATTTTGAACCGGTACTTTTTTAAATTGTAAAAAAAGCTATTTTTAATCTTTTTGGAAAACATAGAGAAGGGTTATCACCCCTGTAACATTTGTTTTGCTGTCTGTGCGCATCTGTTCAGAAGATTGAACCTCACTTTCTGTCGCAATGGCAAATGATTTTTTGAAAATTAGCTTTTTTTAGTGAAACAAGGATTGGTGATAAAGCATCAGTGGACAGGAGACACCTCTTACAAAAGAGAATTTCCCTTCCTAGGGGTAGATTTCCTCTCACTTCCTGTTGTCTCCTTCCTCTCACTGCCTGTGGTATTAATATGATAAGATCCCTGCCTTTTAGAGCTGTGCAATAAATCGCGAGAATATCACAATCTCGATTCACCCCCCTGCGATCTCCACACGGGATCTTTATATGTAGCAGCCGGTTCCACATAACCAGCGGATATTGGAACTGACGTCAGCAACCGGAACTGACATTTGTTCAATGCGTGAAGCAGTGCGCTGGGCATGGGTGGTGCAGAGACACAGACAGTGTCTCACGCTTGTCTTGGGAAACGAGGAGCACAGTAGTGAGTGCGCAGTGAGGTAGGGTAGTACTGTAGTGACGTTGTACAAAACAGCCATGCTATTATCAGCTATCACTGCTGTGGTTTTTGATGCCCCTCTGCCTCCTGACTGTGTTTTAAATCAGTGTTTTTCAACTCCAGTCCTCAAGGCACACCAACAGGTCAAGTTTTCAGGATTTCCCTCAGATGAAATGGCTGTGGTGATTACTAAGGCAGTGAAACTGATCAAATCACCTGTGCAAAATAATGAAAAGCCTGAAAACATGACCTGTTGGTGTGCCTTGAGGACTGGAGTTGAAAAACACTGTTTTAAAGGTTCAATGTCACATCTATGCGATGCATCAGAGTATGCGCTTTGCTGCAGAACAGCCTATTCATTTGAGAATGAACTGCCACCCCTAAATAGCACCAAATTGCATGGGCCTTTTTTTTTATTTAATTTTTAATGCCGCTGCACCAAAATGCATGGTGCTTTTGTTAGCATGCATTTTTATTTTTGTTATTTATTTATTTTTCATTTACACACATACATTATATATATATATATATATATATATATATATATATATATATATATATATATATATAGTAATGTTAGAGGTTATTAACTCTTGTGGTATGCGTTTTTCAGCGATTCACACCAGTCAGGAACTATGTTTTAAGGGCATGGTAGCCCATTTTTTATTAAAAAGGCAAAATTAAAAGTCCAATCAAAGGTTTCCCATGCAGGGGGTTCTTCTCCATTAAATGCAAAACAGAAAAATACTAGCCCACCTGACTCTCTGTAGCAGTACTTCTGCACGTTATCCTGGTCACCCAGACCAGCGGAGTCCTCAACATAGACAGCTTCCCTTCAGTGTCTATAGCTCTGCCTCTTGCCGTTACCAATGTTCTGGCTGTCTCCTACAGCCTCTCTGATTTCAAGAGACCTCCTGTCTTACTGTGGAGCTGTCTCCAACTGGGAGCCATGAGGTCTTCCCACACACTCAATATAAAGGGCTGTGCTCACCTGAGCACAGACCCTGCTGGTCATCCACAAAATCTGGATACAGGATTGGAGATTCCGTCCCACCCCAGACACTATGGAATCTCCACACTACAGAGCCCCATGATGAAATACCAAAACCTGGAGACAGCTTCAAAAGAAGTCTTCTCCATTCCACAGCTATGCTCTGTAGTCTTGCACCTCTAAAGTGTGCATACCCCGTGTCCATTTTACAGTGACAGTAGCTCCTACTGTTACAATATATATATATATATATATATATAATGTGTGTGTAAATAAAATGAAAAAAAACCACAAAAATGCATGCTAACAAAAGCACCATGCATTTTTTTGAGAATCGTGAGAGAATCGTGATCTTCATTCTGAGCAAAAGAATCGTGATTCTCATTTTTCCCAGAAACGTGCAGCTCTACTGCCTTTAGGAATTAATATGAAAAACACCAGCAAATCTATTGACGTAGCTTTAGGTGCACACTGTACAGAGGACACAGACAGTACACCACATAAAAAAATACTGCAGCTAGCACAATCACCTGCCTGCCTGTCAGTATATTAGGAAGAGCAGATCCATCTAAACTCAATACAGTGTATAAATATATATACAACACCTGGGATGCATATATATCCTCTACACACTGTAACTCTAACTGACTAGCCTGCCTGCCTGCTCTATCTAACTCCAAAAAATGACACTCTCTCTCTCTGTCTCTCTCTGTAAACCACCAACACACTACACAAGGCCGACTTCCAGGCGGCATTAAATAGTGTGGGGAGTGTACTAAACCCCCTAAACCATAATTGGCCAAAGCCACCCTACTGATTAGACCAAGATAACCTTATTTGTTTAAGATGGTGTCAAGCGTGTGGGGCGGCAACCAGGCGAGGAGTACAGAGTGGTGGTGGTAGTGTCATGGTCTGGGGCTGCATGAGTGATGCCGCACTGGGGAGCTACAGTTCGCTGAGGGAACCATGAATGCCAACATGTACTGTGACATACATGATCCCCTCTTTTCGGAGACTGTACCACAACTCACATTGTGGTTTTTCTCGTTGTGAAAAATGGGCGTGTGTAGGCTTTAACGACAGGAAAAAATATGTGCATGCTTAGAAGCAAGTTATGAGAAGGGAAATTTGCATAATTAGCCCAAAGGGTGGCGCTATTCGAATGGAACTTCCACTTTATAGTGCCGTTGTATGCAAGGCAGGCTTGAGAGGAATCGCGTTGAGAAAAACGCAGTTTTTTTCCATGCCATGAAAAACGGTGGTGTGTACGCGGCATGAGCATTTTTTACCTTAAGGTGCATGCACACACCCACACAGATTGAACTGGATGGACTAGTGCCTTTATTCAACCTTACCAACCATGTAAAAAAAGCCCCATTACCTGTCCGCCCTCTCCCCGCTTCCCTAAACACT
Source organism: Rana kukunoris (assembly GCA_029574335.1). Lineage (NCBI taxonomy): Eukaryota > Metazoa > Chordata > Amphibia > Anura > Ranidae > Rana > Rana kukunoris. The sequence goes on from CM056049.1 coordinate 512,876,101, forward strand.
TACCTGGCTCCTTCCCTGATCCACCATTGTTCAGTCTACAACACCGCTCTTATCTCTTCCTCCTCTCACAAGAGATACAGGCAGGCTCTGGCTGATGTCGGTCAAATCCTGTGAAAGGGGAGGGGGGATTGTGGCTGAGCTATGTCTATAGATGCACACAGCGCTGCTCAGGAGCATGCCTTCAAGGGTGCCCCCTCAGTGCATGGCTTGCTGAGGGGGCACCCATAGGAAAAAGGAGAGGAAAGCACCAGTGGGGGACCCCAGAAGAGGAGAACAGAACAAACAAGTGTATCATCTTTTTTTTAGGGCTGTGCAAATTAACTTTTAATTAATCGATTAATCTTTAATTTTTTTGATCGATCAAAATATTTTTGATCGATTAAAATTCTTTTGATTGGTACTCGCCTCTCCACCGGCTTCTGAGCCTTCAGGGAGTTCCGTCGGAGATCCAGTAACGTCACGGACACCGACGGGGCTTGCAGTGTCCATCTGAAGGGCTCCTTAGCTGTGCCTTCATATCTGCATGCCGGTGGGACCTTACTATCTGCCCACGCAAGGGCTGTTACACTTCCCACTATCACTTCCTTCTATCAACCATGGGATTTTACAGCCGTCCACTGGGAGTTGTTATAGTTCCCTTCATGGGACAGCTACATGCCGACGGACTGATGTTAACCTCTCCTCATCTGGATTCAGCAGTGCCATCGTTGTACACATTTTTTAAACCAGTATCATACTTAGCTACATGTTTTTATGACTGCTTTTGGTACCATTTGGTATTACTCGCACCATTTTTACAGTTTATGTAGCTACATCGATTTTATCTCCAGTGCAATATTTATTTTGTTACCTATTTGAAGATTATAAAAGTTTTAATGCTATTCCCATCGAGCACTGCCTTTGTGTGTTTTTTGTATCCTTCTATTTTTCCAGTGGTTGGTAGCTGCGCTGGGAATCAGCAGGCAAGGAGATCAGCTAAAAGTAGTTGGATCTGTATGTACGTTATAATTAATCAAAATTAGTTGATTAATCGATTTAAATAAAAAACGATTAATCGAACACAAAAATTTTGATCAGTAACAGCCCTACTTTTTTTATGTTATATTTAAAACAAAAATTGTTTACAATTACTTTACTTTAGAAATTAGTTTATAAATACAAAAAAAGGAACAGAATTAAACGTTTATGTTTGCCTTTCTTTAAGTATTAAACACCTATTAGGAATGGAAGTAGAATTTGGGTTTGGAAGACTTCCATTTTAAAAGGGAATGGAAATATGGAAACGTAATTCTATTCATTAGCAGTAAACTGTAAACAATGTCACAATAGTTGGTTTATGTGTTTTATTCATACATCATGTAGAACTTGTATAACAAACACATATCATCAATCATACATCACAGCTGGTATATTGTATACAGTACTTCTGAGTGGACAAAAAAAATTGAAATAATCATAATATAATCATGCTTCACTGCTGCATTTATAAAAAAGAGCCTGACAAGTTTATTGGAACTGGTTTAGTGCATGGCGCATGCAGTATTATGGAGCAGCATGGGATAAAAGGATGGCCACTTTCATCCGAGCACCTCTAGGAGGGCACAGGTGCCTAGGTGTAGGAACTAATGACTAGAACTTAGAACGGCTGGCATCAGAAGTGCAGGAGTACTACTGGTTTTAAATTAAATATGCAACAAGTTTAGATACAGGCAAGCAGTGAAGCACCAGATAGTAAGCAGAATCAAAGCCAGGAACAGGCAAAGGTCAGCAACATGCAAGCAGTGAGGTACCAAATCTGCAAATCTAGGTTAGAAGTCTAGGCTCAAATTGGTAATAAATGTAATCAGCAACTACTGGCAGACAAGGGAAACTCAAGGTCAGACAGAAGTGAAGTCAGCAACAAAAGTCAGGCACAAGTTCAGGAGAGTAGACAGGATTTATCTGTAAACACTAGCATGCTTATGCACATGTGCATGAATCTGACATCTGGTACAATATTTCTAACACACAGGTACTACATGAACTTAATATCCACCTACACCCAACAGGAGAATGTAATGTCCAGACTGGAACTAGGCTAAGAGGCTGAGGTCAGGAGTTCCAGAGTGTAAACAAAAATATCACATGGGTTGAAAATATTCAGTTCCACTGGCTCTGAAGCAGCATGTGGCCAATTGTAGTCAAAGACATTTGCATACCCTGAACCCAGTCTTTATAGTCACCAGTCACCAGTTCTAGTCACCAGTCTTTATAGCTAGCAGCACAAAGAGTTTTATCTGTGTACCTGACAGGTTCTTAATAATGTCTTCTTTTGCTGTCATTCAGATTATATGATGAGGGAGCAAGGGGCAGAGCCAAGCCGCACTTAGTGTGTCAATAGACACACACACAGGCCGACTTGGGAGCAAGCCTGCAGCTGTGCCACTATAGGAAATGGCTTGCTATAGTGTCACACAGAGAACAGGAGGAGCTAATAGCTTTAGCATTGGACCTCAGAAGAGAAGGTTGCAGGCTGCTCTGTGCAATGGTATTGGTAAGGTAAGTATAACATGTTTGTTATTTTAAAACAGAGTTCCACCAAAAAATGGAACTTCCACTTTTCTGCCCCCCCCCCTCTGGTGTCACATTATTTGGCACTTCCAGGCATAAAAGGATGGCCACTTTTTATGCCCGAGCAACCCATGGGTATCTACACCACTTCCGGCGCCTTTTCCGTCCCCCTGCTGTCTTCCCAGAAGACAGCAAGGACCAGTATGATCGTGCAGTTTGAGTCCTGCATGTGCAGTAGGGAACGAGGAAGTAAAGCCTTAAGGCTTCACTTCCTGATTCCCTTACCGAAGACAGCGGAGGCAGCACCCAAGAGCCAAGGGATAGATCGGCTTAGGGTGTCGCAATCGTGTGTGCCATGTACAGATAAGTGTCCTTATTCTAAAAGTCTGTAAGTGAAATGTGATAACTGGCAGAAATAAAAAACAGAAAACCTTCTTAGTACATTATTTTTCTTTTTCCGGGAGTGAGTCTGCATGATTCGAGCATGGGCCTCTACATTAGGCATGGGGAATTCAATCTTGCTCTAAAAGAAAGAAAAAAAACCGAGTGGGATAATTTAGCATTTAACCCCTTCCCAACCACCTTGGCATCCTCTTTAATAGTTCTTAAAGGAGAATTCACCTTTCATAACACGTAACACTTAAATTCAAGGTGTAACATGTTTTTTAACTCCCAGGTGGGCGGGAAGGATTGGTGATCTTGTGGCCGCTGTTATTTTCTGTCACTACCAATGTTGGCTACTAGGGTTGTCCCTATACCGATACTAGTAGATACTTGTACTCGGGCAAATGCTCCGATGCTTCACCCGATACCTATACAGTCAGGGTGATCAGTGCGATGGGGGAGTTACAAGCACCGATCACCGCTTTTCTCCACTTTCAGCTGTTTTAGTGAAATCAGCGGTAATCAGTACTTGTAACTCTCCCACACACGATCACTGTTGACTGTCCTCGCATCCTCCTCCATCCCCCCTCAGTTCTGCTGCTGTTCCCCTTCGTGCTGCTGTGTCTTCCTCTGTGCTGCCGTATCCCCCTCCATGCTGCCGTGCCCCCCTCTGTGCTGTCGTGTCTCCTTTCCGTGCTGCTGTGTCCCCCTCCGTGCTGCCGTGTCCCCCTTTGTGCTGCTGTCCCCCTTCATGCTGCCTTCCCCCTCCATGTTGCTGTCCTCCTCTGTGCTGCTGTGTCTCCCTCTGTGCTGCCGTGTCCCCCTCCATGCTGCTGTGTCTCCCTCCGTGCTGTCGTGTCCCCCTCCGTGCTGTCGTGTCCGCCTCCGTGCTGTCGTGTCCGCCTCCGTGCTGTCGTGTCCGCCTCCGTGCTGCTGTGTCCCCCACCGTTCTGCTGCCATGTCTCCCTCTGTGCTGCCGTGTCCCCCTCCATGCTGCTGCCGCATCTCCCTCTTTGCTGCCGTGTCCTCCTCCATGCTTCCGTGTCCCCCTCCGTGCTGCAGTGTCTCCCTCCATGCTGTCGTGTCCCCCTCTGTGCTGCCGTGTCCCCCTCTGTGCTGCCGTCTCTCCTCCTCCACCACCTCGATCTGTCAGGATGGAGAGCGTAGATAGGAGCTGGTAAATCCGGTTCCTACCTTTTCCGAATGTACAGAGTCAGTGATCACTGTGTTTACAATGTTTTAGTTTATGAATGGAGAGGAGCTGCTGCCTTCTCTCCATTCATTTTCAGCGCAGCTGAGGCATCTGAGAAAGGGACTGGGGAATCTGTGTCCCTAGTGCCTTTCCCTGTCTCAAAGGGGAGATGTCAGAGGTCTGTTAAGACCCGCCCCCTAGTGGTTAACCCCTTCCCTGCCAGTCACATTTATACAGTAATCAATGCATATTTATAGCATTGTTCACTGTTTAAATGTGAATGGTCCCAAAAATGTGTCAAAAGTGTCGGATGTGTCCGCTATAATGTCGCAATCCCGAAAAAAACGCAGATCGCTGCCATTCCTAGTAAAAAATAAATATAAAAATAATAATAATTATGTCCCCTATTTTGTAGGCAATATAACTTTTGCGCAAACCAGTCACTTTACAATTATTGCGATTTTATTTTTTATTTGTTTTCACTAAAAATATGTAGAAGAATTTGTATCGGCCTAAACTGAGATATTTTTTTTTTTTTTTTTAATGGGATATTTATTATAGCAAAAAGCAAAAAAATATTGTGTTTTTTTTTTTAAATGTACGCTCTTTTTTTGTTTATAGGCCAAAAAAATATAAACCGCACGGGCGATCAAATACCACCAAAAAAAAGCTCTATTTGTGGGGAAAAAAGGACGCCAATTTTGTTTGGGAGCCGCGTTGCACGACCGCGCAATTGTCAGTTAAAGCGGTGCAGTGCCGGAAGCTAAAATTTTGTCTGGGCAGGAAGGGGGTGTAGGTGCACAGTAGGCACGTGGTTAAAGTATTACTAAACCCACAACAGTAAAATCAGTCTATATATGCAGTAAAGCCTGAGTGTTTTACTCACTCAATCTCCGCATTGTGTAAAAAGGCTGTTTGATCCCATCTTCTCTGATCATCCTCTTCCTTTACTGTTCCCAAGCCATCAAGCTGTTAGCAAAGAGCCCTAGGAGGCATTCTGCACATGCTCAGTTTGGCACAAGTTTGGCACAAGGCCAATCAACACTGTCCAGACTGTGGTCATGCAGCCTCGTAGGACAGTCAGAGAAGAATGAAAACTTCTTACAAGCTTTCACCAGTGCTCGGCTGGACACTGATAGGAGTCACAAGACTGCTATATACTGCTGATGAGAAAAGGTATTTAGCAGTTTACATTTACTAAAATAATTTACTAAAATAATTTCTGCAGCAAGCAACTAAGTCTCAGCATCAGTAGGCAGCCGCCGCTTCATTTACAGTGTCAGAAGTGCAGTGGAGGTCTGTGTCTGTGTCCTGACTCCCAAATGAATGGAAGCAAGCAAACATTAATTGATGGGCACTGGAAGGCTGCATTTGATGGGCACTGGTAGCCTGCATTTGATGGGTGCTGGTAAGCTGCATTAATGGGAGCTGGTGAGGCTATATTTGATTAGCGCTGGTGATATTGCATTAATGGGCGCTGGTAGGCTGCATTGATGGGCACTGGTAGGCTGCATTGACGGGCGCTGGTAGGCTGCATTTGATGGGTGCTGGTGGGCTGCATTTGATGGGATTTTCTAGGCTGCATTGATGGGGGCTGGTAGGCTGCATTTGATGGGTGCTGGTAAGACTGCATTGATGGGCGCTGGTGAGGCTGCATTATTGGGTGCTGGTAGGCTGCATTTGATGGGTGCTGGTGGGCTGCATTTGATGAGCACTTCATTAAAAAGGTGGGGTATACATGAGCAGGGTAAAGAGGTGGAGTCAGGGGTGGGGCCAAGGAAGGGGGCGGCAACATGAGGTTACACCTAGTGTGTCAAAAATCCTTGCACCAGCCCTGAACAAGGGTCAAAATATCTGCCAGGCATTTATTGTCTGTCCTCGCCCCCCATCACCATCGAGATGATCGGGAATCTTCACAAATGGGATAGCCTTTTAGAAGACAGACTTTCTAATCCTAACCCTTAGTATACTAAAATTAAAAAAAGTTTAACTTATAATAAGATACACAATGACAAGTATTATGTCATAGCACATCAACACCGTCGTTTTAGGCACCATCAATGGTCTATTAAGTAGCCTTAATATATGAATTTCAGCTACAGCCCTGGTGGCCATATGCCACATACCACCTGACATCAGGAGCTGGGCAGAAAATTGTCAGCCAAGCTGTGTCTGCATCTGATCAAATGCAGCCGCTGTTCTGGTATTCTGACGGGCGCTGGCTTCAGCTGTCAGAATACAATTGCCACAGCAGGAGATAGCATGAATGAGGGAATCTGTCATTTTATTTTTATTCAGCCTACAAGTTGCACAAAAAAATTCTATGTGTGTATCACCTGATTATCTCAAGTACCCCATAATAAGTGAACATATTTTGCAAGTTCCCTCCATTAATATTAATTTAAAATTAGGTTCAAAATCTGATACCCCGACAATGCAAGCAGTCTAAAGCTGGTACCTTAAGGTGTTCTACACTATTGGAGGCGCTGTCCTGTACATACGGATCCATTTAAAGTGGAATTATACACACCTCCACTTTAGAGATGCAGGGTCAAGAAGGTCCCTGCTAGCTGCTAACATTTTGACTGTTTTTCTTTCAGGTTTTGATAATTTCTCATTTTGATCAGCTGGGCTGAGATGGCATCCCTTCCACACATGCATAGGTGTTCATTCAATTTGGCAGATGCCGTAGTTGTGCAGTGAGTTGCATGTGCACAGCAGAAGAAGCAAGACAATGGAGTTGATTTACTAAAGGCAAATCCACTTTGCACTACAAGTGCACTGTCAATGCACTTGAAAATGCATTGAAAGTGTACTTGGAAGTGCAGTCACTGTAGATCTGAGGGGAAGATCTGAAATGAGGGGAAGTTCTGCTGATTTTTTCATCCAATCATGTGCAAGCTAAAATTCTTTTTTTTATTTTCCTTGCATGTCTCCCTCAGAACTACAGTGACTGCACTTCTAAGTGCACTTGTAGTGCAAAGTAGATTTGCCTTTAGTAACTAACCTCCTGTATTAAAAAGCCTGCCTTCTCCCATTTTTTTATTTGTGTAAAGCTCCTCTTTAACCTTATCTTCCAATATCATAAATCAAGTCCATAATGGTTTCATTTTACCACAAATCTCGAAGTCTCCATGTTTAAATCCATAAATCTTATTTTATCTTAGTTAAACTTTCTTGTTTTGAAAGAGTATCCCAAAGGGAGATTTTTTATTTTTTACTATTTTACCTTTCCTTGTACCTAGGGTTTATTGTATTATTTTTACATTAAAGGTATGACATGCATTACCTCTATGCATGTCTATCCCTATCAGAATAGGAAACAAACATTTTTTTAATTATATACTAAAGTGTGTAGAACCTTATAGTGTTTTGTGTAAACGTTGAAAGGTGACTTTCGGAGTTTACTACTCTTGATTTGTCTACAACCATTTCCAAGTGACTAATGTTCTTTTAATGCAATACTCCATACTGTTTCTATTTCATCTACTGTATCTACATATGATAGTTGTAAATATTTCTCAAGTTACTATTCCATTCGTTTGCTTTCTCCTTCCTAGCTGTGTAACTTTATTTCCCTTCCAAAAAGAGATTAATCAAAGAGTCCCATCTCAGTAGGCTTCCTTATAATGTCTCATTTAAAGTCTAATGCCCAGATTCACGTACATCTGCGCATTATTGGACCGGCGTAGCGCACCGCCTTTACGTTAGACTTGCGCAATTTTGCCGCGTAATCACCCTATTCTCGTAGCTTTTGCGCAGGAAATTGCGCATACGTAACGTTTTTCCAGAGGCGTAAGGAGGAGTAATACAAATTGGGAAGGACGTGGGCGTGTTACATTGAAATGAGCCGTGACCCCATGCAAATGAAGGGCCGGCCGGCTCGCGCATGCGCGCTTGAACGAGACCATGTCAGCTCCGATGTGCGCATGCTCACAACTCGGGAGCGGCGCAATCAGTGAAATTGGAAATGGACTAGGGCAACGTTGTGAACTTCGCAAACAGCATAAATAGACACACACAAACGCACTTCCTTTGCAAAAGTACATCCCTTTGTCCCTTCCCATTTAACAAAGTGCTTTTGTTCTTGTTGTTCGTTGCGGTGTGTTTTGTAGTTGTCAGATTAGTGTTCTGTGTGATCAAGTGCTTGTTAGTAGATTTTTGAAAGTGGTTTTTGATAAGTGTTTGAGAGACTGTTTGTTTGATTGATATATTTTTTTTTGTTTCTTTTTCTGCTGTATTTTTGTTTTGTTTTTTGGGGACTGTTTCTTGCTGAGTCGTTTTCTCTCGGTGTGTGTTTTTTTTTTGATTGGTTGTGCTTGTTTGTGTGCGTGAATTTTGTTGACTGGGACTTTTTTTTTTTTTTTGCTGGAAATTTGTTGATTTTGCAGGTCATTTTTTTTTTTTGGGTTGTGAATGCTGTGTGAATGTGGGGGTGACATTCCTGCCGGAAAAGGGGTGTCACCCTCTATTTTGGTGGAGAAGGGTTCCCCAGGACCAGGGAGAAGTGATCCCCAGGTCCGTGTGAATGGTGTATGAATGTACAGTGACATAATTGGAGCCTTGGCGTGGCGTTGCTGCTCACAAGTCCTGCATGGTGGACTGGTGCCAATCCAATTTGATGTGGATGTGGGGTGTGTGTGCTAGGGACCACAGTGTTGTGCATGCATGCATTCTCATTGTGCCATGATTAATGTGTATGTTTAACGTGCAAAGATGCCCAATGTGAGCTGTCTCCTGGCTGCTCTTCCCTCAGAAGACGGGTTAACCTCGGTTAGGGGGGGATTGTCTGGTTTAGGGGTCAGGTCATCACGTAGGTCAATCTGCAGGCCCTTTCTTTCTGCAAAGTTGTGCAGCATGCAACATGCACCGATGATCTGGCACACAAAGTTTGGGGAGTACAAGAGGGTACCCCCAGACTTATCCAGGCATCGGAAACGTGACTTTAGGATGCCAAAGGTGCGCTCCACCACTGCTCGTGTTTGAGCATGTGCTTGATTGTATCTTTCCTCTCCTGGAGTTTGGGGGTTCCGGATAGGAGTCATGAGATGGGGTCCCAGTGGATATGCAGAGTCATCTGTAAGGGAAAAGACAGGAGGATGTTAGTCATGCATGTGCCCCTTGTGATGTGCATCATGGGAGGGGATAGTCATGCCTGCCACCCATGTCACTCACCAACCAGCCAGGTGTCCCCATACACGTTCTGATCGAATTCCAATCGGATGTGGCATTGATTGTATATGTAGCTGTCATGGCTGGACCCTGGGTGTTTGGCACGGACGTGCCATATGAGGCCTTGGGCATCGACTATCACCTGTACGTTGATGGAATGCCAATGCTTCCGATTGCGGTACATGTGCTCTGTCTCCTGGGGGGGCTGGAGTGCCACATGTGTGCAATCAATGGCCCCCACAGTGCGGGTGAATCTGAAGATGCGATACACCTCAGAATCACTCATGCCAAACAGGTCTATGCGGGTATGGTATATCCTCTCCCGTGCCATCCTCCGTGCCATCCTCCGTGCCCTCCTCCTTCTTTGTTCATCTAAAGTCAGTAGTATAGCTATGCGCGACGATGCCCCTGGCATGTTGGCATACAGATTGTTGAGCAACACGTGTGACTGCTGAGCTGCTCACTAACAGTGTTGCTTTATCTAACAAGTAGACTTTTTTTCTTTTTTTTAGACCAGCTTTTATCAGCTCTAATTTTAGACAGGACATTTTGCTGTTGCGCACACTGCGTCGCCTGCGCTGCCCCAACGTTGTTTTGTGGATCCCCATAAGTCCCTCATTAGCATATTTGACTAGCAAATCAATGGTGTGTCTATCGCACTTTTGCCGTATCTCGTTCTGGGGATGCCGCGCAACGAAACGCACGCGCACATTTAGACTTACGCACGCGCATCTCCTGTTGCGCAGGCGTAATCGCTCTGTGAATCTGGGCCTAATTCTCCACTTCTCCACTCCATTCTAAATGGATAAGAAATATTTACAACTATCATATGTAGGTACTGTATATGAAATATAAAATAGAAACAGTATGGATTACTGCTTTAGAGGAACATTATTCACTTGCAAATGGTTGTAAAATGGTTTCAAGCGGTTGTAGACAAATCAAGTAGTAAGCTCTAAAAGTCATCTTCAGAAATAGTATACCCAAAAGACTATAAGGTTTCTACACATTTTGGTATATAACAATAAAAAAGTATATTTTCTTACTCTGTTAGGTATAGACAGGCACAGAGGTAATGCATTTTGTACCTTTCATGCTAAAATAATACATTGTGTAGAAAGAGAATCTGTTCTATAATAATAATACTTAAATTCAGCACATTTCAAACTTTAGTAAATCAGCCTTGTGTGCCATAAACATAAATACAGAAATTAGGGCTGTTACTTAATAACATTTTTGTGTTCAATAAAAACAAATTGTTTTAATAGATTAATCGACTAATTTCAATTGATTATAACGCACATACATTTTTCAGATCACCACCATATATAGTCTCCACTGTAATATCCACAGACATCTCCCCCACTGTAATATCCACGGACATCTCCCACACTGTAATATCCACAGACATCTCCCCCCACTGTAATATCCACAGACATCTCTCCCAACTGTAATATCCACAGACATCTCCCCCACTGTAATATCCACAATCACCCCCTCTGTAATATCCACAATCACCCCCACTATAATATCCACAATCTCCCCCACTGTAATTTCCATAGACATCTTCCCCACTGTAATATCCACAATCACCCCCACAGCACATTTCAAACTTTAGTAAATCAGCCTTGTGTGCCTCACCCACAAATGTATAAAAGGAAACGCTCATCAATACTTAAGCGAGAAAATAAAACCCTACGCCACCAAGCGCGTGCACCGGTCAACCACCAAAACCTTCTCCAAATCCCTAAATCCCACTACAAATCTAAGGGAGAACGTAGATTTGCAGTCCAAGGACCCCGGCTTTGAAATGCTCTACCCACAACCATCCGCTTGGAAGAAAACCATCGGGCTTTTAGGAAAAAACTAAAGACCCACCTCTTCTAAAGGATCAGGACAACACTGGAGGCAAAGCACCTTGAGGCGATTACGTTTGCATTTGTTGCGCTATACAATTTACACACTCACTCACACTCACTCACTGTAATATCCACAATCACCCCCACTATAATATCCACAATCTTCCCCACTGTAATATCCACAGACGTCTCTCTCACTGTAATATCCACAGACATCTCCCCCACTGTAATATCCACAGACATCTCCCCCACTGTAATATCCACAGACATCTCCCCCACTGTAATATCCGAAATCACCCCCACTGTAATATCCACAATCTCCCCCACTGTAATATCCACAGACATCTCCCTCACTGTAATATCCACAGACATCTCCCCCACTGTAATATCCACAGACATCTCCCCACTGTAATATCCAGAGACATCTTCCCCACTGTAATATCCACAATCACCCCCACTGTAATATCCACTGTAATATCCAGAGACATCTTCCCCACTGTAATATCCACAATCACCCCCACTGTAATATCCACTGACATCTCCCCCACTGTATTATCCACAATCACCCCCACTGTAATTTCCACAGACATCTCCCCCACTGTAATATCCACAATCACCCCCACTGTAATATCCACAATCACCCCCACTGTAATATCCACAGACATCTCCCTCACTGTAATATCCACAATCACCCCCACTGTAATTTCCACAGACATCTCCCCCACTGTAATATCCACAATCACCCCCACGGTAATATCCACAATCACCCCCACTATAATATCCACAATGTCTCCCACTGTAATACCCACATATGTCTCTTCCACTGTAATATCCACAGACATCTCCCCACTGTAATATCCATAGACATCTCCCCACTGTAATATACACAGACATCTCCCCCACTGTAATATCCACAATCACCCCCACTGTAATATCCACAGACATCTCCCCCACTGTAATATCCACAATCACCCCCACTGTAATATCCACAGACATCTCCCCACTGTAATATCCACAGACATTTCCCCCACTGTAATATCCACAATCACCCCCATTATAATATCTGCAGACATCTCCCCCACTGTAATATCCACATACATCTCCCCCACTGTAATATCCACAGACATCTCCCCCACTGTAATATCCACAATCACCCCTACTGTAATATCCAGAATCTCCCCTACTGTAATATCCACGGATATCTCCCCACTGTAATCCACAGACATATCCCCACTGTAATATCCACAGACATCTCCCCACTGTAATCCACAGACATCCCCCCACTGTAATATCCACAGACATCCCCCACTGTAATATCCACAGACATCTCCCCCACAGTAATATCGACAGACATCTCACCACTGTAATCCACAGACATCTCCCCATTGTAATATGGTCCACATCTCCCCCACTGTAAAGGAAGATTAGTGCTTGCTTAGTCTTACCAGAGAAGCCGGCCAAACACGAGCAGTTGAGGCCGGGTGATATTTTCAGCACGGTGCTCTAGGCTCGCCTAGGCTACCACCGGGTGGACCAAGAAGGCCACCACCCGGGAGCTAGGCCAAAGCTCCGCAGATCACGTGGTGTGCCGATCCACATATGGTGACCCGTTCGGATCATGGATCATTTACGATCCGTTGCACCACTAGTACCGATCAAAAGAATTTTGATCGATCAAAAAAATTAACGATTAATCAAGGAATTAATCTTTAATTTCCACAGCCCTAACAGAAATGTTAATGAATAATATGAGTGGATTTCATTTTCTACCCAATAACTTTCCATGGTGACTGATATTATTTCTTTGAAGAGCTTTCTTTCTCAATCTGGCCAGGAGATTGCTGAGTGCGTTAATTTTGCTATGATGTAAAATGTTACAGGAAAATTAAACTACTTATGATATGTAATGATAGAAAAATCAGCAGGCGTAAGAGCTGTGCTCTACATCCCTGCAAGCTTCCCAGAAAGGAAACCCCAACCGCACACAAGTGTAATAGTTCTCAATGCTTAAATCCATAAACTTTCCTCTGTTAAGCTTTCATGTTTTGAAAGTGCATCCAGATAGATTACTTTTGCTATGTCTAATCCCTTATAAGAGTAAAATCTGCATGACTGAATTTTTTACAGTTTAAGAATAGAAAAACAAGATTCGTGCATTCAGTACTGCCTTTCATGTGGAATGTTTCAAGGTCTTACAATAACAAGGGTAAAATAAACTCCCAGAAACTAGGACATGTTTGGAGACAAAACAGTAATATTTGATAATTAAATTCAGCAGGCTCAGCTTTAGCTGTTTTGAGTCTTTGCTCATGGAATTGGGAAAGGCGTTGGGCACACTTCTTATTCCAATTGAACTTGACTTCTATTTATATACTAATTTCTGTCATTTCAGACCACACGGGTTTTTGGAATCTGCTGAATGTCTTAAAAGTCTATAGTACTAAGCTCGGCAGCACTAGTTCTCTCACAGTTGGCCAACACTGATGCTAACTTGCCATTGATTTCTGATTTTGCACGAGAAATTATGGCATTTAGAATCATGCCACCCAGACATTAATCAACAAAATAAGGAAAAGTAAATTGTTGAATAACATGATTGGTAATATTCAAAGGACTGAACAGATTTGAAATGTATCATCAATAACAATTAAAAGTAATATTAATCAAATCTTAATCAAAATAATATTCAAATAAAACTCATACCATTGTAATCTTTATATTTTATTCATTTCGTATCACTGAGCAACAACACCCCATCAGTGTATTTTATGGATCTCAATGCAACATATAGTTCTCATATATGCATTCTATACACTCACGCCCACTTTATTAGGTACACATGTTCGATTGCTTGGTAACACAAATTGCTAATCAGCCAATCACATGGCAGCAGCTCAATGCACATATGCATCTAGACATGGTGAAGACAACTTGCTGAAGTTCAAACTGAGCATCAAAATGGGAAAGAAAGGGGATTTAAGTGACTTTAAACGTGGCATGATTGTTGGTGCCAGAGGGGCTGGTCTGAGTATTTCAAAAACTGCTGATCTATTGGGTTTTTAATGCACAACCATCTCTAGGGTTTACAGAGAATGGTCCAAAAAAAAAAGAAAATATCCAGTGATCGTTGTTGTGTGGACAAAAATGCCTTGTTGATGTCAATGGTCAAAGGAGAATGGGCAGATTGGTTTGAGATGATAGAATGGCAACAGTAACTCAAATAACCCCTCGTTACAACCAAGGTATTCAGAATACCATCTCTGAATTCACAACATATCAAGCCTTGAAGCAGATGGGCTTCAGCAGCAGAAGACCAAACCGGGTGCTAGTCCTGTCAGCTGAGAACAGGAAACGGAGGCTACATTCTGCACAGGCTCATCAAATTGGACAATAGAATTGCTAGATTGAAGCAACGCTGCCTGATCTGATAAGTCTCGATTTCAGCTGCGACATTCGGATGGTAGGATCAGAATTTGGCGCCCCCCTTAGTAACAATTGAGCAACATTTAAACGCCTACCTGAGTATTGTTGCTGACCATGTCCATCCCTTTATGACTACAGTGTACTCATCTTCTGATGGCTACTTTAGGCAGGATCAAATCCTCTCAAACTGGTTTCTTAAACATGACAATGAGTTCACTGTACTCCAATGGCCTCCGCTGTCACCAGATCTCAATCCAATAGAGCACCTTTGGGAAGATTCGCATCATGGATGTGCAGACACCAAATCTGCAGCAACTGTGTGATGCTATCATGTCAATATGTGCCAAAATCTCTGAGCAATGTTTCCAACATCTTGCTGAATCTATGCCACGAAGAATTAAGGCAAAAGGGGGTCCAATCTGTTACTAGCAAGGTGTACCTAATAAAGTGTCCAATGCAACCAAATTTAAAAATAAAATAATGTTTTTTTTTTTGTAAAGTTTTGTTAAAAAAAAAAAAATGTTATACTTTACCTCCTATGTGCAGTTGGTTTTGCACAGAGCAGCCTGGATCCTCCTCTTCTCAGGGTCTTTCTTTACTGCTCCTGGCCCCTCCCTCCTATCAAGTGCCCCCCACAGCATGCAGCTTTCTATGGGGGCACCAGAGCCGAGTCACACTTCTGTGTGTCCTTTCAGACATGGAGCCCCGACCTGGCCTCGCCCCCTCTCTCCCCTGATTGGCTGACTGACTTGATTGACAGCCGCAGGTGCCAATGGAGCAGTGTCTCAGCCAATGAGGAGGAGTGTCCAGGATGGCTTAGACATTCGTAGACATCGCTGGCGAGAGATGGGACTCAGGTAAGTAATCAGGGGGGTGATGGGGAGGCTGCTACACAGAAACGTTTTTTTTTATCTTAACCACTTCAGGCCCGCGCTACCGTCAGATGACGGCAACAGCGCGGGCCTGAATCCCCAACATGCCGTCATTTGATGGCATGTCCTTCAGGCGTTCCCAGCGCGTGCTGTAGAGCGCGCTGCGGGGAAGCCCTGTGTTGTCCGTGTCCCTTGGACACGGCCAATCACAGATCGCGGCGAACGGCCAATCAGAGTGGCCGTTTGCGATGCGATCTGTGGGCGAATGAGAGATGATCTCTCATAGATCATCTCTCATTGCCGTTTTACACAGAGACAGCGTCCTGTCTCTGGAGAGGAGGAGCCCGATCTGTGTTCCTTCCTACATAGGGACACAGATCGGTCACCCCCCCCAGTCACCCCCCCTCCCCCCACAGTTAGAACACACCTAGGATACACATTTAACCCCTTCCTCACCCCCTAGCGTTAACCCCTTCAATCCCAGTCACATTTATACTGTAATTAGTGCATATTTATAGCACTGATCGCAGTATAAATGTGAATGGCGCCAAAAATGTGTCAAAAGTGTCCGATGTGTCCGCCATAATGTCGCAGTACCAATAAAAATCGCAGATCGCCGCCATTTCTAGTAAAAAAAAAATAATAAAAAATAATAATTCTCTCCCCTATTTTGTAAGCGCTATAACTTTTGCGCAAACCAGTCGCTTATTTTTTTTTTACCAAAAATATGTAAAAGAATACGCATCGCCCTAAACTGAGAAAAAAAATGTGTTTTTTTTTAATTGGGATATTTATTAAGTAAAAAATATTGTATTTTTCTTCAAAATTGTCGCTCTTTTTTGTTTATAGCGCAAAAAATATAAACCGCACAGGCAATCAAATAACACCAAAAGAAAGCTCTACTTGTGGGGAAAAAAGGACGTAAATTTTGTTTGGGAGCCACGTCGCACGACCGCGCAATTGTCAGTTAAAGCGACACACTGCCGGAAGCTGAAATTTTACCTGGGCAGGAGGGGGGTGTATGTGCCCAGTAAGCAAGTGGTTAATGCATAGATAAAATAACTTCTACCTTAACTCCTTTAATGTGTGTTTACTCACTTTGTTCAATGCTCTAAAAAAATTGTTAAATTCAGCAACCTTTGTTTTTATCAGTCTCCAAAATGTACAGGGTAAACAATGTAGCGTTTATGAAAATATATGCACAAGGTAAATTTCAAAAGGTTATGAAAGTGGACCGACCATCAGATATATTTATGCATGTTAACTGCATGCATGCTAAAGAATGTGTGAATGTAACATAGTTATGTAATACTTCTCACTGAAATCGCAGTACTCCCTTGACAATGCCTTCATCTGGTTTCACTCCAGAAGAATGGAGCCATCTTTGTTCAAGCCCTATCCAAGGTCAGCATCTGCTTCCTAGATTAAGATGCCCCATGCTGCAGCCTCTTACTTTGTTACTTGCTACAAATTTACAATGTTAAAGTCTGATCCCTAATCATTTTAAATATGATTCATAGTTTCATTCTTTGTCCAAGAGATGTGAGCCAAGACACGACTTATATATGTTCCTATAAAAAATTCCCATATCAGTAAAGTCTATTCTTCCTATTTGTAAGGTAAGCATTCCATATTTTTCCATATCATTCTGGGCATTAGGCACCTAGATGATCATTGATTGCACAAGGATTAAAGGAAAACTCAACTTTTGTTTAAAAATCAATTATTGCTATCGCTATCAAAAATAATATTTCCTTTTCAATCTGCAACTACTATAATTTTCTGAAACTGTCAAACGTTGCTTCTTTGTTTTATATTCTGTTGGTGAATGGATTTCTCCCAGAAAAGGAACTTCCTGCTTGTGTGATCAGCAAACAGACTTTCCCAGAAGTCTGCTACATTTTAGGCATCATTTTTGGTGAAATGCTCCCTAAGGCTTCGTACACAAGGTTTTTTGGATCGTTAGTACGGTGCTTTTAACAGACGATTTCACTTTTCTATCAGACAAAAGCTGGACGTGCATGCTATAAAATGTATGTCTGATGTGAACTCAATGGCCCGGATTTACAAAGCACTTACGCCGACGTAAATCACTTTACGCCGGCGTAGCGCAAATGTGCGCCAAAGTCACAAACCAACATACGTCCAAAAACAGGCCATCCTTCCCCGACATATGATGAAGAAAAAGAGGGAAGGACGGCCGCACTCCAAGGATTTTCAAACGAAAAAAGTTGTCTTTATTGTAAATCCAAAAACATGTACAGTCACAGCAATCACAGAAAACAGGACAGCCGACGCGTTTCGCACTCGATCAGTGCTTAGTCATGCCTACTCTGGCGTAGCGTGGGCGCAAATATGGTTTGGACGCATGTTGCTTCTCCCATTGATTAGGCATTCAAATATGCAAATACGGCGATTCACGAACGTACGTGCGTCCAACGCATCTATGCAATGTTTGCGTAAGTTGTACGTCCCGTGTAAAGTTATTCCCCATAGATGAGGCGCAACCCAGCAATAAACATGCAAATGTCTGCCCCAGAGAACACAGGCCGGCGTATTGGGCGTACGTTACATTCACGGTGTACGTAGTGATCCGGCGTAGCTTAGGGAGTTGTGCTGGCGTAGTTGTGAGCATGCGCATAAGGGTGCAGTTTTATGCATCCACGTCACGACTATGTCACGGCGCATGCGCGTTCGTGATACGTCGGGCGAAAAACACTGCACTAGGCCAACTCCTCGCTTCTGACGGTGGTGAGTGATGCAGCGTGGATAGTGCTGCTGATACATACTGGATTTTAAACCTTTTTTAGTATTTTTTATTAACTTTTCTTGTGGTACATGTTCTTTCATACTATACTGCTGACTATTACTTACACCTATTGGACAGTATATGCAGTACCTGTCCTCATTTTTATGCATATGAATTGTGCAAAATAAATCATTTTTTTACTACACTATGGGAGCCTGTTTTTTCCTTCTTTTTGGTGGAGTGAGGACCATATAACTACTATCCAACGGATACATCCACCTTGGACCGACAGCACCATTAGAGGACATCTGGATCCCTCTGTGACTACATACTCGATACCCCTGTAGGGGTGATTGGCTCTGGTGAGTGGGGACCTGGTGGGGGAGCACCGGACCACAGCGTACCACCCATCTATATATCTGAAGAAATTTCGTATTGCTGCATATTTCTCAATGTTATGTTTGGAACTTTTTGAATTATTTGAATTTATGGACTTTATCAATTATCACATATATATGCACTTTTGCACTTTATCACTTTATGTATAAGCATTATTGATGTAAACAGTGTCACTGTAATTCTTTTACACATGTGACATATTGACACACATATACCTGATCACTCAGGGTTTGGGACAGCGCCACCACCCCTTCTTTATATATCACTGCACTATGCTCAGACCATCATTTGCATGGGGTCACTCCCACTTCCACTTAAGCTGGCCTGCGCCTTTCAAAAATACGATACGCTGGCGTATCTTGGTGAGCAATAGCTTGCTGAATACAGTGCATGCCTCTCCGCGCTGCGCCAGCGTAGCATATGTGTGCGCGCTACGGCGGCGTAAATGTGCGCCCACTCTCTGTGAATCCGGGCCAATGTCTGGTTTTCGGATGGTCAGTACAGAAATCCGTCACATAAAAGTCGAAAGTACAAACACGCATGTTTGGAATCAAGGAGAGACAATCTTGTAAACTACCATTCATAATCTAAAATTAACATTCATGACGCGGCAATTGATGAAATGTCAAAATTCTCATCTTCTTTAATGGGATAATAATGAAGCTGTTTTGCTGGTGATATTGATGTATAAATGTATTTTAAAAGGAATTTGTTTTGTACGATCTGAAAATCACGAATCAGCGCTTATCAAAATTCTACTAACTTCTACTAACACAAAATTAGCATAAGGGGGCCAAAGGGTGGCACTGGCGCTTGAGAAATTAACTTCCTCTTTATGCACTCATAGTACGTCACTACGTTCATGTTTGTCAAACGACAATTTGCGTATCGTTAGTATGCAAGACAAAATCCTGCACACATGCTTTTGATAAAAATCAGACGCTCAGTCGTCCAACAATCAGACCGTGTGTACGAGGCTTAAGGCTTGTTTACTTTTAGGGGGATGCAGACATTGCATCTTTTCTTATTAGAATACTGAGATTTGCTCAGATAATTATAACGAGTGCAGACCCTCCCAATCAGGAATAGGACATATGAAACAGAAAATGGTATAAATCTGCAACAAAATTTGCTAAAAACCTTATATTGTATACCGATCACATATGGAGGGAATTGTGTTTTACTCTGTAAAAAAAAGATTACACTTTAATTCATAGGACAGGTTTCTTGATTCCTTTTCCCAATATAAGTTGTAGAATTAAATAGGAAATCTGATTGTTTGCAGTGGGTAACAACAATATTTCCTCATTGTTCCAAGGTTTCCTCCTTGGGGCTTCCGTTTAGTATTTGTTCCCATCAAAGTGTTTGTTCCATAATTGTTTTGATAAATTAAAAAAGGTAAAAATAAACTGGAACTTACTAGGTTTTAAGAAAATAGGTATAGGGAGAGAATATATTTATCTAGCAATACATATTCAATACATACATACATACACATACATTTTAGCTTTCCTATGGACACTAGAGCGTTTTGAGCTATAAATTACTGAATATCTTTTTGCCTGCAACTAAGGCTGCATTCACACCTGAGCGTTTTGTCGTCTGAAGCATGAAGCCCCAAAACGCCAGATAGGAAAAAATACATTTTTCTCAATGGAGATGGTTCACATCTCTACTACAAAACTCCTGACGCCGAATGCCTGAGGCTCAAACAA
This sequence comes from Rana kukunoris, assembly GCA_029574335.1. Lineage (NCBI taxonomy): Eukaryota > Metazoa > Chordata > Amphibia > Anura > Ranidae > Rana > Rana kukunoris. The sequence goes on from CM056049.1 coordinate 512,896,416, forward strand.
GTTCTGGACCCTTTTTTGTCGCTCGAATTGAGCGTATTTGGCCGTTTTTTATTGGTGACCCTAGACCTGTACAAAATCGCAGTCAAAAACACCACGTTTTGTCGCAGCAAATCGCGGTAAAAACGCTCAGGTGTGAATGCAGCCTGAGTGAAACGAAAAGGAAAACATATTAGAAAAGGAAACATATTAGTTTCTACCAACAGATCTAGATCTGCTCCCCATGTTTCTCATTGGCAGCACATCTGGTTGTGGGAATCTCTGATCAAGCATTGCAATTCGTGCCCACTAGTCCCCTCTAAAGCCTCCTACACACAATCCGATTGTTGGGCAACCAATCGTCTGATTTTTGTCCAAAGGGAGTGTGCCTGGATCTTGTCTTGCATACTAACGGCACACAATTGTCGGCCAACAAACACGAACGTAGTGACCTACTACGAGGAATTTCAGCTCTTGAACGCCACCTTTTGGGCCCCTTTTGCGAATTTCGTGTTTGGGGATCATGCGTGTTTGTACTCTCTAATTTTGTGTGACAGACATGTGTACTGACAATGCGAAATCAGACAACAGTCCGTTGACCGCCAAAAATTTACTAGCCTGCCATGCAACATTTGTTGGCCGAAAGTTGGACAACAATTGTCAGAAGGAGCGTACTAACGGTCAGATTTTAGGACAACAGTCTATAAACAGACAATCCCCTGTCAACAATTAAATTGTATAATGTATGGCCAGCTTTAGTGATTTCATTACACCTAGCCATAGGCCTCATACACACGACCGAGAAACTCGTCGGAAAAGACACATCGTTTTCCTCGACGAGTTCCTTGTTAGGCTTGTTGAGAAACTTGACAAGCTGTCTGCGTACACACAGTCAAGACCAAATCTCCTCGTTCTCAAACCCGGTGACTTCAACACATACAACGGCAGGGGAAGTTCGATTCCACTGGCACAACCCTTGGGGCTGCTTTTGCTAATCTCATGTTACTGTGTGTTAGGTAAAAGTTTGTTGAGAGACGATTTGCACTTTTCAGTCTGTTACAGCGTGACAAATGTGCTATCTCCATTACAAATACTACTTTTACCGAAGGTGCGCGGGTTGGAAAACCAGCCCGACGAGGAACATGACGACTCCCGTCAAGGAAAAAGTGAACTTGCTCTCTTTTTTCCTCGTCGAGTTCCTCGACAGTTTACTCGATGAAAAACATACACACGGCCGTTTTCCTCTGCAAAAAAGCACTGCCACCAAGTTTCTTGATGGATTCTGTCGAGGAAACCGGTCGTGTGTACGCGGCCTAAGAGGACCTATATCACCCAGGCAGTGAACCAAAGAATGATCATTCTTTCATTCACTGAATTAGAATTTTTACTAAAACTGGAGAGTGCAAAATCTTGTGCATCTTTGCAGAGAAATCAGCTTCCTTTTTTTTTGTCAAAGCTTAATTGAACAAGCTGAAGTTAAAAGCTGATTGGCTACCATGCACAGCTGCACCAGATTTTGCACTCTCCAGTTTTAGTAAATCAACCGCTGTGTATTATTTGACTAATTTAGGTAATTATTTGGGGAAATTATCTTAGAAATTGTTTGTAATTAACTTGGCTATTACTTTAGACAAAGAGGGGGAGGCGCTTACCTTGAAAGAGGGATTGATAGTCTCTGATCAGCCCAACTGATTTTACTGTAAGATAAAAAAATTAATGTGTGTTTGGTATTACAACCATGAGGGTAATAATGCATTCAAAGATGTGTGACAGATTTATGCACATATGCTCAGAAAGGTACACAGGCATTGTTTTTCCAATCCATCTTTCTTCAATAATTGACAGCCTCTATAGCTTTGAAAACTTCAGCTCATCCAGTACTGAAAGGAATACATTGTAGCATATATAATCCCAAATGTGAATGATCCAAAATATATCTAGCCTGTAATCAATCAGTGTCATAGTGATGTCATAGTGAAATAACTAACACCTGCCTGCATTTAAAATTCTTCAATTTAATCAAGTTATTTTGCCTTTTGGAGTCTTGGAAAATATCATCATCCATACTGACCTTACACACATGCTGTTCTCTAGGATAATGTAAAAGTAAACAAATTCATTATTTCACTGTGCAAAAGATTCTGACGTTATGTTTGTTTAAACATGAACAGGAAATTGAGGATGTTGTCTGATACAGGTTTTATGATGTTATAAATAAAAAGACATCAAGCAACAAATGTCTACATTCAAGTGTGTTTAACTGTAGAACTAAAAAATTGTCTTATATGACAACTCACTGTTTATATTGGAGTGGTTACAGCAAGCAGCCAGCCATCTTGTACTTAACATAAAGCAAATTATTCAGCTTTTATGCCAGGATGTATCAGCACCTTGGACAGCTATCAGGGACAACCCTTAGAAGTACCCACAGCAATGTAACATGATGCATAGGTCATGGCATAGACTCACAAATAACATTTGATTTTAATATCAAATAGATGTTTAAAGAAAATTCATTGTGAATTGTGATTACTAATAATTTGTAAGTTGTGAATACTAATGCCTTAAAAATATTGCAAGTATTTCTAGTGTTTGCAACATGTTGTATGCTTTGCTAACAGTTTTACTTTTTAAACAAGTACCGTAATTGTTCTCATCTCATCATGTTTATTGCATATTACCAATGAGCTTTGGAAATTGTACTGAAACACACATCATTGCTAACTCTTACATTAGATTTTTTTATTGTGCATATTTTTTTTTTATAGTGAGAAATTTATATTTCTAATCTCCAATACAGTAAACATAATCTATGTTTATTTTTTTCAAAAAATGTATTTACTCAAAGGGCATGGTTCAGGGATATACATATGAACAGTTTTGGTATACCATACATCATAACAGATATGCATTACATAAAATGAAACGTTGTAAACTCAGGATGACATTGTGTCCATTGGCTACCCGAAGAGCCATGTAAATGCCAAATTAGAGGGAGGGCAGATTGAACCTCGGAGCCGGGTATGATTAAGGTAAGTCATAGCCAAAACTCCAGTCTGTTCAGGTTCGGAACCAGCCCAAATAGATTTTTGGATTTTATATAGAAAATAAGTAACATGGAGCCAAAAAGGCACTGGTCCATAAAGAAGAACCAGCGTACTATAAGAGAAAAAACTGAAAAAGAAAGAGCATAAGAGTAAAAAGTAGAGTACTAAGGATAGGAAAAAGAAGAACAGGAGAGGAGACGGGGAAAGAAGTAAGGGTCAGGGAAGAAATGGAGTGATACGAAATGTAAGGTCGCAGACCGCATAGATGGCAAACATGAGTGAATAACTTGTATAGCGCAACAATTGTGAACTGAATCGCCTCAAGGCGCTTGGTATCCCTTTTGCTTCTGTTTCTCCCTCAGAAAAGGCGGGTCTTAAGTTTTTTCCTGAAGGCGAGGTGATCAATCACAGTCGAGGTTTTTGGACTGCAAATCGATGTTTTCCTTTGGTCTTGTAGCAGGCTTTGGGGAAGCAGGTTTGGCAAATCTAGAATGCCAAATGGTGTCGAGGTCTAAGTAAATTAGGTTTAGTCGGCAGGATCACAGTCAAGGAGGGCTCTACCTTCATCAGAGAAGACAGACATGTTCTAAAGTGACCAAGTCTTGGAGTAGCGTTCCTGTTGGTGGCGTGCCGAGAGAATGAGGTCTTACAGCTTATTAATTTAGACATAATTGTTAATGAGTAATGATGAGGTTTGGGTTTACCATTACCAAGTGTTAATCCTGCATGTTCAAGATTCAACGTCCTAAGGAATTTATGTGGAAATTTATGTGGACATTTATTTGGAAATGATGTGACCTGCTGGCCAATTTCTAACTGCTGGTCAAAATGGTTCTATTACTGTTTGATCAATTTTTTGTCGCTACTAAAGCTACCTGAAAAAGCCTTTTTGTTCAAATTGAAATTAATCAGATTGAGGTTGTGTTGTGTTCAATTTCAGCTAACTGAATAAGTAAAAAAAGTAACTATTCCTTAGCCAAATACTGTATATGATGCCAGTGTATGCTGTTTCTGAAACAGTCTGTGAAAATTGTATTGTTCCTTAACACCACATGCAGCTTACCCACTTAACCCCCGGGCCATATTGCTGGTCAAAGACCAGAGCACTTTTTGTGATTCGGCACTGCGTCGCTTTAACTGACAATTGCGCGGTCGTGCGATGTGGCTCCCAAACAAAATTGGTATCCTTTTTTCCCACAAATAGAGCTTTCTTTTGGTGGTATTTGATCATCTCTGCGATTTCTATTTTTTGCGCTATAAACAAAAATAGAGCGACTATTTTGAAAAAAATGCAATATTTTTTACATTTTGCTATAATAAATATCCCCAAAAAATATATAAAAAAAACATTTTTTTTCCTCAGTTTAGGCCGATACGTATTCTTCTACATATTTTTCATTAAAAAAAATTGCAATTAGCGTTTATTGATTGATTTGCGCAAAATTTATAGCGTTTACAAAAAAGGGGGTAGTTTTATGGCATATTTATTAATATTTTTTTTACTAGTAATGGCGGCGATCAGCGGTTTTTTTCAGTACCGAGACATTATGGCGGACACATCGGACAATTTTGACAAATTTTTGGGACCATTGTCATTTTTATAGCGATCAATGCTATAAAAATGCATTGGATTACTATAAAAATGCTATTGGCAGTGAAGGGGTTAACACTAGGGGGCAGGGAAGGGGTTAAGTGTGTTCCTGTTTGTGTTCTAACTGTATGGGGGGGTTGACTCACTAGGGGAAATCACTGATCTTCTGTTCATACATTGTATGAACAGAAGATCAGCGTTTCCCCCGCTGACAGGAACGAGAGGTATGTGTTTACACACATACCTCCCGTTCCCCGCTCTGTAACGAACGAGCGCGCGTGCCCAGCGGCCGCTAAAGGGAGGACGTAGAGCTACGTGCTCTCGCCCAGCAGTGCCGACCTGCCGCCGTAGAATGACGGTGGGCTGGTCGGCAACTGGTTAAAGTCATTCCCCAAGCATGATATTTAAAGGATTTGTGTATTTTCAATGTTGCCCTCAAAGTCTCTGCTGTACAGTATTTAAAAATATTTTTTGCATTGATACATGTCCCTCATGTCCTGCTTTCCAAGTCTTTTTTTGCGATAGTTTGACTATTAATCCCAACAATGGGCTAAAATTAACAACAATAAACACTCTACGTAGTGGACTTTAATGGGATTCGCCTCTAATTTCAGGTTCACTAGATTTCAAACAAGATTCAGTGAACCCTCGGCAGATCGAACCTAAGCAGATCCATCCATTGTTTTTGATGAGTACTTCCAGAAATCACAGTTATGGATTATTTAACATGTCAATTTCAAATATGATTGAATTTCCATCTAAAATATCCAAGGAAACAAAAGAACAGACACAAACTGTTCATGTGTTTCCCAAGATAAGATGAGGTGATTGAACATAACAATGGCAAAACTGATTAATTAAACTCTTCCAGTGAGTCATATACTGCTAAAACTAGATGATCTTACAGTATGCATCTGCCCAACATGTGTTTAACAGAACTTTAAATGAGAAAATGAGCTCCCAGAACAGGAAGAAAAACCTTGGCACTAAAATCAGAGCTTTAGAGAAGCGTATGTATGTATCTGTCATTCCACAAATAACGAATGAAGACAAACTCATTCAAATGCTTAATGATGACTATAAATATTAAAATCATATATAACATGTCTAACTAAACACTAAACTACATTCCTCCTTTCCCATGGAGGTTCAACATGTTGTTAAAGACGCTGACAGCAGGTATGTTATCGTTAAGGGGCTGGTTAACGGCAAAGAATTAACAATTGCTAGTGTTTATGCTCCTAATGAGGCTCCTGCTTCTTTTTTTTGCTCCTTTTTTGCTCTTTTGCATAAGTACAGTTCCCCACACATGATCATAGGGGGAGATTTTAATATGGTTGCCAACGCTACCTTAGATAGATGTACTACTGCTGCAACTACAAAGGCTTTCCCTAAGACCCTGGCTAAATGTTTACTGGAACATCAATTGGTTGACGCATGGAGAGCCCATAATGTAGGGAATAGGGAGTATACCTTTTATTCACACCCCCACAATAGTTCAGCTAGATTAGACTATGTTTATGCTTCTCCAGTGCTTTTGGCCAACTCTTCATCTTCCATGATACACCCGTGTGTTTGGTCGGACCACCAGGTGGTTTCTTTCACCATGAACTTGATAGGTTTGGCTCCCACCCCGTTCTCTTGGAGATTAAATGAGGCGCTCCTTTCAGACACACTGGTGGAATCGGAGATGGCGGGTTCTATAGCGGAATATTTTGCGCTTAACGCCATCCCTGGCACCCCAATACCCGTAGTGTGGACCGCCCACAAAGCGGTTATTCGTGGCAAGTTCATTGGACTTGCCTCTGCTCGCAATAAACTTAATAAACAGAAAATTTTGTCCCTTACTTCAGAATTAGATCTTCTTTACAAGAAGGTAGATTCCCTACACTTAGAGGCCACTAGGCGCATCATTGATCAAAAACGTCTGGAGCTTGACTCCTTGCTCTCGAATAAGGTTGAGAAATCACTGAGGTGGTCTAGAGCACGATTCCTCCTTCATAGTAACACGGCATCCTCCATGTTTGCGAGGAAATTAAACCAACTCACGCGTCCCCCTCATGTATATAAACTGGAAGTAGGCCCCGGCCAGACCTCCTCACACCCTAAGGAGGTTCTCCGCTGCTTCACACAATTTTACTCCTCCCTACTAGCGGCAAGGACTTCGGAGCCATCGGTACAGAATGACCCATGGTTCCAATCCCTTCCTATCCCTTCCCTTTCCTCCTCCCAACAAGAAAAACTGAACGCCCCTATTACGTCTTCTGAGGTTTTAGAGGTTATAAAGTCACTAAAAAAGGGTTCCGCTCCAGGCCCCGACGGGTTTTCGTCAGTTTATTATAAAAAATTTGCAGAGCCCCTTTCCACTAGATTAGTTCAATTATTTAATTTTGTCCTGCAGGGCGGCAACTTTCCTGAGGAGATGTTGCTAGCTAACATGTCCCTTATTCCCAAGCCCAATAAAAATCATACCCTCCCACAGAACTTTAGGCCCATTTCCGTCATTAATAATGACCTGAAAATTTTCTCTAGAATTATGGCGGACAGGCTGGCTGGCGTAATTTCTTCTCTCATCTCCCCTTATCAATCGGGCTTTATCCCCCACAGGCTTATCACGGATAATATTCGCCTGGCGTCCAATATAATCCAAGATTCCAATTTGTTTACACGTCAACTTTTTTTACTGGGCCTTGACATACACAAAGCGTTTGATAGTGTCTCGTGGAACTATTTGTCGACACTTCTACCTCGTATGGGCCTTCAGGGGGAGTTCTTTCATGCTTTTCAGGCCCTCTACTGTAACCCTAAAACGTGTATCAGGATTCCAGGTTGTAGCTCTGAGTTTTTTTAACCTAGGGAGGGGTACAAGGCAAGGTTGCCCACTTTCCCCCCTGATTTTTGCGCTGGCCCTTGAACCCTTGGCCATAGCCATTTTGAACAACCCTGACATTCGCGGTTATATCAAAGGCCCCCACTCGTATAAATTCTGCATGTACGCAGATGATGTGTTAATGTTTATAACAGAACCTTTGCTTACATTGCCCCCCCTGATGTCCACGTTGTCCTCCTTTGCGGCGATCTCCGGTCTCTCGATCAGTGTCCCAAAATCTATTGCTCTCCCGATTGGTTTTTCGGCGAGTGAACTGGTCCACCTTAAGCGAACCTTTTCGTTCACGTGGGTTGTTGATTCCCTTCCATATTTGGGGATTGACTTGACGGGAGATTATCGCAAACTTTTTATAGCTAACTACCCCAAGACTTTTGCTAAATTAAGGAGGCTTTTAAAACTCTGGTCTCATCTACACATCTCGTTTCTTGGCAGGATCACGGCCCTTAAAATGACAGTCCTTCCAAAGCTCCTTTACTTGTTCCGCTCCCTCCCAGTTAGGCTCTCAAAATCCCTCCTTTTAGATTTTCAATCCCTCCTTAATAGTTTTATTTGGCAAGGCCGTCCCCCGAGGTTTTCCAGAGATGTATTATATCGCTCCTCTTCCCGAGGGGGGCTGGGGGTCCCTCAGATTTGGCTCTACTATCTGGCTAGCAGGTTCTCGCAGCTGGCTCAATGGAATATAACAAATTCTAGAGTCCCGTGGGTAAGTTTTGAGGGGAACTCGATTCTCCCTTATTATCTTCCGGGCCTGTTGTGGTCCTCGTGCGGGTCATGGCACGGTTTGAGTGCTAGGAACGTGATAGTTGGAGACAGTTTGAAATTATGGAGAGACTATGGTAATAAATTTGCGTTGATCTCGAAGACTCCCCTTGGGGCCTCTTTCTTGGGGGACCCTGGTTTCCCCTCTGCATTTGAACACCCCGAGTCTTTTCAGATCTGGACGGATTGTGGCCTAACTAAACTTGACAAGTTCCTGGCGGGTCCCACATTCGTTACGTTCTCTCAGCTTCAGACACTCTACCCCTTGCCGAACAATGAGTTTTTTCGTTTTTTGCAAATTAGACATTTTTTTCAAAGACACTACAATCTCCTCTCTATAGGCCCTGACTCCACCTTCGAGGGCATTTGTTATTCATCCCCCAGACGTAAAGGACTGATCTCGTTGGTGTATAGGCTTCTGGAATCAGTAGATGAGTCGACCCTGGTAAAATATAGGTTGCAATGGCAGTCGGAGCTCAATTTGGGGGAGGGTGATATTGATTGGGAGGAAGGTTGGCGGAATATGCGTAAATGCTCCTTGTCACTGACTGGAAATTAAACTGCTGACAAGGTGGTACTACACTCCACTTAGGCTTCGCTCAATTTTTCCTCAAGTTTCTCCTGCTTGCTTTCGGGGCTGTCAACAACAGGGCTCATTCTTCCACCTGTTTTGGGAGTGTGAGAGATTGCGGCCTACTTGGTCAATGACCCTGGAAATGATTGACAAGCTTGCAGGTGAACCGATGGCCTTATCATTTAGCCAGTGCATACTTTTTCAGTCCTTACATGGTGTTCCTAGGCCCTTGATGAAACTAATACACTCCATATGTACAGCAGTCCTTTGGGCAGTTGCCCTTAATTGGAAAAAGCAGTCGGTCCCTTTCCCTCCCATACTTGCACGTATTGATCAGATGATGCTTTCTGAAAAAATATTTCATACGTTGCACGATTCTACTCCAATTTATGATGCTAAATGGAACCCTTGGTTTCTATATAGACTCACAGTGTGACTATCTAGTTTATTATTTGTTTTTTTTGTTATGTTTTTTTTTTTATATATTTGTCTTTTATGTCTGTGTAATTGTCTTTCGTACTTTCGCAACTTCAATTTTCCTTTTTACTCTCATTTCATTTGTATATTGGATGTGTTGTTTGAATCACCTTCTAAATTTAAGGTTTGTTCCCAGCCCAGAGCTCTGGGCTGGTCAGGATGATTTGTTTCATATACCTATGCAAATTTCTCCGTATCCCTCCTGTATTGTAGACCTGTGGTCGATTCATTAGTGTTGATTTCTTTATCTTTTACTGGTTGTAAAGAATTTCATGTTCGTCCTTAATAAACTTCTGCACACAGAAGTTTTTTTTTTACCTTCATGCAAAAAAAGCATAAAGGTAGAAAAAAACTTTAGCCTTTAAACCACTTTACCTTGCAAATTTTGTTTCTGCAGTGACAAATTAATGCAAAGTGTTATAAAATGTATAGCAAATATTTCTGTTTCCTAAGCAAATAAACATAGAGGTACCTTCATAGTTCCTTATAAACTAGTTTAAACCAGTGACTGTCGGGAAGGAAACAGGAGGAATATTAGCTTATATGTCACCCCGTATGGAGAAGGGGGTGCATAGAGTAGGAACTGAAGAGAGAAGCAGCGGGATGACAGCATTGATCCCAGGTCAAGAGGCCCGAGTACTGGGTCAAGCCCAACATTATGGAAGGGGTTCCCCAACTATAGGTCGGGGGAGAAAGCTCCCTGGAAAAGATATCCCATACGCGGAACAAGAGGTGGAACAACAGCCCCGGAATGATAGGAAAGAAACTATAGAATGGGGCGGGATTAGCACAACTGAGAGGGAGTGCAACGGTGATAGCCCCCCAATCGAAATAGCGGCAGAGGACCAACTGCAAAAAGGAATCATGGGATCAGTAGAGAAAGGACCCCCGACAATGGAAGAGGACTTGGTTATGGGAGAAGAAAACCAAATTGTGGATCTTTCTAACAGTGGCCCTGGACTGGAAGGAGCAGAATTGAATACGCAAACTATACAAGCCATAAATCCCATAAATTTGTTACTGGGGGAGGAGCAAAGGCAGTCCCGGGTACCCAATAGGATGGAGGGTGCTACATCAAATGACATTAAAGAGATTAGGGAATTGCTGAGAGCCCTTCCTACAAAGAATGACATTCAACAATTAATCAAAGCAGTAGAACAATCCTGTATGCAAGCAGTAGAGGAACTAAGAGAGGAGACACAAGCATTGGGGTATAGAGTAGAAAATGTTGAAGAGAGGCAGGAAGTAATGGGACATGCAATGGCAGAAGTACAGGTGTCAATAAAAGACCATGAAAACGCCCTAAACTCCTATAGGGACCAGTTAGATGACTATGAGAATAGGGACAGAAGGCAGAATATCCGTATAAAAGGGCTACCTGAGGGAATAGAACCACGGGAGTTAGCCACTGTGGTCCTAAAAATTTTTGGGCAGATTTTGGGGGACACAGTACAGGAACACATTGAGTTAGATCGGATACATAGAGTCCCCACATACATTAACCCAAACATGGATAAACCTAGAGATGTGATATGTAGAGTCCATAAATACACAATAAAGGAGACCATTATGAGAATGGCCCGTATGAACCCTGAAATAGCGTTTGAGGGCACACACATATCACTATACCCAGATTTAACCCGCAGGACCATGTATCAACGTAGAGTAGTTAGACCCCTGTTGGAAACCATGCGCTCTATGGGGGTGAACTACCGCTGGGGGTTTCCGTTCAGTCTGACGGCTTCTAGGAATGGTAAAACAGCAACGTTGCGCACTAAAGATGATCTGAAGTTCTTTGTCGAGACGTTGGAACTCCCACCGGTAGACTTTATAGATTGGAGGACACATAAAATAGAGACCCCGATGCAACGATCACAACAGTGGCAGCAGGTCCCCCATAGGGGACAAGGGAAAAAAAATTAAGGGTGATTGGTATACTAAGAGATTTAATGGTCCAATGACTTAAAAGAGAGAGAGAGGGAAAGGAAGGGAAATTTGGAATATGCAGCCAGCAGAGCTTAAGATATAAAGGAAAGCCTGTTAAGGGATAAGGAGTTTAATAGGGGGATAGCCAGGGACAACCTGGTTACTTAGGACGATCCCGATATATTGGGACCTGTAAACTGATATCAGTAAGGGGGTGGAGAGGCCACGGTATAAGGGGTGTGCCAGGGTCTCTGTACCACATAGGTGAGGTGCTCCGGGGTAAGGGACTAAATGGAGTATCTCGGGGGGCGGGGGGTGCTTATCAAGGTCAAAAGGGTGGGTTTTTTTTTTTTTTCTCTCCTCTCTGGCCAAAAAGAATACGAAAATGGCTGGTACCCTGAAAGATGGCTACAGCATTAAAAATTGTGTCATATAATGTGAGGGGACTATGCTCGCAGCATAAAAGGGGTCGTCTGTGGCAGGAACTGCAACATTATGCTGCGGACATAGCCCTCATACAAGAAACCCATTTTAGGGACGGGGGTATACCCAATATGCCGGGCCATATGTTTAACCAGTGGTATCATGCAACGTCCCCTATTGCAAGGGCAAGGGGGGTTACAATTGCAATAAAGAAAACATGCCCATGGGTTTTGATGTCTATACAAGCGGATAAAGAGGGTCGTTTCTTGTTTATTAAAGGAACAATATTTGGACAACCTTATACGTTGGCGGCAATATATGCCCCAAATGTTGGGACTAGTGACTTCATTGTTAAAACATTGAAGATATTGGAAAAATTTAAAGAGGGATGTGTGATAATAGGGGGCGACTTTAATACGGTGCTATATCCGAATATTGACACAACGTCAGGGAAAACATCTTTATCATTTAGAGCCTTAAAATACTTAAAACAATATTTACACACACAACATTTGGTCGACAGTTGGCGGGTAATGCACAATGAAGTGAAGGACTACAGTTATTACTCGAAAACACATAAAATGTATTCACGTATAGACCTGTTTATGGTAGATCAATTTTACTTAGAGAAGGTCAAAAACAGCACCATTGAGTCTATAACCATCTCAGACCATGCACCTATAACATTGACACTCTCCCCGATCGAGACTGGCTATATAGAGCGAACATGGAGACTAAATGAGTCAATACTAGATAATAAAAAAATAGCAGACGAACTGACAGTTAAATTAAGAGAATTTTTCGAAATAAATACTACGGAGGAGGTGACGGCCCAGACAGTGTGGGAGGCTCATAAAACGGTGATGAGGGGAGATTTAATAGCTTATGGCTCCTACATTAAGAAAGAAAGATCTAAAGAAATGATAGAGTTATTAAAGAAAATTAATATATTAGAAACCGAACATAAAAAAAATCTCGAGCCTGCGGACAACCAACAACTACGGAATCTCCGAGCTGAGCTTGCACAGTGTCTGGACCGAAAAACAAATAATAAACATAGATACTTTGCTCATAGGTTCTATGAGCAAGGAAATAAATGTGGTCGGTTACTCGCGAAACAACTTAAAAAACAACAAGAATCTAGACATGTGCATAACCTACTAATACAAAATAGGAAAATACTGGAAACACTGGCAATAGCGAACGAATTTCACTTATTTTATGAGAATTTATATAATATCCAGACACCCGTATTAATAGGAGATAGTGAGGATCATAGAAGGGAAGAGATACGAGAATACATACGGGGGTCTTTAATGCCCACTCTATCGGAAAAAACTATAGCGGAACTGGAACTTCCAATCACAGAGGAAGAGTTGAGGAGAGCAATATCAGCTTTACCGACAGGGAAAAGTCCAGGCCCGGATGGGCTGACAAATGCTTATTATAAGAAATTTTTGCCAGAATTAATAAAACCATTATGTAATCATCTTAATGCAGTGAACGTAACCAACCCATTACCCCCAGAAGCCCTGGTGGCATTTATAACGGTAATACCAAAGGAAGGGAAAGACCCCCAGAACTGCGCCAACTATAGGCCTATTTCTCTGCTCAACTCAGACACTAAATTGCTAGCAAAAATCTTAGCGCTACGATTACAGGAGCATATTGGAACGTTAGTGCATCCAGACCAAACAGGTTTCATAAAAGGACGGGAGGCAAGGGACAATACAATTAGGGCACTGCACCTTCTCCACTGGATGCAACATGGACCAAAGAAGGCCCCAAGGATCATACTATCAATAGATGCTGAGAAAGCATTTGATAGGGTGAACTGGGGCTATATGAGTGAAGTGCTGAGGGGAGTGGGCCTGGGGGACCGCATGATGGGATGGGTAATGGCCATCTATGCGGGCCCAAGAGCAAGGGTTAAAGTTAATGGTACAATATCTGATTACCTCAACATTAGAAATGGAACAAGACAAGGTTGCCCATTGTCACCATTAATATTTGCTTTAACACTGGAACCTTTTCTTTGTAGGATTAGAAATAATGGGGAAATAATAGGAACCTGTATTGGAGAGGAGGAACATAAGGTGTCGGCATATGCCGACGACCTATTATTCTATCTCTCAAAACCATATACATCACTGGCAGTCTTAATGCAGGAGGTGGAAAGAGGAGGTGGAAAGACACTTGTCGAATTTCAAAGTTAATTTCAAAAAATCAATATTGCTACCTAGTCATGTGTCTCAGGAAATGGCAGGGACTCTGAAGAGAATATATCCTTTTGTATGGAAGAAAGACTCCCTGCTCTATCTTGGGGTACATATCACTGCAGACCAAAAAATGTTATATAAACTTAATTATTCATCTCTACTGATTAAACTAGTGGAAGATTTAAAAAAATGGGCAAGACATTATTTGACATGGTTTGGAAGAGTGAGTGCAATTAAAATGTGTATTCTACCCAAAATTTTTAAGCAAATACGGAAGGCATTTGTTGCCTTTGTGTGGAATGATAAACAACCAAGGATAGCCTATGATATCCTACGAAGAAGTAAGGATGACGGAGGAATGGGGCTTCCAGATATATTGGTATATTATAAGGCTATGGCGCTGGTCCGTATTTTGAACTGGTGCCATGATGCCGGGAAAAAAAGATGGACCCTATTAGAAAAAACAATAGCGGGAAGGAACTTGGAAGGGGCCCCTTGGATCCCGAGAGTTGCGAGAGGATTTACGAAGTGGACATTCCCCTTGACTTTGAACACCTTATCAATATGGGATGGGCTGAATAGAAAAGGAGAGTACTCACCAGGGATGTCCCCATTGGTACCACTGGAGGGATTCCCATGGTTCCCTCCGGGGGACCAGGGAGGATTCCTGGGTCCATGGAATCGGGGAGGGGATGTCACATGTGGCAGGCTCGCTCCACAGGGAACACTAATGGATTATCCAGATTTTGCCATAGCCGTGGGGAATATACCCACAGCAAAATGGAAATATTATCAACTGACAAGATTCTTTAATAGGATGAAACCTGCCTTGAGACCATTAAGCTCCCTTACAAAGTTCAAGGAACAATGTGCGCATCAGGGGGAAGCGAAGCATCTGCTATCCCAGATGTATAAGATGATACAAGGAGCTCAAAAAAATAAAACACCATATTTTATCAGGGAATGGGAGGGTGAACTAAATATAAGGCTATCAGACGAACAAAGTAAAAAGATGATTAAATTAATTTACTCTACATCTATAAGTTCGCATATTCAGGAAATGGCCTATAAATTTATGACAAGATGGTATAGGACTCCAGTAAGGTTGAACCAGATGTATCCAGTGGCAGACGCCCGGTGCTGGAGAGGATGTCAGCAAAGGGGTACATATCTACACTTATGGTGGGAATGCCCAAAAATTAAAATATATTGGGAAGCAATTGCACCGTGGATTGAGAGATTGACCCCAATCCCTATAGAGTTTACGCCCCTATGTTTCCTACTCCATGGAACAACGGGCTCGATTAAAATATACAGGAATAGTGTAATTCCACATTTATTAAATGCTGCAAAATTGTTAATTCCTAGATTTTGGAAACAAAGTATGTGTCCAACATTAGCAGACTGGAAAAGGGAAGTAAACCGGATAATGGAGGCCAAAAAGTGGATACAAACAATGAAAGATAAAAAAGGGGAGTTTGAGATAACATGGGCAGGCTGGCTACAACACGAACCTGAAATGGGGGTGGAATAAGAGAAAAGAAGTGAGAGGATATGGGATGCAATAGATGTATGACGCATAGAGGGCAACGGCATAAAGGTAACATCTTAGAAGAACAACGATTTAGACTAAAAACACTGACCAGAGAGGAGACATTAAAAAAACATTAAGAAAAATTACGGTTATATAAAATCTTTCTTCCTTGCTCCCCTTCTTCCCCCCTCCAATATTGACTCCAATAGGAGGACCCTGTTTCTCCGTCCTGAGCTATACCTCAGTAGAAAAGGGAGGAAGGGCAATAGGGGGAATGAAAAAGAGGAAAGAGAACTATTTATATTGTTTTTTTTTTTTTTTTTTTGGGGGGGGGGCGATAAAAATGACTGATAGGCATCCATGGAAAATGTAATCTTGGATTATATGGTTTTTTTTTTACAAGATAAATGTAATGATGTACTTAACAAAAGATGAGAATGTTTAATCTTGTATGACTTATATCGAGCAAAATAAAAAAAAGGAAAAATTTTGATTATAAAAAAAAAAAAAAAAGTGACTGTCTATCCATTAGGAGCACAGCCTGATTTTTTTTTTAAATACATGTTTAGAGCCTAAGGCTTTAATTGGCTTCAAAAGAGGGTGGATTCGGGACGTACTGTCAGTTGTGTGACATTAGCAAATTAATATTTGCTAATGTCTTCCTGATTCTCCTCCCGGCCAATCAGGGAGTGGTTTCTGAGACTTGATTGGCCAGGGAGTCTCAGAACCATTCTCAGAGCCCAACTCCTGTTCGCCCGGGAGCCAAAGAAATGCTTGTAACAGCAGGGAAGAGATGGAGCGGACGAGCTAGGAGCCCGGTAGAATAAGTGGGAGCCAGTGCGGAGATCAGAGAGCACGATCGGACAAACAGGAGCCAGTGTGGAGAACAGAGAGCCGGTGCGGAGAAAGGAGAGACGGTGCGGAGAGCAGAGGAGCAGTGTGAGTAACTGTCAAGGCCATTCTGGAGCAGCAGCAGGATGTCTTGTTTGCAGCCCCCCCCCCCCAAAAATAAATATACAGCACCAGCCGCCACTGGACAGCTAAGCAGATTAACAGTACTGTGACTAATTGTTGTAATATTAACCACTTAAGACCCGGACCAAAATGCAGGTAAAGGACCTTGCCCTTTTTGCGATTCGGCACTGCTTCGTTTTAACTGACAATTGCGCGGTCGTGCGACGTGGCTCCCAAACAAAATTGGCGTCCTTTTTTTCCCACAAATAGAGCTTTCTTTTGGTGGTATTTGATCACCTCTGCGGTTTTTATTTTTTGCGCTTTTAACAAAAATAGAGCGACAATTTTAAAAAAAATGCAATATTTTTTACTTTTTGCTATAATAAATATCCCCCAAAAATATATAAAAAAAAATTATTTTTCCTCAGTTTAGGCCGATACGTATTCTTCTACGTATTTTTGGTAAAAAAAATCGCAATAAGCGTTTATCAGTTGGTTTTCGCAAAATTTATAGCGTTTACAAAATAAGGGATAGTTTTATTGCATTTTTATTAATTTTTTTTTTTTTACTACTAATAGCGGCGATCAGCGATTTTTTTCGTGACTGCGACAATATGGCGGACACTTCGGACAATTTTGACACATTTTTGGGACAATTGTCATTTTCACAGCAAAAAATGCATTTAAATTGCATTGTTTACTGTGGAAATGACAGCTGCAGTTTGGGAGTTAACCACAGGTGGCGCTGTAGGGGATGTGTGACCTAATGTGTTTGTTTACAACTGTAGGGGGGTGTGGCTGTAGGTGTGACATCATCGATCGCGTCCCCCTATTACAGGGATGACGCAATCGATGCTGCGGCCACAGAGAAGCACGGGGAAGCCGTGTGTACACACGGCTCTCCCCGTTCTTCCGCTCCAGGGACGGATCGCCGCACTCCAGCGGCGATCGGGTCCGCGAATCCCGCGGTCCTGGTCCTGGAGCTTCGGACCGGGTCGCGGGCGCGCGCCCGCAGGCGCGCGCCCGTGACCCACGGCTGGGTACTAAAATCAACGTATATATACGTTGATGTGCCCAGCCGTGCCATTCTGCCAACGTAAATGTGCAGTAGGCGGTCCTTAAGTGGTTAATATATATGTGTAGGTATGTATAGGACAATATATTGTGCCATACACATTATCACATTACCATATTGACCAGAATTCAGTTGAACTGTCCAAGCCAGCTGAATTCTAACATATCAAAGGTACAGAAGACCCTTAGATGTGTTAATCTTATGCAAGACTACCTAGGTGTGTAAGCTGGTCCTAAAAGGGTACATTGTTTAACCACTTCCCGCCCGGCCAATAGCCGATTTACGGCCGGGAAGTGGTTATGAAATCGTGACTAGACGTTCTCAAACGTCTAGCACGATTTCATGCCGCGCGCGCCCGTGCGGGCGCGCAGCGCGGCGATCGGTGATGCGGGGTGTCAGTCTGACGATCCATCAGTGCCACCCCTCAGTGATCATCAGTGCCACCCCAGTGTCTGTCAGTGCCACCCCACAGTGCCAATCCATGCCCAGTGCCCACCTATCAGTGCCCACCTGTGCCACCTATCAGTGCCCACCTGTGCCACCTATCAGTGCCCACCTGTGCCACCTATGAGTGCCCACCTGTGCCACCTATGAGTGCCCACCTGTGCCACCTATGAGTGCCCACCTGTGCCGCCTATGAGTGCCCAGTGCTGCCTATGAGTGCCCATCAGTGCCGCCCATGAGTGCCCATCAGTGCCGCCCATGAGTGCCCATCAGTGCCGCCCATGAGTGCCCATCAGTGCCCCATACCAGCGCCGCCTATCAGTGCCCATCAGTGCTACCTAATCGGTGCCCATCAGAATTACCTCATCGGTGCCCATCAGTGCCACCTCATCGGTGCCCATCAGTGCCACCATATCAGTGCCCGTAATTGAAAGAGAAAACATACTCATTTACAAAAAAATTAACAGAAAAAAATAAAAACTTTATTTTTTTTTTCAAAATCTTTGCTCTATTTTTAGTTGTTGCGCAAAAAAAATAAATCGCAGAGGTGATCAAATACCACCAAAAGAAAGCTCTATTTGTGGGGAAAAAAGGACGCCAATTTTGTTTGGGTGCAGTGTAGCATGACCGCGCAATTGTCATTCAAATTGCGACAGTGCTGAAAGCTGAAAATTGGCTTGGGCGGGAAGGTGCGTAAGTGCATGGTATGGAAGTGGTTACATACATAAGGAAGTATTTATTGATGGTAATTAGACTTGAGGGGGTATTCATTCATGGGAAACATTTGGTTGGGGTTATTATCTGTCACTCTAAAAGACAGGATGTAGATCAAAGACAGCCAATCAAATTGCTCAGCCATTCAGTGGATAGGCAATATAATTCTGGAGGTCAGTCTTGTCATTTAGAATATTCTCTGTATATTCTCTGAATATGGCACAGGTCTAGAATTGATCTAGTCAAATGGGACTTTGAATTGTTGGATTTATATCGTCTGTGGGATGTGGATCTTATCGTTCTGTATTGGAAGTCAAATAAATGAACTCTCTGGAGAACTTGGGGTGGTGCTGCGGGACATAACTTATAGTCATCATACTAATACCTAAATATCAATTATCTACTGGACACTATATATGACTTCACTACACAAATTTTCAGATTTCTTGCGTTACATAGCAGGAAAAAACAACACTTACTTTTATGCATTTTAGCCAATGTTGGCCTTAATCATATCGAATCACTAAGGCCAGGATTGGCTGAAACCCATAACCTTGATTGTCATATTTCTGTTTTCTATTTATGTTGCTAATAAAGATTTTGTAATTGAAAGTTCTGTCCATTGTCAGCATTTTTGCAAATATTCCCCTAATTGCTGACATGCAGTGACTGCTGCAGGAAGGGCAGAGGTATTTTTGATGTGTATTCTACAATTGACAGCCTGATTTCTCCCTCTCTATGCTGCATGAGGAGCAACGGGATGGTGCTCAGCCACAATGGAGTAACTGGGTCTGGGGGGACAGACAGGAACAGAGTTTTTGTTCACTGATTATGCGCAGTCATGTTGAAACAGGAAGGGATCATCCCCAAACTGTTCCCACAAAGTTGGGAGAATCAAATTGTCCAAGATGTCACTGGAACTAAGCAGCCAATCCCTACCCCTGAAAAACAACACCACACTATAATCCCCCTTCAACAAATGACTGGGACCAGTGCACAAAGCAAGGTCCATAAAGATATGGATGAGTGAGTTTGGGTGGAGGAACTTGACTGGCCTGCACTCAACCAGATAGAGCATCTTTGGGATGAATTAGAGTGGAGGTTGTGAGCCAGGCCCTCTCATCCAACATCAGTGCTTGACTTTCCAAATGTGCTTCTGGAAGAATTCTCATAGACCTAAACCTTGTGGACAGCATTCCCAGAAAAATTGAAGCTGTTATAGCTGCAAAGGTTGGACCAACCCAATATTGAACCCTACAGACTAAGACTACGGTGTCATTAAAGTTAATTTGCGTGTAAAGGCAGGTGTACCAATACTTTTGGTAATTTAAAGTATATAATCTCTTGAAAGTACTAGTCTGCGCCTTTTCACATTGTGTTCTTTTCTATACCCACCGTATATATAATAATTACTCCTCGGTTGTCCAAAAAAAAGAAAGAATCAAATATCTTTTTGTGAAAATAATATTTTGAGCAGTATTCAGAGTTAACACACAACAGTGGTCATTCCTGTGACAGACGTGATGTCAGACGCTGGCCACCTTCACCGACTTCACACCACTGTCACTGATACACAACAATGGCGCTCTCAGCCTCATAGTGCACAAAGATTTTGTAGTCTGTGGGAAAGCAATCTAAGTGCCAGCCTGAGGGTGATGATTGTTGGATAGGGTTAACTATGAAAATAACCCCTTATACCCCCAATCAATTGCTGCCATCAGATATTTTTATTGTAAAATATAAAAAACAAGCAATTAGCAATAACAATTATGACTTAAAATAAATGTCTGTAATGCACACTGTTACCACAGACAGGTATATCCAGAGACTTACCTTATAGTAGATATCAAAGGGACAGGGATTCTTTAAGTTCTGAATTAGAGACAATAGTAATGATTTTGAATACTGTTAAAAAATGGCAGTGGTACATACTAAATATTTACAGAAAAAAGGTATTACAAAAAGGAAAAAGACATAATAATGCAATAGAAATAAAAAGGACTTTATGCTGAGTACACACGATTGTTTTTCGGCATGGAAAAAAAACAAAGTTTTCAGCATGTAGAAAAAACAACGTTTTTCCAACTCATTAAAAACGATGTTGCCCACACACCATCGTTTTAAAAAAATGATGAGCAAAGCGTGGTGACGTACAACACGTACGACGGCACTCTAAAGGGGAAGTTCCATTCAAGCTCCCGTCTCATAACTTGCTTCTGAGCATGCGCGGGTTTAAAACGTTGTTTTTAACGTCGTTTTAGCCCACACATGATCATTTTTTACAACCCAAAAAACAACATTTTTTAAAACGTCGTTAAAAAATGCAGCATGCTTGCATTTTTTTTTGTCCCTTTTCAGAAGATGAAAAACGATGTGAAGCCCACACATGATCATTTTAAATGACGCTTTTAAAAACGTAGTTTTTTTTTAATGCCGAAAAATTATTGTGTGTACGCAGCATAAGAACAACAATATGGCCCGGATTCACGTAGCACTTACGCCGACATATCTCGAAATATGCCGCCTAAGTGCACATATGCGCCGACGTATCTATGCGCCTGACTCTGAAAGCAAGATACAGTACGTGTCACCGAGAATGTGTTTTCAGCACGACAGCATTGTGCTGATTCTCGGCGACAGGGTGCCGACATCTCGCACTCGCTGGAATAGAAAAAGCACATTCCAGCGAGCGCGTCATAGAAGCGACGAGGATCCGACTTGGATTCCCGCCATATTTACACGCGGCGTTTGGTATGAATCATGAGGGGGAACTCCACGCCAAAATTTAAAAAAAAAATCCGGCATGTGTTCCCCCCCATGAGGCATACCAGGCCCTTAGGTCTGCTATGGATTGTACTGAGAACCCCCTCTACGTCAAAAAAAACAGAGTGGGGGTTCCCCCACAATCCATACCAGACCCATATCCAAAGCACACCGCCCGGCCGGTCAGGAAAGGAGTGGGGACGAGCGAGCGCCCCCCCTCCTGAGTCGTACCAGGCCGCATACCCTCAACATGGGGGGTCAGGTGCTCTGGGGCAGAGGGTGCACTGCGGCCCCTCCACCCCAGAGCACCCTGTCCCCATGTTGATAAGGACAGGGCCTCTTCCCGACAACCCTGGCCGTTGGTTGTCAGGGTCTGCGGGCAGGGGGCTTATCGGAATCTAGGAGCCCCCTTTAATAAGGGGGCCCCCAGATACCGGCCCACCACCCTAGGTGAATGAATACGGGTACATCGTACCCCTACCCATTCACCTGGAGGCAAAGTGTAAAAATAAATAAACACAACACAGGGTTTTTAAAGTAATTTATTAGTCAGCTCTGGGGGGCCCCCTCTTCTTTAGCTCTTTTACCAGGAGGGGCCTTCTTCTTCCGCTCTCCGGGGGTCTTCTTCCGCTCTCCGGGGGTCTTCTTCTGCTCTCCGGGGGTCTTCTCCACTCTCTGGGGGTCTTCTCCACTCTGCAGGGGTCTTCTTCCATCTTCTCTGCTCTCCGCTGTTGTCTCGGCGCTCTCCGGTGCCTTCTTCTTCAGGACTGGCCGCCTTTGTGTTAGCTCAATTACTAGCGGCGGCGCTCCCATTGAGATACGCCGATTCACGAACGTACTTGCGCCCGGCGCATTAACCACTTAAGGACCGGACCAATATGCTGCTAAATGACCCAAGGGGTTTTTACAATTGGGCACTGCGTCGCTTTAACAGACAATTGCGCGGTCGTGCGACGTGGCTCCCAAACAAAGTGTGCGTCCTTTTCTTCCCACAAATAGAGCTTTCTTTTGGTGGTATTTGATCGCCTCTGCGATTTTTTGCGCTATATACAAAAATAGAGCAACATTTTTGAAACAAAATACTATATTTTTTACTTTTTGTTATAAGAAAAATCAAATAAATGAAATTTTAGTCAAACATTTAGGCCAAAATTTATTTAGCCACATGTCTTTAGTAAAAAAAATCGCAATAAAAAAATAGCTACCTAGCAGGAACAGCGACACTAATACAGCGATCAGAAAAATGATCGCTTAGTGACACTGGCAATAGGGAGTGAAAGGGTTAACTGGGACGGTGATCAAGGGGTTAAAACTTTATTAGGGGGGGTACGGGGGCTACCCTGAACCTAACACTAACTGTAACACATACATATGTGATCACTGCATTCAGTGACACTGTGACAGGGGGGTGATCGCAAGGGGTTAATGTGCCTGCGTGTCCTGGTGTCAGTGTAGTTTTGTGTAGACTTATATAGAAGAAAAAAATGCGCATACCATATAAAAAGAAGGTTTAAAGCTGCGTCTCAAAAGTGTTATACAACACCAAAAATTACAGGAAAAAAGGAAGAGATCCCGCTATAATACGCAAAATAAATTGACAAATGACCACTTGTGATGTGAACAAGCAACAAAGTGAATATCTAGATAGTATCAATAACCATCAGAAAAAAATGCAAAATAAAAATAAATATACATATAAATGTATGATATATGTTATAAACAAAGTCCAAATGATGAGAATGGATCAAAAAGGAAAGTCCCAATTGTGAAGTAAAATCATGCACAGTGTGACTTGATGACAAGCAAGAACCTCCACCAACGACAAACACTGACCCTTACCAGAGTCAAAGATCTCACAGAGATCCAAAACAGCATATACCAGGAGACATCCACCGTCCACAATGGGAAATAATAGTATCCGTTCGATACAGTATTCGGTAGTCAAACTCTCATATGAGTGCCGATTCAGAATATGAAAAGCAATCAGGAAAGCTCACATAGTGTAAAAACGTATGGATTTAATCAGATAAAAAAGATTGTGCGCACTTACAGCAATCACGATAATAACAGCATATAAAAGAATCAGCCAGCCGGTGAATTTTCTTGGTGAATTTCATACTTGTCTCTCAACGTTGCGCCGGCGTAGCATACAGAAGATACGCTACGGCGGCATAAAGATGCGCCGATCTACGTGAATCCGGGCTTTAGTGTATTTAAGTCCAGTTCTGCGAGTTAACAAAGTCCAATCAATGAGCAAGATGGATCAGTGGCTCTCATAAGTTTTTGCTGATGTTCTTTCTTTGATGGTAAAAGAAGAGCTTCAGACTCCTGATAGAGCATAGGTGTCAAACTCTGGCCCGCGGGCCAAATTTGGACCGCAGTGTAATTATTATCAGGACAGGTCCCAGAAACGCCCTCTCCTGTGTGACAGAAGTCATAGCGATCTCAAGCTACAACTGTCACAGTGGAACCCCTTCCCAAAAATGGCAAAAAGAAAGGCAGACAACAGGAACTTTCTGGACAGGTTGGAGACAGAATATCTGTTTACATATGTAAAAGACAGACCTGTTTGTCTGATTTGTGGAGTCAACGTGGCTATAACTAAGGAGTACAACATTCGACGACACTATGAAACAAAACACCATGACAAGTACAAGGACCTGGACATGACTCAAAAGAGCCAGAAAGTGGAGGAGATGAAAAGAAGTTTGGTTTCACAACAGAATATGTTCAAAAAAGCCACATCACAAAGTGAGGCTGCTGTAAAGGCTAGTTATATTGTAGCAGTAGAGATCGCAAAATCAGCCCGGCCCTTTAATGAGGGAGAGTTCATGAAAAAGTGCATGTTGAAAGTTTGTGACATCGTGTGCCCAGAGAAAAAGCAAGCCTTTTCAAACGTGAGCTTGAGCAGAAACACAGTAGCTGATCGCACATGTGATCTTGCCACCAATCTGTATGACCAGATTTTGGAAAAGGGAAAAGAATTTGTTGCATTCTCCCTTGCTGTGGATGAGAGCAGCGACGCATCTGATACTGCTCAGCTGTCAGTCTTCATCCGTGGAGTGGACTCAAATATGTGTGTTACGGAGGAGCTATTGGGATTCAAATCAATGCATGGCACAACCACAGGAAAGGAAATCTTTGAGGAGGTTTCCAAATGCGTAACTGAAATATATCTGTAACTGAAATAAAGCTGTCGTGGGATAAACTTGTGGGATTAACGACAGATGGTGCGCCAGCGATGTGCGGTAAAACAAGTGGACTGGTGGGCAGGGTCCGGGAGAAGATGCAGGAAGAGAACTGTGCAGGTGAACTAACTGTTTATCACTGCATCATACATCAGGAATCACTGTGTGGCAAAGCCCTAAAGATGGAACATGTAATGACCACAGTAACACAAGTAGTTAACTTTATAAGAGCCAAAGGTCTGAATCACCGCCAGTTTAAGTCTTTTCTGGAGGAGTGTGGTTCGGCGTATTCAGAAGTGCCGTATCACACAGAGGTGAGATGGTTAAGCCGAGGAAAAGTACTGAATAGATGTTTCGAGCTGCATGAGGAAATATGTCAGTTTCTGGAAAGCAAAGGGAAGGACACAGCAGAGCTTCGGGAGAAAATTTTTCTGTGTGAGCTGGCCTTTCTGTGTGACATCTCGAGCCATCTCGATGTGCTGAACCTGCAGCTTCAGGGGCGGGGGCGCATCATCACAGACATGTACGCTGCGGTGAGGGCTTTTAAAACTAAACTGCCTATGGGAGAATCAGATGCTGCAAGGAAACCTTGGCCATTTTCCCTGCTGCCAAACCATGAAAACGCAGTTCTTTACCAACTTGTTCCCATGCGCACAGTTTGCTGAAAAACTCAGTGTACTCGGCGCTGAGTTTAGCTGGCGATTTGCCGACTTTGATGTCCAGAAATGTAGGTTTGAACTGCTCAGTAATCCCTTCGCAGTTAATGTGGAAAACGCACCAACCAACCTCCAAATGGAGCTAATTGAACTCCAGGGTAATGACACGCTGAAGTCAAAGTATGATGCTGTGGGCGCCGCACAGTTTCCACAGTTCATCCCTGACACAATGCCTCAGCTCCGCACCCAAGCTGCTCAGATGCTTTCCATGTTCGGCAGCACTTATCTATGTGAGCAACTTTTCTCCTCGATGAAGATGACCAAAACATCTCACAGGAGACTCTGACTGATGAACACCTTTGCTCGATACTGAGGATTTCCTCAGCTCAAAGCCTGAGCCCAGACATTGATGAACTATCATCCAAGAAGAGATGCCAGGTATCTGGCTTGGGCACATCAGATTAGATCAGTGTGCAGCAAACTGAGCAATAGGTTCATTTGTTCAATGCTGGCCCGTGACTTTGTTCAAGTTTTACATTTTGGCCCACTGTGTATTTGAGTTTGACACCCCTGTGATAGAGCATCTCTTTTCTGGTCCTTGATGAGGGTGTGGACAGAATTTATACACATATTATCTTTGAATACGTGCAGGTTGCATTCTGGTAATTTAAAGTTCTTGTTTTTTGAGCACTTATCTTTTAAAAGGGAACATTTTGGGTTGGCCACCTTGGTTAGAACAGATGGAAACAATATAGACATCACTATTTCTTTTATAATTCATTCTTGCATTGTTTAGTAATTAGCAATGACAAATAACCTATTTGGCGCATTCTATTTAAAAATGCATTGCCAAGTAGAAAGCTGAACAAATTCAACAGCCAAAACTGCTCCATGACTGGGTGCTGCAGAGAGCTGTTCTAAGTGGTTGTGTCTGTAATTAATTTATTATTACACAGTAACATTAATCCACACATTAACAGAATTAACATTTATTTAAAAGTTAACTATGGGCACTGTGGTATTTTATTAGGATTTGCCAGCACTCTGATGTTCATGACCCTACCACTATTAAAACTGTAAAATTAGCTTTTCCTTTCCAAATGTAAAGCATGCTCCCTGGCCTACCAGTCATCTGTGTCCATACTCCGTCCCCTTGTAGTCCAAGCTAGGGATGAGCTGAACACCCCCCAGTTTGGTTCGCACCAGAACATGCAAACAGACTGTAATGCCGCGCACACACGATCGGTTCGTCTGATGAAAACAGTTTTAGTCACCGCGTTCTGACAAGATCGTTTTTTTAACTGATGGTGTGTAGGCAAGACTGATGAAATTCAGCTTCATCGGATATCTGATGAAAAAATCCATCAGACCGTTTTCATCGGATGAACCGATCATGTGTACAGGGCATTAAAGTCTATGGGACATGTGAAATGTGAAAAATCTAAAGAGTTCATTTTATAGGCTTACAGTTGTGCTCATACGATTACATACCCTGGCATAATTTATGATTTCTTGGCCATTTTTCAGAGAATATGAATGATAACACAAAAACTTTTCTTTCACTCATGGTTAGTTTTTGGCTGAAGCCATTTATTATCAATCAACGGTGTTTGCTCTTTTTAAATCATATTTTCAACAGAAACTACACAAATAACCCTGATCAAAATTTTGCATGCCCCAGTTCTTAATACCGTGTATTGCCCCCTTTAACATCAATGACAGCTTGAAGTCTTTTGTGGTATTTGTGGATGAGGCTCTTTTTTTTACATGGTAAAGCTGCTCATTCCTCTTGGCAAATAGCCTCCAGTTCCTGTAAATTCTTGGGCTGTCTTGCAAGAACTGCACATTTGAGATCTCCCCAGGTCAGGAGACTGAGATGGCCACTCCAGAACCTTCACTTTATTCTGCTGTAAGCATGAGTGAGTGAGTAACTTGTATAGCGCTACAAATGCAAACTAAATCACCTCAAGGTGCTGTATCCAATGACAGGTCAACTTGGCCTTGTGTTTTGGATCATTGTCATGTTAAAATGTCTAAGTATGTCCCATGTGCAGCTTCCTGGCTGATGAATGCAAATGTTCCTCCAGTATTTTTTGATAACTTACTGCATTCCTCTTGCCATCAATGTGCCTTTGTAGCATACACAACCCCAAAACATCAGCGATCCACCTCTGTGTTTGACAGTAGCACTGGCGTAGCGGGGGGGGGGGGGCAGGGGGGGCTGTCGCACCGGGCGAAAAATGGGGGGGGGGAATCCATCCACCGGCTCCGCGGAGCGCTCCGGAGCCTCGGCCTAGGAAAGTCCCCGGCTTCGGCCTAGCTCCGGGGCGGCGGCCATCTTGGTACACCCGGCGGCGGCCCTCCTCTCTGTTCACACCCACAGAGGAGGAGGAGCCCGCGCTTGAGGGAAACCACACACGCCGCTGTCTGAGGTCTGAGGTCTGCACTACTGGAGGTTATTGTCTGAGGTCTGCACTACTGGGGGTTATTGTCTGAGGTCTGCACTACTGGGGGTTAATGTCTGAGGTCTGCACTATTGGGGGTTAATGTCTGAGGTCTGCACTATTGGGGGTTATTGTCTGAGGTCTGCACTACTGGGGGTTAATGTCTGAGGTCTGCACTATTGGGGGTTAATGTCTGAGGTCTGCACTATTGGGGGTTATTGTCTGAGGTCTGCACTATTGGGGGTTACTGTCTGAGGTCTGCACTACTGGGGGTTACTGTCTGAGGTCTGCACTACTGGGGGTTATTGTCTGAGGTCTGCACTACTGGGGGTTAATGTCTGAGGTCTGCACTATTGGGGGTTACTGTCTGAGGTCTGCACTACTGGGGGTTATTGTCTGAGGTCTGCACTACTGGGGGTTAATGTCTGAGGTCTGCACTATTGGGGGTTAATGTCTGAGGTCTGCACTATTGGGGGTTACTGTCTGAGGTCTGCACTACTGGGGGTTACTGTCTGAGGTCTGCACTATTGGGGGTTACTGTCTGAGGTCTGCACTATTGGGGGTTAATGTCTGAGGTCTGCACTATTGGGGGTTAATGTCTGAGGTCTGCACTATTGGGGGTTACTGTCTGAGGTCTGCACTATTGGGGGTTAATGTCTGAGGTCTGCACTATTGGGGGTTAATGTCTGAGGTCTGCATTATTGGGGGTTACTGTCTGAGGTCTGCACTATTGGGGGTTAATGCCTGAGGTCTGCACTATTGGGGGTTAATGTCTGAGGTCTGCACTATTGGGGGTTACTGTCTGAGGTCTGCACTACTGGGGGTTACTGTCTGAGGTCTGCACTATTATGGGGGTTACTGTCTGAGGTCTGCACTATTATGGGGGTTACTGTCTGAGGTCTGCACTATTATGGGGGTTACTGTCTGAGGTCTGCACTATTATGGGGGTTACTGTCTGAGGTCTGCACTATTATGGGGGTTACTGTCTGAGGTCTGCACTACTGGGGGTTACTGTCTGAGGTCTGCACTACTGGGGGTTACTGTCTGAGGTCTGCACTACTGGGGGTTACTGTCTGAGGTCTGCACTACTGGGGGTTACTGTCTGAGGTCTGCACTATTGTGGGGGTTACTGTCTGAGGTCTGCACTACTGGGGGTTACTGTCTGAGGTCTGCACTATTGTGGGGGTTACTGTCTGAGGTCTGCACTATTGTGGGGGTTACTGTCTGAGGTCTGCACTACTGGGGGTTACTGTCTGAGGTCTGCACTACTGGGGGTTACTGTCTGAGGTCTGCACTACTGGGGGTTATTGTCTGAGGTCTGCACTACGGGGTTAATGTCTGAGGTCTGCACTATTGGGGGTTAATGTCTGAGGTCTGCACTATTGGGGGTTACTGTCTGAGGTCTGCACTACTGGGGGTTACTGTCTGAGGTCTGCACTATTGGGGGTTACTGTCTGAGGTCTGCACTATTGGGGGTTAATGTCTGAGGTCTGCACTATTGGGGGTTAATGTCTGAGGTCTGCACTATTGGGGGTTACTGTCTGAGGTCTGCACTATTGGGGGTTAATGTCTGAGGTCTGCACTATTGGGGGTTAATGTCTGAGGTCTGCACTATTGGGGGTTACTGTCTGAGGTCTGCACTATTGGGGGTTAATGTCTGAGGTCTGCACTATTGGGGGTTAATGTCTGAGGTCTGCACTATTGGGGGTTACTGTCTGAGGTCTGCACTACTGGGGGTTACTGTCTGAGGTCTGCACTATTATGGGGGTTACTGTCTGAGGTCTGCACTATTATGGGGGTTACTGTCTGAGGTCTGCACTATTATGGGGGTTACTGTCTGAGGTCTGCACTATTATGGGGGTTACTGTCTGAGGTCTGCACTATTATGGGGCTTACTGTCTGAGGTCTGCACTATTATGGGGCTTACTGTCTGAGGTCTGCACTATTATGGGGGTTACTGTCTGAGGTCTGCACTATTATGGGGGTTACTGTCTGAGGTCTGCACTACTGGGGGTTACTGTCTGAGGTCTGCACTACTGGGGGTTACTGTCTGAGGTCTGCACTACTGGGGGTTACTGTCTGAGGTCTGCACTACTGGGGGTTACTGTCTGAGGTCTGCACTATTGTGGGGGTTACTGTCTGAGGTCTGCACTACTGGGGGTTACTGTCTGAGGTCTGCACTATTGTGGGGGTTACTGTCTGAGGTCTGCACTATTGTGGGGGTTACTGTCTGAGGTCTGCACTACTGGGGGTTACTGTCTGAGGTCTGCACTACTGGGGGTTATTGTCTGAGGTCTGCACTACTGGGGGTTAATGTCTGAGGTCTGCACTATTGGGGGTTATTGTCTGAGGTCTGCACTACTGGGGGTTATTGTCTGAGGTCTGCACTACTGGGGGTTAATGTCTGAGGTCTGCACTATTGGGGGTTTTTGTCTGAGGTCTGCACTACTGGGGGTTACTGTCTGAGGTCTGCACTATTGGGGGTTACTGTCTGAGGTCTGCACTATTGGGGGTTACTGTCTGAGGTCTGCACTATTATGGAGGTTACTCTCTGAGGTCTGCACTACTGGGGGTTACTGTCTGAGGTCTGCACTACTGGGGGTTACTGTCTGAGGTCTGCACTATTATGGAGGTTACTGTCTGAGGTCTGCACTACTGGGGGTTACTGTCTGAGGTCTGCACTACTGGGGGTTACTGTCTGAGGTCTGCACTATTATGGGGGTTACTGTCTGAGGTCTGCACTATTATGGGGGTTACTGTCTGAGGTCTGCACTATTATGGGGGTTACTGTCTGAGGTCTGCACTATTATGGGGGTTACTGTCTGAGGTCTGCACTATTATGGGGGTTACTGTCTGAGGTCTGCACTATGCTGGGGTATACTGTCTGAGGTCTGCACTATTATAGGGGTTACTGTCTGAGGTCTGCACTATTGTGGGGGTTACTGTCTGAGGTCTGCACTACTGGGGGTTACTGTCTGAGGTCTGCACTATGGTGGGGGTTACTGCCTGAGGTCTGCACTATGGTGGGGGTTACTGTCTGAGGTCTGTTAAATAGGGGGTCTGTGATTGTGGGGGGTCTATCTGTGATTGGGGGGATCCATCTGTGATGAGAGGTCTGTTATTTAGGGGGTCAGTCTGTGATGGGGGATCTGTGATTGTGGGGGGGTCAGTCTGTGATGGGGGATCTGTGATTGTGGGGGGGGGGGCTCAGTCTATGATGGGGAATCTGTGGTTGTGGGGGGGGGGGTCAGTCTGTTAATCCCTTACAGTAAGGGGTTAAATGATTAATCCTGCAATAATTTACCCCTTACATGCTGAAAGCCCTGAGAGGGATACATTACAGATCCGTATAACCAGAGTGGATGATTATACAAGGGGGGGGGGGGCGAAAAAAAAAAAATTCTGCCCCGGGCGCCCATAACTCTGGTTACGCCACTGGACAGTAGGAATGGTGTACCTTTCATCATGGGCCTTGTTGACTCCTCTCCAACAAGCGTTTATGGTTGTGGCCAAAAAGCTCAACACTGCCGATTGGCATTCTCAATTCCTTAGATATGTTTTTATATCCCT
This sequence comes from Rana kukunoris, assembly GCA_029574335.1. Taxonomy (NCBI): domain Eukaryota; kingdom Metazoa; phylum Chordata; class Amphibia; order Anura; family Ranidae; genus Rana; species Rana kukunoris. The sequence continues at coordinate 512,927,640 of CM056049.1, forward strand.
TTCCTGTTTCATACAGTTCAACTACCTTTTACAGCACATCCTTTGACAATTCTTTTGCTTTCCCCATTACTCCAAATGCAGAAACATCAGTGCAGCACTGGATGAAAGATGCAAGGGTCTGCCAGGAGTCCAGAAACTCATTGACCTTTTATACACACACACTAATTACAAGCAAACAGATGACAGATGAGGATGGTTACCTTTAATAGCCTTTCAAACCCCTTTGTGTCAATGTGTGCATGTTATCAGGCCAAAACCGCCAGGGTATGTAAACTTTTGATTATGGTTAAAAAGACTGTTGACTGATAATACATGGCTTCTGCCAAACACTAACCATGAGTGAAAAAAAAACATTTTGTGTTATTCATATTCTCTGAAAAATGGCCAAGAAATCATAATTCTGCTAGGGTATGTAAACTTTTAAGCACAACTGTATATGCAAGTTGTTGCCATAAAAATTGTTTGGGGACCCGGGTATCAATGCAAAAAAAAAAGTTTTTAAAACGGCCGTTCTTTCAGGAGCAGTGATTTTAATAATGCTTAAAGTGAAATAATAAAAATAAAATGTCCCTTTAAATGTCGTCCCCTTAGTCTGCCTGTATAGTAGCGCATGTTTATAACAGTACCGCAGCAAAATTACATTTCTAAAGGACAAAATGTCATTTAAAATTGCTTGCGGCTGTAATGTATTGATAGATATTAAGGGGAGCTCCACGCCAAAATTAAAAAAAATGGCGTGCCGGTCAGCCCCAAAATCCATACCAGGCTCTTTAGGTCTGGTATGGATCTTAAGGGGAACCTTGTGCTAAATAAAAAAATTTGGATGGGGTCGCCCCCAATATCCATACCAGAACCTTATCTGAGTGTCCGCCCCAAAGCACCTTGTCCCCATGTTGATGGGAACAAGGGCCTCATCCCCACAACCATTGCCCAGTAGTTGTGGGGGTCTGCGGGCGGGAGGCTTATCATAATCTGGAAGCCCCCTTTAACAAGAGGGCCCCCAGATCCCAGTGCCCCCATGTGAATGGGTATGGGGTAAATTGTACCCCTACCAATTCACCAAAAAAGTGTCAAAAAAGTAGAAATGACAGCAGACAACAGAGTTTTTGGTAACTCCTTTATAATCAAAAATCCAAAATGTGTCCCGCAATGTAAATCCATCATAAATCATGGCGCCAATGGTGGACAGAGATAGATTGAGCTAGATTAAGCAGGCAGGTAGTTTAGTTAGTGGCAGTGTATTTGATATTTACAAATAAAAATACAGTCTAGTATAATAAAAAACTGTCCCATGATGTCCATCCATCTTCAATCACGGCACAGACAGTCCCGAGAAAAATGTAAACGGAAAAACTCTGCCTCCATGAGAGGCATCCCGCCAACTGTAGCCTTTTCCCTATGACAGCTGTTTTATAGCCAAGGGCTGGGCCACCTGGTGATGTAAACACATGACATCAAAAGGGGTGGGGTCCACCAGTTACATCACCTGGGTGGCCCCGCCCATTGCTATATAACAGCTGTCACCGTGAAAAGGCTGCAATCGGCATTATGCCTCTCAAGAAGGTAGAGTTTTTCCATTTTTTGGGGGGGGGGGGGGGACCGTCTGCACCATTATTGAAGATGGATGGACACCATGGGACACTTTTTTATTGTACTAGACTATATATATATATTAAATACACTGCCACTAACTAACCTACCTGCCTGCTTAATCTATCTCAATCTATCTCCGTCCACACACTATATATGGCTGCTATGTAAGCAGCCTTATATAGTGTGCGGTGTATTTGCAAATTTGTACAAGCTAAACCCCTGTTTTTAACGCAGTTGGACAGGATAATTCAGTTGGTTGCAGGCTGGTCGGTCACTCAGTGGAGGAGACAGGAGAAGAGGAATATCCACAATCTCATGTTAACTTTGTAGCTGAAAAACACAAAGCCAATAATATCTGGTGAGTGAGTGAGTAAAAACGAGTGTTGCATGGAGCACTAAAAGATCACAGACGTTATCTGCACTGAATGACTACACTACACTGATATTCCGAACAACATAATGTGATATATGTCCTGCTTCCTCCTTTTTCGAATGAGTAGCTTGACATTCCTTGTCCCTCCTAACGCACCACCCCAAAAAACTTGGAAGGAAAAAAAAGTAGGGAAAAGTTAGAATCTCATTACAATATTATTGCCAATGTCATCTGTGTTCCTGCTTGGCATATATAGCCTTATTATTTACCCCAGTGACCACTGTCATATAAAAAATAAGGGTAAATCTAAAAATTAGTTTTGTGACAAATGGAGGGGAATGGATTTCCCTCTTACCTTATGGAGATGTTCTCCCTTCCTGTTGTATCCTAAGGTAGAGAAGAAAGGGGAAATGTCCCCAATGGGACAATGCATAAAACAAAACAAAAACCCTTCCAGAGGTTTTAACCAGGCATTAGTCTATCCAAGACCAAAAAAGGTTTTGACTTTACTTTAATATATGCCTGGAATCAGCTTAGTCTACTTTATTTTGTGGAGCTATTAAAAAAAAAAAAATCCCCATTTGAATCAGCTTAACTGATACAACTGTTGTGAGAAAATATAATTTAAAACATTACATTTAATGTCACAAACAGTACATGTGCTACAAAGTATGAACATGTATTTTTTATTCCACCATTACACTTTTTTATTTTTCTTATAATAAATATTTAAGAAGCCCCATCAAGAGCAGATGACTTTAGACAATTTGGAAGATTCTCAAAGTTTAGACAGCTGACTGGTAGATCAGATTTAATAGAGATACAGTAAATGTAATGTTAGACATTTAGGAAATAGGAAAAACACAGTCTAAAATGAGGAATAACTTAGGGTGCTCAATAGCAGCTGCAGTGGTAATCCTGTGTGCACACTTAGGTATAGATTGATGAACAGATAGTTTGACACATCTGCAGAACAAAAAGAAAAATCGTGTTTGTGACATGATAGTAAGATATCACCTAAAAGAAAGAATGTAATGAAAATGGTTTTATTTCATTCAATTTAGCCTTAGGCTTCATCTGTTTTGCACAGGTGTCTTTTAGAATTAAAGAGCAATTTTATGTAACCATACAGTGTTCTTTTAATGTTATCTAGAATTCTGTTATTCACATTTTATAGGATATATTTAGGTTTTGAGATTCTTATTAGAAGTGACTTCAGGCATTTTTTTGGTGGTGCTGTGCTGGTGCTGGGGGAGCTAAGTCCCTGACCCCGAATCCCATGTTATAATAAAAGCAGACATACTATAAGGAGAAATACATTTATATCAGAAAATGAAAGATGCAATTATATATAGAATTTGTTTGCAGTGTAATAAGAACACCAGCTGTAACTCCTTTAAAAGCCCTGAAGCATATAGAGTGTAGTGGTCAGATATACGCAACAGTGTTCTTTACATTTCTGGTCATCAAGTGCCAAAATCAGCTCTATAATTTTTGTCAGTAGACATAAAAGAAAACTATAATTGCCAACATTTGAAAAAATATAAGAAGTAACACCTGGAAGGGATTGAGAAAAAAAATGTGGTGTGCTACATGGGCACATGGGATTGAGAAGAAAAATTGGCCACCTGCCGCACACTATTGGGCGTTGCCAAAAGGTGGGTGTGACCAGAAAAGTGGGGGTTGAAAACTTATTCTGGACAGTGTATGGCTTCTAGTGTGCTACTTTTCCCCTTTTTTTCCTATGGTTCAGACAAAATAGGACCATTACAAAACAATCCAGTTGAACATGGCTAACCATTACTAGCTACACCTGAAATAACCCCCAGAAATAATAACCCCCTGCAAGTATCAGTCTCAACAATGACAACCTCTAGTAATAAAGCCCAGCAAATGTCAGGACCAGCGGTCCAAGGTCCCAGACTATGGAACGCTTTACCTACCAATATTCGGTTGGAGAAGAATCACCTAGCATTCAGGAGAAAGATCAAGACTCATCTCTTTTGATATCAAAGGAGACAGGAACAACAAGCGCCCAGAGGCGATTCAATTCGCATGTGCAGCGCTATATAAGTTTTCATTCATTCATTCATTCACTCATTCATTCATTCATTCATTCATGATAATCCCCACTAAGTGTAAGAGCCAGCAAAGACAAACCCCAAGCAAGTGTCAGGGCAAGTAATAATTTCCATCAATAACCACCAATTATAAAGCCCAGCAATTACCCACAGTAGTAACAACCATATATAAAAAGTGTATAATGAGTAGTAACAACCAGCCAAATAAACCTTCTCCTTCCATACACACAGACACACCTGAGAATTGGTGTCTCCATCTGGGTTCTCGCAATACACTCTTAATCAGGGGGTCTCATTCAGGGGACTCCTCTCCCCATATATATACATACAAACACCCCTGAGGATTTCTATCTGAGAGTTTACCCTCCTCCCCCCAATCATACAAGCAGGTACACATACACAATGAGAATCTGTGCTTCCAGTGCAACCTCCTCATTTATGGGTCCCAGTTATAACACTGTCACCACTAGGGATGAATGGATGTGTCTAATTCAATTTGTGGGCCATTTGTCGATTCTGTTATAAAGTATGGAAATTGGGATTTTTATCTGAACCTCATTAAAGTACATGAAAACAAATCTTGAAAATGTATTCTGGATGTTTTTAAGGCTAATAGGCAAAGGGTTGACAAACAAAGGACATGGGGAGCTGCACGGGATTGTCGTTTGACAGGCTGTTGGTAAAATTCCTACTGCTCCTTTAGAGAATTGTTTTCCAATTTTTGGCCAACAAATGTTGGATGACAGGCTAGTAAATTTTTGGTGGCTCTATGTCTGATTTTAGGAAGGTCAGTACACAAATCCGTCACAAACACAAAGTACAAACACGCATGTGTGGAATTAAGGAATGACTGGGAAGAGTTTGGTCTTGTAAACTACTGTTCGTATTCTAGAATTAACATTTGTCAAGCGGCAATCGATGAAATGTCAAAATCCTCATCTTCTTTAATGGGAAAATTATGAAGCTACTTTGCATGTGGTTATGCCAAACATATTTTAAAAAGCATTTGTTCTTTACGATCTGAAAATTGTGAATCATCATTCACTAAACTTCTACTAACACGAAATTAGCAGAAAGCTCCCAAAGGGTAGCGCTTGAGAATTTAACTTCCTCTTTATACTCTCAGAAAGACACATCGTTTTCCTCGACGAGTTCCTTGTTAGGCTTGTCGAGAAACTTGACAAGCTGTCTTTGCGTACACACTGTCAAGATCAAATCTCCTCGTTCTCAAACGCGGTGACTTCAATACATACAACAGCAGGGGAAGTTCGATTCCACTGGCACAACCCTTGGGGCTGCTTTTGCTAATCTAATGTTACTGTTTGTTAGGTAAAAGTTTGGTAAGAGACATTTGCACTTTTTAGTCTGTTACAGCGTGACAAATGTGCTATCTCCATTACAAACGCTACTTTTACAGAAGGTGCGTGGGTTTCTAAGCATACACACCAACGTGTTTCTCATCGAAAACTAGCCCGACGAGGAACACGATGAGGAAATTGAGACTCCCATCGAGGAAAAAGAAAACTGGTCTTTTTTTTTCCTCGTCGAGTTCCTTGACAGTTCTCTCGATGAAAAGCATACACACGACCGGTTTCCTCGGCAAAGAAGCTCTGCCACCAAGTTTCTTGATGGATTCTGTCGAGGAAACCTGTCGTGTGTACGCGACCTCATAGTGTGTCACTATATATGTGTTTATCAAACGACAATTTGGGTACCCTTACTAGGTAAGACAAGATACTGGCACACGTCCTTAAGACAAAAATCAGAAGCTCGGTCATCCAACAATCGTACTGTGTGTACGAGGCTCTAGTTTTCATTTTTTAGGCTATTTTTAGGAAGTACAGAGAATACCTGTTGACACTGCCAAAAATGTAATGCCCTTGTCATTTCTTATCATTTTCTGCAGATTCTTGTCTTCAGATTTACCAGAACCATATAATATGTGATCAAACCATAAGTGTTTCAATTTGTATGCAATTAGGCAGGCCCTTGCACTACATGGTTTTGGTAAATCTGAAGACAAAAATCTGCAGAAAATCTATTAGTGTGTATGAGGTGTAACCTGACTAGAGTTCCCTCTACAGATGCAATGGAGGAGTGAGCCTAACCACCTAACGACATTCAGTGCGTTATCTGCAGGATTACCAGGTAGAAATAAAGGAAAAAAGCCTAAAACAAGTAATGCAGTGACCTCGTTAAGGACTGCTAAAGTGCAGTGTATTTTTTTTGGGGGGGATACACTTTAAGAAGAATCTGAACTGTATTGATAGGAAAGGCACCATATTAAATGAATAATGCAATGCAGGTTACTGTTAATGCATTTACTTCCTCACTATGTTTATGTTTTTGATGAACATTTTCTTTTTCATCCACTTTTTATGAGATAGCTCTTTTGGTATTATATTAGAGGGCATTCCAGGGTTTATGCTGGATTTTACTCCGTTGCTTGAACTGGGCAGACTTCCAATGGGTATGTAAAAATATGAGAACATATCTGGACTTGGACTGAGTCACATTTTTGTCACTAATTCTCTATTTATTACTTTTGGTAACCACTGCTCTAGGAAATTTGGAAGAAAATATTTGTATGCCAAAGACATTGTAAAGAAATCTTTATGGCAACTTTATACAAAGAAGTATTCAGAAACAACATGATAGAATTCAGGAACACATTAAACAAATCCCACTCTTTGGAAAATAAAAGTTTCAGGGGAAAAAAAAGCCATGCTTAGATTTACCTTTTGATGTTGGAGGTCATGTACATTTTTGTATGTTGCGTTTAAGTACAGTTTTTAGTAATGAGACTTAGTGTCTTTATGGTCTTTGTGATTTCCTGTGTTTAATGTGATGAAATAAATAAATCAACATCTGGAGCATAAGTGTTTTGTTCTACCAGTGCAGAGTAAATAACATTCTTTCAAGTAAATTAAGAGAGAAGCATATAAAGAATTGACATGGAAGGAATTTTTTTTCTGAAGAAAAAAGTCATTTCCTGCCCATTCTCTTCATGTCCCTAAAGTCAAAGATTTACCTTCACTTGTATTTGTGTGGCTTACTGTGCAATAGCATTGCATGCTCCCAGCTGTCAAGGAGCACACAAAGGGTAGTTCTGTTATCGTTCTATGTCAGCCAAATGTTTTGTCCAATAACATCTTTCACACAGTGGTCAAAAGAACATTCATCTGGCAAGTACGTTCCTTTCACACTGATTGGATATTCGGTGGATTTTAAATCCCCCATCAATACAGTCAGTAAGTACTTTCATAAGTTATATTGCTGAATTCATATTTTCAAATACATATTGCCAGAGGTCCTGCATAGTAATATCATAAAAAATATGTATAGATATATATATATATATATATATATTGCTGATTTGAAATTCTAAAGGCACAGGTCACAGACAGTTGAAAAAAGCTGGGTTGGATGTGATATGTTGGATATTATCCTGAGCCCTAAAACACATGCCACCACCAAGAGTCACCCTGTAACATTGTCCTTCTAAATGTGAATCAGAGTCTAGACAACAATATTTTTGTATGAATACTAATGAAACCCACCACAGTGAAGGATGCCACATCCTAGACCTCATCCAGCATATGGGAATCATTGCATTCTTTGAACCTTTAGTATTTGCCGCCATTTTCCATAGCTGGGTGAGGACCAAGCTGCAGCACCCTTAACCGCTGGGGACAGATCTTAACCACTTAAGACCCAGCCTTTTTCTGACATTTATTGTTTACAAGTAAAAATCTGTCTTTTTTTATAGAAAATTATCTAGAACTCCCAAACATTCTATATTTTTTTAGCAGAGACCCTAGAGAATAAAATGGTGGTCGTTGCAATTTAATGTGACTCGTTTTATGCACAGCAGTTTTTTAAGCACAATTGTTTTGGAAAAAATACATTTTGATGAATTAAAAACAAATTATATTTATCCCATTTTTTTGTATAATATGGACAATGATGTTACGCAGAGTAAATTGATACTTAAAATGGCACCACACTTAATATTCTCCATAGGCGACGCTTAATTTTTTTTATTTACAGGTTACCAATTTAGAGTTACAGAGCAGATTTAGTGCCAGAATTTATAAATAAAAGGACTGGTGCGCTACTGAGAGTAAATGAGTGTGAGCTAGAGTCACATGAACTAATCTGAGGCGGCTCAATCTAGAGTGTCCACAAAACACTGGTGAATATAAATAGAATGCAATATTGTGATAAGCGCTTCAAAACGATAATGCCATTGCTTAGAAACCATTGCTTTTGAGCATCGATGTACTTCACCATTGGAGGCTATTTTTTCTTTTTCTCACCCCACATCCCCCTTGATCCATCTATGGAGTACTGAGCCCGGATTATCTCAGACTTAGGAAAAGGAAGAGGGAATCCCACAGAGAAATCGAGGCCTCTAACACAGCAGGATACATCTATATATGCCCATATATAGCAGCCCTAAGGTAAGGGAACTACAATACTCCTTTGGATTCGAAAAATCCTGCACAGCATCCTAAGTGAAGACTCCCATCACACTACACCCAGTTGTTTATTCAACCATTGTATAGAGACTGCCTAGTATTCACCATATCTGTCACTCAGTGCCACTCTCATTGGTTGATGAGGCACTCATCAGTGGCACTCAGATACACCTGTTATATGGGACTTGCAGCTTTACCATCTAGCATGCATAACACAGTTGTCTTTTCACTTTTTAAAAATCCTATTAGTGCTAGAATTATTGCTCTTGTTCAGACATTCGCGGTGATACCTCACATACATTTTTTTTACTGTTCCTTTAAGAAAAATGTTTTTGGTCACTTTTATTGCTATTGCAAGGAATGTAAACATCCCTTGCAATAACCATACAGCATGACAGGTTGTCTTTATGGAGAGATCTGTGGACTAAAAGATCGCAAATCTCTCTTTTACCCATAAAATCAAAAGAAAAAAGAAAACATGTTTACATGGCCCGAGAACTCATGAAGTCGCTTTGGTCTTTCAGGGGCATAGAGATGAGCGGTCTCTTTGGGTAAACACTGCCGATGCCTGGTGGTTCCCGGGCTCAGCAATCGGTAACATAAGCCAGGAACCACCAGTAGAGGCAAAGGGGGGGTACCTTTTATATGAAAGCCAACTGCCCAAGGGAAAAGTAAATACTGGGATTATGGCATCTAGCTGCAGCAAAAACCCCGGTATTTAATGTAAAAAATCATGACATAAATTCCCAGTTAGGTGGTCAGCAAGTGGTATTAAATGTAAAAAGATCCAATACAATTCTACAGTACAAATCAGAAATTGGCTCTTGAATAAACCTGTTAAATACAACTGATAAAAAGCAAAAAATGGTGGGGAAAAATAGCTGTGAAAAAATATTATCTGTCTTCTGAAATAGATCTCCACTCAAAAATAAAAAATAAAATGAACGATCCATTAAAATATAAAAAAAAAACAACAAAAAAAACGTCTGTTTTAATGTTTCTTAATTTTATTTTTAATGCTGTTGTATGTCATGTACTCAGCAAGCAAGCAGATTCCAGCTGTATGTGTTGTAGTGCGGTTCAGAACAGTAGAAATGGACATTTAGGAATATCTTCTAAATTTAATAGAATTTCATATATCAAATCATATGGGTGTAACGTGTAATCATCTGGCAATGCACCTTAGCTCAGAAAAAAATTGTACAGGTACCTTTTTTAATTAACCAATGTTTATGTCACGACACAGTATAAAATATACAGTATCTCACAAAAGTGAGTACACCCCTCACATTTTTGTAAATATTTTATTATATCTTTTCATGTGACAACACTGAATAAATTACACTGTAGTGAGTCTACAGCTTGTATAACCGTGTAAATTTGCTGTCCCCTCAAAATAACTCAACACATTAATTAGCCATTAATGTCTAAACCGTTGGCAACAAAAGTGAGTACACCCCTAAGTGAAAATGTCCAAATTGGGCCCAAAGTGTCAACATTTTGTGTGGCCACCATTATTTTCCAGCACTTCCTTAACCATCTTGAGCATGAAATTTACCAGAGCTTCACAAGTTGCCATTGGAGTCCTCCTCTACTCCTCCATGATGACATCACAGAGCTGGTGAATTTTAGAGACCTTGCACACCTCCACCTTCGATTTGAGGATGCCCTACAGATGCTCAATACCCCTAAAAAACACCCCAAAGGCCCCAATAAAATTAAAGGCCCGTACCCACTGGGAGATAGGAATAGACCACCTAACAACCAGACTCCACAGTATTCACAAGCCTATAACACTTACCCTACATATGGTGCACCTACGTACAATAGGTATGCCCCATTAGATGATAGAGTGGGAGAGGACAACTACTATTATTATAATCAGGGTCCTAGTCAGTATACACCCAGACCACCACGGGGGCAATATAGAGGTAACCATAGAGGGCGAGCCTCATATTATCAAAATAACCAACCGCGGGGAGGGGGGGAATGGAGAGGCTGGAAAGAGCCGTACAAAATTGCCAGCCCCGTCCCCCACCAGCCTTCAAAAAACATAGAAAAAGAGGTAAGAGAGGGGGAACCCGAAAGAAAAAGACCACGAGACGACTAAACGAGGGGATTTACAACCTAGCGGGAATTGACTTTACCAATGCAGAATTGGAAGTACTCTCAAAAGGTATGAAATTTGCACCAGATAAGCACATGGATAAATTTGAGGTATTTATCGATGTGGAGAAATTTGTTAGAAAGTTGAATATCAAAAAACATTTTGCACAACAAACCCCGATTGTCACTCAGGTTGACACTACGGGGTACCAACATACCACTTTACAAAATAACTCCACCTTTAATCCCAAAAAGGGCACACATCATCACATACAAGTATTTAGGAACATGGTGCAGGAAGAAATTAGATCTTTAGACACCAAAAATTCCAAACCCAATAGACTGTTGAGGGAAGGTATAACAAAATTAGAGAAGAATAAAAACATAGTGGTGCGTACTGCAGACAAAGGGGGGGGTGTGGTAGTGCTTACGAAAGAAAACTACTACAAAGAAGTCCAGCGGCTGCTGGATGATACCAACACCTATACGCCATTATTAGGCGACCCACTATGTAGATTAAAAGTACAATTAAAAACTTGGGTTGAAGAAGGAGTCTCAAAAACTATTCTTACCCCAAAAGAGGCACTATATTTAGTGCCCGATGTACCACGCACTCCGGTACTGTACATTGCACCAAAAATTCATAAAAATAACACCAACCCTCCAGGCCGACCCATTGTTAGTGGGATCGGGTCACTTTACTCCAGACTGGGTGAATACCTCGATCAATTCCTACAACCACTAGTACAAAAGGGTCAATCGTATTTGAAGGATAGTACTCAGTTGATAAATGCACTAGCCAAAATACAGGTAACCACGGATACGTGGTTAGTAACAGTGGATGTAGAATCCCTGTATACAAATATCAAGCAGTCTGATGCCATCATAGCAGTTACCGAATCTTTAGAAACAGGTACCGATCTTCAAACGATCCAAATACAGTTTATAGTACAGGGTTTGAAACAGGCTATGGGCAATAATTACTTTTGGGCGCAGAACAAGTATTACAACCAAACAAAAGGAGTCGCCATTGGGCGCTAGATACGCGCCGAGTGTAGCCAATTTGGTTCTAAATAGGTGGGAAAGGGAAACGATATACAAAGAGGAAAATAAGGCTCTCCTTTACTATAAACGTTACATTGACGATATTATACTGTTTTGGGATGGGAACTTACCCTCTTTGGAGAATTTCATAATGGAAATGAACAACAACCAATATGAGTTAAAATTTACAGCAGAATTCAACTTATCTACCATTAACTATCTGGATCTTACGCTAACAAAAAGAGGCAACCTAATCAGCACCAAAACCTACTTCAAACCGACAGACCGGAATGGTTATGTCGCACTTTCCAGCTGCCACCACCCAAAATGGCTAGGGGGTGTTCCCAAAAGCCAATTAATGCGCATACGTCGCAACTGTGACCAGATAACTGATTTCGACGTACAAGCAAATATGCTGGTGGACAAATTTGCAGAAAAGGGGTACAATGTCCAAGACCTTGAGACTACCAAAAAAGGAGTTATGGCAATGGAAAGGTCAGTCTTGTTAGCACCAAAAACTAAGGTTCCCTTCCATGGAGAGATAGCATTCCTTACAGGTTTTCATAGAGAATATAAGAGTGTAGAAAAAGTTATTAAACAATTTTGGCCAATATTATTGAAAGATAATGATTTAGCTACGGTACTACCAGCCAAACCAAAATTTATTTACACTAAAGCCCCTGGGTTGAGAAATATGGTAGCACGGAATGTGCCAGACCCTCCTGAAAAACCTCTCACTTTCCTGGATACTCCCGGTTTCTATTATTGCACCAGGTGCAGATCTTGCAAAACAACAAAGAGACAGGGCAAGAAAAAACTCCAGTTTAAATCTAATGTTACGCAGCAAGAATTTAAAATCAAACCACTTATCACCTGTCATTCTAGGTTTGTGACATATGTCATCGAGTGCCCTTGTCACTTACAGTATGTAGGGCGCACTACTAGAGAACTAAAAGTGCGTATTAACGAGCATGTGGCAAATATCATAAATGGCTATCCCAACCATAGTGTTTCAAAACATTTTGACCTTTGTCACAACAAAGACCCTCGACAAATGACGTTCTACGGGATAGATAGAGTAACTAGTCATTGGCGAGGTTCAGATCTTACTAAGGCGGTATCCCAAAATGAGACCTTATGGATACATCGCTTACGTGCCATGCAGCCTCAAGGCCTGAATGTAGAATTAGACCTGAATTGCTTCTTGAACAACAAGTAAAGGAACTTTTTTGAAATAAAATACATAAAAATAATTTTGTTATAAAAGTTTTTTAACTAATTCAAACAGTACTAATTACCAGATATTAGTACAGCTAGTATACCTAACTGGTGGTAGTGGGTGTTCTAAGACTAGCAGCAGCATGTAATATACATTTAGGCAGATAATATTAATGCTGGTATTTTATAGGGGTATTTCAATTCAATTTTTAATTTAATTTTAATTTTAATTTTTAATTTTAATTGCAACACCAATTAACATGTTGGAATGTAATTTCAATCTATTCTAATTGTACTGCCATTTTTGTTATTAAAATTGCAACATATATGTAGTACTATATGCAATAGGGCAGGAATAGCACATATATGTAATATACCAGATGTATATGACAATATTGTTAACTGGATTTGCGAGTGCAGCATCTAGCAGGTGTTGTTAGTATATACAATTCTATGGTGTGTGATAGCGGGACCGAGGCTTCTTATTCGATTGGCTAGTTCCCCTATCAATCTCAATTGGCCATTGGGTAAATACAACTCCACAGCGTGACTGGTTACGCTTCCTGATGACGTAAACAACGAAACGTACGTCGAGGCGCTAACCAGTCACGCTTTTCCCTACCACTTCCGATTTCCGGGTCCGTTGGTTTCCGACGGTGGAACGCACGCCGACTAGTGGAACTAGCAGTGCGACGGACTTTCGATCCTTCTCCGAATCCACGTTGCTTCGACGGTAGAACGTACGCCGGCCAGTGAGACTACCAGCGCGACGGATCACCGTCCTACATCCGAATCCGCGGGTTCGATTGGATATCGAATATACGCTTTAAAGCCTCAGTGCCGGGATCAGGGCACAATCTGAGTAAGCAGCCATTTGGCATGTTACTTTTTATTATATTTTAATAAACAATACTTCACTATGATTGCCTTTCTGTTCCTATCTATATGAATGTTGGATCATCTGACGTGCCTATCCGGATCATTCTGAGTCATCCCATTGACATAAGCAGTTTATGACTTCTTTTTTAATTAAAAGAGTCTACTAGTATTGGTAAGGAGCCATTTCTATCGATCACATCGGGTGCAAATATATGGTGGTGGTTCCAGAACTGCAATATCTACGTCATTTTTGAGCTGAGATATACCATTGGGTGCTTATTATTTAGCACTATTGGGACTTTTCTTTTATTTCATTGTATGGACACTAGTTCACTCCACTAATAATATATGATTTTTGTAATAATAGATTGCACATTTCAATGTATATATATACACATAATTTTGTATTGATTTTGTGTTTTCAGCGCCCCTTGACTTTCGATTCTAGATGCTCAATAGGGTTTAGGTTTGGAGACATGCTTGGCTAGTCCATCACCTTTACCCTCAGCTTCTTTAACAAAGCAGTGGTCGTCTTCGAGGTGTGTTTGGGGTCCTTATCATGTTGCAATACTGCCCTGCAGCCCAGTCTCGGAAAGGGGGATCATGCTCTGCTTCAGTATGTCACAGTACATATATAATGTACAGTGATCTGGTGCAAAACCTTCAATACAACACCATAATAAGTATATGAACCATAGGTGAAACATGAAAAAATGTAATAAAATATAGTGAATAAAGTCCAATGACGTAGCTCATCCAGTGTTCCAATAGGGAAGATAGTGAAAGAAAGTATATTAATGGTTCCTAGAGATTCCAAACGCTGTCACCAACACCTCTGTGCTCCCAGAACTCTCACCTTATAGGCATGAAACATAAGCCTTGGATACCAATCCAATAGGAATCAATAAACTACCCTTCTGGGATCACAGCTGCAGCTCTTCAATAAAGGATTTCATCCCACATGTAAAGTAGACAAGCCTCCAATATGGCATTACCAGATGTTAAATCCGATTTGGGGGTCTTAATCAAGACATCCAGATGAGATAGTAGATCCAAATCTTAAGATAAGTAGGTATTTTATTGTATACAATCATTGCAATGGAGAGACACAACACAGAACGACTTCCATCTCTATCAGGCAGAACGAAGCAGGAAGTGTCTCTGACTTAAAAACATCGGCCCGGATTCACAGAGCACTTACACCGACGTATAACAAGTTATGCCAACGTAAGTGCAAATGTGCGTCGTCATATCTGTGCGCCAGACCCACAAACAGAGATACGCCTAAAACCAGGCTACACCCCGCCGGTGACATAACTTGCTTACGCCGGTATAGGGTGGGTGTACATTTAGGCTGGGTGCATGGTGCCGCTCCCATTGATTAGCCATTCAAACATGCAAATGAGTTAAATACGGCGATTTACAAACGTATGTGCGCCTGATGCAGGCTACGCGCAGTGCGCGTAAGTTGTACGTCCGGCATAAAGTTATTCCCCATAAAGGAGGTGTAACTCAGTAACAGACATGCTCAGGTCTGCACCAGGGAACACAAGCCAACGTATATTACGTGTGTCTGGCTGGGCGTAGGTTACGTTAACAGCGTACACAGTGATCCGGCATATCTTAGGCAGTTGTTCCGACGTGGTTGTGAGCATGCGCAGCGCATGTGCAGTTCGTTATACTACTTGTTTGGCGCTCGACCCATCATTTGCATGGGGTCAAGCTTCATTTGCATGGATCATGCCCACTTCCACCTACGCCGGCCTATGCCTTTGAAACCCATGCCATGCTGGTGCAACTTTGGGAGCACTGGATTTATGAATTCCATGCTTGCCTCTGCTCTGCGTTGGCGTAGCGTACAGAGGATACGCTACGCTACGTGCGCGCCTGCTGTCTGTGAATCCGGGCCATCAAGTTTAACAATATATACTCTATGAATATGCATAAGCACTAGGCGTGGTATAGGTGTGATCTTATAGTTTAGTCCAATCAGCATTCATATCTTCTTAGTAGCTTAGAACAGTTAAATGGGTAGTGACAACATGTGACTGATAGAAAGTGAAAGAAAACATGGGGGCAGTACTGGACCAATCCAGATAAGACTGTCCATTCTTCTGAGCAAAAGGGAGTAAACTGCTGCTTATTATCTGGCGCTGAAGGTCATCGTAGACTGAAAACTTCTGTGTCTAGAGAAGACGAAGCAAGAAAGTGTATTTACAAATTCTTAAAGGAGAGCCGACCTACCGCAAGCAGTTAAGATGTATCAGTTTGACATACCTGTGTTATGGTTAAGCACATTTGTAGTGTGTGAAACGTGTCAACCATGCAGCCTGTAGGTGTTCTGTAGTGTCACTGTGGGATTTCCAATAAAGGACTTTGGAACTAGCCATGGTGTGCAGCAATTTCTTCTTTGACTATTACAGGGGGAGGCGGGCACCCATGTACAGTTTCTATTAGGCTTCTTTGCCTCACCTGGAGCAACGAGTCCTCTTCATTCACGCTTACTCACATGTTATTTTGCATTTAAACCAGCCATGAGTCTTTCCAGCAATCCACTACCATTCTCTGACACGCTGCTCCACTAACCTGAGCTGGTATGTGTTCCAATCACTGGATATGCCTCAGAACAGGGACCGGATATGGCATGCGTGTCGCCCCACTATGTGTGGTTACATTCTATGCATTTGATTTACATACATTGATGGTGATCACTTACCACATAGTGGACGGTTTTTATAATATTTAAATGTAATAAGGTGGCTTATTCTTGGATTTTTTATACTTTTTTTAATTCAGTGTTCAAAATGAAAAGCACAGGAACACCCCAGACCACAGTATGCATGGTAAAACTGGTAGATGCAGGGAAGTTAAATCACCTGCAAGCTTCTTATATGTCACATGGATGCTATTGTTGAGATACCTTTTGTGCTCATTATAAGGGGATCATAATCTCCCTGCTATATTTTTTGGTTAATTTTAAGGAAAATTTGACAGGAGATACTGGAACACACAAAGGTGGATGGGAATACCCACATAATCTAGGAAAAGAGTTAGGATTATTGACAAGAGATCTTGCTTTTGGAATATCAAAGAAGTAAAGAAAGCTAGGTGTCTACTAAAATATTACTTTTAGGTGGGTTATATCGTTAATGCTATTGAAGAAAGTGATATATACTTTGGCCCAGATTCACAGAGCGATTACGCCTGCGCAACAGGAGATGCGCGTGCGTAAGTCGAAATGTGCGCGTGCGTTTCGTTGCGCGGCATCCCCAGAACGAGATACGCAAAAAATCGACTTTTTTTTGTCCCGCGTAATTTCGTTAGACTGGCGCATCCTTCCGCGCAAAAGTGCGCTAGACACACCATTGATTTGCTAGTCAAATATGCTAATGAGGGACTTAAGGGGATCCACAAAACAACGTTGGGGCAGCGCAGGCGACGCAGTGTGTGCAACAGCAAAATGTCCTGTCTAAAATTAGAGCTGATAAAAGATGGTCTAAAAAAAGAAAAAAAGTCTACTTGTTAGATAAAGCAACACTGTTAGTGAGCAGCTCAGCAGTCACACGTGTTGCACAACAATCTGTATGCCAACATGCCAGGGGCATCGTCGCACATAGCTATACTACTGACTTTAGATGAACAAAGAAGGATGAGGGCACGGAGGATGGCACGGAGGAGGGCACAGGAGAGGATATACCGCACCCGCATAGACCTGTTTGGCATGAGTGATTCTGAGGTGTTTCGCATCTTCAGATTCACCCCTCATGTCATCCTGGAATTAACCACAACCCTGCAGGAGGACATCACCAGCCACTGGTCAAGGTCATGGCAACACTCCATTTCCTTGCCAGTGGCTCTTTTCAGCGTACAAGTGGAGTGGTGGCTGGGATGTCACAGTCCTCCATGAGCAGATGTGTGCACCAGGTTGTCCCTGTAATCCTCAGACGCATGGCCAACCAAATCATCAAACCCACCACTGAGGAGCTGCGGCTGAAGGCAATGACAGATTTCTACAGAATTGCCAGATTCCCACGCACTGTGGGGGCCATTGATTGCACACATGTGGCACTCCAGCCCCCCCAGGAGACAGAGCACATGTACCGCAATCGGAAGCATTGGCATTCCATCAATGTACAGGTGATAGTCGATGCCCAAGGCCTCATATGGCACATCCGTGCCAAACACCCAGGGTCCAGCCATGACAGCTACATATACAATCAATGCCACATCCGATTGGAATTCGATCAGAACGTGTATGGGGACACCTGGCTGGTTGGTGAGTGACATGGGTGGCAGGCATGACTATCCCCTCCCATGATGCACATCACAAGGGGCACATGCATGACTAACATCCTCCTGTCTTTTCCCTTACAGGTGACTCTGCATATCCACTGGGACCCCATCTCATGACTCCTATCCGGAACCCCCAAACCCCAGGAGAGGAAAGATACAATCAAGCACATGCCCAAACACGAGCAGTGGTGGAGCGCACCTTTGGCCTCCTAAAGTCACGTTTCCGATGCCTGGATAAGTCTGGGGGTACCCTCTTGTATTCCCCAAACTTCGTGTGCCAGATCATCGGTGCATGTTGCATGCTGCACAACTTTGCTGCACAACTTTGCAGAAAGAAAGGGCCTGCAGATTGACCTACGTGATGACCTGACCACTGAACCAGACAATCCCCCCCTAACCGAGGCTACCCTGTCTTCTGAGGGAAGAGCAGCCAGGAGACAGCTCACATTGGGCATCTTTGCACGTTAAACATACACATTAATCATGGCACAATGAGAATGCATGCATGCACACCACTGTGGTCCCTAGCACAGACACACCACATCCACATCAAATTGGATTGGCACCAGTCCACCATGCTGGACTTGTGAGCAGCAACGTCACGCCAAGGCTCCAATTATGTCACTGAACATTCATACACCAATCACACGGACCTGGGGATCACTTCTCCCTGGTCCTGGGGAACCCTTCTCCACCAAAATAGAGGGTGACACCCCTTTTCCGGCAGGAATGTCACCCCCACATTCACACAGCATTCACAACACAAAAAAAAATGACCAGCAAAAGCAAAAAATTTCCAGACAAAAAAAAAAAAATGACAAAAAAAAAAAAAAAATTTGTAAAAAAAAAGGGGGAAAAACAAATTACTGCCCTCTGCGTGAGCCACGCCTGGGGCGCCCCCGGCCACGGCCCCGGCTTCTCAGGGGAGACTCATGGGGAAGGGGTAAAACTGGGGAAGCAGGATCAGCCCCTGATCTCTGCCCACCTGGTGGCCTGCCCTCCAAGGCCACGGCAATTCTGTCCAGGGCAGCACCAAGTGTTGCCGTGTTGGCCTGGATAGCCAGGGTAAGGGCCCTCACATCCTGCCCAACGCCTGCTAATGTCGTCTGCAGTTCATTTAGGCAGGTTGTGAAAGCCCGAGAGTGGGAGTCCAGGTTCCCCAGCGTATCCTTGATGGAGGACAGGCTCTCCTCCATCCGCACCAATGTCTGGCTGACCTGTCCCAGATGGCGGGTCTGGAGGAACTGGTCCCTTCTCAGGGTGGCGGGCAGGAGATCGGCCAACCCCCTGGTGGTCTGGGATGACATCCTGCCTCCAGCTGATGCTCGTGGCCGGGGAGAAGGGGAGGCCCTTGTGAGGGGAGCAATGTTGGGGGAGGAGGGGGGGAGCTCCCCCTTAGGGAGGCCTGCCTGCTGCCAGCCAGAGGGGAGGAGTCCTCAAAACCCAAACGTCCAGTGCCTGACATGGACTCCTCCTCCTCATGATTCTCCTCCTCCTCATGATTCTCCTCCTCCTCATGATTGTCCTGCTCCTGTTGAACCTCCTCCGCGGACTCCGGCCTTGTTGGGGGGGCCTCATTAGGCTGCTGTCCTGGGGTTGGTGCGGTCAGGCCAGATAGCCCTGCACCCTCCTGCACATCTGTGGATGACACAAAACATTCACAGGTTGGAGGATCCACACACTTGCCACATATTCCCTTTCACCCCTTCCCCCACACATGCTACACACCTGATATTAAAAAATAAAACAACTTACCTGGCACCACGGGCTGGGGACTGGAGTCAAAGCCGGGCAGGCCCTCAACTTCATGCCGATGAAAGGTCAGGGCCACCGCACGCTCCTCCGCTGTCAGGCTAATACGGCATGGTGGGCCCCCTCCTGTGCCCCTGGCATGGGCATGCATTCTGGCCAACTTCTTTTTGACCAGACGCCGGAGGTCATTGATTTTTTTGTCAATCCCAGACCTGGTCCGTGTCTCCCCCTGCCCCGCAGAATTCACCTGGTCAGTGATCCTATCCAAAATCTCCCTCCTCCTGGCCGGGGTGGTGTTGGCACTCTCTGGGCCGTGGAGGTAACGCCCATACTCGCTAATGGCCCGGGCAAGAATCTGTTTTTCCACAACTGTAAAATTCAGCTTTCGTTTTCTCTCAGTCGTCCTTCCAAAAAAAAACAGTCCCAGTCAACAAAATTCACGCACACAAACAAGCACAACCAATCACAAAAAAACACACACAGAGAGAAAACTACTCACCAAGAAACAGTCCCCAAAAAACAAAACAAAAATACAGCAGGAAAAGAAACAAAAACAAATATATCAATCAAACAAACAGTCTCTCAAGCACTTATCAAAAACCACTTTCAAAAATCTACTAACAAACACCTGATCACACAGAACACTAATCTGACAACTACAAAACACACCGCAACGAACAACAAGAACAAAAGCACTTGGTTAAATGGGAAGGGACAAAGGGATGTACTTTTGCAAAGGAAGTGCGTTTGTGTGTGTCTATTTATACTGTTTGCCTAGTTCACAACGTTGCCCTAGTCCATTTCCAATTTCACTGATTGCGCCGCTCCCGAGTTGTGAGCATGCGCACATCGGAGCTGACATGGTCTCGTTCAAGCGCGCATGCGCGAGCCGGCCGGCCCTTCATTTGCATGGGGTCACGGCTCATTTCAATGTAACACGCCCACGTCCTTCCCAATTTGTATTACTCCTCCTTACGCCTCTGAAAAAACGTTACGCATGCGCAATTTCTGGCGCAAAAGCTACGAGAATAGGGTGATTACGCGGCAAAATTCCGCAAGTCTAACGTAAAGGCGGTGCGCTACGCCGGTCTAATAATGCGCAGATGTACCTGAATCTGGGCCTTTCACTTTAATGTGTCATCCGTCACACCCTAAATATACTCCTAAAGGTAATATAAGGTAAGCCTCCTTTGTATATTGCTTAAAGATATTTTATTTAAATGCCATTCACATGATTCATTTTAACTGGGCAGTAGTTTGAAAGCATACCAGTTACAACAATTACATAATTAAAAAAATAACATACTCATGGAATATACACTCCAGCTATAATTAAGAGAGACTCCAGCAGGGAAATTACAAAATAAAACAATTCATCTGTCCAAGTCATAACACAAGTTGCTGGCTGGTAAGACAAATACCTTACAAGAAGATGAGGAAGCAAACAGAATCCCAGCCACAGTAATCACATTAACCTGGTTAACAGCTTGTGAAAATAAGCCAAAAAATTAAAGTCAACAAAAACATAGCCATTTAAAATTAGTTCCAGCCACAGTGACTTTAAACCTGACTTCTGAAAGCTGAAATAGATTTCACAATCCACATTATACCAAAAAAAGTTAATTTTAACACCGAGTGGGAAGTGGCCGCCTTACAGAATTGTGTTCTCTTGCAAATTCAGGAGACAATTTCTAGGGGTGAAATATGTATTTATTCAAGCTATGCTTTTTACAAGGGTCTTATCACCATTTGGCACTTGGACTTGCACTACACTGGTTACATAAAGTAATCATTTATCAGTAGGCTTGTGTCATTATTCCTAATACTGATATGCTCCTGTTATCAGTGTCAGGATTAATGATAATTTAAAGGGGTTGTAAAGGCAGAAGTTTTTTTTTTTATCTTAATGCATTCTTTGCATTAAGATAAAAAGTCTTCTGTGTGAAGCAGCCCCCCTCAACCCCCCAAACACTTTCTTGAGGTCCATCTAGATCCAGCAATGTTGCAGGAATGTCTCGACTGTCTGGGACTCCCCCCCCCCCCCCCCCTCATTGGCTAAGACAGCTGTGCAGCGCCCTTGACTCCCACTGCTGTCAAAGTCAGTCAGCCAATGAGGAGAGAAAGGGGGTGGGGCCGGGCCGATGCTCTGTCTCTAAATGGACACAGGGAGCTGTGGCTCGGCTCAGGTGCCCCTATAGCAAAGCTGCTTGCTGTGGGGGCACTCAGCAGGATGGAGGGGCCAGGAGAGCTGAAGAGGAACCAAAGAAGAGGATGATATGGGCTGCTCTATGCAAAATCACTGCACAGAGGACTTAAGTATAACATGTTTGTTATTTTTAACAAAAAAAAAGAGAAACTTTAGCATCACTTTAATCATAATCAAATATATTGCTGTTTTGAATGGTTATTTGTTTCTCGTTCTGACCTCGCTCATAGGCGTGCACAAGGGGTGTGCCAGGTGTGCCTGGGCACACCCTAATCCAGGAGTTGACACTCCAATTAATCATGGGCAGGTAACAGGTAAACCACTATCTTTACTTAACAACCCCCAAAACCTGGACAGGATAGGTGGAGGGGGGTGGAAATTAGTGGAACTGATCTGTATTTTCTTCTGCAGCAGATGAAAGTAGGCTTCTCCCCCTCTCCCTCTCGCCGACATTCAGCTGCTACAGGGGAAAAATACAGGGGATCGGTACCAATATATGCCACCCCTCTTGTCCCAATTCATCTTCTTTCTGCTGTCTAGGTGCCCCTGTGTGCCCCCCCCCCATTTTGTTTGGGATGATGAGCGGGGAAGAGGCTGGTCACACATGCATATGTGTTGGAGCTTTGCGGTGCACACCCTAATGCAATAGGCTATGACCTTGCTACACGTTCCCCTCTGTGTAGCTTGACATACAGCTAAACCTTACTATGCTCCAATAAACCAGACTGTGTGAACAATTTCTGAGGATATATTGAAATGAACATTGTGAGGTGAATCTGGACACAGATAAACAGAAACATACAGTAAGAATACATCAAAAATAATACTGTCTTTTGTTATTGAAGTTTTGTGGAAGATACGAGGCACGAGTAGATTCAGTTCTTAAAAGTGATACTGCCATTGAGACAAATGTTAAGGTAATGGCTGGGCTTTGCAGCTGTTTCTCCTTCATATGAGCTCTTGAAAATGGTTTCTAAGCTTCCCAGGATTCTTCCTGTTGGAGTGAGTGATGATGGAAAGATGGAAACCTTTTAGGTTCAAAACATTAATAAGCAAGTCTATTAATTATTTATTTGACATCCGGAAGGTTTTACCCCCTTCAAAACCAGGGCTGTTTAGCACTGTGCTACTTTAACTGGCAATTGCTTGGTCACGCAACACTGTACCCAAATGAAATTTATATCGAAAAATATACCAAAAGGAAAATATACCATCATTTTTTTAAATTAGGCATGTTTTTCTTAGTTTCTGTTATAACATTTTGCAAACAAATAACCTAACTTAATTTAAATGAATCAAATTAATCAATTAAAATTTAAACCAAATGTAGTCTGCTAAATTTCTTTGTTAAAAATAACCCAAATCAGTGTATAAATTATATTTTAGTCTGTGTGACAGTTATAAGGGTTGATTTATTAAAACTGGAGAGTGGAAAATCTGGTGCAGCTGTGCATGGTGGCCAATCAGCTTCTAACTCCCTCTTGTTCAATTAAGCTTTGACAAAAAAAATTGGAAGCTGATTGATTTCTATGCAGAGCTGCACCAGATTTTGAACTCTCCAGTTT
This sequence comes from Rana kukunoris, assembly GCA_029574335.1. NCBI lineage: Eukaryota > Metazoa > Chordata > Amphibia > Anura > Ranidae > Rana > Rana kukunoris. Next base: position 512,951,231 of record CM056049.1, read on the forward strand.
TAGTAAATCAACCCCACAGAGTCCACAAACTATAGTATATACACTTGAAAATTGATCAGTCCTGATGTACTAAAAAGACAGTACAAATACATCCCAAATTACCCATTTTTGGACTGTCCAAGGTATTTAGTAAGAGGCATGGCAAGTTTTTTGAAGTTGTAATTTTTTGGTCACAATTTTTTGGGAAAATTAATAATTAACCACTTCAGCCCCGGAAGGATTTACCCACTTCCTGACCAGGCCGTTTTTTGCGATACGACACTTTAACTGACAATTACGAGGTCCTGAGATGCTGTACCCAAACAAAATCTAGTATATCCACAAATAGAGCTTTCTAATTGTGGTATATGATAACCTCTGCGGTTTTTATTTTTTGTGCTATAAGCAAAAAAAAGAGCGACAATTATGAAATAGAACTACAATTTTTACTTTCTGCTATAAAACATTTCCAAAAAAAAAGATGTAAAAAAACAAATGCATTCATAATTTCAGGCCGAAATGTATTTTGCAACATATTTTTGTAAAAAAAAATCTCAATACGCGTATATTGATTGGTTAACGCAAAAGTTATTGGCCCAGATTCATAAAGCAATTACGCCTGTCTAACTGGTGTTAGACAGGAGTAATTTCACATTTCGCGCGCCGTATCACTAGTTTGAATCCTGCCATCTATTTGCGGCCGCTGGGAGGAGTTTGCGTCGTTTTGATGCGTCGGGATATGCAAATGTTTTTTTACGGCGATTCCCGAAGATACGAGTGGTCGTCGCAATCGCTTTCGTCTATTTTTTTGTACGTAATGTTAGAGCAGCTTTTTGCTGCTCTAACGTTACGTAGCCCATGTTAAGTATGGCCGTCGTTCCCGCTTCAAATTTTTTTTTTTATTATTTTTGTTTACGTAACTCGTTCGGGACTAGGATCGCCCGTAAACGACGCTACCTAAACAACGAATGACGTCACGACGTGATTTCGCGCAATGCACGGCGGGAAATTTGCGAACGGAGCATGCGCAGATCGATCGCCGCGGGAACGCGCCTATTTTAAATGATTCACGCCCCCTACTCGCGCAGATGGATTGCGACGGGAGAAATACACTACGCCGCCGTCGTTTACTGGACTAAATCTACCTGAATTCCATGTAGAGCCAGGTAAAAAACGGCGGCGTAGTGTATTTCTGATACGCTACGATAATCCATTTCTGTGTGAATCTGCCCCATTGTGTCTACAAAATAGGGGATAGATTTATGGCATTTTTATTTATTTTTATTTTTTTACTGGTAATGGCGGTGATCTGTGTTTTTTAGTGGGACACCTAACTGACATTTTTGACACTTTTTTGGGAGAACTGTGCCACCTTGCCGCAATATAATGACGGCTGCTGGTTGGCAAGCAGTTAAATAGAATTTTTTTATTTTTCTAATTTTTTTATTTTTATTTACATACTGTCACCAGTGCAGTACATCATCATCATATGACTGGTGTAACGGTGATCAATGATACTTATTGGTGACATTATGTAAAAAATATATATATATATTTATATACATATTTTTTATATATTTTTTTAATATATTTTTTGGTATATCCTGACATCAGAGTAGTCACCCTAGTCACTGTAGTACTCTGGGGTTGATCAGTGATTTTTTTTACACTATTATTGCTTAGAAGCAATAGTTTTAGCTGTCATGAATGGCTTTCTTACTATTGTGTTGGACCAGTGGCGTAACCAGAGTCTTGGGCGCCCGGGGCAGATTTTTTTTTCCGCCCCCCCCCCCCCTTATATAAACATGATATCAGGGCTGCAGTGTGGAGCTCCCTATTAAGCTATGGACCGGACCGGGCCAACACTCTACTCCAGCGGAGTCCCAGCCTCAGCCTGTGGCAGAGGCAGGGTGTGTGCTGGGGAAGACTTGGGACATGCAGCCTGTCCCAGGTCTTCCCCAGCACACACCCTGCCTCTGCTAAACCATTCTCTCCCTGCATCACATCCCAGTGACACTTACTTGCTTGGCTGAGCGGGAGTCCCTGCAGGCGCCGCTGGACTGCAGAGTGCGTCGCCATCTTGGAGCCTCCGCAGCGCGTGACGGTGTTATGCCAAACAGGGCATCCCCTGTATCCTTCCAGGCGTGCCCGTGCCGGCCGCTGGGAGGTACCGGCGGGGGGCTGTGCGCTCAGTGGAGGAACCGCTCACTATACTATCCGCAGAGCTGCCAGTCGCTGGCGCCCCCCTCAGCTCAGCGCCCGGGGCAGGCGCACCCCCTGCCCCCCTGGTTGTTACGTCACTGTGTTGGACTATAGCTAATCCCGTGGTACAGTGTGTTGTGATTGGCCCAAGTACCATGTGATAGCTGTGGACCAATAACAGCATTGCAATATTAAGCAAAACAGTCATAATTGGAAACAGTTGACTGCTTTGTTTACATTATAATCACGTGACCGCTATGACCAATCACAGTGATCACATGATTTCCCAAATGCTCACACCATGTTCACCGTACAATTTCTTTATATTTTAGAAACCATTTTTGACAGTCCAATGCAGTCCATGAGGTAAAGTTTAGTAATAGTAATTTGGGGGGGCGGAGGGGCTAAAAGTGAGAAGAAAGCTTTCTATAAGTAGTCAAGGATGTAAGGATCATATCAGATTATGCTGACGCCCATGGACCCCAACTAGCATTATTTTTACAGGTTAGTCATCGCCTGTCCCTGAGTTGTGGTGGCCCTTTACCCCAGGCACTGGCTTCAACCCCTCATGCATCCCCACCATCCCTCCCCTTTCTCCCTAGCTGTTCTTAAGTAACTTGGACATTTCTCTAGCTGGCTTTGGCAAAGCACAACCTGGTGTAAAATCATATGTTTAGGGCAAAGGTTTTGCATTGTATGTATCACCTGTCGTATAAGTTTTAATGCCCAGCTGCTTTTGTATTTATAATCCAGCTGCATTTAAGAAACCTCCAAGTTTGAGTCCTAAATAAAGAAATTAAAGAAAAAAAAGATCTTGGGACCTGGGCCTTCATGGGTAGGCCAACACTTTATGATAATTTGAAACTCATCCTCTTTAACCGCTTCAGCCCCGCCGTAATATTACTGCGGGATTGTGGCTCTCCTGGGCGAGAGTCCGTAGCTATACGACCGCATTAAAGCGGCCACTAGGGGGCGAATGCAAGTCCCGCGCCTGTGCCCGGCGGGTACGATTGCTGCCGGGCACACGCGATCGCTCGTTACAGAGCGGGGACCGGGAGCTATGAGTGTAAACACGCAGCTCCCGGTCCTGTCAGCGAGGGAAACGCTGATCTTCTGTTCATACAATGTATGAACAGAAGATCAGTGATTTCCCCTAGTGAGGCCATCCCCCCATACAGTTAGAACACACCCAGGAACACACTTAACCCCTTCCCCGCCCCCTAGTGTTAACCCCTTCACTGCCAATGGCATTTTTATAGTAATCCAATGCATTTTTATAGCATTGATCGCTAAAAAAATGCGAATGGTCCCAAAAATGTGTCAAAAGTGTTCAAAGTGCCCGCCATAATGTCGCAGTACTGAAAAAGAATGCTGATCGCCGCCATTACTAGTAAAAAAAAATATTAATAAAAATGCCATAAAACGACCCCCTATTTTGTAAACGCTATAACTTTTGCGCAAACCAATCAATAAATGCTTATTATGATTTTTTTTTTACAAAAAATATGTAGAAGAATATGTATCTGCCTAAACTGAGGAAAAAAACATTTTTATATATTTTTGGGGGATATTTATTATAGCAAAAAGTTAAAAATATTGCATTTTTTTTCAAAATTGTCGCTCTATTTTTGTTTATAGCGCAAAAAATAAAAACCGCAGAGATGATCAAATACCACCAAAGAAAGCTCTATTTGTGGGAAAAAAAGGACACCAATTTTGTTTGGGAGCCACGTCGCAATTGTCAGTTAAAGCGACGCAGTGGCGAATCACAAAAAGTGCTCTGGTCATTGGGCAGCAATATGGTCCGGGGGTTAAGTGGTTAATCCTCTTATTATGAAAGGATTGTTTTTGAATAGTACATTTTAGGAGGGAACAATTATGTAGATGTCTTAAAAACACTGGGCCAGATTCAGGTACATATGCGCATTATTGGACCGGCGTAGCGCACCGCCTTTACGTTAGACTTGCGCAATGTAGCCGCGTAATCACCCTATTCTCGTAGCTTTTGCGCAGAAAATTGCGCATGCGTAACGTTATTTCAGAGGCGTAAGGCGGAGTAATACAAATTGGGAAGGACGTGGGCGGGTTACATTGAAATGAGCCGTGACCCCATGCAAATGAAGGGCCGGCCTGCTCGCGCATGCGCGCTTGAAGGAGACCATGGTCAGCTCCGCTGTGCGCATGCTCACAACTCGGGAGCAGCGCAATCAGTGAAATTGGAAATGGACTAAGGACTACGCAGACAGCATAAATAGACAGACACAAACGCACTTGCATTGCAAAAGTACATCCCTTTGTCCCTTCCCATTTAACCAAGTGCTTTTGTCCCGTTGTTCGTTGTGTTGTGTTTTGTATTTGTCAGATTAGTGTTCTGTGTGATCAAGTGTTTGTTAGTAGATCTTTGAAAGTGTTTTTTGATAAGTGTTTGAGAGACTGTTTGTTTGATATATTTCTGTTCGTTTGTTTTCTTGCTGAATTTTTGCTGTTTGTTTTTGCTGAGTGCTTGTGTGATTTTTTGGGTGTTAGTTTTCTCTTTGTGTGTGTTCTTGCTTGATTGATTGGTTGTGCTTGTTTTTGTGACTGATTTTTGTTGACTGGGAGTGTTATTTTGCAGTATGACAGAGAGAAAGCGAAAGCCATTAGCGATTATGGGCGTTTCCTCCACGGCCCGGACAGTGCCAACACCACCCCGGCCAGGAGGAGGGAGATTTTGGACCTCATCACTAAGCAGGTCAATTCAGCGGGGGAGGGGGAGACACGGACCCGGTCTGGGATTGACAAAAAGATTCATGACCTCCGGCATCTGGTCAAACAGAAGCTGTCCAAAATGCTTGCCCATGCCAGGGGCACAGGAGGGGGCCCACCATGCCGTATTAGGCTGACAGCGGAGGAGCGTGCGGTGGCCCTGACCTTTCATCGGCATGAAGTTGAGGGTCTGCCCGGCTTTGACTCAAGTCCAGAGCCCGTGGTGCCAGGTAAGTTTTTTTTTTTTAGATCAGGTGTGTAGCATGTGTGGGGGAGGGGGTGAAAGGGAATATGTGGCAAGTGTGTGGATCCTCCAACATGTGAATGTTTTGTGTCATCCACAGATGTGCAGGAGGGTGCAGGGCCATCTGGCCTGACCGCACCATCCCCAGGACAGCAGCCTAATGAGGCCCCCCCGACAAGGCCGGAGTCCGCGGAGGAGGTTGAAGAGGAGGAGGAGGAGGTTGAGGAGGAGGAGTTTCATGAGGAGGAGGAGTCCATGTCAGGCACTGGACTTTTGGTTTCTGAGGACTCTTCTCCTCTGGCTTGCAGCAGGCAGCCCTCCCTAAGGGGTAGCCCCCCCCTCCTCCCCCAACATGGCTCCCCTCCCAAGGGCCTCCCCTTCTCCCCGGCCACAAGCATCAGCTGGAGGCAGGAAGTCGTCCCAGAACACCAGGGGGGTGGCCGATCTCCTGCCCGCCACTCTGAGAAGGAACCAGTTCCTCCAGACCCGCCATCTGGGACAGGTCAGCCAGACATTGGTGCGGATGGAGGAGAGCCTGTCCTCCATCAAGGATACGCTGGGGAACCTGGACTCCCACTCCCGGGCTTTCACAAACTGCCTAAACGAACTGCAGACGACATCAGCAGGCGTTGGGCAGGATGTGAGGGCCCTTACCCAGGCTATCCAGGCCAACACGGCAACACTTGGTGCTGCCCTGGACAGAATAGCCGTGGCCTTGGAGGGCAGGCCGCCAGGTAGGCAGAGATCAGGGGCTGCTCCTCCTTCCCCGGTTTTCCCCCTCCCCCATGAGTCTCCCCTGAGGAGCCGGGGCTGTGGCCGGGGGCGCCCCAGGCGTGGCTCACGTCAAGGGCAATAAAAAAAATTTCCCCTCTTTTTTCTTTTTTTTGCTGGAAATTTTTTGATTTTGCTGGTCATTTTTTTTTTTGGGTTGTGAATGCTGTTTGAATGTGGGGGTGACATTCCTGCCGGAAAAGGGCTGTCACCCTCAATTTTGGTGGAGTAGGGTTCCCCAGGACCAGGGAGAAGTGATCCCCAGGTCCGTGTGAATGGTGTATGAATGTACAGTGACATAATTGGAGCCTTGGCGTGGCGTTGCTGCTCACAAGTCCTGCATGGTGGACTGGTGCCAATCCAATTTGATGTGGATGTGGGGTGTGTGTGCTAGGGACCACAGTGGTGTGCATGCATGCATTCTCATTGTGCCATGATTAATGTGTGTGTTTAACGTGCAAAGATGCCCAATGTGAGCTGTCTCCTGGCTGCTCTTCCCTCAGAAGACGGGGTATCCTCGGTTAGGGGGGGATTGTCTGGTTTAGGGGTCAGGTCATCACATAGGTCAATCTGCAGGCCCTTTCTTACTGTGAAGTTGTGCAGCATGCAACATGCACCGATGATCTGGCACACAAAGTTTGGGGAATACAAGAGGGTACCCCCAGACTTATCCAGGCATCGGAAACGTGACTTCAGGAGGCCAAAGGTGCGCTCCACCACTGCATGTGTTTGGGCATGTGCTTGATTGTATCTTTCCTCTCCTGGGGTTTGGGGGTTCCGGATAGGAGTCATGAGATGGGGTCCCAGTGGATATGCAGAGTCACCTGTAAGGGAAAAGACAGGAGGATGTTAGTCATGCATGTGCCCCTTGTGATGTGTGCATCATGGGGGGGTACAGTCATGCCTGCCACCCATGTCACTCACCAACCAGCCAGGTGGCCCCATACACGTTCTGATCGAATTCCATTCGGATGTGGCATTGATTGTATATGTAGCTGTCATGGCTGGACCCTGGGTGTTTGGCACGGACGTGCCATATGAGGCCTTGGGCATCGACTATCACCTGTACGTTGATGGAATGCCAATGCTTCCGATTGCGGTACATGTGCTCTGTCTCCTGGGGGGGCTGGAGTGCCACATGTGTGCAATCAATGGCCCCCATGGTGCGCGGGAATCTGGCAATTCTGTAGAAATCTGTCATTGCCTTCAGCCGCAGGTCCTCAGTGGTTGGTTTGATGATTTGGTTGGCAATGCGTCTGAGGATTGCAGGGACAACCTGGTGCACACATCTGCTCATGGAGGATTGTGACATCCCAGCCACCACTCCACTTGTACGCTGAAAAGAGCCACTGGCAAGGAAATGGAGTGTTGCCATGACCTTGACCAGTGGTTGCACTGCATGTGAGCGTTGTGTTGGGCTGGTGATGTCATCCTGCAGGGTTGTGGTTAATTCCAGGATGGCATGAGGGGTGAATCTGAAGATGCGATACACCTCAGAATCACTCATGCCAAACAGGTCTATGCGGGTGCAGTATATCCTCTCCCGTGCCATCCTCCGTGCCCTCCTCCTTCTTTGCTCATCTAAAGTCAGTAGTATAGCTATGCGCGACGATGCCCCTGGCATGTTGGCATACAGATTGTTGTGCAACACGTGTGACTGCTGAGCTCCTCACTAACAGTGTTGCTTTATCTAACAAGTAGACTTTTTTTCTCTTTTTAGACCAGCTTTTATATGGTCTAATTTTAGACAGGACATTTTGCTGTTGCGCACACTGCGTAGCCTGCGCTGCCCCAACGTTCTTTTGTGGATCCCCGTAAGTCCCTCATTAGCATATTTGACTAGCAAATCAATGGTCTGTCTAGCGCAGTTTTGCGCAGACGGATGCGCCTGTCTAACGAAATTACGCTGGACAAAAAAAAGTAGATTTCTTGCGTATCTCGTTTTGGGGATGCCGTGCATCGAAACGCACGCGCACATTTAGACTTACGCACGCGCATCTCCTGTTGCGCAGGCGTAATCACTCTGTGAATCTGGGCCACAGTCATTATAAAGATCTTGGTAAAAAAGTGGAAGTGGTTAACACTTTGAAATCATCTCAGGGATTACACAGAACTAGTGGGCCAGATTCAGATACAATTACATTGGCGCAGAGTATCAGAGATACACTACGCCGCCGTATTTTACCAGGATCTATGCCGAATTCTGGTAGATTTTGTCCCTTACGGTACGGCGGCGTAGTGTATTTCTCGCTGCGTAATCAAAATATGCGATTAAATTAGGCGCGTCCCCACGGCGATCGAACTGCGCATGCTCCGTTCAGAAATTTCCCGCCATGCATTGCGCGAAATAACGTCGTTACGTAATTTTTTGTTTGAGTAGCGTCATTTACGGACATTCCTATTCCCGGACGACTTACGTAAAAAATAAAAAAAAAGTCTGAAAACGTTGAAATTCGACGCGGGAACGACGGCCATACTTAACATGGGCTGTCAAATATTAGACCAGCAAAAAGCTGGTATAACTTTACGCAGCAAAAAGATGACTAAAGATGCCGTAAGAGATTTCGATTGACGTTCGTAACTTCCTGGATCGTCGGCAAAAGCTCATTTGCATACCCCGATGCGGAAAACGACGGGAACTCCACCCAGCGGCCACAAATTTATTGCAGCGTAGATCCGAAGGCGTACGAACACGTAAGCCAGTCGGATTGAAGCCCGCAGCCGTATTTTCATGGTTTGAGGTTTCAGAGCAGTGAAAAAACGTGCGTAATTTGAAAGTACTCCAGTCTAATGCGAGTTAGACAGGAGTAAGGGCTCTGTGAATCTGGCCCAGTGTCTCTCAAATATCTGGTCTCTGTAATAGAGGCTTTAATTCCTCTTTTATAAAACATTAGGTAAAGGAATACAAAAATGATGTTCTGTCCCTATTTGTTTGTCCATTTACACTTAGGCCGCGTACACACAATCAAATCTATCTGCTGGAAACGGTCTGACAGACCGTTTCAGCAGACAGATTTGATCGTGTGTACGGGCGGACAGACAGATTTTGCCAGCAGACAGACTTTAAAGCATGCTTTAAAAGCTGTCTGCTGGGAATCCGTCCGTCCGACATGTCTGCTGGTTAGTACGCTAACCAGCAGACATATCTGCTCGCACATGCGTCAAATGGATTCGACGCATGCGCGGAAGTGTTTTACTTCCTGGTGCGGTGACGTGGCGGCGTCAACGTCATCGCCACGTCACCGCACTGTCTGCCGGCGGGGATTTTGGTTTGATCATGTGTACAGCGATCAAACCAAAACAGCCCAGCAGACAAATCTGATCAAATCGGTCTGTCAGACCGATTTGAACAGATGTATTTGGTCGTGTGTACGCGGCCTAAGAAGTATTATCAGTGGCGGCTGGTGCTTAAAATTTTTAAAGGGGCGCAAATGAAAAAAAAAAAAAACAATTTCAGCCGCACTGTACCTATCAATTGTCACCACTGTGCCATGCCATAAAATGCAGTCACTGTGCCATCAAAAAGCAACCACTGTGCCATCAAAATGCAATCACTGTGCCATGCCATCAAAACGCAGCCACCGTGCCATCAAAGCGCAGCCACTGTGCCATGCCATCAAAACGCAGCCACCATGCCATCAAAACGCAGCCACTGTGCCATGCCATCAAAACACAGCTACTGTGCCATGCCATCAAACGCAGCTACTGTGCCATCAATTGTCACCACTATGCCATCAAACACAACCACTGCGCCCCCAATTGTCACCACTGTGCCCCCAATTGTAGCCACTGTGCCCCCAATTGTCGCCAATGTGCCCCCAATTGTAGCCACTGTGCCCCCAATTGTTGCCATTGTGCCCCCAATTGTCACCACTGTGCCCCCACTTGTAGCCACTATGCCCCCACTTGTAGCCACTGTGCGCAGTACCCCCGCTGGCACTTACCTTTATGGCTTCTACATCCCTCGTCCCGCCCTCAATGACGCTTCAGCCAATCAGGTTAGCTGTTGCACTGACACCTCTGGTGATGTGATCTCAAAAATAAATATCTGAACCACTGAATACAGATCCATGATGTTCTGATGACATATGGTCTTACTCTTGTGCTCACACCAGCTAGCCTGATGTCAGTTGCTACAGCACGCTTTTACCATAAATCTTACCCAGGAACATGTGCAATGGGATTATATTGTAATCTACTGATCTATAAGGACCAACTATATTCCTTTGCAGTTATTCTCAATGCACACCAAGAACAGTTTCGGCAACCCCCCCCCCCCCCTTTCCATATAAGACATTTTATTTTCGGCTCTATGGTTACCACCACGCATCCTATTGTTGCATTTTATTAGACTTAGCCTGTTTCTGACATGTCCTGAGCATTTTTAAGCACATTGGTAAGTTTTAATAAATCTATGTACAATTAATTTAAAATTCTTTCAAGCAGAGTAGTAAAAAGAAAGTCCTTTTTTGGAAATGCACAAAACTAATAAATAATGGCTTCCAGTCAGAAATACTTGAACGCTTTAGGGTGCCAAGCAGTAAATTAAGCCACAATGACATGATTACTTGTGAAAAATTGAAAAGTACATTCTATTTTGCCCAGGATACATTTCATTAATTTCACAGGCTGTGGCATTTCAGTGTGTTTTTCTTTGGTTTTCTGAAGTATGACATGTGGATGCCAAGCCAGTTGTTTTGTGTGGTTATGGTTACACTGGTAACACTAAAGTGTGTTAGCTACGGCATTGCTAATTTGTTTCGGGAGAAATACATAGAAGTTTATTTTATTAGTTGGTTTCTATTAACCCATAACAGAAATATTCATGTTTGATAGTTAAAAGGAGTTCAAAGTACAGCAAACATATTACACCATTCTTACTCAGTCAAATACCTCCCCAAGCAACTCAAGTAATACCTAAGAAATGGAAATTTTTGTGCTAAATTTATATCTGAACATGCATACCAGTGGCCAAACCACTGCGTATAATAACTGATGAGTTCCTAACTCCAGAAGATTTTCTCAGTACATTTTCTTTCATCCAGTATCATATCCAGTGCCCTGAGATATTTTGATTTTTTTGGTTGTTTTTTGGCACAAGTGATGTAAAAGACCACACGCATATTTTTAGTCTATATCCAATTCAGTGATGCAGTTTATTTACTTTACTCAATCATATAACTGTTTTTCCATAACACTTTACACAGAGCATTGAACTATTCACATTCGTTTCAGACTCTGAAGAAGGTTATAGTCTAATGTCTTTACCAGAGTTGTACATACATTATAGGACTAACCTACTGGATTTTGGGTTTGTGTGAGGAAACTGAAGACACTTGAATACAGAGAGAACATATTTAATCAACAAGGATGTTTGTCCTTGATAAACTTTAAACTCTGCACTTTAAAATTTAACAAGAAGTGTCCTAGTTAGACACTGCAATGCCCTGAACTATAGTTCAAGTGGATGATGAAATCTCCACACAATGTACAATATGGATTCTAAATCTGAGGCGGCGTACACACGGCCGAGGTTCTCGCCAGAAACCAGCGAGAACCTCGCTGGGAGCTGCATTCCAGCGAGAACCTCGGCCGTGTGTACGCTCTCTGCGAGCCCCGCCCGTCGGGAAACCCGTCGAGCAAATAGAGAACAGGTTCTCTATTTGCTCGATGGCCCGTCGGGATGAATGGCTGGTTGCCATTCCCGACGGGCGGGTCGCCGAATCTGACGGCCGGTAGAGAACCTCGACGGGCGGAACGATGTGTTCTGCCCGTCGAGGTTCTCTGCCGTGTGTACGCGCCATTAGTGTAGCATTCACCTATGAAATGGCCGCTGAAGATAGACAGGTTCTCTCGAAATGTAAACAGGCCGCTGGCCACCCAAGCACATGCCCATACACACTGACAATTATGGTTCAGTCTAGAAGACTTTTTTTAGGGTTTATTGCTGATGAACTTTAACAGGAGAGGGGTGTAGGGTCACAGAATACTGTAAACTGATCAGTAATCACAATAGGAGAATGAACTTCCTTTTAGACTATGTTTACACTGATGCAGTACAATTTTTGTGAGTTTTGTGCGATTTGAAGGATCACAGCCAGTGTGACCTCATCCAAGTTCAGCTGCAATTCCAATACATTATGCTATGTGATTTGGATGTAGCTGCCATTTCAATTCATTGGAACTTGGAAAATGCAGTTACACACCATGTTATGACTAAACACAAGATGTGTGAAACATGATAACAGTCCGTTCATTCCTGTGACTGCGTATGTGTACACTACAATAAAGACGTTTTATTGGTATCCCATTGTGGTGTGTCTGCTGCCTTTTTCAAGTTCCCTTGTTTGTCGCGGTGGCGAGGCGGGCCAGCACCTGTGGGGTTACATTCTGTGGGATCTCCTCAGCTCACCTGGAGTGGTGATTTCTCCTCTGCCTTCCTAATTTTGATTTATGGCCTGGTCTCTCTCTATCGCTTTCAAGCATCATAAAACCATAATTTTGAGTACTTGAAAATGCACTGGAATCTCATTGCATTTAAACTCCTATGCTTTTTCAGTGCAATTTCCATTCAACTACATGGAGCTCATAATAGCACTGCTTTGCATAAAACACGCACAGGACCCTTTTTGAAAATGTATTGCATTTGGACTGCAAATGTATCAACACCCTCTATAGAAAAACATGTTATTTCACTTGTCATGTGAATCAATGTGTTTTGAAACACATTTGAAATCACATCAGTGTGAACCAGAGCGTAATCTTCCCAAGAGCAGCTTTTCTGGGGGTAGCAGGGTATGGCTAGAGTTGTTGACTGCCCTGCAACAGAAGTTCATAAAGCAATCTCTGACAACTGATTCCCCTTTGGCACTTTCCCAACCATCAGTCCCAGTGAAGTCTTTACTTACAGTGTTACATCACCCAGCATCCTCACACAGATCCTCTGTGAAGGAAATAAGGATCCCTCTTTCAGTACAGGACTAAGAGACAGAGCCCATACCAAGGGTATGTAATTGGTAATTCTTTTCAGGCCCTTAGCCCAACAACTGCTGAGGCCCAAGTAGCAGTCTCTTGTCTCTCTTGCTTTCTTCCAGCAGCAACAGCCTTCCAGTATACGGGAACCCTCTCTGACATGGAAATAACAATCTACTAAAGCTTCCTGAGCATTTATCACTGCTCCAGCCACCTTCTGGATGCTTTCCAGAGATTGGCCCGGGCATGATAAATATTCAGCTAATAATTTTTTAAGTAATCAGACTCTTATCCCAGGAATCCTCATCAGACCCAACAGATCAATAACCACACCGCTCATTGAAATAAAGCCAAAAACAAAATGTATCTAGCAGCCTAACTAGGGCACTACACTGGAATGATATAAGATAATTTCTTATCATGAGGGTTACAGGAGAAATAAGGAAATCATAGGCTAATTTACAATATTTTATTTATTTAGTTTATCGTTTTTTTTTTAACAGATAAACGTGAACCATGCTCTTGGTAAGTGGTAGCTCAGCCTGTACTTTATCTGGAATAGAGTTGCATTTATTTTTTGTATTTTAATAAATAAAGTGAACAAATCTTTTTCTTGGTCAGACATGGCAATGGTCTGCCCTTTTGGCTGGAAATAGGCATCTCTATTCAAGTTGCAAAGAACAAGTTAATTTTCTGTGTGTGAAGCTCCATACACACTATCAGTTTTCCTGCAGGTTTTTCTCTTCAGGTTTACCAAAACCATTTAATATGAGGTCAAACCTTAAGGACCTGTACACACGATCAGACCGGTCCGATGAGAATGGTCCGATGGACCGTTTTCATCGGGCCACCGCTGAAGTAGTCTGATGGTCTGATGTGCGTACACACCATCAGTCCAAAATTCGATCGGGTCAGAACGTGGTGACGTAGAACACAACGACGTGCTGTAAAAAACGAAGTTCAATGCTTCCAAGCATGCGTCGACTTGATTCTAAGCATGCGCAGGTTTTTGGTCTGATGCTTTTGTGTACTAACCATCGTTTTGGTCCGACGGTCAGGCGTCCATCGGACAGATTTTAAAGCAAGTTTTAAAACTTTGGTCCGATGGATAACGGTCCGATGGGCCGTACACACGATCAATTTGGTCCGATGAAACTGGCCTTAAGGCTAGTTTCATCGGACCGGTCTGATCGTGTGAGTTTCAAATCATATGCAATCAGGCAGGCCCTTGCACTACATGATTTTGGTAAACCTGAAGAGAAAAAACCTGCAGGAAAACTGATAGTGTGTATGGCCTGAAGCCGCGTACACACGGCAGAGAACCTCGACGGGCAGAACACATCGTTCCGCCCGTCGAGGTTCTCTGCCGGCCGTCGAAATCGGCGACCCGCCCGTCGGGAATGGCAACCAGCCATTCATCCAGGCGGGCCATCAAGCAAAAAGAGAGCGTGCTCTCTTTTCGCTCGACGGGATTCCCGACGGGCGGGGGGAGCGTTCTGTGTACACACGGCCGAGGTCCTCGCTGGAATGCAGCTTCCAGCGAGGTTCTCGCTGGTTTCCAGCGAGAACCTCGGTCGTGTGTACGCCGCCTAAGGGGCTTTATTCAAGCACTCAACAATGGACTTCTCTTTTTGGTCCCTTTTGGTCCGTTTAATATACTATTGAAAGTGCTTTGTTATATCTGAGCTGTTAACTTCTTGTTTTCTGACTGTTCTGATTATTATCAGTTACATTTATAAGGAGACTAGTAGCTAAATGGTTGCCAAGATCCCTGAACTATATATGCAAAGAGAAAAAAACCCTCATGATGGGACTTTAATGGCAACAGGTAAATTGCACAATTGTTTGTGACTTAAAGTACATTAAAATGTTGTAAAGTCTTTATTGGTACAAAACTTTACAATACATGTTAAAAAATAATGCTTCGAACAAAATATCTGATTGCAAGATACTCAGACTTCCAATAGAAATCACCAAATATTGGATTCAGGTGGTGGGGATATGGCTAATGTGGTTGAACAGAAGTGAATCTACCAATTAACTTATGTTCCACCGCCCTGTTGGAAAATTCCCGCTTGATCAGGACTGCAGGCTATAGACTCAGGCGGCGTACACACGTACGAGAACCTCGACGGGCGGAACACATCGTTCCGCCCGTCGAGGTTCTCGGCCGACCGTCGAAATCGGCGACCCGCCCGTCGGGAATGGCAACCAGCTATTCATCCCGACGGGCCGTCGAGCAAATAGAGAGCCTGCTCTCTATTCGCTCGACTGGATTCCCGACGGGCGGGGCGAGCCAGGAGCGTACACACGGCCGAGGTTCTCGCTGGAATGCAGCTCCCAGCGAGGTTCTCGCTGGTTTCTAGCGAGAACCTCGGTCGTGTGTACGCCGCCTAAGTGTATTCTGATGGAGAAAAACACACCTTAAATGTGTGAATAAGGTAATCATATCAGTTTGTTTTTTCCGTCAACCCACTGATTGAACAACAATAATAAAAATGACTCATCTATGGCCAGCTTAAGCCTTGTCATCCTAGCACTTTTGAAGGAAAAAACTGCCAGCTGCCTGTGACAGCCAATGTCCAGTGCTAAGTCAACTCCTCGGCCTTCAATCTATTCAATGTCTCCCTGCTCCCCTGCACCAACAGATCACAGTTATAGTGATCTATTGCTGGCTGATAATAGATCTAATCAATCACTAGGATGAGGGTGTTTATATTATAAATACATGTTTTATTTATTTATATATATATATATATATATATATATATATATACACACACTGTATAGACTATATATTTATAGTAATAATTAATACAACCCTGTTAAATGTAGACTTAAAGTTGTTTGCCAAAATTATAGCCAACCGCCTGTGCTCACTTTTACCTAATTTAATCCACAGAGACTTTGTACCTGGACGTTAAACAAAAGACATTACGACCAAGACACTTTACTTTATCGCCCATCACTATAACATCCCTGCCTGCCTGCTCGGGAAAAAGCATTTGATAGGGTCAATTGGTCTTTCCTCTAAATCTCTCTAAATCAATAGGTTTCTCTCTAAATCAATAGGGCCCAGGAATTTTGCTTGAATTTTGTCATTCTACTTGTAGCGCATGGTTACTTCAAAGCACCGGTGCTATTTAAATTTAGAGGGAGATCAGAGTGTAGTTAAACTCTGATCTGGTTAAAATGTTCAAATTGGGTCTCTGTCTCAGCTTGCCTGTGCTCTGGACTCATTCTGCTGTGCTGGGGTGTTATTCCCACCCCAGTGCAGAAGATGGCAGCAGTGGAGTCAAGGTTTGGGTGCTCTTCCCCAGCAGCCAATCAGGAGGGTTGAGCCTCGCTGTGCATGCTGGGGAAGGGTATTTATGGGGCAGACGTCATTGGTTCTGGGTCTTCTTCGTCCAGTGTGGCACCCACCTTTAGGGTGACAACATCACACCCCCCCCCCCCCCCCCGGCGTTATGGCCTACCTGGCTGGGACGTGCGTGCAACGCGGTGTTCCTGGTTCCGGGACCATGTTGGTCCAGAACATTTGAGCAGCGGCGGGGACCCAGTGATCGACTGGGTTCCCACTTTTGAAGATCCCAAGCGGTATAGCTGTTCGGTGGGGAGTCCATTTGAGGAGAGCCAATCAGAGGCTGGCAATCCAATAGGGTTTCGACAATCCACCGGGGATCAAGGTAGCCGGACACTGAAGGATTGATCACCTGTCAGTCGGTACCTGGGCGACGTTAAGAAGGAGATCCAGGCGTAATTCTTCCGAGGTGGATTGCCTCCGCATTTGCAAGCAGAGAGGGCCTGTGGCAGAGGTGTCTCCCCGAAGTTCATTCCAGGAGGATCTGTGGCAGAGACTTTTCCTCAAAGGTTCGAGCAATACTCTGGCTGCCAAGTCAGTGAGAGAGGCCTGTCCAGGTACGCTATTCCCAGTCAAGCAGGAGTGGCCCAGAGAAGTGTTACAGGTATACGTGGGAGCAGGACTGTTTCCCTATTGCTACGCCTGAATTTGCTATTCTCCTTTTTTCGTCAACTCTACTTTCCTCACCACAACTTTTATTGTTTTTACATGGCTGGGTAATAAAGAGCACAGCAAAAGACACTTGTTGCAGACATTCCTTTACTACTGCTATATGCACCATTCACCCCTAGGAATTCGGAAGAGCCACGAGGTAAATGTGCCACCCAAAACAAACCAACAGCTCCTCCGGGGGTAGTGCTACATACTCTAATCCCTCGGCCACCGTACTGGTTAATAGGACTTAGTCTGATAGGTTCCCTTTACCTAATGCCACACAACAGGGCTGCCCCATTTCCCCCTGTCCCTATAGCTATTGAATACTTAGCCCAAGCTATCCGAAATAATGACTCTATCAATGGTATTCGCACACGCTCAGCTAACTGTAAACTGTTCCTATATGCAGAGGATCTATTGTATATGTCACCCAGCCTTCGTAGATTTTGGGTCATTTAGCAGTTTTAAATTGAAAATGACTAAAACCGAGGCCTTAAGGCCTCTTACACACAGATCAGTTTTTCTTCAGGTTTTTCTTTTCGGTTTACCAAATCCATCTAATATGAGGTCAAACCTCAAGAGTCTCAATTTGTATGCAATCAGGCAGGCCCTTGTACTACATAGTTTTGGTAAACTGAAAAGAAAAACCTGAAGAAAAACCGATCTGTGTGTAAGAGGCCTAAATATCTCCCTATCTACACCTGTTTATTCTACTCTTAAGAGTAATTTCCCTTTTCACTAGCAGAACAAACCCATCACTTAACTGGGTATGGCAAATCCGGCACGCATGCAAGACCTGCATACCCTTAACTGAAGCCTGCTGTTAGCCAAAATTTGGAGATTCTTAGGCCGCGTACACACGACCAAATACATCTGTTCAAATCGGTCTGGCAGACCGATTTGAACAGATTTGTCTGCTGGGATGTATTGGTTTGATCGTGTACACACGATCAAACCAAAATCCCCGCCGGCAGACAGCGCGGTGACGTGGCGGTGACATTGTCGCCGCCACGTCACCACACCAGGAAGTAAAACACTTCCGCGCATGTGTCGAATCCATTCGACGCATGTGTGAGCAGATATGTCTGCTGGTTAGCGTACTAACCAGCAGACATGTCGGACGGATGGATTCCCAGCAGACAGATTTTAAAGCATGCTTTAAAATCTGTCGGCTGGCCAAATCTGTCTGTCCGCCCGTACACACGATCAAATCTGTCTGCTGAAACGGTCTGGCAGACCGTTTCCAGCAGACAGATTTGATCGTGTGTACGCGGCCTTAGAGTCTTGGCATCACTTGAAGACTCCATGGTTTGAATGTATATACAGTACATACTAAAAATTGACATTTTGCCTAAGTTATTATACTTGTTATAGACTAAACCGAATGCACAACCTGTGACCTTCTTGCATTCTCTCATAATTCCATTCATATGGCACTGATGCTTATCCAGACTGAAACACAAAGGCCCAGATTCACAGAGCGATTACGCCTGTGCAACAGGAGATGCGCGTGCGTAAGTCGAAATGTTTCGCGTGCGTTTCGAAGCACGGCATCCCCAGAACGAGATACGCAAAAAATCTACTTTTTTTTGTTCCGCGTAATTTCTTTAGACTGGCGCATCCGTCCGCGCAAAAGTGCGCTAGACAGACCATTGATTTGCTAGTCAAATATGCTAATGAGGGACTTACGGGGATCCACAAAAGAACGTTGGGGCAGCGCAGGCGACGCAGTGTGCGCAACAGCAAAATGTCCTGTCTAAAATTAGACCATATAAAAGCTGGTCTAAAAAGAGAAAAAAAGTCTACTTGTTAGATAAAGCAACACTGTTAGTGAGGAGCTCAGCAGTCACACGTGTTGCACAACAATCTGTATGCCAACATGCCAGGGGCATCGTCGCACATAGCTATACTACTGACTTTAGATGAACAAAGAAGGATGAGGGCACGGAGGATGGCACGGAGGATGGCACGGGAGAGGATATACCGCACCCGCATAGACCTGTTTGGCATGAGTGATTCTGAGGTGTTTCGCATCTTCAGATTCACCCCTCATGTCATCCTAGAATTAACCACAACCCTGCAGGAGGACATCACCAGCCCAACACACCGCTCACATGCAGTGCAGCCACTGGTCAAGGTCCTGGCAACACTCCATGTCCTTGCCAGTGGGTCTTTTCAGCGTACAAGTGGAGTGGTGGCTGGGATGTCACAATCCTCCATGAGCAGATGTGTGCACCAGGTTGTCCCTGCAATCCTCAGATGCATGGCCAACCAAATCATCAAACCCACCACTGAGGAGCTGCGACTAAAGCCAATGACAGATTTCTACAGAATTGCCAGAATCCCACACACTGTGGGGGCCATTGATTGCACACATGTGGCACTCCAGCCCCCCCAGGAGACAGAGCACATGTACCGCAATCGGAAGCATTGGCATTCCATCAACGTACAGGTGATAGTCGATGCCCAATTCCTCATATGGCACGTCCGTGCCAAACACCCAGGGTCCAGCCATGACAGCTACATATACAATCAATGCCACATCCGAATGGAATTCGATCAGAACGTGTATGGGGACACCTGGCTGGTTGGTGAGTGACATGGGAGTCAGGCATGACTATCCCCTCCCATGATGCACACATCACAAGGGGCACATGCATGACTAACATCCTCCTGTCTTTTCCCTTACATGTGACTCTGCATATCCACTGGGACCCCATCTCATGACTCCTATCTGGAACCCCAAACCCCAGGAGAGGAAAGATACAATCAAGCACATGCCCAAACACGAGCAGTGGTGGAGCGCACCTTTGGCCTCCTGAAGTCACGTTTCCGATGCCTGGATAAGTCTGGGGGTACCCTCTTGTATTCCCCAAACTTTGTGTGCCAGATCATCGGTGCATGTTGCATGCTGCACAACTTCGCAGAAAGAAAGGGCCTGCAGATTGGTCTACGTGATGACCTGACCCCTGAACCAGACAATCCCCCCCTAACCGAGGCTACCCCGTCTTCTGAGGGTAGAGCAGCCAGGAGACAGCTCACATTGGGCATCTTTGCACATTAAACACACACATTAATCATGGCACAATGAGAATGCATGCATGCACAACACTGTGGTCCCTAGCACACACACCCCACATCCACATCAAATTGGATTGGCACCAGTCCACCATGCAGGACTTGTGAGCAGCAACGCCACGCCAAGGCTCCAATTATGTCACTGTACATTCATACACCATTCACACGGATCTGGGGATCACTTCTCCCTGGTCCTGGGGAACCCTTCTCCACCAAAATTGAGGGTGACACCCCTTTTCCGGCAGGAATGTCACCCCCACATTCAAACAGCATTCACAACCCAACAAAAAAAAATACCTGCAAAAGCAAAAATTTTCCAGCAAAAAAAAAAAAAAAAGGGAAAAAAATATTAATGCCCTTTACGTGAGCCACGCCTGGGGCGCACCAGGCCACGGCCCCGGCATCTCAGGGGAGACTCATGGGGGAGGGGTAAAACCGGGGAAGGAGGAGCAGCCCCTGATCTCTGCCCACCTGGCGGCCTGCCCTCCAAGGCCACGGCTATTCTGTCCAGGGCAGCACCAAGTGTTGCCGTGTTGGCCTGGATAGCCTGGGTAAGGGCCCTCACAACCTGCCCAACGCCTGCTGATGTAGTCTGCAGGTCGTTTAGGCAGGTTGTGAAAGCCCGGGAGTGGGAGTCCAGGTTCCCCAGCGTATCCTTGATGGAGGACAGGCTCTCCTCCATCCGCACCAATGTCTGGCTGACCTGTCCCAGATGGCGGGTCTGGAGGAACTGGTCCCTTCTCAGAGTGGCGGGCAGGAGATCGGCCAACCCCCTGGTGTTCTGGGATGAAATCCTGCCTCCAGCTGATGCTTGTGGCCGGGGAGAAGGGGAGGCCCTTGTGAGGGGAGCCATGTTGGGGGAGGAGGGGGGGCTCCCCCTTAGGGAGGGCTGCCTGCTGCCAGCCAGAGGGGAAGAGTCCTCAAAAACCAAACGTCCAGTGCCTGACATGGACTCCTCCTCCTCATGATTCTCCTCCTCCTCATGATTCTCCTCCTCCTCTTGAACCTCCTCCGCGGACTCCGGCCTTGTTGGGGGGGCCTCATTAGGCTGCTGTCCTGGGGTTGGTGCGGTTAGGCCAGATGGCCCTGCACCCTCCTGCACATCTGTGGATGACACAAAACATTCACATGTTGGAGGATCCACACACTTGCCACATATTCCCTTTCACCCCCTCCCCCACACATGCTACACACCTGATATTAAAAAAAATACTTACCTGGCACCACGGGCTCCGGACTTGAGTCAAAGCCGGGCAGGCCCTCAACTTCATGCCGATGAAAGGTCAGGGCCACTGCACGCTCCTCCGCTGTCAGCCTAATACGGCATGGTGGGCCCCCTCCTGTGCCCCTGGCATGGGCATGCATTCTGGCCAGCTTCTGTTTGACCAGACGCCAGAGGTCATTGATTTTTTTGTCAATCCCAGACCGGGTCCGTGTCTCCCCCTGCCCCGCTGAATTGACCTGCTCAGTGATCCTATCCAAAATCTCCCTCCTCCTGGCCGGGGTGGTGTTGGCACTGTCCGGGCCGTGGAGGAAACGCCCATACTCGCTAAAAAAAAAGCAAAAAAACAGCAGGAAAACAAACGAACAGAAATATATCAATCAAACAAACAGTCTCTCAAACACTTATCAAAAAACACTTTCAAAGATCTACTAACAAACACTTGATCACACAGAACACTAATCTGACAACTACAAAACACACCGCAACGAACAACAGGACAAAAGCACTTGGTTAAATGGGAAGGGACAAAGGGATGTACTTTTGCAATGCAAGTGCGTTTGTGTGTGTCTATTTATGCTGTTTGCGTAGTTCACAACGTTGCCCTAGTCCATTTCCAATTTCACTGATTGCGCCGCTCCCGAGTTGTGAGCATGCGCACAGCGGAGCTGACCATGGTCTCCTTCAAGCGCGCATGCGCGAGCCGGCCGGCCCTTCATTTGCATGGGGTCACGGCTCATTTCAATGTAACCCGCCCACGTCCTTCCCAATTTGTATTACTCCGCCTTACGCCTCTGAAAAAACGTTACGCATGCGCAATTTCCTGCGCAAAAGCTACGAGAATAGGGTGATTACGCGCCAAAATTGCGCAAGTCTAACGTAAAGGCGGTGCGCTACGCCGGTCCAATAATGCGCAGATGTACCTGAATCTGGGCCAAACTCCTTGATCCACGGTACAAGAGTAAGCTTGCGGACCTTATCTTGCCGTCGCAGAGGGAGCAGAAGATGAAACATCTTCGGGAGGCCTTGCAGAAAGGTCTGTGCAACGCGTTCCCAGAGACTGTGGGGTTACCAAATCCTGGTCCTGGACAAAGTGTTGCTGAGGCTTCGGTGAGTCACAGAAGGAGCGGTGGAGAAGGTGGCCGTCTGACTGATGCGTTCGGTTCCAGCAACCATCGCCAGCGTCTGTTTTACATGTTGTGGAAATACCTAGGGGCAAGAGCAGACTTGGACACCTTTCCCACCGAAAATCCTTTGGCTTACTGGGTCTTGAGGATGGATCACTGGCCAGAGCTGGCACAGTACGCAATTGAGCTACTGGCTTGTCCTGCATCCAGCGTTCTTTCAGAACGCACATTCAGTGCTGCTGGAGGCTTTGTGACCGATCACAGGGTGCGCCTCTCCACCGACTCCGTCGATCGTCTGACCTTCATAAAAATCAATCAGGCTTGGATCACCAGCAGCTACCAAGCACCTGATGCTAATGTAACTGAATATTTTTTTTGAAATGTCAGATCCCTTGGAGACTGCCTATGCTGATGCTGAGTGACTATCCTGCTATGCTGACTGAATATCCTTCTCCTTCTCAATGATCTTGTTGATAGCTTGTAAGAACATTGTTGGTTATGGGCACCGCCACCAGTGGCTAAGGCCCAATTTTTCTGCCCCTGTTTAACAGGGGGCGTGTAATTACAATTCTTGATCTAATATTTCACAGCAGGGCGTTCCAGCACCCACCGAGACTAACTGTGAGGGGTTGCAGTGTTGTGGCAACAGCAACACCTAGGGCTCAAATTTCTGCAGCGTATATACGGCAGGCCCCTACTTTCAAACATCCAACTTACAAACGACTCCTACTTGCAAACGGAAGGAGACAACAGGAAGTGAGAGGAAATCTACTCCTAGGAAGGGAAATTCTCTTCTGTAAAAGGTGTCTCCTGTCCACTGATGCTATATCACAATCCTTGTTTCACCAAAAAAAATAAAATGTTTTAAATCATTTGTCTTTGGGACAGAAAGTGAGGTGCAATCTTCTGAACAGATGCGCACAGACAGCAAAACACATGTTACAGAGGTAATAACCCTTCTCTATGTATTCAGAAAAGCTTAAAAAAAGATTATATGGCTGAAGCTACACTTTAAAGAAATACCAGTTGAAAATTACAAACAGATTCTGCTTAATAACAAACCTACAGTCTCTGTCTTGTTTGCACCACCTGTATACTGCTGTTCAAAGTATATAGGGCCAAAGGGGCTTGTAATGACCGGGGGGGCAGGGAAACCCATGCTATTTTTCTCAGTGATTTTCATCCATATTGCAGGGACCAGACATAACATTAAAGCCGCAAACAGTTTTAAATTACCTTTTTCTTATAGTAATCTCATTTTGGGCAGGGACAGTTCTAAACATGTGACACTACTATAGACACCCAGCACTTTAAGCATCATTAAAATCGCTGCTCCAGAAAAAACAAACATTTTTAAAACTTTTTTTCCATTGATACATGTTCCCTGGGGAAAGACCCGGGTTCTCAAAGACGTTTTCCCACAATAACTTGCATATGGGGCATTAAAATTAGCACTTTTGAATTAGAACGTTCGAGTCCCATTGACGTCAATGGGGTTCTAAATGTTCGAGCGAATGCTCGGTCCATTCAAAGGTTCTGGTGCGAACCGAATGCGGGGGTGTTCGGCTTATCCTTATCAATGAGGTTTAGGTAGAAAAATCCCTGGAGACTCAAGCCATTACATTTTTGCTTTTTGGTTTAGATTTGCTATTAACCAGTTAAGGACCGCCGCATGTACATTTACATCGGCAGAATGGCACCGACAGGCACATCAACGTATATATACGTTGGTGCCTTGAGGGG
Organism: Rana kukunoris; assembly: GCA_029574335.1. NCBI lineage: Eukaryota > Metazoa > Chordata > Amphibia > Anura > Ranidae > Rana > Rana kukunoris. The sequence goes on from CM056049.1 coordinate 512,975,329, forward strand.
GTTCGGGGGTCTGATCGGACCCCCCCCCCCCCTACATACGGCGGTCCCTGTAGCTGGCCGAGCAATCCGGGATGAGGGGGTGGCTATTCGTTTTTGTCCGCCCCCTCCGGATCGCTCTCAGGCAATCCGCGCGCCCCCCCGCCCTGTCACTTCCTCCTCCTGTGTAAACACAGGAAGGAGGAAGCGATGTGATCTCTCCTTCAGCATTTTTTTCAACTATCGCTGAGGAGAGATCACATCGCACAGTAAGTCTGCACTAGCACTACACTGACACACACTACACATAGGCACATTTAACCCCCCCGATCGCCCCCCCTCCCCCTGTCACAGTGTCACTGAATGCAGTAATCATACATGTATGATTACTGTAATTAGTGTCAGTGTGACAGGCAGTGTGACAGTCAGTTATGTTAGGTTCAGGGTAGCCCCCGTACCCCCCCTATTAAAGTTTTAACCCCTTGATCACCACACTAGTTAACCCTTTCACTCCCTATTGCCATTATCGTGTACTACACGGCTATACACCCTGGGAATGTGACAGAACTTTCTACAACCACACGATAATACAGTGGCCAAATTGGCGTTCGAGTTCATTATAGGAACCCCCACTAAGGTTGTCTAGGACAAACGAGAGGTCCCGAAAATGGTCATTTAAAGAAGGCCCCCTGTCCCAGTTGGTGGCCAAATTTCTCCTTAATTGAGAGTGGAAACTGCTTGCAACACGTTGCCCGGTTTCACAGGAATTCTTTATAAGCACTTTTGAATTAGAACGTTCGAGTCCCATTGACGTCAATGGGGTTCTAAATGTTCGAGCGAACGCTCGGTCCATTCAAAGGTTCTGGTGCGAACCGAATGCGGGGGTGTTCGGCTTATCCTTATCAATGAGGTTTAGGTAGAAAAATCCCTGGAGACTCAAGCCATTACATTTTTGCTTTTTGGTTTAGATTTGCTATTAACCAGTTAAGGACCGCCGCATGTACATTTACATCGGCAGAATGGCACCGACAGGCACATCAACGTATATATACGTTGGTGCCTTGAGGGGGTTCGGGGGTCTGATCGGACCCCCCCCCCGTACATACGGCGGTCCCTGTAGCTGGCCGAGCAATCCGGGATGAGGGGGTGGCTATTCGTTTTTGTCCGCCCCCTCCGGATCGCTCTCAGGCAATCCCCGCGCCCCCCCCGCCCTGTCACTTCCTCCTCCTGTGTAAACACAGGAAGGAGGAAGCGATGTGATCTCTCCTTCAGCATTTTTTTCAACCATCGCTGAGGAGAGATCACATCGCACAATAAGTCTGCACTAGCACTACACTGACACACACTACACATAGGCACATTTAACCCCCCCGATCGCCCCCCCCTCCCCCTGTCACAGTGTCACTGAATGCAGTAATCATACATGTATGATTACTGTATTTAGTGTCAGTGTGACAGGCAGTTTGACAGTCAGTTAGTGTTAGGTTCAGGGTAGCCCCCGTACCCCCCCTATTAAAGTTTTAACCCCTTGATCACCACACTAGTTAACCCTTTCACTCCCTATTGCCATTATCGTGTACTACACGGCTATACACCCTGGGAATGTGACAGAACTTTCTACAACCACACGATAACACAGTGGCCAAATTGGCGTTCGAGTTCATTATAGGAACCCCCACTAAGGTTGTCTAGGACAAACGAGAGGTCCCGAAAATGGTCATTTAAAGAAGGCCCCCTGTCCCAGTTGGTGGCCAAATTTCTCCTTAATTGAGAGTGGAAACTGCTTGCAACACGTTGCCCGGTTTCACAGGAATTCTTTATAAGCAGCCTTGATCTTTAGTAAAGATCTCCCGAATTTTTTATATATTCATTGGAGGACCTTTTAAATACGTGGGTGCTTATAACCTACCAGTGGAATCGATCTTGGATGCACTCGATGTATGACCGTCGGCCATAAAACTACATGTGCTTTGTTATATATTATCGCTACAAAGTCCTTACCAAACTGCCCTGAAGAAGCCTCACGGCGAAACGTGTGTCGGCGACTTTAAGGACCTCTTTGTGCACAGTGGTTAATCCATATACTTGTACCCTCTTTTTCTTTTTGTAATTGTATTGTAATTTATGTCTTATTTTTTACCTGATGATATTAAAATTTTGAATTTTTAAACAATTACTTTCTTGGCCTCAAAGTCCGACCATCAATACCTTTTTATAGTTATTGGTTTTCCCCCCTTTTTTCTACTCCCTATTGCCAGCGTCACTAAGCGTTCATTTTTCTGATCGTTGTATTAGTGTCGCTGTTCCCGCTAGGTAGCTAATTTTTTTTTTATTGTGATTTTTTTTTACTAAAGACATGTGGCTGAATAAATTTTGGCCTAAATGATTGACTAAAATTTTGTTTATTTGATTTTTCTTATAACAAAAAGTAAAAAATATTGATTTTTTTTCAAAAATGTTGCTCTATTTTTGTATATAGCGCAAAAAATAAAAATCACAGAGGCGATCAAATACCACCAAAAGAAAGCTCTATTTGTAGGAAGAAAAGGACGCAAATTTTGTTTGGGAGCCACGTCGCACGACCGCGCAATTGTCTGTTAAAGCGACGCAGTGCCGAATTGTAAAAACCCCTTGGGTCATTTAGCAGCATATTGGTCCGGTCCTTAAGTGGTTAATTAAAATACCTCATTCTGCACAGTGTAGACTGGTCCACTCTTCTCATTCACTGAGAATGTCTATATCTTGAACTTTTTTAATCTTTCCATCTATCTGTTATGACTCTTGGACCATATTTCTGCACAGAGTACAATAATTCTGTAAGAGAGTCAGTTCCCAAAAAGCAATGCATAAATTAGGAGTTGAACACAAATCAGACTGCCTTTACATAACCACCTAAGAGGAATATAAAACAAGTTATAAAAAAATATATATGTATATTTGAGGGGTTGTATTGTTTTACTTTTTTTGCTTTAGGTCACAAATAATTTAACTACTTTTGTAAAGGAGCAAAGACAAAACATATCTTAACCACAACAACTATAGTTCTGCCCAGAAAACTAAACTAAAGGCTCCCCAGACCGGCATACAAATATAATAGTAAACAGACTACAATAAATGAATGCTAATGTAAATGTGACTAGGAACAGTGTTAAAATATATAATCTTTAGGTAATATTTCCAATAAATGTCTTTAAGATCTATTTCATATGGACGTTCTGTCAGTTCAATTTGACTTGATTAGACAAATAAAAAATGGCCTGCGATGTATCACTGTGGGCACCTGGATATAAATGGATGTGTATCTGTTTACATTCTGGTCTGTTCAGGTCCGTTGGACTAAACGCAAAAAAAAAATCAGATGTGAATGAATATAAACAGACACACATTTCTTTATACCCAGCTGCTCATAAGGCTCAAATGGGTCAGGGTCAGTTTCACGGTTGCCAGCCTCCTGCAGCATTTTGTACTGACAAAACATGGACAATTTACTAATGGAGCACATTTTTTACTGACAACCTGAAAAATGACAGAACTCCTATTAAAAACTAAGACAATCAGTCTAAACATGATATGGAAACAGTAACAATACACATAATAAATAATTTGCCTGGTCTACACTTACAAAACTGAACACAGCATGAAAAATTATCAGTCCCTGATATTTACGGATTGTTGTAAATGTTACTAACTTTTACAAACTGTCAGTACATTTATTGGTGGTTGGCAACCCTGGTCCGTTTGTGCTTCATCACAAGATTGAGTGAAAAAATGGAGGTGAATCTGAACCATCACAGTGTCAGGAGTCAGCACAGGAGATGACCAGATATACAGTATGGGCCAGATTCTCAGAGGCGTTACGACGGAGTATCTCAGATACCCCGTCGTATCGCCTTTTTTTTGTCCTCGTATCTATGCGAGTGATGCTTAGCATCACTTTTGCATAGATACGCTTCTACATCCGACAAGTGTAAAAGCATTACACTTTCGGATCGTAGGTGTAATGACAACTCCGGCCACTAGGTGGCCTTCACGTTGTTTTTTCATTTGCATATGCAAATGAGGCTAGTACGGCGATTCCCGAACGCTTTTACGCCGCCCCGTCGTCGCGTACGTCGTTTACGGACTCGTAAGGTTACCCCAGCTTCTATGTGGAGTAACCTTACGAAGTTCCGTCGGATGCCGTCGGGTGCCGTCGGACGCCATGTTAAGTATGGCGCCGGTCAGCGTCGGCTTTTTCCGTCGCTTACGTCGTTTTACTAACTCGTTCGCGAATAGGGAGTTGCGTAAATGACGCTCACGTCGTTTTGACGTCGGTTTCAACGACGCTTCCCGACGTGAGCTGGAGCATGCGCATTGGGCTTTTTCCCCGGCCGGCGCATGCGCAGTTCGTTCGACGCGGGGGCGCGCTTAATTTAAATACAAGCCGCCCCATTTGAATTGCGCGGGTTTACGCTTGGCGATTTCCGAGACGCCAGCGAAAACTACGGAGCAAGTGCTTTGAGAATAAAGCACTTGCTCTAGTACGCAGCAGCGGCGTAGTGTAAATGGCTTACGCTACGCCGCCGAAAATATATGACAATCTGGCCCTATGTAGCTACACAAAAGAAACTGGGATCAGACCATATGTATATGTCTTTAAAGTGAGATTTATTTACAGTGGATGTAAGATTGCTACAGACCAGCAAGCATTAAAGCGGAGCTCCAGCCGCGATTTTTTTTTTTTTAAAGTCAGCAGCTACTAACAGTGTAGCTGCTGACTTTAAATAAGGACACTTACCTTGTCCTACTTGCCCGCGCTGATGGGCCCCCCGATGCCGGTCCCACGATCGCTCCGGGTCCCGCGCCACCATTCACACTATGGGAAACACTATGGGTTCCCAGAAAGCAGCGCGCCCCATTCACAAGGAGAAGGACAAGAAGAAAAGGCACCGCGGAGTGGAAGAGGCAGATTACGGACTTCTGCATAGCAACAGGTATTTCGGGTGAGTATTTTTTTTTTTTTTTCAGGTTTTTTTTATTTAATTTTTTTAAACAACATGGGAAAATGTTGTTTTCCTGGGTGGAGCTCCGCTTTAAACAGGAGAATGCATAGAAATCAAAGCTGAATGACAAAAAGCAGCAACCTAAACAGCCAAATAAATTTATAAATATATACAAATGTGAAACATGCAAGGCAGGGGAAAATTGGAGGAGTGGATAAGAAAGGGGAAACAAAAATGAGAAAGGGGGAACAACAAGGAAGCAGGGTACTGGATACAGGGCAGAAGCATGATCAAGAGTAAACAGCAACAGCATGACAAACAGGGTACAAGGAGCAGCCAAAACAGCCAAAACACTGGTGCGTGAAGGTGTGTTAGGCTGGCCATCAGTGGCGGCCACTCCATAATGGGCACTGGGGCGCTCCCCCTTCCATGCGTTCGGCCCCCTGCAGGGACGCCGGACTATGCATTCCAATGACAGGGGGGTATATTTTTTGAAGCACGTAATTAGAGGCTCTAATTGCCTCCAAAACAGGGTGGGCTAGAGGCGCAGAGCACTGCGCTCCGATCCCACCCAGTTGTGTGACACTAGCGAATGAATATTCGCTATTCTTCCTCATTCTCCTCCTGGCCAATTAGATAGCCCCTATTGGCCAGGGAGCCCCTATTGGCCATGGAGCGGCCTTTGCTCTTCCTTCTCCTTGCCTCTGTGCCTCCTCCATGCCTCCACAAGGTAAGTCAGCCTCTGTGGTGATCTCTGTTGTTTGTTTGGGTGAGGGGTGATTGCTGCCTCCTGTCTCCCATGGTGGGAGGTGATTATTGCCACCTGTGTCTCTGGGGGGGGGGTAGATGGTGGGTGATTGCCGCTGCCTGTGTCTCCCGTGAGGGAGGGTGATTGCCACCGCCTGTGTCTCCTGGGGGATAGGGGGGTCATTGCCGCTGACTGTATCTCCCGCAGGGTGGGAGGATTGGGGTGATCGCTGTCACCTGTGTCTCCCACGCGGTGGGGAGGTTGGTAGTGTTGGTTGTGCTGCCCCCCCCCCCCCCCTCCATGGCTTTTGTCTTGCAACAGAGTCTTTTCAAATGTAGGGGAATTACCTTAATAATGGAGAAAAAAGTAAGGCTGGGTACACATGTGCTAAATATCGTCAGGTATTGGTCAGTTCAATGGAAACGGTCTGACATTTAGTCAGTGTGGACAGCTGGAAAACCAGCATCCAATCAGAGCTGGCACCCAATAGCTGTGAGCTCTGATCAGTGTGTTCTGTAGGGGGTGTGACCTGTCAGAACAAAAAGACACAGTGGGGGGAGATCGCCACATTAACATCGCTTGTATTAGTACGGCAATCTCTATGCTTTTTTTTGTTCAGCCTGCTGGGTTGAACTAAAAAAAAAACTTTAGGTATGTACCCCGCTTAAATTAGGATTGATTATCATTTCTTTTTTGGGCACTTGTTAGGTTGTTTTTATGTGCAAATCAAGCTGGAAAAGAATGTTTGCAGGTTGCATTTACACAGGAGCTGCTACATTCACTCCAGCACAACAGAGTGGAACCCATCTGTCATACTTACAGCCAATCTATGTCAGGTACAATAGCCATAGCAGGTAAGGAACCTGGGTGTATGAGATACATTTAAAGTGGTTGTAAACCTATTTTGTAATTTTCATGCAATCCCCAGTGTTCAATAATGCTATGTGCCCTTGTGTATGTGTTTTATTCAAATATTTCAGAGCGCAGGCAGAGAAGGAGGGGAGAGAGGACAGAGGGGAGACAGTGGATGACGGAGGCATGTAAACTGACCATGGTGTCAGGGCTCAGCAGCCATTATAAATGTGGTTAGTTTACAGAGGGGAGGGCAGTACCAGGCAGGATCAACCAGATATTTTAGATGATAGAAAGGGCTATATTACACAGTACAAGCACTGTGTTGTTTTTCATGCTTTAATCACTTGCCTATTGGGCACTTAAACCCTCTTCCTGCCCAGTCCAAATTTCAACTTTCAGCGCTGTCACACTTTAAATGACAATTGCGCGGTCTACCTAGATGAAATGTTATCATTTTTTTCACACAAATAGAGCTTTCTTTTGGTAAACTTTAATGACTGCAAGGTTTTTTATTTTACGCTAGTTTGTTATAACATTTTGAAAACAGGTATATCTCCTATACAGGTTTATCTCCTTCATTGATGTGCGCTGATGGGCACTGATAGGCTGCACTGATGGGCATTGTTAGGCTGCACTGATAGGCACTGATAAGGGGGCACTGATATTTTCCCTTGTGTGTGCAAGCAAGGAGAGATCATGTATTACTGCTGTTTGGTGCTGCTGACCATTAGGCCGCGTACACACGATCGAACATGCCCGCTGAAACTGGTCAGACCAGTTTCAGCGGTCATGTTCGATCGTGTGTACGGCCTATGGGACCGTTTTCCAGCGGACAAAAATTTCCAAACATGCTTGAAAACATGTCCGCTGGAAACCTGTCCGTCAGACAGGTTCGATGGTTAGTACACAAACCATCGGACCAAAATCCCCTGCATGCGCAGAATCAAGTCGACGCATGCTTGGAAGCATTGAACTTCGTTTTTTCATCACGTCGTTGTGTTCTACGTCACCGCGTTTTGGTCTGATGGGATTTTGGTCCGATGGTGTGTACGCACATCAGACCAACAGACCACTTCAACGTGGTGCGATGAAAACGGTCCGTCGGACAAGTTTCCTCGGACATGTCTGATCACGTGTACAGGGCCATACATGTACAGTATGTGCCCCACACATGGAGCAACAGGACGAGACCATTGCTGACAGCTGAGACGGAGTTCGGGTTCACTGGACTCTACTTTGCCTGTTTAAAGATAACACTATGTGAGTTTTTTAATACGCTTGTCTATTAAACACAAAGGGCCAGATTCTCATATATTTTCGGCGGCGTAGCGTAAGCCATTTACACTACGCCGCCGCTGCGTACTAGAGCAAGTGCTTTATTCTCAAAGCACTTGCTCCGTAGTTTTCGCCGGCGTCTCGTAAATCGCCAAGCGTAAACCCGCGCAATTCAAATGGGGCGGCTTGTATTTAAATTAAGCGCGCCCCCGCGTCGAACGAACTGCGCATGCGCCGGCCGGGGAAAAAGCCCAGTGCGCATGCTCCAAAGGACGTCACATTTTCTCTATGTAAACGACGTAATCGCAGCGTACGCCAGCCCCATTGAGAATCGACGTACGCAAACGACGTAAACGACGCACAACACGACGCGGTCCCGAGGCCATACTTAACATGGCATCCGACGCCACCCGACGGTACTTCGTAAGGTTACTCCACATCGAAGCTGGGGTAACCTTACGCGGACGAAAACGACGTACGCGACGACGGGGCGGCGTAAAAGCGTTCGGGAATCGCTGTACTAGCCTCATTTGCATATGCAAATGAAAAAACAACGTGAAGGCCACCTAGTGGCCGGAGTTGTCATTACACCTACAATCCGAAAGTGTAATGCTTTTACACTTGTCGGATGTAGAAGCGTATCTATGCAAAAGTGATGCTAAGCATCACTCGCATAGATACGAGGACAAAAAAAAGGCGATACGACGGGGTATCTGAGATACTCCGTCGTAACGCCTCTGAGAATCTGGCCCAAACAGTCTTACGTAAGAGGCTCCTGTTTTTCCTGTTTTCTCTTTACATGTTTGAAGTGTGCTTCAGCTCCCTCTGCAAGGCTGTCCTGCTATTACAGACAGCTTTCTCACACAGAGCTAGAAAGCTCAAAGGACTCTTGCATGGACTACCATTGCATTTTACATACAATAACCTGTGCCACTATCCACTGTATTTTTTTGCTTAATGTACACAGACAAATATCCATTCTGTCAGGGGTGAGAAGACAGATCTGTTGTTCCTAACGCTTAGTAAGAGCGTTCGGTCTCCTCCTTCAAGCAGTCCCATCCCCCCACAGTTAGAAATACTCCCTAGGGAACACATTTAACCCCTTGATTGCCCCCAAATGTTAACCCCTTCCCTGACATTAACACAGTAATCAGTGCATTTTTATAGCGCTGATCGCTGTAAAAAAGCCAATGGTCTCAAAAAAATGTCAAAAGTGTCCGATCTGTCTGCCGCTATGTTGCAGTCTTGCTAAAAATCACAGATCGCCGCCATTACTAGTAAAAAAAAATGCCATGAATCTATCCCCTTTTTTGCAGATGCTATAACGCAGTGGTCTCAAAGTACCGGCCCGCGGACCGGTTAAAAATGGCCCGCAGGCAGGGTGGGGGGTGCCGCGAAAGTGGGGGGAGTAGATTTCCTTCACATGCAGAGTAGCGCAGGAAGCGTCTCTGTCATAAGTTCACTTCTCTGTCTCACACTGCGGCTGCTCCCCCCCCCCCCGGTGGCCCCCCTCTCTTCTCGTCCAATCACATTTGCTTGTGATATCACCTGGGATGGACGAGAAGAGAGGGGGGGGCGCCGGAGGGCGAGGAGCAGGCGCAGCGTGAGACTGAGAAGTGAACTTAAGTGACAGACGCTTCCTGCGCTACTCTGCATGTGAAGAAAAGAAGACAGCAAGTAAACGCTGACATGTGCCCTGATTGTGCCCCCATGTACCCTGATTGTGCCCCATGTACCGTGATTGTGCCCCCATGTACCCTGATTGTGCCCCATGCATCCACTGACACCAGTATTGGGGGTAAAAATGCGTCCGCTCACACCAGTGCTGGGGGTTAATAATGCGTTCGCTGACATCAGTACTGTTGTTTTTGAAGTTTGTATGTGGCCCCCCATGGGATATGAAAACTTGTCTTGTGGCCCTCAGGTAATTTGATTTTGAGACCCCTGCTATAACGTCTGCACAAACCAATCAATATTCGCTTATTACGATTTTTTTACCAAAATATGTAGAAGAATATATATCAACCTAAACTCATGAAGAAATGTTTTATTTTTTGGGATGTTTATTGTAGCAAAAAGTAAAAAATATTGTGTTTTTTTTTTTTTTTAATTGTCAGTCTTTTTTTGTTTATAGAGGTGATCAAAGGTGATCAAGAGGTGATATAGAGGTGATCAAGAGGTGATCAAATACAACCAAAATAAAGCTCTATTTGTGGAAAGAAAGGACATACATTTTGTTTGGGTACAACGTCGCACGACTGTCCAATTGTCAGTTAAGGCAACGCAGTGCTGTATCGCAAAAAATGGCCTGGTCAGGAAGTGGGTAAATGCTTCCGGGCGTGGGCTTTTTTTCTCAAACAATAGGTGCTGGAACTAAACCACGACCCCTCAAAACCCTTTCGCGGCTGAAGTGGTTAACAGACACATTTTAGTGAGAGCACATGTGTCTGTTAACTCCTTTCAGACCGCCCTTTTAACAGTTTTAGTGTTACAGGGGGCACCTGTGCGACGGATCACATATATATACGTGATCAAACGCTTCTGGGTAGGGGATGCATGTATGCTGCAGGCTGCTCGCTTCCACTGTGATTACACATAGTGGAAGCCAATCAGTGGGTGCATGGTACCTGATGTCTTCAACCACCCACCGATTAGGCAGAGAGCCAGAACTGTGATCTGCCTATGTGACAGGGGGAAGGGATGGAGTTTGTGTCTCAAACCAGATAATACATTTCATCTCTTGCCCTAGTAAAAGCAAAACACACAGTGTGGTAAAACACTGGTTAATCACACATTTAACCCTTTGATCACCCCTGATGTTAACCCCTTCCCAGTCAGTGTCATTAGTACAGTGACAGTGCATTTTCTTAGCACTGATTACTGTATTAGTGTCACTGGTCCCCGGTAAGTATCAAAAGTGTCAGTTAGTAGAATGTCTGCCACAATATTGCAGTCCAGCTTTAGGTCTCTGATAGCGTTTTTTCTTTCAATGTAATGGCATGTCAGTGCATTACTTAAATAAAACCTAATTTTAAGGATTTACACTATGTGGCGTTTTTCTCTTTGTTGACACTTTCCACTGGATACCATGATCTGAGACCAGAGGAGCACCATTTTCTCTAGATCAGCCATCATTAAAGGTGGCCCGCTTTTCGAAACACGGGCCGAGCAATGCTCCTGTCTGGACTGTCAGGCCACCAGTGTACAGTGCCATATCCCTCACTTCATAGTCATTGGTTGCTGGGACAGCGAACGTCCCTATAACCAATGATATCACGTGCTCGTCCTATGCAATGTAATGGGGACACCTGATGGGGACGCCTGATGTAAAGGGGCACTCTGACGATGGCACCTAATGTAGGGGGCACTCTGATGGGGACAAATTAAAATTATGAAAGGGGGCACACTGATGGGAGACACCATATGTAAGGGGGCCTTCTGATGAAGATACCTGATGTAAGGGGGCACTCTGATAGGAAAACATTACCTAAGGGGGCACTCAGATAGTATCACGGACCATTTAGGCTTTGGAGAAGGGGGTACGCCCCAGAAACGGGTCAGCCGTCCAGATGTCTGATGTTATACTGGCAGGTGCCAAGAGGTCTGAAAAGCGTTTACCCAATTTCTTTTGTGAGTAGGACTATTGCTTTTTATTCTATCTTTAATAAAAAAAAAAATTAAGTGGTAATGCACTAGGTCGGTGCGCCCTCCTTTCCTTTCTTTTTGTTTTGGCACTCAGATAGGGAAATCTGATGTAAGGGGGCACTCTGATAGGAAAACATTTCCTAAGAGGGCACTCAGATAGGGACATCTGATGTAATGGGGCACTCTGATAGGAAAACATTTCCTAAGAGGGCACTCAGATAGGGACATCTGATGTAAAAGTGCACTCTGATAGGGACACCTAATGTAAAGGTGTAATCTGATGGTGACATCTGATGTTATGGGGACACTTGATGTAAAGGCGCACTCTGATGATGGCACCTAATGTAGGGAGCACTCTGAATGGGAAGAATTATGTAAGGGGGCACACTCATGGGAGACACCAGATGTAAGGGGACAGTCTGATGAAGAAACCGAATAAAGTGGGCACTTTGACGGGAATACCTGATGTAAGGGGGCACTCTGATAGGAAAACAGTACTTAAGGGGGCACTCTGATGGGGACACCTAATATAAGGGGGTACTATGATGGTGGCGACTGATTTATTGGGTTAGTCTGATGTGGGCACCCAATGTATTGAATTACTGTGGTAGGGGCACCTGATGAAAGGGGGGAACACTATTGCGGACATTTACAAAGTAGTAGCAGAGTGTTTGGAGGAAACAGTAAGTTAAGCGTCAGAGAGCATGGCTTGTGCCAAAAAAAGGAAAGAAGACACGTACAATCTTTCATGGCACAGACTTGTGATCTAGACCTCAGCAGGATTTTTTTTTTAGTGACCGGACCTCCTTGAATTTTAATTCCCTACGCCTGCTTTAGACCATCGTGACAGCCAATCACAGTAATCCGGGCATACAGACCCTATTAAAGAGAGGCTGAAGCTTGGTGGGAAGGGGTTAAAGTATTGAAGCCACTGGACCAGCATGACAGCCAGGCAATTCAAATTTTTAAAAGCGCCAGGATTGACCGTCTTAATATTCTCAGCAGAGGTTTTCTTTAAATATGTCAGGGCCTTTGATGGAGTATGATGTTATGGTGTGCTGACATCTAGTGGCAAAATACAGAATCCCTTTCCTCTTAATGGTTAAATTGCACATATATTATAAATTGCAAAATGAAAATCTTAGGCCCAGTTATTCTACAAAACAACAGCATTGTCACAGCCTTGGAGTACATACACATCTTAAAAGCTTAGCTAAAACAGCAAGCATTAAAGGGAACGTTAAAGTGAAACTAATGCATGACATGTGTTTTATGTGTAGTGCACGTGGGGTTTTACACCAGATGGAAAATATCTAAAGTCAGCAAAACAATGACCTTTGTAAATTACTACAGGATTCTACTCCAAATCTAGCCTCAGTTTTTGCTCCTGGGATAACCACTGAATATCCCAGACGTTTGCTGTTATATTTATACACAGGGTTTTTTTTTTTTATAACTAGGAAGTATGACCCAACAGAGAAGCGACAGGTGTGTGCATTGGTTCCTTAAAAATCATTTTGCAGTAAATTGAACAAAATGTTATACAACCTAATTATTATCCAAGTATGTGTGAGATGCATAGAGGTGACATTTTATGCCACGCACAAAAATATATGAAAAAATACTTAAATATGAAGTAGTACTCACTGATGGAAACTTTTTAAGTGAGCTCCAACCTACCAAAGACTAATTAAAGCTGAACTCCACCTGAAAGGGGAAGCTCCGCTTGTTTGCTTCCTTGCCCCCTGTTGTATGCCACATCTGGCACATTTCTGCTTTTGACAGGTACCCATTCCCCCCCTCAGGGATAAATCGCCGCTGCAACCTCAACCCCCTCCTCCTTCCTCTGCTGCCGGGCCAGTTAGAAAGTGCAGCGCACTTCACACATGCACAGTAGGGTTCCGGTTTCCCTCACCACGAATGGCGACGGTAGCACCCAAGAGCCGATTGGAAAATCGACTAGGGTGCCGACATCGCCAGACCCCAAGACACGTAAATGTCCTAATATTAAAAGTCAGTAGCTGCAGTATTTGTAGCTGCTGATTTAATTATTTTTGTGGAGGGGGGCAGGACTTCTTTTTAGGCCTCTATAATTGACTGAGCCCCAAGAGCTACTGTGTCTTGACCAATGAACAGTTGGGGATGACTCACTGCATACATGAATCGAGTATGGCCCCTCAAAGTGCCCCAAAAGAAGTGAATCTGGCACAAGAACCATACATCAGGCCTTAGCTTGCACAGCAGCCAGGAAAGTTTCCTCAGTTACCCCCCTCCCCGAGCAAAAGCACACACAATGTTTCATTTGTTTACTCAAAGGAATCCTTGGATGCCACATTCACCTGCTCACCTCTGAAAACCAAGATAAACTTATTTGGCTCAGATGGTGTCAAGTGTATGTGGCGGCAACCAGGTGAGAAATACAAAGACAAGTTTGTCTTGCCTACAGTCAAGCATGGTGGTGGGAGGGTCATGGTCTGGGGCTGCATTAGTGCTGCCACCACTGGGGAGCTACAGTTCATTGAGGGAACCATGAATGCCAACATGTACTGTGACAAAATGAAGCAGAGCATGATCCCCTCCCTTTGGAGACTGGGCCGCAGGGCAGAATTCCAACATGATAACGACCCCAAACACACCTGCAAGACAACCACTGCCTTGCTAAAGAAACTGAGGGTAAAGGTGATGGATTGAGCATCTGTGGGGCATCCTCAAACGGAAGCGGAGGAGCGCAAGGTCTCCAACATCCACCAGCTCTGTGATGTCGTCATGGAGGAGTGGAAGAGGACTCCAGTGACAACCTGTGAAGCTGTGATGAACTCCATGCCCAAGAGGGTTAAGTCAGTGCTGGAAAATAATGGTGGCCACACTAAATATTGACACTTTGGGCCCAATTTGGACATTTTCACTCACTTTTGTTGCCAGCAGTTTAGACATTATTGGCTGTGTGTTGAGTTATTTTGAAGGGAGAGCAAATTGACACATTTTTTTACAAGCTGTACACTCACTACTTTACATTGTAGCAAAGTGTAATTTCTTCAGTGTTGTCACATGAAAAGATAGAATAAAATATTTACAAAAATGTGAGGCGTGTACTCACTTTTGTGAGATTCTGTATGTGATATCCAATATTTGTATATTTCTGGCCTTTATGACTGTTATATTCAACTTGTATAAGATGTGTGCAAGTGTTTTCTATAATGTATGTCATATGCACTTATACCTTGTCATTAAACCTTTTAAAGAACTTCAATTTAAAAATGAAAAAATAAAACTTTACCCTCTGTAGCTGCACAGAAAATTAAAGTGATAACATTACAGATTTAAAACTTAAAAGGCAACAGTTGTTTCATTTGATTAATCAAACCCATTTCAATTTGTGAACTTTTACATACTTGTGGCACATAGAATGTAACTGCAGGTAATACTTTTATTCTGAGCATTCTATGTCCGCTCAGGGGGTATGAGTAAAACAACTTCAGCCGCCTTTCCAGGGGCCACAGCAAATGAAGCAGAACACGGGACAGAGTATTACTAGTGTAAGCATTTGGCATGGCCTTCCATCAGGGTTACATATACAAAAGTATCCAATATTTTATTGTTCTCTGAGTTCATTATAATGTATAATAATGCTAAATTATAATAACAGCGGATGTATAAGTCTCATAGGGCTTCTTTATGAGCTGCGTATTGCAGATTTGTAGTCTCTAGTGGATTGAACATGCTATTTCCAAGACTTTCATTAACATAATAATAAATCAACATTTTTAAGATTTGGATTTTCAGTATGCCTCTATTTTCTCTATATATTGTATTAAACCTAATAAAATGTGTTCATTTATTTGGTGACCTCGACATTTGGTGTTTATATTGCAAAAAGAAATAGACATTTATTTAATCTGCTGAAGTGTGCATCATCTTTAGTACAATTTCTGCTCTTGGCTATTTCATAAGCAAGGAAACCTCATGAATACCGGTAGTTACCCTAAATAATATAAAGAATATTATTATAAATACCTTCTTTTGAAATGCTAGTTGCCTGGTCATCATACTGAAGCTATTACATTAAAAATTTGCAGAATTTTCTCAAAATAAATAGGTATATGGGGACATTTATGATCTTGCATATTTGTTCAAGGACAGAGCTTTAGTACATTTTAGAAGATTATGGGTCTACAACACAATAACCAGGTAACTAGAATTTCTAGAATAATGTAAAACATGTGCTTTATGCTTGCTTTACTGATATTGCTGATCAGTCTTTTGTTCTGCCTTCATATAACATCACTTTTGAAGGCTTCAGGGCCCTGTGAGAACCCAGTGATGGGACCTTCTGACTAGAGTTCGGCAAACAGTTTGAGCAAAATGTTTTGTTCGGCCCAAACATTGCCTGATCACCTCTTCGGTGAACACCTGAATTTTGCAGGGCGCTCGGCGGCATGTTCACCGGCCAAGCACCCCACAATGCACTTCACACTGCACAGTGCATTCTAGGGCCCCTAACTGGATGAAGCAATGCATCTGACTGCTGGTCAGGTGTAGGGCTTTGCTCAATCAGGGCACAGATCACAGTCAGGACCATAACTGGACAAAATCATGATCCCACCCCACACTATAAAAGGTTCCTTCACACACTAACCATTTGCAGTGTGTTGTTGGAGTGGAGATAGATAGAGCAGGGGTCTGTTTGCTACTAGCAGGTTAGTGTGTTAGTGTGTTATTTTGACTCTGAGTGTAGCGTGTCAGTAGTGTAGTGTGAGTATAGTGTGAGTATTGTATAGTGTCAGTGCAGTGTGAAGTGTAGTGCAACCTTTTTCAACCAGGGTGCCTTCAGATCTCTTCAGGGGTGCCTTGGCAAAATGCCTAAAAATTGCATGAAAATTGTACACAAGCCAGAGGGTTAATCAAGTGTGGTATACCTGGCTGCATTTTTTGCCAAGTTGGCTCCAGTGACGATGAGGATGGAGGGAATGATGCTGATGAGGTTACTGACACGACTAGGGTGCCAGATAGAGCAGAGGAGGAAAGTGAGGCGAGGCACAACCCTAACAAGGCAAGATGTCCTCCAGAAGCAGCCATTATGGAACAGTAGAGAGCAGCCACCCTATTCCATCAGATTATGGAGCTGTTATCTCCTGACCTACTTCCCCCAGCTCAGCTGTGAAGGCACTTTTTAGCACATGTGCATGTGTTGCAATTTGCAATCTGTGATGCAAGCAGATCAAGCGCAGCAAAAACACAAGCCATTTGAGTACCACAGATAAAAGAGCATGTTTGTCAACGTTGACATTTATCAAAATGAATCAGTCCTGGATTAGCAGCAGCTATCAAGCCCCTGATGCCGATGTCACTGATTAAATGTTTTTGGGATCTGGGATCTCTTCAAGACTGTCTAGGCTGCCTAGCTTTGTGAGTGTTGAATTAATCTTGAAGTAATTTTTAATATAGCTCATCTGCTCCTCCTCCTTTTGAGTCTGCCCTGGCCACACTCCCCGGGGCATGTGTGGGCACTGGACAGGAAGTGCAGACTCTGATGTATATGGGGTCTGTGCAGACTCTGATGTAAGGGGGGGCTCTGTGTGGACTCTGATGTAAGGGGGCCCCTGTGTGCACTCTGATGTAAAGGGGGCCCCTGTGTGGACTCTGATGTAAGGGGGGCCCATGTGCGGACTCTGATGTAAGGGGGCCCCTGTGCGGACTCTGATGTAAGGGGGCCCCTGTGCGGACTCTGATGTAAGGGGGGCCCATGTGCGGACTCTGTTGTAAGGGGGGGCCTCTGTGCGGACTCTGATGTAAGGGGGGGCCTCTGTGCGGACTCTGATGTAAGGGGGGCCCCTGTGCAGACTCGGATGTAAGGGGGGCCTCTGTGCAGACTCTGATGTAAGGGGGCCCCTGTGTGGACTCTGATGTAAGGGGGCCCCTGTGTGGACTCTGATGTAAGGGGTTCCTCTGTGCGGACTCTGATGTAAGGGGGGCCTCTGTGCGGACTCTGATCATGAAAAATCTTAGACTGTTTTCCTCGATCCATCACTTTTCCACACTCTTTGGGCCACTTGACTAGACTTGCCCCCCAGGCCTAAGGCCGCAGCCCTCCCCTGAACATGCAGCATTGTCTGAACATCTTGGAGAAGTTTTAATAAAGTGTAATAATGTATTGTATATACAAGGAGGAAGAAGATGGTGAAATGAGAGAAAAAAGTAAATACATTTTGTACATTTATATTAAAACTTCTCTTTTGAGATTATTGTTGGACATGATTTTTCTTAACAAAACATACAAAGTCAAACAGATTTTATAGGGTTACAGTGTGAAGGCTCCACTGACACCCAAAGCCCAATTTTTCCGCACCTGTTACTTCTATTCAAAGTCTGCGAAAGAGGCACCAGACTTTATATAAACAAAAATAGCTCATCTTTTTCCTGAGTGTACCATAATTTGGCTTCTTCAAATAAGGCTTGCTCAGTGTGGTGCAAAAATGTGTTATTTCCATCCAAAGTCTCCCAAAGAGACACCAGAATTTATCCCAAAAATCTCAAATCTTGTTCCGAGTGCACTAAAATGTGGCCTCATCATACAGACTGGCTCCCCAAGACTTTGTTTACAAAATAAAGAAAGCTTGCAGGAAAAATCTATTTAAATGCCATTTATTTTCTTTACAGAGTGAGTGAGTGTGTAACTTGTATAGCACAGCAAATGCGAACTTAATTGCCTCAAGGCGCTTTGCATCAGAAGAGGTGAGTCTTTAGTTTTTTCCTAAACGCCCGATGGTTTTTCTTCCAGGCGGATGGTCATGGGTAGTGCATTCCAAAGTCAGGGTCCTTGGATCGCAAATCTGCATTCTCCCTTAGATTTGTAGCGGGTCTTGGGTATTTGGAGGAGGTTTTGGTTGGTTGACCGGAGCACGCGATT
This sequence comes from Rana kukunoris, assembly GCA_029574335.1. NCBI lineage: Eukaryota > Metazoa > Chordata > Amphibia > Anura > Ranidae > Rana > Rana kukunoris. The sequence continues at coordinate 512,993,717 of CM056049.1, forward strand.
GGTGACGTAGGGATTTATTTTCTCGCTTAAGTACTAAGGAGCATTTCCGTGTGTACATTTGCGGGTAAGGCAGAGTGTCTTGAATGTGATCCGATCCTTTACGGCCAGCCAGTGGAGGGACCTCAAGACCAGAGAGATTGATTCCCACAGTTTTTTACCTGTTACTAGTCTGGCTGTCGTGTTCTGGTATTTTGGTAGTCCTAAATAGAGGGAGTTTGCATAGTCGAGTCTTGAATTGATGATTGTTCCGACCACTACTGCTGTGTCCTCTTCTGGGATGAAGGGGTTAAGTCTACGTAGCATGCAAATTTAAGCCCTTTGTCCAAAAGGGCCTTTTCTGAATTAGACAATGGTTTAGAACTCAGATTAAAAATGCCCTTCCCTTTTACGTTTTTGTACGCTTTGGATGCCCTACACCGCCTCTCCCCTCTGCACCCTCTCCTCTTTCTCCTTGTCTCTTGGTGCCCTGATTTGGCCTGTGAAAATCCCAAGGTGTAGGGCTACTTTTTGAATACATTTTCCAAACGGAATTACGCTATGGAACTCTTTTTGTTTTAACCCCCCTGTGGTTGAGTGCTGCAAACGCCCAATTATATCCCGGTGGATGAATACTACAGTGTCCCTTCCTGTCTGTTTTGGGAAACCACATACAAATCACTGACCTCCGGATTTAAAGGCCGTGGCTGGGCTATAGCCAACTGCTCTGCTTGAGCTTACTTCTGGTAAGCAGCCATTCCTATTTTCGGTGAAGGGATCACTTTCAAACATATCGGTGTGTCACTGTGGTGGTGTGTCGCTACGGATGTTTTCTTATTAAGTGTAATAATGGAAAAAATTACCGGTAGGTCATTTTAAACTTGATCTGTCAATAAATGAGCTATATATGGGATGAATCTGACTTCTAAAACAGAAATTTGATTGGATATTGAACTGAGATTGACCATGCATTCATATGAAGTTACATTCCCTCTCCCTTTAGAATATAAGCTCTACAAGCAGGGCCCTCCTGTACCTCCTGTATTGAACTGTACTGTAATTTTGCTGTCCCCTCTCTACATTGTAAAGTGCTTTATAAATTGTTGGCGCTATATAAATTGTGTATAATAATAATAATAATAATAATACATTTACAGTATACATTTATTTTATAAATACTACTATAGCCAACTTTATGCTCTGAAAGTTTTCCATGAGTGCAAAATATCTATATCAGTAAGATATAGGCTTTTACTGAGTTGGGTTGAGCCATGGTGACCTCAACAAGTCAACATTATAAGCTGAATGAGAATATGACCCAAAAAAAGGCAAAACACTGAAACCCAATGGATTGTTAGGATCAGGAAACATTCTGCTCAGACAGCATTCAAGGCAAAGCTGACTTCTCGTACCAGAAAACATTGCCTATCACGGTCAGACAACATCCAAGAGCAGGATTCTCTTCCTCGATGTCAGAAACCATGAATCAGACTGAGACAGAAGTAGTTAAATCACACTTGTTTAAAAATAATAATAATAAAAAGGTAAACAGTAAGTGTAGTCAAACAAAACAGAGTTAAGTAACCGGATCAGGTAGTCAGCCAAGCCAATGTCAGAGAGCCAGAGATAAACGTAATAGTCCAACAAGCAGGATCAGGAGCAAGAAGGAACGCCAGCTGAGCAAGTCCACAACAGGAACGCAGGAGAAAGTCTATGTGATGATGACAAAGGCAAAGGCAGAGATGAAGTGAGCTGGAAGGCTTTAAGTAGGCAGGACTGACAAGCAGATTATCAACAGGTGAGTCACTGTGGAGAGAAAGGAGCTGGCAATTAGCCGACAGCTGAACGGCCAGCTCAGAGAAGGAAGGGCTGAGCCTTAAATGGAAAGAAAAACCTATTTATTCTTAAAAAAAAGGGTCCCCTCTCCCCCATAACCTATCCTGCCTAACTTATATAAAAAAGATATGTATACCTATCCTATTTTTAATACACTGTGGCTTAGTCACATGATCCCACAGCTGCTGCAGAGGAGAGGAGGAACTTCCTAGTCAAGAGTGCTTCCTGCAAGATCAGGTGACCAGACAGATCTTTTTTTATACAAGTTAGGCAATATAGGCAAGAGGATGAGGTAGGGAACATCATTAGGATTAGTTAGACTTACACGTATGCTTTTCTTCCACTTTAGGTTTGCACCAGCTCCACCTGCTAGCTGAAAATGGGTACTGCAATGAAGGCCATCTTTAGGCCCCCGGATGAGGTGACACATGAGCCAAGAAAGAAACTAAGTGTCATTTTTGTTTAGCTTAGTTTATAAGTAATTCATTTACTATTAATACGGCTATTCTAGAAATCCCAAATGTTTGAAATTGATAGTCTGTTTCTATATTGACCTTTTTGTCCTCATGATTGCCAAAGGGCCATGTGTGAGTCTGCAGCCAAAGGCTTAATTTTTTTTTTTCATCCCAACGCTTACTGCTCATTGCTACAAAAGTTTTAAATCCCTCAAAGGTCTAGTTAGTGCTTTTTACAGAAGTCCCTTATGAGAGAAAACTGAATGAGTTAAGAAGTATTTCAAATGTTACGTCCCTGCAGCTATTTGGGTTGTGCGGACTGTCTGCCAGTAGATTTGATATTAGGCAACATTAGCTAGACATGCTTTCTAAAAGTCATTGGCTAAAGCATCTGCTCTTTGAATGACCCTTTTTGAGAACATTCATGTTTTAATACCATTTAAAATAAATACCCACAACCAGTTACAATAGCACAAATGTTTTAGAACATATCTACTTTCAAACAAGTGTTTGGAATGAGGAGGAAATAATTAATAAAATGAGTGAGTTTATTGGTGAAAGTGAAAGAAACTGGTCCCAAGTAAGAGATTTGTCAACAAGCGGAATTTTATAGTCCAATCTGCTAATGATGATAACATAGAACAAAACCAGTAAATAGTAGATTGGCCTTAATAATGATTAATCAATATTAAGGTTCCCTACAGCTCTATGCATATAAGAAACTAAAAAAAATTACAGAAAAATGCTGGCTAAAAACTGCTTAATATTTGTCTGTGTTTTCAGTTTTTGTGCTGGCATTTAGCAGTGTATAGCAGGTTGCTAAGAAACGGGCGGGCCGTTGATGCCATCACAAGGGGTGGGGTCATCTGGTGATGTCACCAGGTGGCCCCACCCCCTTGTTTATTTAGTGGCAGTAACAAAGTGGAGCTGTCAGATGGTGGGAGCCAGAGCCTCTTATTCTCTTTTTTTTTTCATCATGATTAACGTTGGATCTACACCAGGGGACAATTATGTAAATAGACTTGTCAAAAACTGTCTGGATTTTTACTCAATTATACCACTTTTTGGGTGAATGAGTAGGGGTACTATGTACCCCTATTCAATCACATGGGGGGGTGGGATCTGGGGCTTCCAGATTCTGATAAGCCTCCTGCCCGCAGACTCCCACAACCACCAGCCAGGTCCAAGCTAACAAACAAATGCACAATCTCCAGCACTCAAAAGTGGTTTCCAGAGGCAATTGACTGTTATTTCTGTATCCATATCCTGGCTCTCATGGACATGCCACTCTTTGTTGCCTTATCAAGACTGGGGAAGTCTGGACACACTGCAACCATGAAACAAACAGAAGGCACACCAGCCTAGTGTACTTTCCTCAAAACATATTTTATTTATAAAAGGTATCGATAAGGAATATACTCACAGACCAAAAGATACATCAAGCATGTCATATTCGGTGAACAGCGAACAATTTGGGGTGTCCGCGGCAAATTCGAAAGGCCGCGGAACACCCTGTTAAAGTCTATGGGAGAAATCTAAAGTGCTAATTTTAAAGGCTAATATGCAAGTTATTGTCCTAACAAGTGTTTTGGGACCTGAGTCCTGCCCCAGGGGACATGTATCAATGCAAAAAAAAGTTTTAAAAACGACAGGTTTTTCGGGAGCAGTGATTTTAATAATGCTTAAAGTGAAACAATAAAAGTGAAATATTCCTTTAAATTTCGTACCTGGGGGGGTGTATAGTATGCCTGTGAAGCAGCGCATGTTTCACATGCTTAGAACTGTCTCTGCACAAAGTGTAATTTCTGAAGGAAAAAAAGTCATTTAAAATCACTCGTGGCTTTTAATGAATTGTCGGCTCCCGGCAATTCAGAGAAAAGTCATTCATAAAAAAAAAGTGTGGGGGTCTCCCCAAATTCAATTACCAGGCCCTTCAGGACTAGTATGGATATTAAGGGGAACCCTGCCGTCAATTAAAAAAAAAAACGTGGGGTTCCCCCTCAATTATCCATTTCAGACCCTTCAGGTCTGGTGTGGATTTTAAGGGGAACTCCACCCCAAATAAAAAAAAATGCTATGGAGTTCCCCCAGAAATCCACACCAGACTCCTGATCCGAGCACGCAACCTGGCCAGCCGCAGGAAAAGAGGGGGGGACAAGAGAGCCGTACCAGGCCACATGCCCTCAACATTGGAAGGATGCTTTGGGGGTCTGTGACCCCTCAAAACACCATGTCCCCATGTTGATGGGAACAGGAGCCTCATCCCCACAACCCTTGCCCGGTGGTTGTGGAGGTCTGCGGGCCTGGTGTGTGTGTTTTATTTTTACAATTCTTTTCAAAAATTGAGGTGGAGTTCCCCTTAAAATCCACACCAGACCTGAAGTTTTAAAAAAAAAAATTTGGACAAACACTTTTTAGGACAATAACTTGCATATTAGCCTCTAAAATTAGCACTTTAGATTTCAAACGTTCGAGTCCCATAGACTTTAACGGGGTTCTAAAGTTCACACAAACTTTTGGTCTGTTGGCAGGTTCTAGTGCGAACCGAACGGGGGGGTGTTCGGCTCATCCTTAGTCATAACAGATCAGCTTCAAGTCCTCCACACATCACATCACAGAGGGACTATCAGGGTCCAACAGGTCAATGCGCTTTGAGGGACTTGCTCTCTACCTGCCCTCTTTGAGGATAATGCTCTAGGCTGGTGCGCTCTCTGTTTGTTTTATGGTTGTGGAAAGAGGCCCTTGTCCCCATCAACACGGAGACAAAGTGCTTTCGGGGAAGGCCCACTGCCCCAAAGCACCCCCCATGTTGAGGGCATGTGACCTGGTATGGTTTGTGGGGGTTGCTTGCTTGTACCCCCGGCCTGCTTGGCTGCATGCTCAGATATGGGTCTGGTATGGATTTTGGGGGGGTGCCAATGTAATTTTTCTTTTTACTTTTTGGTTCCCCTTAAAATCCCCCCTTTTTTTCCCACAATTTTTTTCGGAAGTTTAGGAGCTTTCTGCTGGCAAAGTGCTACCAAAAATGCAAAAATAGTCCTCGGAAAAACAAAATCAAACAAAAACGTGTGAAACAGTGTACATAAGTACTGTAACAACTGTTGTGAAGAACTTATTTTCCAAGAAACACTTTCTCGCCGTGTATCTACTTGATATTCAAAGTTCTCCCAAACATAACACCTCGTGGAAATAAAGTGAAGGTTCCCATTAACCGAATGGGTGAATGAAAAGGTTGCAAACCTATCCTGTATAGACATCTCTAATAACCAATGATATAAAATATGGCGTGTTTCATCATCAGAAATTATATCATCAGAAGCTGGTAGTCACAGCGCGTGGCTTCTTCTCATATACCCTCCATAGCTACTCACTATATCATCAGCATTGGTAATATCAGAAAAATTAGAGCACAGAACAAATAGAATTCTCATGTTAAATGTTAAATAATGAATGCTATTTGTTCTGTGCTCTATTTTTTCTGATGTTACCAATGCTGATGATGTAGTAAGTAGATATGGAGTGTATATAAAAAGAAGCCACGCACCGTGACTCCCAGCTTCTAATTACGTAATTTCTAATGATGAAACCCGTCAACAAAGATGCACAGTGCTTTGTACAGAGCTCTAGGTGGAATGCACGCCATCACCCTTGAGACATTTTTAAGGTTGTATAGCTTTGGCTATTACGGATGTCTATACAGGATAGGTTTGCAACCTATTTATTTTTCAATCTGTACCTGCCTGAAGGCTTTTAATAAAGAGTCAAAACTTTTTTTACACTATGTGGAACCTGCTTTTTTGTTTACTCTGATTGCCACGAGACCTACCATGGGATGTACGAAATGCAGTAAGGAGGGAACGATTGGAGACGGTTCATGGTTCCTCGGGTCACGGAGACTGTTTAAGCCTATGTGACCTCTCTTGTCATATGGCATTGAGGGTCAACTACATTCGGTGAGTGGAGATCTTCACTTTATTTCCACAAGGGGTTATGTTTGGGACTTTGAATATCAAGTCACCATCTGTGGGATTTGTGCAAAAAATATCTCGCGCCAAAATACAATAAATAATAAATAATAATAGAGCTGCTACCCAAAAATAATCATCAGATTATAACAGTAGTGGATATGGGGGTGGGTGCGCCAGTTAAAGTGCTCAATATATAAACAAGTATAGTAAACTAGAATAGATAAAGTGCATATATGAACAACACCTAGGGGTTGACAGTGAAAGTGCTGGATGATCCAGTACAAAAGTCTGTTGATGCCGTTCACACTAGCAACATGGTAATGGTCAACCTGTGTCTAAAAAAATGTCATAAATACATATACAATAAACATGTAAAGTGCAACTGTGCTGGAAAGGTTCTAAGAGTCCATAAAGGAATCTTGATTGCTTGAGATCAAGCTGGTGCTCATAGGGGATTGCAGTGTGTGTCCACCTTCACCAGTGTAAATTATCTTCACCCGAAGTGAATAGGTAAAGTGGTTCCTTACCAGATGGTAATGACCCTTAGTTTGATACCAAAAAAAGTAATATACAGCTTGTACAGAGAAATCTGTGTTGTCGGATGCGTCCTAGTACTTGGTGTACTTGCGATCAGAGGTATCCCAATGGATGCATGAAATAATAAAATAGTGCCAACATAGTGTAACCAGTTTATTTAAAATAGAATAGTATAAAAAACGCAGATTGGCTGCTTACTATTAGATGTGCCCCGAACCCGGCACTGAGGCTAGTTTGCGTGGGTTAGAAATCGTAGTTCCCGGGCGCTGGACATGTGTCTTGAGGGTGGGTTCCACCTGGAAGGTAGTCGGAACCAGCGGGACAGGAAGTGATGAGTTGACGTGCGTGGATAGGTACCACCTCGACGTACGTTTCGTTGTGAACGTCTTCAGGAAGTGAACCCTGCCACGCTAGAGTTGGTTGTTTTATATGTCTGTCAATTAGTATGGGCGGAAGTGAGGTATTAACAGCCTCAGTAGCGGGTTCGATGCTATTTCCAATGTATACTAATAGTCAACAAATAGTTGTTTCATCAGCACGACAACTAATGTTACAACCCATATATTGTAGGGCAGCAATACCAACATGATATTATAGTACAACATTCGACGCTGACACTATTTGAATTTAATTAAAATAATTAAAACTTATACCATTCTATGGTATACGATATTGGTATTCTGACATACTCTGATAGGTTAACCCTATATGGAACTCTACAGGACATCAGATCCTACAAGTCCTGGAAATATGTGCCATACGGGCTAACTGAGTAGTATAAATTAAAATAAAGGTATAAAATGATAGCAAAGCTTGATAAAAATAGTATAAGCATCTGTGAGATTTACACGGTGAGAACGTGTTTCTTGGAAAATAAGTTCTTCACAACAATTGTTATAGGACTTATGTACACTGTTTCACATGTTTTTGTTTTGTGTTTTTCTGAGGACTTGCACTTAATATATATATATACCGCTGAGATTTAAGATACATGTTATCAGCAAGTGCTGTTTGTTCACTGAGGTTTTTTTTGTGAATCACTAATTAACCTTTAATCACTAGATTTGAAACAGCTGCTGCATCTTACACTTCAATAGTCTTTTTAGGTTTTAGTCAGGTCCGGACTGGGACAAAAAATAGGCCCGGGCATTTTAACTGCTTGCCGACCGCCCGCCGTCATATTACTGCGGGACGGCGGCACTCCTGGGTGAGAGCCCGTAGCTATACGTCCGCTTTTTAAGCGGCCACTAGGGGGCGCGTGCGCACCACCGTTTCTTGCGGAATAAACCAAAGAGGGTTATGTGGGGAGATGTGTCCAGGAGGCATGTGGCGCATGGATTTTGCCACCAACCATGCCCTCAGGACCGCTCTCATTGCCGTTGTAAGAGGGAAGGGAGCTCTAAGACCCCGGTAAAGTAGGTTCCATAGCTCCTCATAAGACCCCAGACTTGCTGCTTCCGGGACCACCGCTGCATTGGAGTCATCTGAGACCAGCCAGTTGTGGGCATGGGATAACAGGGCAGCAATAAAATAGGAATGGAGGTCAGGACCAGCCAGACCTCCGTCTACCCAAGGTCTCTGTAGCATTGTCAGCCTAAATCTCAGGTGAATCCTAACTTTTTTTTTAAAGAAAAACACAATCTAGGCATCTCAACTTTGTGTCTTTTATCTATCCACTGGACATATGGTGTATTCTCAGAAAAGAACAGCTGTACAAGCTATACATAACTATGCCCTGGAACTGAGCCTTTTCTTGCAACATTTCTTTTACTCAAAAATAACATTTCAACAGCACATTTACTATTTCCCAGGAAGCCTTGTTCTTGTAGTGTTATTTCCAAGCAGTAGGCAGGTGGACTTGTATATAATTATGCTTCAGGTACAAGTGTGTCCCACCAGACACCACCTTTGAACTATGGTCTGATTAGCTCACTTAACAGATATATTAGCCAGGAGTGAATGTTGTTTCTGTGTGATTAGCATTAAAGAAATCCCTGGGCAGTATGCCAGTCCAGCCTTATGAGTACGATGGTCTTAAACCAAGTGTACATGTCTTTTTTGTGTGTCCTTGTGTAATTACGCTTTCAACAATGACAGATGTTTCTTCTCAATGTCCCAGCAACAGCTCAGTTAATTGTAAAGTGACTTCTCTGTTTTATATGTGATGGAACCTCATCCAGACTGACAGCAAAAACTGCCTGTTACCTAAAAATGACACTTTGTTTTAAGTCCCTAAGGTTACCTGATCTATTAATGGATATCATTTTTATCACATACATTCAGTTTCAGCAGTTTCTGACTTTTTGTTTTAATTACATGTTTGGTTTTGATTTATTAATGGGATGATATCTTAAAAGCATTTCTCGGATCCAAAGCTTTAGTCACGAGTGCCATATATTCTATGTTTCTCATGAGCAATAGCATAGATTTTTCTAATCAAATCTGTCAACACTTCATAGCTAAAATGCAAACAAGGGAACATCCAAAATACATTACATTTGTGCTGAGTATAATTTAATGTATGCTTTTGGAAGAACACTAAGGTTTAGTGACTAGTGACTAATAAAAGTTTATTCTTTCATGTGATTAATTTGGCAAAATTATCTTAGTGCGGCTAACAAGAGTTTCAGACATTTGTTGAGCATAGACTGTGGCCACTTTCAGCTCTGTAGATACCAAATTGCAGATGTGAATGTTCTCCGTCTCGAGAGGCAAAGAAATCTGACCACAAGTATAGTTTTGTTTCATATGCTTACATATCACTTACACAAGAAACTATTCAACAAGCCCCCCGTGTTTTACAGCCACTTTGCATAAAGCAAATGTGATCAAGTCAACGTAATCTTTTCTGCTTTTGGTTTGATTGTCAACATTCTAACATCATGTAGATCCAAAAATATAATGATCCTCTTTTCTTTAATTCAGGTTACTAGCCATTGAGTATTACGTTGTAAGTGTAGTGTTTGTTCATTATCTTTGAATGATAGCTAGTTGTAGACTTGCTTTTAAGCACCACTTGAGCTCTACCTAGCCGGAGACAAAAGGGTGCTCCCATCTTCTGCTTTTAGGGTTTAATACTGCAAACACCCAGGTTTTACACTTTTTCATAGCTGTTGAATGCAGAGAATATCATCTTAGTAGGTCAAAACACCCAACCAAGAATAATTATCCCAGCAAATGCAGTTTATTTTATTCTTACTCTGACCATTGACGGATGTTTGCAAAGGATTTCCTGAAAAACCTTTAGACTGCATTTGTACATAAATTAATGCAATGCATAGCGCCATGAACTATACTTACATGGATCTGATTCCAAGATGTAAGGCATATTCTGTGAGTACATTCTGTTTAAAAAACATTAGAGGCCTCTTAGGTTACTTTTGCCCTCCCCACCAAAATTTGACTGGTTAATCTGTCTCTTTGCTCTCCAAGCTCCATACAAGGCATGGAGTCAATATTTATAAACAGTATGAAAGTTGGACAACTGGTTCTATCTTGAAGACATTATAGGGTTAATTTACTGGAGCAAGTAAATTTGATGGGTATTTGGCGCACTCAAGGGGAGCTAGTGTGGGTTGTATCAAAATAATAACATTAAAGGAGTAAAGCCTTGTACACACGATCAGTCCATCCGATGAGAACGGTCTGATGGACCGTTGTCATCGGTTAACCGATGAAGCTGACTGATGATCAGTCGCGCCCACACATCATCAGTAAAAAAACTGATTGTGTCAAAACACGGTAACGTAAAACACAATGATGTGCAGAAAAAAATGAAGTTCAATGCTTCCAAGCATGCGTCGACTTGATTCTGAGCATGCATGGATTTTTAACCGATGGTCGTGCCTACTAACGATTGGTTTTGACCGGTTAGGAATCCATCGGTTAAATTCACATGGTTTCCCGATGGGCGGGGCTCGCCGAGAGCGTACACATGGCCGAGGTTCTCGGCAGAATGCGGCACCCAGCGAGGTTCTCGCTGGTTTCTGCCGAGAACCTCGGCCGTGTGTACGGGGCTTCAGAATCGGCGACCCGCCCGTCGGAAAAAGCAACCAGCCATTCATCCCGACGGGCCATCGAGCAAATAGAGAACCTGTTCTCTATTTGCTCGACGGGTTTCCCGACGGGCGGGGCTCGCTCGCCGAGAGCGTACACACGGCCGAGGTTCTCGGCAGAATGCGGCTCGCAGCGAGGTTCTCGCTGGTTTCTGCCGAGAACCTCGGCCGTGTGTACGGGGCTTAAGACTGGGATGTCATTGAAGTTCATGTGCAAAGGTAGGCATCCCAATACTTTTGGTGATATATTATATATATATATATTGTGACAGGAACTCAGGTAAATCTGTGGGTGTTGTCACAGACGCCACACTCACACGCTCTGCGCATGGGTGATCGTGCATTATTCTGCACATTTGCACTTTATTGATATGAGAATATTGATACATGTTTATGATACAACCGCTGCACTTCTTTCATCCATTTTTGTGCCTAGTATTCAGGTTATAGTGTTCAGCTGCTGTTTGGTATATTTTATACTGAGCGCAGATATTTCACCCACCTACATAAACCAAGTTAAGAAACTTACAAGAAGGCAATGATTCAGTGCTTTGCATTAACAAGGTCATGAGCTGTACTCCTCGATCAGTACCGCTGTCTACAGGTGTCCAGCCGGTATCCTCGGTGGCGCTGGTGGCTCCGGTGGGCCGCTACTTCTGTATCTGGAAGTGACAGCATCCTTGCTTGCCTGGTGTACTCGAGTTGAACATGAAGCGCTGGGAGCTCACTTGTGTGTCCCTGTTCTTTCTTCATTGGCTCACTGGCTGTAACTGAGACTCAGGAGACCCCTGCTCTCATTTGCATTGCTGGGGGTTGGGGTATCTGCAACTAAAAGTTTTTTTATCTTAATGCATACAATGCATTAGGGTACAAAAAAAGTCTTGAGCATTTAGAACCACTTTAATGTTCACCTTTTTACTGACAACATTATGATGTATATATTTTTTGTGTTGGATCAATTTAAGGGTCTAATTTAAGATGTAAGGGTCTAATTTGTTTTATGTTTTTACTCAAGATTCACATAGGAACCTTGGATGAAAGTTGTGTGAGTCTAGGGGGTAACACATTTATAAATAGACCTCTTAAAATAAATTTGATGCAAAAATGGGAAAATCAAAAGATTGACTTTGACCCCATCCACCTCCGGAGCCTCCTTATTGGTTAAGACTTCCCATCACATTAAAGGACATATTAAGTGGCAGGAGTAGGCAAGACCTTTACAGAAAACTCAAGGGGCTAGATTCAGGAAAGAGATACGACAGCGTATCTCCAGATACGCCGTCGTATCTTTGCGTCTGAGCCCTCCTATCTATGCGCCTGATTCATAGAATCAGTTACGCATAGATTTCCATTAGATCCGACCAGCGGTAGTCTCTTACGCCGTCGTATCTAAGTTGCATTTTTACGCTGCCCGCTAGGTGCTTTGAGAATACAGTACTTGCCCGTAAAAGTGGTGGCGGGGTAGTGTAAATAGCATACGCTACGCAAGTTTAGAATTACGCCGCTCCTACCTGAATCTAGCCCAAGATTTTTATTCAGTTATAAGCAAGCATTTTTTTCTGAATGAAAACTATTCATCTAGTGTTTAATGTGATTGGCCACAGCTAATCACATGGTACAGATGGGCTGTAATTGGCCTTGTCTGTACCATATGATCACTGTGACCAATTACAGAGCTCATCACAATAGTACATAGTAAAAAGCATGAATCATTGCCTTTCATTGTATACAATTGTCAAGTGGTCTGCTATGATTAACCACAATGATCACATGGTGCTGGCAGCAGGCTGGTACAGTGATCTGTCTTTGGCTGTGTCTGGTGAACATGGCGGGTGACAGATTGCACTGAAACACGGCCGTCATATGATGTCCTCCCAGGATAATAGGGCTTCCTTTCAGCCGTCATATTACACTAGACTGGGTGCCTGGGGGTTAAGCTCTTAACACTAGCAAAAATGCTTGCAGGAGTGCACTGGAAACCACAGTGCCTTTTTCTGTGCTGGAACTGCAAAGTACTATACGGTTTTCCTGCAGCTACTTGGTTTCCCTGTAGTTACGATTTTGGGAAAGGTGCAGGGACCTTTAAAAATATTTTTATCACTTTCTGCCAATTTAATTAATTTACCTGAACCTAAATAACAATAGTCATCTACTTTTTGTATGTTTTTTACACTTTTTTTCAATTAGATTTGAACTCTTTTTGAAAATGGGGGATAATGTGTATTTTTTTTTTTACTGAGGATGCTATGAATATAAACTGTTTGCACTCATTAGGAAAACAATATGATGTTTCAATAAAAGAAAACTTCAAGAAATCAATAGTCATCTACTTATTGGGTTCCTTTAACCTTTTCTTTATCATTTTTGTTTTATTTTGAAAACAGGGAATAGCAGGTACATTCTTACCAATGAGGTTATGAAAAAATCTATATACACCCATTAAGAAAACAAGACAATATATGATACTTGCTTTTAATAAAGTAATTTTAATAAATGTTATTAAATTATATAAAATATTCTATAGTCATATTAGGCTATTTTTACATATTTGTATCACCTTCTGCCAATTCAATGAACTTATCTGAACTTCACTAAACAATAGCTTACTTTATTGGCCCATTTTCCCTTTTTTTAATTATTACTGCTGTTAAATTTATATAAAATAATACTGAAAAAGAAAAACATTTTAATTAGTATGAAGAAATAACATGAAATATAACATAAGGAAGATTTTTTATTTATTTTTTGCTATATGTGTCCCATTGGGGAGATTGTGACCTATAGTCAAAACAGGAAGTGTGTGTGATGTAATCCCTCCAAAAAAAGGAGATCCCTGGTTGTCACAGGGTCATCAGGACTAGTGTCCCCATTGGAAGATTCCCCTGATATTCCTGATTTGATGACAACCCAGAATTTGTTTTTGTTTTTTACTGTCACTTTCAGTGATAAAGGACAAGTAGTGAGGGGGAAGTTTCCTAACGTGGGCACAGGGTGCAATAAAAACCTGATAGGTGTTTTAATCCCAAAACAAAAAAAAAGTATACTTTAAAGGCCATAATGTGGCAATTAATAAATGATACCATGACTTTATATGAAATGAACAATGACTTGTATTATTTCCTTAAAGATCAATTACAAATACAATAATTTTGAATGTCAGATGTTGTGGTGTACAGATGACCCCAAAGAACTTGTGTGTCTCTAGCCAAAGGGTATTGTATGCCCAACAATAATTCTTGTTTCACTCCCTGTAGGTGTTAGACATCCTCTTCCAAAGCAAGTTGTATGACGTCTTGTAGAACAAACACACATTACATGATGTGGAATGTACATTGTATTAAAATCTAAACTAAGAGGTTTACGTTTGACCGGTTTTGTTTAATGATTGATTTGGTTTACTTTCTACTGTTTGTGTTTGTGATTTTACGTTCTGAAACCTAGCCTTATCCTTGGCGCTTTCTTGTAAACAATGGAAAATGAAAACAAAGATTCAAAAGACGTTAACTAAGAAAGGGAAAGGAAAATATTAAATAGTTTACTTCAAACCAAGCCAGTGAAACAGAGAACTTAGTTTTTGTCTGTTTGATGTATGCTGCATAATTTCATATTGTGACTCATGTATATGAAGTAATAAGAAAACAGAATTGTAAAATCATTGCACATTTAATAGTATAAATGAACAATTTTTTTTATAGAATGGACAAGGATAAAAACGCCTGCTTTTTTTCATGGTAACTATTGTCACCAGGAGTGAAAAATAAAGACAATTCACAATTTTGGGTTGTCTTCTAGTTTTGGTGGGATTCCCTCACTTTTGAGGGAATTCCTCTTACTTTCTGTTTTGACTATGGGACAGAAAGTTGATTGAACTGGATGGACAGACTAACTATGTACTGTAACTATGGTGTAAAGAGAAATCTCCCCAATGGGGCACAGGTAGCAAGAAAAAAAAACAGGGGTTATTACCCTCCCTTAATCTATCCAAAATGTGAAAAAAGGCTTTGGCTTCAATAATGAAATCTCTCTCCTTAAAATATGTAGAATTGTGTGCTACTAAATGGGCAAATTATAATATACAAAGAATTTAAACTTCAATTATTCACAGCTTTTTTTGCTTTGGATTCTGTGAGTTATGGACATGGAACACTAATAACCAGCACAAATACCCTCAGAATACCACCACCACCTAATAACCATTCTTTAATTGAGTATTCATTGACAAAGGAAGCAGCTGCTTCAAAATGTCTAAAAACTCTTTATTAGTATTAATATTCTTGGCTGTGTAAGTAAGTAATATTGGCATTATCTATTCTTTTCTATAATAGCCCTAAATGTACCATATCAACTCTAGATAGTTGCATATTTAGACACAGGTCCATCTAGTTCAACCAAGAGGAAAAATAAATAAACCAATAAATAGAATAAATATATAAATAGAAAACCTCTGTATACAGTTGATCCAGAGGAAGGCAAACAATCACTATAATCTAAAAACATGGTCAAATTTGCTTTAGAGGGGGGGGGGGGGGGGATAAATAGCTTCATGATCCCTCAGATGGCAATCTGATACTCCCCTGATCAACCTCTGATGTTATTATCTATGTAGCGGGTATTGCCTTCTGATGTGATACAAGACTACTATTGCTGGTCATGAAGGATCTCAGCTCCCTCCGGTGGCCGAGTTGGGTTACAGCCACCTGTTGTTTACATTTGTTCTGGTACCGCAGTGAATGTTGGGGAATTGAGTTCAGAAGGAGAAGAGACTCCATTTGCCCTGGCCTGTAATGAATTGCATTACCCAGAGAGCAGCTATGCAACCTGCGGATGCTTTGCCTTCCTCACCGCCTGCAAAGAGAGGTAATTTAAGGGAGAGGAAGTTTTTGGCACGCACTCTCCGGACCGCCTCTTCAACCCAGGAGGACACTGCCAGGAGTGTCTCCACGGGGAGTAGGCCACAGTTGAGCCCTACATATGCCCGGGCGGAGCGGCTTTGAGATGGAGAGACAGAACTTCTACTGGAGCCATCGGATGAGATCCCAGTAACCCTGTGACCTGTCTGAGGACCGGAGTCTGTTGATCGACTGGACGGTGTGCCGTAGAGGTACAAGGCCTAAAACAGTTGGGTGAGACGGGCACTTGCCTGAAAGTACTGTTTGTTTTGCGGAAGGGCGGATCGCTGACATCCATTATATTGGTTTGACTATCCAGGAAACTTTATCAGTTTACTATTACCTTACTGGATTACAAGTTGTTCTTAGCACGCCACAACATGCCAACGACCAAGTGCACAAACTGTTAGCAGGAGACTGTTTTTAAGTTTGGTCTGGGACACCAGGCCATTCTAATTAGTTATAGCTATAACACCTGAGGACTATCTGTTTAGAGTTGTATATTCACTATATTGGTTGCATTGCTCACTGGCCGAGCAATCAGTTCTACTACTTTAATCCGTTATACTTAATCTGTTATACTATTTTATATTGTATTGTAGAGAGGCGAGAGCTGGGTGAGATTTGGCAAGAGGGCATTTCAATGTAATCTATGTTGTGTAACGGGATATTGTGTTCCTCACAAGTTACTGAGGTGCACAACTCTCATATTGCCAGGTGTATCATGGGAGGGTTTTGAGCCAATTTAAGGGGTTAATCACCAAGCGTAGACCCACAACAATCCAGCAGCTCCTCCAGGGGTAGTGCTACGTCAATAAATGTTAGTATAAAGTTATATTTCGTACATCCATCTCTTTTTAAATGCAGATCTCACAGAAATAAACAGTGCTGGTGTAGATTTCTGAAGCAGGATAATCCTATCTAACTCTGTCCCTCAATCAGCAGCAGCCTGTCCCTACCCTAGCTAAAGCAGAGTGACGAGCTGTGCTGTGTGCCTCTATCTGATATAGAGGCTGGTCACATGCTGGGTCACATGCTGCACTGGCCAATCACAGCCATGCCATTAGTAGGCATGGATGTAATGGCTTCCTAGTCACACTAGTAAAACAAATGGCGATCGGCTGCCGTGCAGCGCACTGTAACATAGCCGAACTCCGAACCCAAACCCAAACTGTTTCCAATTATTCGGGTTCGGGTTCGGGTACAAAAAAAAACAAAGTCCGTACCGAACCCGTACTTTACAGTTCGGGTTCGCTCAACCCTAGTGAAGATGCCTTTCCATATGTCAAGTTTAAATCTCCTTTTCTCCAACTGTATGCACGAAAAATAGGTACCTTAAATCTGCACTCTAGGCAGATATACAATGATCAATCTTAACTGTATTACTACCTTGCTTTTTTTGATAATAGAGAGTTGGATTTAGAAGATTTATTTGCAGAATTGAATAATAAGGATAATGATCTCATCCTCTATTTAGGAAACAGCGCCATAATATGGATAAAAAGAGTAATATTTGGTGGGACATATCCACTGTGGAAAAATATCTGAAAGACAATATGGTACTCAGAAAACTTAGATGGGATGTGCCCATAAATGATGGGCTAGTAGGAGAGGAGGATATCCAGGAGTGGTATGTGTTTTTCCATAGTAAGGGGAAAGAGGTTATGGAATAGAAATAGAAACAACACAAAATGAGAATGATTAAGGATTTTAAAGATACAATTTAGCCCTTTAAAGAAACCATGGAATATGCTAAACATATGGGAGAACTCCAAAAAAATATGCAAAAGAAGAATTTAGAAAATAAATACCTTAGGTATTTAGGTAACTATCAGAAAAAGGAGGAGGTTAGATTGCAGACCACTGTTGGTGTGGTTAGCAATGCAGCTCATCCTAATTCCCCTCTTGGAGAAGGCAATAGCGCTGGAGATAAAAATGTGGGATTTAAAACCCCTCAGGACCCTAGGCAACAAAATAATCCCCAATACACTGCCATGCAAACAAAAGAGGGATCCACCCCCATCATGCTATTCAGAAAGGCAACCAGATAATTCTCAGGGACCACCACAAAACACTAGGAAGCCCTATTATAGCAATTATGATAATAGGGGGGTACAATAATAATAGTGGTAGACCACCATGCCATGGGTACCCACAAAATCGGGGGAAACTGGAATAGAGGTTATCAAGGAAGTTACCATCAAGCGAGAAGTAATTATTCAGGGAATGTTCCCTATTATAGGGGTCCTCAACAAGGTGGTCAAAACCCACAAGGATACCAGTACAGGACACCTTAACAGGGAGGATCACCACAATATATGGGCCCACCACAGGGTGATTATCACTATTAGGGAGGACCATCACCATACAAAGGACCCCCTCGGGAGGAAGGTCACTATTATTCAACAAAACCATAGATACCTAGATATGATAGAACCCTCATTGATTAGTATAAGGTACCCACGTACAATAGTTATCAACCCTTGTATGATTTTCACAACCAAAAAAAAACAATATGGGACCTCTTTTTTTTAGAGAAGAGGAGTCTACGAAGGAAGAAGGAAACACAGGAAAAGGGGAGAACAAGGAGGAAGAAGGATACAACAAAAAAAGAAGGCAGGAAGATTAGGTGAAGGGATATACAACCTCAGTGGCATAATTTAACCAGTGAAATTTTTTTAACCATTGATAGGGGAATCAAAAATGTGCCGAAAAGGGTCAAAATAAATTTGAGACCTGTATAGGAATTAAAAAATTTGTACGGAAACTTAATATATGCCCGAAATCCAGTGGAAAGAGCAGCATCAGAAGGGGATTATACTCAATTAAGGAATAACTCTGCATTTAATCCCCATATAGTGAACAACAAATGTGTTGACATGTTTAAGAAACTCGTTACTGCTGATCAAAGCAATTACCTATAAAATAAAAGTGTACGTGCAGAAGAGCATAAAAAAGGGACTGAAGTCTTTGAGGAATAGGAAAGACAAAGTTATACGCTCGGTGGACAAGGGGGGAGGGATTGTGGTTTTGTGGAAAAGAACAGTATAAGACAGAATCTAACAAAATTCTAGAGGATAGGGGAACATATCAGATATTAAATTCCAATCTCACAAAACTTTTAAAAAAAGAGCTTGAGTCTATAGCCCAATATGGAGTTGAAAGGGATGTACTGAACAAAAGCGAAGAAAAATACCTGGTACCCACGGTTTGCAGAATACCGGTAATTTATTGCATTCCTAAAATTCATAAGGATAAAAATAATTCCCCAGGATACACACCTGCAACCCCTAGTAAGGGGAACTAAGTCCTTTTTAAAGGAAACCAAACATACCTTACATATGTTGAAGGAATGTGACACCAATAGGAATACATTGAAGGCTACAGCAGATGTTTCTTCACTGCATACTAATATTGACCACCAGGGGGGCTATTAGAGCAGTTAAGTGGGCATTAAAAAAGAATACCTGCATGAAGCACAAACAATGGAAATGTATTTGAAAAAGTTTGGAATTTTGTTTAAAACATAAATATTTTTGGTATGAGAACATTTTTTACTTACAGATAGGAGGTGTCACAATGAGCGCTATATTTGTGCCCGGCGTTGCTAATTTGTACATAACTAAATAGGAGGAAGAAGGTATCCTCTACAATATGGAACCCAGTGTTGTGTTATACAGATAGACATATATATATATATATATATATATATATATATATATATATATATATGTACAGTTTTATTGATGACTTACTGTTGATATGGAATGGGACCATTGAAGACATACAAAATTGTGTTACAATCCATGAACAACAATCTAAATATTTGTTTGACATTGGATACCAGTAAGGATAATGTACACTTTTTAGATTTAGAGATTTTTAACACCCCTCGAGGTATAGAAACAAAAACATATTTTAAGAAAACTGACCGTAACTCATGTTAGACATGTGCACACTGAAATATTTTGTTTCGGAATTTTGTTTTCGTCCGAAAAATACATTTATTTAGTTACTCCTGAAATTTGTTTTTATTTATTTAGTTTTGTTATAAAATGCATTTGTCCGAAAATCCGAATTAATTAAGGTTGAATCTGTCAATTGAAGGCTTATGGTGTTTGTCGAATGTTCTTAGAAGATGCGACAGAGCAGCTAAACTGTACGATGCCGCAATCAGACATTTACGGTCGAATGTTCTTCTATAGCCTATGAGCAGAGCATTTGACCGAAAATGTCAAACGGCATCATACAGTTTAGCTGCTTATTGAATCTTCTTAGAACTTTCGACGGACACCATAAGCCTTCAATGACAGATTCAACGTTTGTATGTTTTTCTCTGCTTTGTCGAATCTTCGTCGTTTATGTCAAATGCTCTACTCCAACACTGTCTCTATAATGTTGAATCTTTTTTCTCTATGTCGAATCTTTCCTCTCTATGTAGAATTATCTTGGACTAATAGAGTTAATGTCAGGCACCTTAGGTGCCCCTGGACGAAGTCTACCGAAGACGAAACGACGTAGGGTAGTGGCGTGCTGATACTTTCACCGCATACTAAAAGTCCCGGAGTGAACGGGCTGCTATATTATTCACTAAGCAAATTTTTATCCATACATTGTAAGTGTGATTTTAACCTTTAATTAAATGTTTTTACGGGTTCACACTTTGTCAGTTTTTTTCTTCCACTTTGGTTTTATCTCTTATTGATTATTGGTGAACAGTGGGAGACCTACTGGACATTGGACCATTTGCCACATAGACCCCTTGGCTGGGTACTAAGCCATATGCTACAGAAGGTCTTGGGCTGGGACCTTCCCCTCTGGTAAGAGGCTGCTTATTAAAAGGGTGGAGGCTTTTCTTTTTCTATTCATACACCTTTCTGAGGTTTTTCGTTTGATGTCACCGCTTGTTATAATAACACGAGAATAATACATCATTCAACTATTACGTGTCACGTCCGATTATTGGAATTAGAGACTCATTTGTGTGTTTTTTCCATATTTGGATATCACTATCCCAAGTATCCTATTTATGTCATCTATATGGTTTCATATTCATTTATGATTAATTGTATACATTTTTTAAGTTTTGCGCAGCTTGTTTTCGTTATATTTTGTTTTATTTTATTAAGGTTAGGCACATTCGACCACAGGTTCGATAGACACAGATTGCTATTGTCAGCGTCATGTCAAATCTCCTATCTGTATCAAACTGTTGTAGCAACGAAAATGTGTCAAATCTTTCGGATTTCAGATTCTGCGCGTTCGTTTTGTTTTGTTAAAACGAATAGGAAAATACCCAAAATTTGGAAGAAAATGCATTCGGATGAAAACGAATGCACATATCTAACTCATATATCCCCACCACTAGCTGCCGCCATAGACCCTGGATTAATAATATACCAAGAGGGCAATTTATGTGGATTAAAAAGAATTGCACAAGAAGTGATGACTATGAAACAGAAACAGAATTTTTTTTTAGAGATAAAGGTTACAAGGCCAATTTTTTGGAAACTGAATAACATAGAATTAGAAATATGGACAAGGAGAATCAGTTCAAAGAAAGAGATCAGAGTGGAGACATCAACTGCGATTTGGGTACCTGCATTGTTCTTGACTATAATCTACAAAATAAGGATGTGGAAAAAATCAATAGCAGATATTGGGAGGTCCGAAAGCAAGATGTACACCTAAGAGTCAGTTTACCAGATAAACCTAGGATTGTTTACAAACGAGCCCCTAATCTGAGGAATTGATGAGCCGTTGATGTTTTGGGACATTAAGGGTTTCTATGGGTGTGGAAGTTGTTATAGCTATGTGAGGGTTATAAAAAATTAGCAAAATAATGTAAATCCTTCATTAACCCTCGTACCAATTGTTTGCATGACATTAGGGATTTCATCTCATGCGACACTAGGGGGGTGGTTTACTCAATTAAATGTCCATGTTACCTTATATACATGGGCAGAACCAAAAAAAGTTAAAGAAAAAATGGAAGAACATGTTAGAAATATTCGTAAGGGATTCAATAAACATTTTTCGTCAATCAATTTCAGGGATAAATACAACAAAAATCCGGAAGGAATGCAATTTTTGAGCATTGAGGCCCCCAAACACCACTGGAGGGGTTCAAATTATGTAAGAGAAATCAGCAAGAGGGAATTGTGGTGGATACACGAATTGGGTTCACTTGCACCAGGGGGACTTAATAAAGAGTTTGACCTAAAATGTTTCCTCAGTAATTAATGATAGTATGGCCCATGGGTGGTCAAACTTGAGGTCTAGTCAGGTACTTACTGAGTCAAGATGACTTGACCTGGGGAGTCATGTTATCACAGAGCTTGGGATGGGGATTTAGTGATTTAATGCAAGTTAACATGATTTAGTAATAGATTCCCCATGGGGTTATGGTACCAGGGGGGTTTTAGTTATGTTATCTTGCTGGGAGTGGAGTATGTAATCATATGTGCTCCAAAGATAAAGGGGGAACAGGCCTATATTATTGGGGGATCCTGGATTGGGGCCCATCCCCCTTAAAAAAAACTTTAGGAGGGTTTAGGAGGGTAAGATGTTATCGCTGTAAAATGTATGTTTTGAGTCGAACATTGCTCAGACATATATAGTCAATTATATTTCTTCCACTTTTTTTATTTTTTATCTTTTTATTGAGAATAAAACAGACAACATACAAACAATCCACAACTGTAAACCCGCCACAGCATTGGGACTAGACCATATTTCTTCCACTTTTTATTTGAACTTAAATGCATTTTATTAAAAATGTTTATTTATCACATATTTATCCATTTACTTTTATGTTGGTTCAAGTATGTATATATGATAATCTATCTATGATGTCCATATTCACCATCTGATCACCTCTATATGATTAGCACACGTATCCGATCATGTGTTATATCTAGTAATTTAAATGATTTGGGTGTGTGATAAGCACATTCATGTGTTTCTAATCATGTATTTTTAAGGGTTATGGGCTAGATTCAGGATGGAGAGCGTAAGTTTGTGCGGGCGTAGCGTATCTGATTTACGGTACGCCGCCGCAACTTTTAAGGGCAAGTGCTGTATTCACAAAGCACTTGCTCTGTAAGTTGCGGCGGCGTAGCGTAAATGGGCCGGTGTATGCCCGCATAATTCAAATTGGCAATGTAGGGGGCGTGTTTTATGTAAACTAAGTGTGACCCGACGTAATCGACGCACCGAACGAATGCGCATGCTCCAAATCACGTCGCAAATAGTCAATGAAAATGACGTAAACGTAACTTACGCCCAGCCCCATTCTGAATCGACTTACGCAAACGACGTAAACGACGTACAATACGACGCTGTCCCGACGTCCATACTTAACATTGGCTGCGCCTCATATAGCAGGGGTAACTTTACGCCGGACTAACGCCTACGCAAACGACGTAAAAAAATACGCTACGTTTGTGAATCGGCGTATCTATCTCATTTGCATATTCAACGCGTAAATCGACGGGAACACCACCTAGCGGCCTGCGTAAATATGCAACTTAGATACGACGGCGTAAGTGACTTACGCTAGTCGGATCTAATGCAAATCTATGCGTAACTGATTCTATGAATCAGTCGCATAGATAAGACGCCTCCGACGCAGAGATGCAATGGTGTATCTGGAGATACGCCGTCGTATCTCCTACATGAATCTAGCCCTATATGTTTAGCATTATGTTCTTATGGCTAAAATGAGGTAGTAGGTCTGCTCCTCAGCATCGTCCTGAGATTTATTGTTATATTATTGCAGAATATACATTGTTTAGAATGATCATGGCAAGATGGAGTATGTGTCAGATCCATGTTGCTGGGTAGTGGGTCATATGGACTACATCTGTGGACATTAGCATATCTATTTGATTACATTATATCTATGAGCAATAGAAATGTACAGAACTGTTCGCCGGTGAATAGTTCCCGGCGAACATCGCTTGTTCGATCCGCCCCCTATTTGTCATCATTGAGCAAACTTTGACCCTGTACCTCACAGTCAGCAGACACATTCCAGCCAATCAGCAGCATACCCTCCCTCCCTCCCAGACCCTCCCACCTCCTGTACAGCATCCATTTTAGATTCATTCTGAACCTGTGTTAGTGTTAGTGAGAGGAGGGACAGTGTAGATGCTGCTGATTTAATAGGGAAATTGCTAGCTAGGCCAGTGTATTCAGTGTCCACTCCAGTCCTGAAAGACTCATCTGATCTCTGCTGTCAGGACAGCGTCCTGACAGCACCCCAAAAAAGCCCTTTTAGGGCTAGTCCAAAAGTCTGCTTTTTTTTTTTCTCTGTAATCTAATGTGTGTTGCGGTGGTTTACAGACAGAGACAGAGAGAGAGAGTGTAATTTTTTGGAGTTAGATAGAGCAGGCAGGCAGCCAGGCTAGTCAGTTAGAGTTACAGTGTGTAGAGGATATATATGCATCCCAGGAGTTGTATATATATTTATACATTGTATTGAGTTTAGCTAGACTAGATCCGCTCTTCCTAATATACTGACAGCCTGTATAGGGCGAGTACATCAGTCTGCTTTTTTTTCTCTGTAATCTCCCTGACAGCGCGTGTGTGCCAGGATCACAGCGTATACTGTGCCCACTTGTCCAGTGCCACCACTCATATCTGGTGGCACATAGACATGTGCATTCGTTTTCGTTAGAATGCATTTTCGTCCGAAAATCAGTTTCTTCCGTTATCGTTTTAACAAAGCACAAGAAACGAAAACCGAAAGATCCGACATAAAAAATGCTTTATTTTCGCTTTCGTTGCGGTAAAAATTTGATATAGAGAGATTCGACATTATAGGGAAAAGATTTGACATTATAGGGAAAAGATTCAACACTATAGAAATAATGGATTTGACATTACAGAGATTAGATTTCGATTTATGAGAAAATAGATTCGACATTATTACTAGTCATACAACATTAGAATTCTTGTAGGTGGAATATTCGAACGGAAATGTACGATTCGACGTAACGATTCGACGTTCCGTCGAATATTCTTTTGACCATTCAACAGAAACCAAGTATTATTGGATTTTCGGACGAAAGCTATTCCCCAACGAAAAACGAAATAAATCAAAACGATTTTCGAGCGTAACTAAATAAATTTATTTTCCAAACGAAAACGAAAAAACGAAACAAAATATTTCAGTCTGCACATGTCTAGTGGCACAGTAGATTACATGTAAAAAAAAAACACAATTTTGACTGTAATAGAGAATAGCAGTTAGTTGTATGCAAGTGTTTGTGGTAGGCCTACAGCATCTACTCTGCCACCTCTGCCAGTGTCACCAGTGCCAGATATCGACACTCTGAGGAGCGATGAACCCCTTGACTACTGGGTGTGCAGGCTTGACATGTGGCCTGAGCTATCCCAATTTGCCATAGAACTTCTGGCCTGCCCTGCTGCAAGTGTCCTTTCAGAAAGGACCTTCAGCGCAGCAGGAGGTATTGTCACTGAGAAGAGAAGTCGCCTAGGTCAAAAAAGTCTAGATTACCTCACCTTTATTAAGATGATTGAGGCATGGATCCTGAAGGGACTGACAGTGGGCGATACATTTGACTAAAAAAGGCCTGATGAGATGAGCTGCCTTGGCTAAAAATGGTGCACACGCTGCTGTATTTTATCTCTGCATGCCGGATGACTTGCGTGACTTATCCGCCACCAACTAGGGTTCAAGCCGCAATGTTTTAGTGCACTTTCTGCCTGGAAAACATACATTTTTCTGGCCGCTGCTACAGCAGAGGCTGCAACAATACCTAATTTTTAAGGCATGTGTATATGCCTATTTTTTCTGGCCTCGGGTGCAGCAATGTGGCTGCAAAAAGAAAAACAAAAAAAAGTCACATACATGTGTCAATTCCCCTTCGTGATCGTTACACCCCAGATGATAAGGTCGTTGCTTCATTGTGAACAGACCAAAAGCGATCGGCTGGATAATTTTGCATAGAAAAACATTAATTTTCTTTGTGATCATCTAAGGTGATCATTAAAACCTACTAGGCCAACAATGGGCCCACACTGCAGAATCATTGTTTTCTGGGTCACTTAACTGTCACTGAACTACCTCAGCACGACCATAGGCTTTGAAAAACCCCTATCGCCTGCAATCTCCCAAACGTGCTCACGAGCACAGTCATCACTACACCAGGATTGACGCATAGAGGAATAAAATGTATGTCATGAGTGTGTAAGTTACAGACAGGGTTAGGCTTAGGGTTACAGACAGAGTTAGGGTTAGGGTTAGGGTTACAGATAGGGTTAGGGTTAGAAACAGTGGAAAATACTGCACAGGTCTGGTATAAACCAAAAGATTGATTGGTAACAAAACACAATAATCTTGTGAAATGAAAAAGTGAGTGCTGCTGCAGCAAAAAATGTCAGATAAACAAATACAAAAGGAATAAATATGGTATGCTGCGCTGCGTGAATTAATACATCAATAGTGAATGTGATACAAATGATAAAAATAAATAAACATTGAATACAAAAAATTAATACTTAATATGAAAAAGTGTAAATAAAGAACCAACACCAAGTGCTCCAGTGTATAACAAATGACATCAAAGGAAGCAAAACTAAAGTAAATGACAATATTGAAAAAGTTCATAAGGTGTTAATATTCAACTCCAGGTAAGTCTGAATTTCAATGAGTTCAGAAGAATGTCCCAGAAAAAAATGTGGTTCTACAGGACAGAAGAGAGCCTCCACCTCCACCTCTTATTAAGAATCTGCTTACCAGATGGATAAAATCTATGAGCACCGTGCCCCTGGAAGAAGTCTACTATTGGACGAAACGGCGTAGGGAGGAACGGCATGCTGACGTCACCATTGTTTTTATCCTCGCGACCATCCGGAAGGACGGGCGAACTGTGAGAGCCGGCCGGCTAACTAATTTATGCTCCTTTAAAGATTCGATATTTGTAAGTGCAATGAATTTTTTTGATTACATTTTATTCAAACGTTACTACTCTATGTCGGCATCCCCTTTCTTTTCTCCTTTGGCCACTTATTGGAAGTGATTGTTTTTGAGACCCAGCCGTTTGGGATTGAAATTGGAGATTCATACAGGAACCCACTTGGATATCTATTAAAGCAACCCAGCCAGACGTGTTGTTGATGCTCATAGATTTTATCCATCTGGTAAGCAGATTCTTAATAAGAGGTGGAGGTGGAGGCTCTCTTCTGTCCTGTAGAACCACAATTTTTTCTGGGACATTCTTCTGAATTTACTGAAATTGAGACTTACACAGGGTTAGGGTTAGGGTTACAGACTGATACAGATAGATACAACATCATACCTGATGTTTTAAAGCACATTATTCCAAACAATTTAGGAATGTTAGGTGATTTATGCCCTTTATGGATTAAAAATGGACTCAACGTCAATGGACTGCGTCAACTACGTAGTTTTGCCATGGATCCCCCTCCGGCATGCCACAGTCCAGGTGTTAGTCCCCTAGGTGGAAAATTTAATAAAAGGTGCCCCATGAGTAAGCGATTTGTCGCAAAACCGGTCGGCGGGATTTTTGGATTACATCGGATCATCCCCCGCTGTATACACTTCTCCTCACCAAATTGGACGGGATAGGTTTCTTGTGGATTACTCACGGCCGGAGTTCCATTCCAAACTGACATGCCTGTTTTCTATGCAGTGAGTTTTTGTCTTTTTATTAAATTTTCCACCTACGGTATTACACTATTGTGGCCTTCTTTGTGTCTCTCCATGATACTTGCCTTTGAGTTCTACATCCAATTATCGTGAAGGGTGATTGACATCTGACCTGGTCCAATTTCAACCTTTCCAGGGATTAACCATATGCTTTCTGGGGTCTTCTTTTAAGTAAGAGACCACCAGATATCTGGTAAGCGGATTCTATATCTCTTACGGTGGAGGATCTTCTATCAGCACTCATATATCAGAATATCATCACAAAATGTGTTTTTTTACCCACTTCACTGGTGTACTGAGTTTACGTTGCTCAGTATAGAGACTGTTATTTTTCTTGTTGCAGACATTTATGGACAATTATTAAGATAATTTTTGTCAATAAGTTTGATTTTCACCTTTGTAGCGCATCCTGTTATTTATCATTTGTTTAACACTGTTTTAGCTAGTACAGTCAGTTGCAGCTTCTTCAGAGCATTTGGTTGCTCCTTTTTTTTCATTTATTTAGAGCATTGAATTGCTCCTTATATAGATGTTGTATTATTGCTTAGCGAAGTTGATTTCCTTTTATTCCGGTGTAGGAGACAGCTGGTTCTGTCTCACAGTCACAGCGGAGAGTGTAGGTCTCTTTTCAATTTCAATATGTTTCCAGCATTTTATGCCATGCACTGACGCACCTAACCCATGTGAGTACCCTGCATTGTTTTTTTTATAATTACATTTTATGATTTAAAAGTGATATGACACTATCGAGCCTTTATTCCTATTTTCTATATATGAGGAGACAACATCATTAGGCAGCCCAGGCTACCACAGTTACCACATAACCCTGGGGTGATTCACATGCGTGTTTTAACCAAGCTTTGTTGTGAGGTCACACGCTCAGAGGTGAGCGGCTATTACCTAAGGGGGGGAGCACCAGTGTGTGGATACCTCAACACGTTGTGATCACAATTCAGTCAATGGATTTATGTTTGATAAAGACTTTATGGTATATATGTTGCACTGATTAATGCGTCATATGGTCACTGGTCAGGGCATCATAGATTATGGCACAATAGCACTTTATCTCACTTTTGTCACTTTATATATTAGTTTATATGAATTAAAAAAAAAATTGTTATCTCTATTATGTCAGTTTGATCTGTGTGATTTATTTAATCAATTTATACACATTTGGAGTATCAATCCACTGCTATTCAAGTAGTGCTCATATTAATTTGATTATGTATTTTTGGATGTGAGTAATTCATGCAATGTAGTATCATATTACACTATTGACACATTATTTGTTCACTGCTGCTCATAGCAATACATCACTTAGATAGCACAGCATTTACTTTGAATTTGAGCTTATATTAAGTAGCGCCCACTTTTACCACCAATACAGACCCTTTTGCCTCCAAAACAGCCCTGACCCGTCACAGCATAGATACCACTAGACCACTAAATGTATACTGTGGTATCTAGCACCCAACTGTCCACAGCAGATCCTTTACATCCTGTAAGTGGGAAGGTCGGGCCTCCATGGATTGGACTTGTTTTTCTAGCACATCCCACAAACGCTTGATGAATTGAGACTTTGGAGGCACCTCAAATTCATTGTTGTGTTAATCAAACCATTCTTAAACCATTTTTGCAGAGGCAAGGTTCATTATCATGCTAAAAGAGACCACTGCCATCAGGGAATACTGTTTCCATGAAGGTGTATACTTGTTCAGAAACAATGTTTAGGTAGGGATGGGAGGGCCAAGAAAAAAAAACCTGAAAATTTGTGGAAAAAAATAGCAGAAAAAAAAAAAAGACGTGTGACATATGGTATTTTACAATGATAAGTAATATATCTATGACATGGTATTTAAACTATATATCATGAAGATCTTAATGAAAGACTTCTGAGACTTTTTGTAAAGTCTTAAATTATTGCAAGTTCTCTCAGCTGAAGACAAGCAAATCGTAAGTAACACTGTACTTTTCAATGCAGTTCTCAAACACTAGAAATATGCATTTATGCCACTAGGGGGCACTGCAGGGGAAAACGCTCCAGTTTATTTTTATTGTGGGCTCCATTTTGTACCTCCTACAGTTAGGTGATTGTTGGGATGGGTAAGATTGACATGTAAGAGGTTACATTTGTCTGACAAATTAGTTTATCCTTTTTAACCTTTAAATGATTCTGTAGCTGTACCCCCGCAGAGGCTTCTGGAAATTGTGGTTTGTCTGTCACCCTGCCCAGCCCTGCATTCGCTCTTGGGCACACCGAGACATGAATCAGTCAATTAACTTTTCTATTTTTTTTTGTTTTATTAAGGGATATAACTTGGATGGGAAAGGGGAGATATGGGATGCCCAGCATGAATCAAAGCAATTCGTTTTGGGAGAACTATGTACACTCCCTGTACATACTCTTTCAACTTCCTCTTGCAGATCACTTCCTCTTTAACCTTCAGGTCTTTCTCCTCCTGCACATTGCTTCCTCTCTAATCTTCAGGTCTTTCTCCTCCTGCACATCGCTTCCTCTCTAATCTTCAGGTACAGCTAGCATAATGTGGCTAGGCCTGACACCGACTAAGCCAGGCCTTAGCATTTGCAGGCAGGGACCGCAGTCCCCTATGATGTAGCAAAATATAAAGTCTCTGGTTCTAGCTATCCTACATACGGTTACTGATCCCAGTAAGCCCTCTTCAGGCCATGCCAGCCCTTCTGGCTGCAGCTGTCTTCTTTCCACTGCCCCTTCTACCACAGTCCACACTTCTGGTTCTGCACCCATCTCAGACAGCAAGCTCACAGTCTTCTCAGGCATGCCTCCCCTATCCTCCTGACAGTGCCTTACTCACCAGCTCTCTTGGCTGTGACCAGTTGTCCTTCTAGAGTCTTAGGCCTCGTACACACGAGGCAATAGATTTGTTCAAATCGGTCGGACCGACTGATTTGAACAAATCTGTCTGAT
Source organism: Rana kukunoris (assembly GCA_029574335.1). NCBI lineage: Eukaryota > Metazoa > Chordata > Amphibia > Anura > Ranidae > Rana > Rana kukunoris. The sequence goes on from CM056049.1 coordinate 513,024,078, forward strand.
AGGATTTTGGTTTGCTCGCGTGTACACACGAGCAAACCAAAATCCCCGCCAGCAGACGGCGCGCTGACGTGTCGGTGACGTGGCGGTGACGGGACGGTGCGGGACGACATGTCTGCTGGTAAGTGTACTAACCAGCAGACATGTCGGGCGGACGGATTGCCACCCGATAGATTTCAAAGCATGCTTTGAAATCTGTCGGGTGGCCAAATCCGTCGGCTCGGCCGTACACACGATCGAATCTGTCTGCTGGGACGGTCTAGCAGACCGTTTCCAGCAGACAGATTTGATTGCGTGTACGAGGCCTGAGTGGTGCTCTGTCACTGTCCACTCCTTGCCCTCTCTTGTGCCTCCAATCCAGGACCTCTTCATACCTTCCTGAAGGTGGTCCTGACTGCACCCAAGCCCCGACCCAAGGTCACCTCCACACTCTCTCACTCCAGTTCTTCCACCCGACAACTCCTCCCAGCTGGGCTGAACCTGGGTATTTAAGGAGGCCTGCCTCCTTCCAATTTAGGTTGGGTAATGGTCCAGGCTCCCTAAACCCAGGCAGCTCCACCTATCCTCTCCTCCTCTCTTTCCAGATCTTTCTAGCAAACAAAGATTATTTCTAGAAAGAAGAGGCAGATTTTAGTGAAGCTGCCCGTGAGTCACCAACTGCTACCCTGAGCCACTGCCAGCCCAGATCAAAACAAAACAAACAAGTGTTACTGAACAGCAGCAGAGACAAGCTGGTCTCCTGACCCTCAAGACAGGAGTGTGTGGTGTGGCTAAACTGTGTGAACATCAGCACTGGAGAGAGGAAAATACAAATCATTTGGCAGGTAAACTTGCTCCCTTATATGTATTTCATCTGTGCATTTAGTTATCTGTTTTAATAGACTGCAGAAAACCAGTGGTACTTTCCATAACAGAAGGGGTGTGATATACAGTAACAGCTCATATATAAAAGTTATAGCTCTTAGTTACAGTCAATGTGTCTGTTTTATGCCTCTGTTTGCGGTCTTTCTCCTGGATATACAAGACATGGAAGGGATGGGGATCACTTACTATGGAAACATACAATTCAGGTCTGTGAAAGGTGATACTGCAAGACAATATAGAGATGTGTGACAAAAGAATGCAGGATAGCCTCTCAAAGAGGCCAAGAATGCTCAGAGAATGAGAAAGCAGAGAAATGAAGTAAAACAGACAATACCTTAACAGGCCATAAAGCAAATAAACAGAAAAAGTACAGAAATAGTATGTAACATTTTATCAAAACACTTATATTTGTCCATACCAAGATAAAAGTAAAATCAAGATAGCTTTTGCCAAAGACACTTCATAATGCATATTCAGTTACTGGACTCCTCCAATAACTGATGTAGGATGACAAAAAACATGTTTAACTCTAGCACGGAGAGCCATAATGAACAACTGGCTATCGACTCAACCCCCGATTTCAACCTTAGGCCATATTAGACCCTAATAGAGAAAGAAAGACTGAAAACAAACTTAAAGCGGAGGTTCACCCAAAAGTAAACCTCTGCTTTTCGGAACCTTTCCCCCTCTGGTGTCACATTTGGCACCTTTCAGGGGGAAGGGGGTGCAGATACCTGTATAATACAGGTATTTTCACCACTTCCGAGTATAGACTCCCCCGGGAGTCCCGCCCCTTCGTGTCACCTCCCCCCGTTGTGTTCTGGGAAACACATGGCTCCCAGAACACAGCGGGGACCAGTGAGGACAACGCAGCGCGACTCGCGCATGCGCAGTAGGGAACCGGGCAGTGAAGCGTTTCACTTCCCAATTCCCTCACCGAGGATGGAAGTGGGGTAAGCCGAGAGCCGAGCGGTAACTCGGCTTCGGCTAACGACGTCGCGGGCGACCTGGACAGGTAAGTGTCCATTTTTTAAAAGTCAGCAGCTGCAGTATTTGTAGCTGCTGGCTTTTAAGGGAAAAAATTCCGGTGAACCTCTGCTTTAAATGATTGTTTACCAATTGTGCCCCTTCCTAATTAAAGTATTTTCCCAAACTATTTTGAAGCTATTACAATATACAACCTGGTTCCTACCTGAAGGTACTATACTATAAGTATCATATTCATTGTTTGGAGACCCAATTGCAATAGAAAATCTCAATGTCAACACATCTTAGCAGCTGCACCCCCCAGGACCAATTTCCCAGAAAACAAAATAGGGACTCTGTGTCTTGGTCCAAACCTAGAACCATATTAATCAAGACACTGAAAGCTGACTTAATAACCCAGGTTGTATGTTCTGTTAAGTTTTTTGTACACTTACTTATGATAATCAAAGAAGAAACAAGTAATCTGAAAAAAAAACCTTTAATAAAAATTAAATCAAATTAAAAAATCAAGATAGTTTTAGTTTACCTTTTCCACACTTATCACGGATACAATAAAATACAGCTGACAGTTGACATGATGATATGATCTAGTTTGACCTAATTACATTACCTCATACAGCATGATTATGTAGCTGCTAGCTGTAGACATTTCTCTCTATGGCCACATGCAGACAGCTGCAAGTACAGGCTTCCAACGTAAAGGACAGGTGGTAATTACATGTATCTGTACTTCATTAGTGTTGTATTTTTAGGGACAGCCATGGCAATTTATAGTTGGCGCTCAGTCTATCCTGCAGTATCTACAGCTGCATAATAACGCTATTAATGTACGTAGTACTAAAAGATGCCTAATCATTTAAAATGCATTATTCCTTCCCTACAATCATAAAAAGAGATATGGGTTTCAGTTCAGAAACATCTATTGAATGGTTATGATGCTTCCCCTTTGGCCAATATGGTTTCAGTTGCTTATCAACCCCTTTGTCTTCCCAGATGAAGACTTTGGGCCAGATTCTCAGCGGCGTTACGACGGAGTATCTCAGATACCCCGTCGTATCGCCGTTTTTTTTGTCTCGTATCTATGCGCGTGATGCTTACCATCACTTTTGCATAGATACGCTTCTACATCCGACAAGTGTAAAACCATTACACTTGCGGATCGTATTTGTAATGACAACTCCAGCCACTAGGTGGCCTTTACGTTGTTTTCGCATTTGCATATGCAAATGAGGTAGTACGCCGATTCTCGGTCGCTTTTACGCCGCCCCGTCGTCGCGTACGTCGTTTTCGTTCGCGTAAGGTTACCCCAGCTTCTATGTGGAGTAACCTTACGAAGTACCGTCGGATGCCATGTTAAGTATGGCGTCGGGTCAGCGTCGGCTTTTTCCGTCGCTTACGTCGTTTTACTAACTCGTTCGCGAATAGGGAGTTGCGTAAATGACGCTCACGTCATTTTGACGTCGGTTTCAACGACGCTTTCCGACGTGAGCTGGAGCATGCGCACTGGGCTTTTTCCCCGGCCGGCGCATGCGCAGTTCATTCGACGCGGGGGCGCGCTTAATTTAAATACAAGCCGCCCCATTTGAATTGCGCGGGTTTACGCTGCGCGATTTACGCGACGCAGGCGAAACCTACGGAGCAAGTGCTTTGAGATTAAAGCACTTGCTCTAGTACGATGCGGCGGCGTAGTGTAACTGGCTTACGCTACGCCGCCGGAATTCTTAGAGAATCTGGCCCTTTGTCCCCCCATGTTTACTCAGATGGGAACAAGATATAGAGACCTTGGGCCAGATTCACATACAATTAGATTCGCGTAGAGTATCTGAAATACACTACGCCGCCGTATTTTACCTGGCTCTACGTGGAATCCCAGTAGATTTTGTCCAGTAAACTACGGCGGCGTAGTGTATTTCTCCCGGCGCAAGCCATCTACGCGAGTAGGGGGCGTGAAGCATTTAAAATAGGCGCGTTCCCGCGGCGATCGAACTGCGCATGCTCCGTTCAGAAATTTCCCGCCGTGCATTGCGCGAAATCACGTCGTTACGTCATTTTTTTTTGAGTAGCGTCGTTTACGGACATTCCTATTCCCGAACGAGTTACGTAAAAAAAATAAAAAAAAATGTAAATTCGACACGGGAACGACGGCCATACTTAACATGGGCTACGCACCGTTAGACCAGCAAAAAGCTGGTCTAACAGTACATAGAAAAAAATAGACGAAAGCGATTGCGAAGACCGCTCGTATCTTCGTGGATCGCCGTAAAAACTCATTTGCATATCCCGGCGCTGCAAACGACGCGGATTCCTCCCAGCGGCCGCAAAAATATTGCAGCGTAGATCCGAAGGCTTACGAAGACGTAAGCCTCTCGGATCGAAGCCCGAAGCCGCCGTATCATGGTTTGAGGATTCAAACTAGTGATACGGCGCGCGAAATTTGAAATTACTCCTGTCTAACACCAGTTAGACAGGCGTAATTGCTCTGTGAATCTGGGCCCTTGTTTTCACACACACACAATGGGAGAATCTGCGTACACACGATCAAATCTGTCTGCTGGAAACGGTCTGCCAGACCGTCCCAGCAGACAGAATCGATCGTGTGTACGGGCGAGCAGACGGATTTGGCCAGCCGACAGATTTGAAAGCATGCTTTCAAATCTGTCGGCTGGGAACCCCGTCCGCCCGAAATGTCTGCTGGTTAGTAGGCTAACCAGCAGAAATGTCTTCTCGCACACGCGTCGAATGGTTTCGACGCATGCGCGGAAGTGTTTTACTTCCTGGTGCGGTGACGTGGCGGCGTCAACGTCACCGCCACGTCAGCGCGCCGTCTGCCGGCGGGGATTTTGGTTTGATCGTGTGTACACGATCAAACCAATACGTCCCCAGCACACAGATTTGTTCAAATCGGTCTGTCCGACCGATTTGAACAAATCTGTCTGCTCGTGTGTATGGGGCCTTATACTTCACACAATACTCATCTATTGCAACAGATATCAAGAACTGGATTATAAGATCCTGGTGAGGTGGTACAGAGTTACATAAGTTTTAAACAAATTATGTCCTCAAACAACTGACAGATGCTGTAGATTTCAGATGGCGGAGGGCACTGTACTCCATGTCTTCTCAGGAGCAATTTAAGGCAAATTACACCCTTAAAAAAACAAAATTCGAAACTTCTGAATCCCTAAGGCCGCGTACACACGATCGGTTAAACCGATGAGAATGGTCTGATGGACCATTTTTATTGGTCAAAACCGATCGTGTGTGGGCGCCATCGGTTATTTAACCATCGGTTAAAAAAAGCCAACTTGCTTTAAATTTAACCGATGGATTCCTAATCGATAGGTCAAAACCGATCGTTAGTAGGCACGAACCATCGGTTAAAAATCCACGCATGCTCAGAATCAAGTCGACGCATGCTTGGAAGCATTAAACTTCATTTTTTCCAGCACGTCGTGTTTTACGTCACCGCGTTCTGACACGATCGGTTTTTTAACCAATGGTGTGTGGGCGCGATGGACCATCAGCCAGCTTCATCGGTTAACCGATGGAAATGGTCCATCAGACCATTCTCATCGGATGGACTGATCGTGTGTACACGGCATAATACATTTCAACAGTGTGAAATATCTCAATATTACTTATATTACAATATTACTTATCTATGATGGCTAGATTTGCAGGTAGAATTATTTGTGAACATAGGTATGGTTTACCAGGACATTGACACTTTAATAGAATCAACAAATGCTAATTAGGCTAATTATTTGAAGCCAGTCCACAAAAGAGTGTCATTTGGGCACATGTGATTATTGTTCATCAAACAGTATCATTGTACTCCTAGGTAACAATTGTTTTTTGTAGTATTAGCACATAGGGCCAGATTCAGGTAGATGGGCGCTTCTTTAATTTGGAGTAACGTTTCTCGTTTACGTTACTCCGCCGTAACTTTAGGAGCAAGTACTGTTATTCACAAAGCACTTGCTCCTAAAGTTGCGGCGGCGTAGCGAAAATGAGCCGACGGAATTCAAATTGGGCGGGTAGGGGGTGTGTATTATGTTAACTATGCGCGATCCCGCGGCGAACGTACTGCGCATGCGTCGACTGTCAGTGCGCATGCTCCAAATTCTTTCAGGGAACGTCAATGACGTCAATCCCCATTCACGGACGTTTCACGCAAACGACTCAAATTTTTTTTTTCGCGACGCGATGACGACGCCCATACTTAACATAGGATACTCCACTAGGGGGCTGCTTTATCTTTGCGCCGCATATCTCTTACGGAAACGTCAGAAAGTCACTGCGTCACGCCCGAATACGATCGTGAATTTCCGATTCCAGCTGATTAACATATTCTCGGCGTTAATCAGCCGAGAATTACACCGCTCGTATAGTAACTCCAACCCGGCGTTTCTTGTTTTCTGACTACAGAAAACAGAAACGCCGGCTCAAAGTGAGAGTTAAGCTGGAGTATCACTGATACTCCAGCCTAACTCTACCTGAATCTGGCCCATAGTTTTTCTGCACAACTGATCAGTCCATATTGTGTCAAACTGTAGTCAGTTTTCCTCAAGTCTGTCTCGCAAGCAAAAATATGTATATATTTTTTTCCATGCACAAGATTGGTTATACTTTGCAAAGTCTATTTGCATTTGGTAAATTAACCCCAATGCAGTTGTCTTCTTGTAGGGTAGGAAGGAAATGAACAATTGCAAAAAGCAGTAAGCAATGAGCAATTAAGTATAGTATGTGGCATGTTTTTCCCACAGTTGCGCTATAAAATTACTGTAGATAGGAGGTTAATAGCAACAAGATAGGTAACAAGAAAAAAAAACTCAGTGTGGTCGTTTCTGGATTATCATATTTAATCCCTATTACATTCTCTTGATTGCTTCTGTTAAAAACCCAAGGAATATTTATATAACATGATTCCCTAAAGGACAATCTTCATACAATAATGTAAGAAAAAAATGGTAATTAAAAGCAAACGATATCCATGCTCCCCAGAAATTAAGTGAAAGTTGAAATCAGAGGCATTTGGAAGCAAGTCTTGTCACATTAATGATTTCCACCATATGGTAAATAAAAGTAATTGTTCCATAGTGATTTATGATAAATGGGACATTTTAAACTATCCATTAAGTCACTCAGGTTTCATAAAATCATTTGTTGATTTCCTTCAAGTGTTTTCCAGGCTTGAGGTATGGAAGTAATCGAATGCTTTTCATTCTCGAATGTCAACTTACCAAATGCATTCGCAGTGCTCAAGGAAATCACTCTTTTTCATTGCACAGCTGCTATTTTTTAATGTTTTAAGTTTGTTTCTTTATAAGACAGAGGTCACCATCCCTCACCCAGCTTTATTCCACAGGGCGCACACATTAACTTCAGCAATTCTACAAAAATACATTCTACGGGTCAACTAATTGCATGGTTCCTTATTACAGTGCCCATCTATCAAGGTGACTACCAAAAAGGTTTGCCACCTGTGAGAAGGAATAGTTGTAATATAAACATAATGACCCGGATTCACAAAGCACTTACGCCGACGTATCTCCAGATACAAATATGTGCCGTCGTGTCTGTGCGCCGGACCCAAAAACTAAGATACGCCTAAAAACAGACTCATCCCACCGACGTAACTTGCCTCTGCCGGCGTAGAGTGGGCGCATATTTACGTTGGATGCATGTGGCGCTCCCATTGATTTTCTATTAAAATATGCAAATGAGGGAGATACGCCGATTCACGAACGTACTTGTGCCTGGCGCATGATTTACGCAGTTTGCGTAAGTTTTACGTTCAGTGTAAAGTTATTCCCCATAGATGAGGCGCAACCCATGCAAAGGTATGGACCAGGGAACACAAGCCTACGTATTGTACGTTGGACGTCTGTAAATATGGGCCGATGTGGGTCTGGCTGGGCGTAGGTTACGTTCACGTTCTTCCGACGTGGTTGTGCGCATGCGCACGGGGGTACGTCCACGTCTTGACGCATGCGCAGTTCGTTTTAAGTACTTGTCTGGCGCCCGGCCCATCATTTGCATGGGGTCACGCTTCATTAGCATGGATCACACCCACTTCCAGCCCACTTCCACTTAGTTGGGAGCATTTGCTTTGTGAATTCCATGCTTGCCTCTCTGCGCTGCATCGGCATAGCGTAAAAGAGATACGCTACGGCGGCATAAATGTGCGCCGATGTAAGATAATAGAGTAAAATTCCAGTAAAAGACCAATTCACCCCAAAGTCAGTTTTACTACTATATAGACGATGGCATGCTCCAGGCACCTACTTCCCATTTTTCTCTTGTGTTCCAGTAGCAAAAATGTCTTCATATTGTTTCACCCAGACCTAATTTTCAGTTAGAGCGAAAGTAGATTTCTAAAGAACTTAGTTATGAACAGAAATGGTCACCTTGACAGACAGATAAATCTTGTATAGCAGATATTTTATCATTCAAGCCCTGATAAAGGTTAGCATCCCTCTAATACTGAATTACCGGTATCTGTTTTACGTGAACTAAGATTTTAAAGTTGATCTATAGACAAAAATGTACCCCTTCTGTCAGATTCCCCCTTTGACTTTCCCAGGTTTCCTATTCTGATAACAATAATAACCATTGGATTTCCTATTACATCAAGTCACGGGACAGTGGTCATCAGTACAAATAGTGAAAATATTTCATCCTTGTGGGCACCGCAGTAGAAATAAAAACTGTCAGGTGTTTTAACTAGGGCTGTGGAAATTAACTTCTAATTCCTCAATTAGTCTTTCATTTTTTTTGATCGATCAAAATTTGTTTGATTGGTACTCACCTCTCCGCCAGCTACCGGACCTTCAGGGAATTCTGTTGGATATCCGGTGACGTCAGAGACATCGGCGAGGCTTGTCGTGTCCATCTGAAGGGCTCCTTTGCTGTTCCTTCATCTGCATGCCGGCGGGACCTTATTATCTGCCACACGCAAGGGCTGTTACACTTCCCTCTATCAACCTGGGATTCTACAGCCATCCACTGGGAGTTGTGATAGTTCCCTTTACGGGGACATCTACATGCCGATGGACTGATGTTAACCCCTCCTCATCTGGATTTAGCAGTGGTATCGTTGTACACATTTTTATACCAGAATCATACTTAGCTACATGTTTTTATGACTGCTTTGCTGCCGTTTGGTATTACTCGCACCATTTTTACAGTTTATGTAGCTACATTGATTTTATCTCCAGTGCAATATTTATTTTGTTACCCGCTTGAAGATTATAAAAGTTTTAATGTTATTCCCATCGAGCGCTGCCTTTGTGCGTTTTTTGTATCCTGCTATTAATTTTTCCAGTGGTTGGTAGCTGCACTGGGAATCAGCTTACAAGCAGATCAGCTAAAAGTAGTTGGATCTGTATGTACCTTATAATAAATCGAAATTAGTCGACACAAAAATTTGAATCAGTAACAGCCCTAGTTTTAACCAATCCAAAAGGTGTAACAAAAAAGTAGAAAAATTGTGGTTTGCCATTCTGGCTTTGAGTATTGTAATTTTAAACAACAGTATATATGTTATGGACAGGTTAGAGCAGGGGTGGGCAAACTACGGCCCGCGGGCCGCATACGGCCCGGCGGACCTTTTGATCCGGCCCACGGACAGTTTCTTAAAACAAGGCACCTTTTCCCTGAACGTAAATGTAAGGGAAAGGTACCAGTAAAGATGGCAGCGATCGGCTCGGGTCAGAACTGCGCATGCACAATTCCCGGAAATACCCGAGAAGATCCGATGCTGAGCCACCAAGTCTACCTTCTGCACAGCCTCTGCCCAGCCCACCCGCCCGTACAGCCAATGCAGTGAGTGCATTTTCCCGCCAGCCTATGAACAGGCAGACAGGACAGAGGAGCGAGCTGAGAGTCACGGTTTGTGACCTGAGCGCCTGCGGAGGGACCGGTGGACTGGACACACACACACACCCTGGAGCAACAGACGGACCGCTGCCAGTGCCTGCCCGACTGAGTGAGTAAAGTGTGTGGAGCCTGCTGCCCAACATTGACTGTGTGTGAGGGTGAGCAGGGAGACAGCCAGGCTGAAAGATTAATTGATGGTGGAGGGAGGAGGGGGCTCAGGTGGACCTACCACAGGTCCACCTGAGCCCCCTCCTCCCTCCATCAATAAATCATTCCAGCCTGGCTGCTTCCCTGCTCACCCTCACACAGACATGATACAGGATATATCAGAGACAGCAGACAGAGATTGCATACAATGATTTTGTACAATCTCACCACTGCCATTTTTGCCTGGAAACTGCTGCCTGTGCCTGTCTGACAACACTGTGCGTGGTTGCTATTAAAATGCTCTAGTTTAGCTCATCATTTAACAGCATGCATGGTATTTTCAGTTACCTGAACTTGATGTGCTAATTAGAAGAAAACCCCTTATTCTGATGAGCAATTAGTTTGTGGATTATCAGTGATTTTAGGTATAACGTTGCTGTTAACCATTACAGGGTTTCTGCTGTCAGACAGTCACAGGCAGCAGTTTGCAGACAAAAATGGCAGTGGTGAGATTGTACAAAATCATTGTATGCAATCTCTGTCTGCTGTCCGATATCTTCTGTATCCTGTCCGTGTGCGGGTTTTGTAAACTAACTCTTTTTATGCTTTTCTACCTTTAAATTAATCTAAACATTTATTGTTATAAATTTAAATTTAATTTTATAGTAAATTTAAACATACACACCGTCCATCTACTCTTGGTCCGGCCCCCGGGTCCAATATATGAACCCATCGCGGCCCTCGAGTCAAAAAGTTTGCCCACCCCTGGGTTAGAGGGTATCTAGTAAGTACATTTACAAATGATTAGGGGTGCAACGGATCACAGTTGATCGGTGATCCGAACGGGTCACCCCCTTCGGATCGGCACACACTGTGATCCGCGGATTGCCGCGGCTCCGGAGCTAGGCCGAAGCCGCGGCCTTTCCTAATGTAATGGCCACCGCTCCGGAGCTAGGCCAAAGCCACGGCCTTTCCTAACGTTATGGTCGCGGCTTCGGCCTACCTCCGGAGCCACGGCCATAACGTTAGGAAAGGCCGCGGCTTCGGCCTAGCTCCGGAGCCGCGGCCATAACATTAGGAAAGGCCGCGGCTTCGGCCTAGCTCCGGAGCCACGGCCATCTTGGTACACCCGGCGGTGGCCCTCCTCCCCTGTTTACATCCACAAAGGAGGAGGAGCCCCACTCGTGGGACACATGCTGGAAGCGTCTGTACTTCCTGGGGGGAGTGTCTGCCTGGGAGGGGGGGTCTCTTGCCCGAGGAGGGGTGGTCTCTTGCCTGGGGAGGGGGGGTCTCTTGCCCGAGGAGGGGGTCTCTTGCCTGAGGGGGGGTTTCTTTCCTGAGGGGGGGTTTCTTTCCTGAGGGGGGGGTCTCTTGCCTGAGGGGGGTCTCTGGCCTGAGGGGGGGTACCTGGCCTGAGGGGTGGTGCCTGGCCTGAGGGGGGGTGTCTGGCCTGAGGGGGGTGTCTGTCGGCACTACCTGTGGGGGTGTCTGTACTGAGAGGGGGGTGTCTGCACTGATGCAGGTGTCTGCACCGAGGGGGTTCTATAGTTGGTGGGGGGGTGACACCATTTTTTTCTGCCCTGGGTGACACCAACCCTAGTGAAGCCACTGCAGTGGGGGAGAGATGTTGATATTAAAGTGGGGGAGAATTTTTCTTTTTTTTTGCCGATCCAAAAATGATCCGATCCGTGACTGCTGATCCGAGGAACGAACCGAACCGTGAGTTTTTTGATTCATTGCACCCCTACAAATGATATTGTTTTAAATTATAAAACTCTTGTCCGTTCACTTTAGGAAATATGGAAACTTTTACATCTTAAAAATCTGTGCCAGACTGTTGCTGGATTGAGTTAGTTTATTCCCCTGTACTGCTATTTTGCTAAATTATTAAATTAAAAGCAAACGTGTTTTTAAAAAAAATTTAAGGACAAAGAGAAGTTTAAAAAAGAAAATAGTCAGCAGATGGAGTATAGAATGATGTGAGATATCTAACCAGAATAAAATGTATGATGTGCTACTGCCCTCTACTTCATATATTTAGAAAAAAAAAAGATGTTCTGAAAAGCAAAATTGCATTGTTTAAAAACAATTGCCTAAAGGAACTGGGTGTCAGAAGTATCAGAGAAAACCACAGTCAGCTAGGAAAATTTGTAAAAATTGGATGTTCCATTTGGAAAAAAAAGCATCTCAGAAGTTATTAAATATATCTAATGCCAGTATAAATATTTTGTAATGAAAGCCTTCAGTATTTTTATGTCCTAATAACTGGGTCTGTATTCAATAAGTAAAAATACCCTTCCACCTTTAGGACCTCTTTAGCCTTTTTCGATCCACTGCAGTGATTTACTGTATGTGTATTAATGTCTGGAATTTTACACATGAACATGTGTTGCAATAGGTCATGCCAACTATAAAGTCCAGCTTTGACAAGGAGGGTGGACCTTAACCACCAACCACCATGACATTTGGGCTGTTTTATCCTGGTGCATAGTGCCAATTTCTAGAAGAGATTCTGCTTGAACTGTTATAAGTCAACAGTTTACTGTTTTTCTATTTAAGATCGAAATATGACAATACGGAATGCTGTAAATATCTCTAACAAAATACACATTTACAACAACATGGCGGTATGATCATTAACCGATTACGGACCAGTCGCTTATACTGCAGCAGGTTGGCTCCACTGCATGAACCGTCGTAGCTGTACGTCAGTCGCTTTAAGCGGGCTAGCAGGCGGTGCTTGTGACCGGCTGTCGCGATGACCACAGCCGTGAGCGATCGTGGGCACGAGAGGCAGCACAGGGATGTGTGTGTGTAAACACACACACACACATCCCTGTTCTGTTCTGTGAGGAAGGGCAGATTGTGAGTTCCTAATAGCTAGGAACCACGATCTGTAATATCCTCTAGGTCAGTTCCATCTCCCACAGTTAGAACACACCTAGGGAACACAATTAACCAATCGATTGCCCCGTAGCACTAACCCCTTCTCTGCCTGTGACATTTTTACAGTAATCAGTGCATTTTTATAGCACTGATCACTGTATAAATGCCAATGGTCCCAAAAATGTGTCAAAAGTGTCCGATGTGTCCACCATAATGTCGCAGTCCTGATAAAAATCGCAGATCGCCGCCATTACTAGTAAAAAAAATAATAATAATAAAAATGCTATAAATCTATCCCCTATTTTGTAGACACTATGGGCCAGATTCAGGTAGATGGGAGCATCTTTGCTCTGGAGTAACGCTTCTCATTTACGTTACTCTGCCGAAATTTTAGGAGCAAGTGCTGTTATTCATGAAGCACTTGCTCCTAAAGTTGCGGCAGCGCATCGCAAATGAGCTGGCGGAATTCAAATTGGGCGGGTACGGGGCGTGTATTATTTAAACTAAGCGCGATCCCGCGGCGAACGTACTGCAAATGCGTCGAATGTCAATGCATCCCAGTGCGCATGCTCCAAATTCAGTGAACGTCAATGACGTCACATCCCCATTCATGAACGTTTTACGCAAGCGACGCAAATTTTTTTTTTCCGACGCGATGACGACGGCTATACTTAACATAGGATACTCCACTAGGGGGCTGCTTTATCTTTACGTCGCGTATCACTTACGGAAACGTCGGAAAGTCACTGCGTTGCGCCCGAAAACGATCGTGAATTTCCGATTCCCGCTGATTAACATATTTTTTCAGCGTTAATCAGCGGGAACGCCCCCGGCGCCATTTTTAAATTAAATTTGTGATGCGATGGCGAAATTCAATTGCGCCGATCGCATCGGAACACCAACCCGGCGTTTCTTGTTTTCTGGTTACAGAAAACAGAAACGCCGGCTTAAAGTGACAGTTAGGCTGGAGTATCACAGATACTCCAGCCTAACTCTACCTGAATCTGGCCCTATGGGCCAGATTCAGATACATCTGCCTATCTTTAGGCGGGCGTAGTGTATCTCAGATACACTACGCCACCGTAACTTACAGTGCCAGGTTCCTTATTCAGAAACCACTTGCGCCGTAAGTTACGTCGGCATAATGTAAATGTGTCGGCGTAAGCATTGCGCAATTCAAATGTGGAAGATGGGGGCGTGATCCATGTAAATTAATTGTGGCCCCGCACAATTGACGCTTTTTCCGAAGTGCGCATACGCCGGCCGTGAACGTATCCCAGTGTGCATGCTCCAAATCACGACGCAAATATTCATCGATATCGACGTGAACGTAACTTACGCCCAGCCCCATTCCCGAACGACTTACGTAAACAACATACAATACGACGCTGTCCCGACGTCCGTACTTATCATTGGCTGCGCTTCATATAGCAGGGGTAACTTAACGCCAGAATTACGCTTACGCAAACGACGTAAAATATGACGACCGGGCGCAAGTACGCTTGTGAATCGGCATATCTAGCTCATTTGCATATTTGACACGGAAATCGAAGGAAGCGCCACCTAGCGGCCAGGGTAAATATGCAACTAAGATACTTAGCTAAATTCCAGCTTTTCTTGTTTTCTGAATACAGAAAAAAAGATACGCCGGCTCTTCTTAGAAGTTACACAGCATATTTCTAGATACGCCGACGTAACTTCTTTTTGAATCTGGCCCTATAACTTTTATCACTTATTGCGATTTTTATTACCAAAAATATGTAGAAGAATACATATCGGCCTAAACTGAGAAAAAAATAGCTTTTTAAAAAAAATTGGTGATATTTCTTATAGCAAAAAGTACAAAATATTGGCCCGGATTCACAAAGCACTTACGCCGACGTATCTCGAGATATGCCGCGTAAGTGTAAATTTGTGCCATCGTATCTGTGCGCCGTGCCCACAGAACTAAGATACGCCTAAAAACTGGCTTCAGTCCACCGACGTAACTTGCCTATGCCGGCGTATCGTGGGCGCAGAGTTAGGCTGGAGGCATCTGGCGCTCCCATTGATTTTCTATTTAAATATGGAAATGAGGGAGATACGTCGATTCACGAACGTACTTGCGCCCGGCGCATAATATACGCGGTTTGCGTAAGTCGTACGTCCGACATAAAGTTATTCCCCATATACGAGGCACAACTCATGCAAAGGTATGGGCCAGGGATCGAATTGACGTAGTTTACGTTGTACGTGAATTGGGCTGGGCGTAGATTATGTTCACAAAATTGGATCATCGTCTGCTGGGGTTTTTTGCCTTCCTCTGGATCAACTGTGGGTATGGAGTTGGGTGTATGGGATGTACTGTGTTTTATTTTGTTTGTTTATTTTTTTTATGGTTGAACAGGATTGACTTGTGTCTTTTTTCAACCTGACTAATTATGTAGGCAGTGTTTCGACGTATCTTAGGCAGTTGTTTCGACGTGATTGTGAGCATGCGCACTGGGATGCGTCCAAGGCACGACGCATGCGCAGTTCGTTTTAAGTACTTGTCTGACGCTCGGCCCATCATTTGCATGGGGTCACGCTTCATTTAAATGTATCACGCCCACTTTCAGCCCACTTCCACTTATGCTGTCTTACGCCTACGAATATACGATACGCCGGCACAGAGTTGGGAGCATTTCTTTTGTGAATTCCGTGCTTCCCTCTCCACGATGCGCCAGCGTAGCGTAAAAGATATACGCTACGGCGGCATATATATGCGCCAATGTATGTGAATCCGGGCCATTGTGTTTTTTTCCAAATTGTCGTTTTTTTAGTTTATAGCTCAATAAAAAAATCGCAGAGATGATCAAATACCACCAAAAGACCTCCCTCTTCCTTCCCTCTTCCGCTTCCCCACTCCTCTGAACTCCCTTGTTTTTTTAATCAATGAGTTTTAATCAACTTATTTTCATACCTAGGTTTCCTCCCAATGTGCCATATGCTATATGGTGAGATAAGATAGGCCCAGGACCACTCTGCAATGGCCCTTGATCTGCATGTTCTTCCTCTGCGCACTTCCTGTATGCTATAGTTAACTGCTTAATCGCTGTTGTTTTTGCCTTTCTGGATTATTATATTGTCCTGTACTGTATCACCTACTGTTATTAACTTGTGACCGTTTGATTGCTTCAATAAATATTCCTTCTGTTAAAAAAAAAACACCAAAAGAAAGCTCTATTTGTGGGAAAAAAAGGACATCAATTTTGGTTGGGTACAGCGCCGCACGACCGTGCAATTGTCCGTTCAAGCGATGCAGTGTCGAATCGCAATAAATGGCCTGGTCATTGGTCTGCCAATTTTTCAGGGGCTGCAGTGGTTAATAAACGATGTGCTTTATAAATGTGCATTATATTCCTCTTGCTTTAATACTGGTCATGCACAAGAAAACCTAGGTAGGGGCCTAGGACCTGGGGGGGGGGGGGGGGCAGCTACAATCTTTATTCTTCATTCAGTAAATTGGGGGATAGCATACTCGGTCAGAAGTGTGCAAAGGCAGATACATTTGCCGGCAGTTGGTGTCTGATAGGGCGCTGTCATTAAAGATTTCTCTGCGCCTACTGCAATCCTTATGAATGTCCATAGAAGAGAATAGAGGGCAAAAGCTGTGTTGCCTTGCATTCTATTTACCTTTTTCTCTGAAATACCAGTAAAATCGAGTGCAGTAAAAATAAATGAAAAAATACATGTGACCACCCTGTCCTCCAATCGTGGAGTTTTCTTTGCTGCATTAGGCAGAAAGAACTCCTTAAGGTTTCCCAGTCTCCACATCAAAACCTGACTGAGGAACAAGTCACATCGCAAATCAGACAAACTGGCAAGCAGAATTTTTTTGATTCCTCTGCATTTTTGCATCTACATGTGTCGAAAACGTCATTTAAAATGACCGTGTGTGGGCAAAACGTCATTTTATATCTTCAAAAAACGACCAAAAAAAAATTCGAACATGCTTGAATTTTTTGTGTCGTTTTTCAAAACGTCGTTTTTTGTGTCATAAAAAGTGATGGTGTGTGGTCCAAACGATGTTGAAAACGACGTTTTTAAACCCGCGCATGCTCAAAAGCAAGTTATGAGACGGAGCTTCAATGGAACAGAGTGCCGTCGAACGTGGTGTACGCCACCGCGCTTTGCTAGAGCATTTTGGAAAAACGATGGTGTGTATGCAACGTCGTTTTGGAAAATGAAGTTTGAAAAACGTCGTTTCGTTTCGTCACATAAAACGTCGTTTTTTTTCATCACAAAAAGTGATCGTGTGTACGCGGCATAACTTTTAGTTAGACACATGAAAAGTTTAATGAATCGTATGGTTCTGAATGCAAATATTTATGCAAAACAAAAAAATTTAGTCATCACTAGTTCACTACTGGAATCTTATTGCAAATCTTTAATGCAACAGTAATTCAGTTTGGAGAAATTCTACATTACCCAGATTCAGGCAACTAATTTCTATATACCGCTTTCTAACAAACATATATTAAAATATTTTGCTCAACGTCTTTAATATAAGAAAAAAACATCACGTACGTCTTCTACTGTTCCCTTTTAGAGCAACTGAAAATGCTAATTTGATAGTGGACATGAAAAAGTGTAGTCTGTGCCCATTGACAGTGTCTATTCTGAGTTTTATACTGCAGGCCCATTCATTATATTGTTTTCTATCCCAGACATCCATCATTTTTAGAAAGAGCAGGGCAGAATATGGTCTGGAGCCACACAGACATACACAATGTACTGTATATTCTTCTTTATTCAATATCTGTGTAAATGTAGTCTGGCAGGTTTTCCTATTCAACGTGTATCTGTATGTATGTGCATGTTAGGACTGTCTAGTCTCAAAATAGCAGTTGCTCTAACCAAGGTCATATGTACTTTTCAAAAGAATGGAAAATCTTCATGTCATTATTGATGGCTTTTGCACTGTCTCCAGATCTCCATATCTCCCACACATCCTGTCTGCTGGCAGCAATGATAAAGTCCATAAAAAAATCCAAGAAGTAGGATATAGTGTATGTGAGTGGGTGGGTATATCTAAAGTAACAATGGGATGGGTGCATATGGGGGAATTCCCAGGTCACAAGAGACATATGTCAGCTTTTATTTAGTAAACCAAATAAAGGTTAGGATCCTATTTAAAAAGACCAGCTAATTACTATCTCCTTCTTTTGCTGCACTTTACTGCATTTTGCAACTGTAAAAAATACAGCACTGCCATGATAAAATAAAGCAAAGTCTTTGCTTTTTACAGTTTAAAGACCTGTTTTTGCACCCTTTAAAAAAAGACTTGTAGCTAACTTTTAAAAAATTATAAATGATCATCTTCTTGGTCAACCTTTCTCCAGGGTCCAAACTGGAAGTTCACAATACTTTGATGAACTGCTGTCGAAGCAATAAAAAATCATTACACAATTCTTTAGCAAGGAGCCTAAAATGTTTTGTGATGGCTGCCTACACCATCAGCTAAAGTTGTCAAAGTTTTGACCAGATACACAGATAACTACAGAGAAACTACAGAGCATGTTAATATGACTCCACCGCACACCCAACATCCTTCCTTCCACCAGCTATTATAATATAGAATTTTGTATTGTGGCCTTCTGTATTCCTAGTAATATTTCTCTTTTAACACAGGTGGCTAGCAGGTGGCTGGGGACCGTTTACATTGGCTGCCAGTGGCCTACACTTAAAGGGAAAAATAAATTCATAATAAGCATCCTTTACCTGCAGACATTCCTCTTTTCACTTCCTCATTGTTCTTTTTTTGCTCAGAAGTTGCTCTATTTCTTCTCTGTTCTGTTCACTTCCTGCTTGTCTAATTGTTACTCACCACCGTGAAGGGAGGCTTTACTGCAGTGGTCAGTAACGTGCTCGCCCCCTCCTGGGAACTACATCTGTGCGGCAGGACGCTCTCTACGTTTTAGAGACTTCAAGGAGGTGTGAATTACTGGGCGTGCTGCAATTCATACTGGGAAATGTAGTTCTTACATGAACATGTGATGCAAACCAGGAAGTGAATGAGAGAACAGAAACTAGAACGCCGGAGGTGATATAGATGAAGGAATTTAATAGGTATTTACTCGTTTGTTAGCAGAATCATTACACTATTCTGTCTGTCTACCTTGCAGACATTAATTTAAAGCAGAGTTCCACCCAGGAAAAACACATTTGCCCATCTAGCTTAAAAAAATAAAATAAAAAAAAACGTGAAAAAAAAAATACTCACCGAAATACCTGTTGCTATGCGGAAGTCCGTAATCTGCCTCTTCCACTCCGCGGTGTCTTTTATTCTGCTTCTTCTGCTTGTGAATGGGGCGCGCTGCTTTCTGGGAACTGTGTGTGTTCTCAGAGAGCAGCCGCCCATTCACAAGCCAGCGTGAGACTCACGCAGGCGCAGTAGGAAATGGGCAGTGAAGCCGTACGGCTTCACTGCCTGTTTCCCATAGTGTGGACCTGGATCGATCGTGGGACCGGCATCGGGGGGGCCATCAGTGCGGGCAAGTAGGACAAGGTAAGTGTCCTTATTTAAAGTCAGCAGCTACACTGTTAGTAGCTGCTGACTTTAAAAAAATTAAAATAAATTGCGGCTGGAACACCCCTTTAAGGCAAAAAATTTTTTTCCTTTACATCTCTTTTAACCATGCACCCTTTATGCTTTAGATTGTTGGCCTTTGCAACCCTAATTATGGCAAGAAAAATTGCAGAGGCCATTGGTGTCCAGTAGCTGTGACATTGATTGGACATTGGACTGTCCACAGGCAACAGACACCCTAATTAGTCACAGCTATGGGTAATCCAGTGCTCTTGTTTTTAATTTCACCACTCTGGCCTTTCCTTAGCCTAAAGCCACCTTTGCTACTTTTATTAGCTTGGTTCCCATAAATTCCTCCAGAGAGGTATCCAAAGCTCAGAGCTTCTGTCCGACTGCTATCACTTCATCAGGTGTATCATTTTATCTTGAAGATGCATAACTAGACTACACTGCATGCGTTAATGATCTTAGCTCGTCAACTCAATCAAGCAACGTACATGAAATATGAGTTCATCAATTGCTCTAATCTTTAAGTTGTATGAAGATATTTAAATACTAACTGAAACAATATGCAGTGCATGGAAAAAACGAATTGCCATTGCCACACCTCTCAAACCATTCACAAGATGCTTACCCTTTTGCAAAGTAGCCAAGAGTGAAAAGTTCCATTGTACCTCAATTGATGAATTCCTAATATACAGTTGTCACATTGAAAAAAAACACTTTCATAGATGTTTTTTCTTGTGTGCCAAGGTATTCAGTTTCTAATTTTCCTCATGACCTTTTTAATCTGAGGAAGTCACAGGCTATAACTCAGTACTTTCACAATGACATCATTCTGGATCTCTGACTCCCATCACGATGCATACTTCACTTTCCCTACTACTGCACCCATTCTCATGAGAAACCCTCTCAGCTGGACAGAAATATTAGCAGCCACTGGCTGTAGTTCTTGTCCTCATATAACTCTGATGAATTTCTTGAAGGGGAAGAATACACATTTTTTACTTGTGAAATTGTCTGAAAGTGGGTGTTAATATAACATCAGGAAAGAATAGGAATTTGGTTTATTAGAAACAGAAAATAGTTTTTCTCACTCATAAATGTCAGACTTGTTTTCTAACATTACACTGATGTTTTTCAATAGAACTGGAAGAAATAATAAAAAAAAAAAAAATGTAACTCACCTCTACAGTATGCCTAAAAAAATCAATAATTTGATATCTGAAAAACTATTTGCATAGGATGCGCCTAAAACTGGCCATATAAATGCGACTTTTCTGTTTGGAAGACTTTAACCACTTGAGCTCCAGAAAATGTTACCCCATTCATGACCAGAGCATTTTTTGCCGCTCTTCAGCACTGCTACCTTGATTGGCAATTGCGTGAACATGCAACATTGTACTCCGGTGTTAATTTTGGTGTCAAATTTAGATTTTGTTTTACTCATAGTCTCTTGGCTAAATGCCATTTTAGTTTTATGCCCTGTACACACAAACGGAATTTCTGTCGGAATAAGTTGGATGGTTTTTCCGACGGAATTCTGCTCAAGCTTGGCTTGCATACACAAAAGTTCTCGGAACTTTCAAGCGTTAAGAATGTGGTGACGTACAACACAACACGAGGCAAGAAAAAGACGTTCAATGCTTCCGAGCATGCGTCAAAT
Organism: Rana kukunoris; assembly: GCA_029574335.1. Lineage (NCBI taxonomy): Eukaryota > Metazoa > Chordata > Amphibia > Anura > Ranidae > Rana > Rana kukunoris. The sequence goes on from CM056049.1 coordinate 513,045,056, forward strand.
TGTTTCCGAGCATTTTTTTTTTTGCATACAGACTAACGGATTTTCCGAAAAATAAGAACCTGCTCTCAAACTTTTGCTGGCGGAAATTTCAACAGCAAAAGTCTGATGGAGCATACACACACGGTCAGAATTTCCGATGAAAAGCGCACATCAGACTTTTGCTGGCGGAAATTCCGCTCGTGTGTATGGGGCATTAGTCATACTTTAGTCATCTGCAATTGTTTTAGTTCTAGTCAAATTTAGTCGACCAAAATCTTCAGTACATTTAGGTCGACTAAAACCTCCAGTATATTTAGGTCGGCTAAAATTATTTTAGTCTACTAAAATTGAATGGGTTTAGTTAAATTGTAATGCAATATTTAAGCATTTCTCTAGAATTTGCAAACTCATTCTAAACTTAACATAGAAAATCTAATATCATATTATTTATGGTATTAAAGTGATACTAAAGTCTATTTTTTTTCCGTTAAAAATACCAAACATGTCATACTCACCTGCTCTGTGCAGTGGTTTTGCACAGAACAGCCCAGATCCTTCTTTTCTCAGGTCCCCCACCGGTGCTCCTGACCCCTTCCTCCTGTTGAGTGCCTCCAAAGGAAGCAGCTTGATATGGGGGCACCTGAGCTAAGCCGCAGCTCCCTGTGTCCATTCAGACACAAAGCCATGGCCTGCCCTGCCCTCTCTCTTCATTGGCTCACTGACTTTAACAGCAGCAGGAGCCAATGGCACTTTGCTGTCTCAACCAATGAGGATTGAGAGTCCCAGGCAGCCGAGTCTCTCGTGCAACCTTGCTGGATCGAAAGGATGTTTAGGTAAGTATTAGGGGGGCTGAGGAGGGCTACATACTGTCAACATTGCAGTACAGCACTGTCATGTGACTGGTGTGGTTATTATATTGCTTCTTTATTTTGTAATGGTAGTACACTTTTTGTGATGTTACTATTTTTTAATGTTGGGAAGTTATTTATACAGACATAAAGTTCCTGAAAGATGAACTTTAAATGCACATACAGTATATAAAAAGCTAATATACTAAATACCAAATGAGGTACAGCATTTTAAATTGTTCTATCAGATACATTTTGCGGCCATTCTAACTGTCAACTGCATTCTCACAGACAAAAAAAGAAAGGAACAATAAAATTAAGTACAGCAAAAAAATAATCAGCAAAGAAGGATGTGCTGCAATGATGTAATAAGGCAATGTGAGGCCATACAGTCAGTGATTACTATGGTCCCACAACATAGCCCTAAAGGTTTTTTAGTGGTTACTCTCACATTCTCTTCTGTTTTTATATTCATTATTTGTCTGTGTCTCATAATTGTTCTGCTTTGAAGAGTCTGCTGGGATTATTTATATGCGTCTGGATGCTTTTTTTTGGGTATCATCTAAATATTGCTAGGTCTTTTTGTTTATACATATATTAACAAAATGTTCTTATATTAAAATAAATTACCTGGAAATGACATTTCGACATATTTGGAAACCTCTAATGACATTTTTTGTGTTATGAGGTCATTATGCCTCTCTTGTGGCTTCATATAGATAAACATTTTTTTCTGAAGAGGATCCTTTGAATTTTTTTCCACTTGTCCTTTTGCTGCCACACAGTGGATTCAATATTTTTCATCTTTTTGATTATAATATTTTGCTTGTGTTTAAATAAAACTTTTGTCGTTGAACTTGAGCAGTGAAACTGCTACTCAGACAGAATATCAGATATCTCAGAAGCCTGCATATAAGAATTTTCTTACTTCTTGTTAAGCTACCTTTACACTGAAAGCGCCCAGTGTTTACCGTAGTTTTTGCAGCACTTTTCAGCCGATACCGGGGAGCTTTTAACCCTCGCTAGCGGAAAAAAAGATTAAAAGTGCCCATGTTACTGCGCTGCTGGAGCACTTTGTAGGTGCTACAGAAGCGCTGCCCATTAATTTCAATGAGCAGGGGCGGTTTAGGCTTTCACACTTGGGAGGCATAGGAGGCATTTTACAGGTGCTATTTCTAGCGCTAGAACACCAAAAAAATGCCTTAGTTTGAAAGGGATCTTAGTGCCCTCTAATATGTATACAGCAACCACCTACTTAAAGTATATTTCTACTTTTGCAGTCAAATTTTAGAAAACCCCACTATATTATTGTTATGTATTTTCATGCTTGCCTAAAATTTTTTATAAAAAATATTTCCTACACATTAACAACATAACAATAACTAAATCCTTAGTTCATACGTAAGTCTATAGCATGGGTAGATGGCAGCAGCTATCCTCAGAGTATAGCCAGCTCTGTGGGGTAAACACAGATTGGTTTAATAAAAAGTTATAGTGTCTAGAAAATAGGTCATATACCGTATTTATACCGTATTTATCGGCGTATTTAGCGGCGTACAACATTCAGCCTTAAAATCAGGGTAAAATCATGTGTGCGTGTTATGGCTCTCTAAGGAGTAAACGAGCGCTGCCAAAATAGACAGAGCTGCAATCTCCTGTGAACTCGGCAGTCGTGCTCAGTCCCGCCTCCTAGCATTGCCGTCCCGCCATTGGGCCAGTGTTATGTCCATTATAGGAGCCGGGCAAGGGGCTGGACTGGGCGTGACTGCAAGCTGAGCCAAGTACACAGGGGATCCGGTTCTGTCTATTTCGGCAATAACAAGGCTGCAGATGGGCACTGATCATGCTGCAATGATGGGCAAGGCTGCAGATGGGCACTGATTAGACTGCAATGATAAGCAATGGTGAGGCTGCAGATGAGCAATTGCGAGGCTGCAGATGGCCAATGGTGAGGCTGCAGATGGGCACTGATAAGGCTTCATTTATGGTCAATGGAAAGTCTGCTTATTTTGCTTCAAAATTATTTATTTAAAATAATTTTTTTGAACTTTGCCTCTTAAAATTAGGGCGCATTATACACCTGTGTATGTTATACGCTGATAAATATGGTATTTATGGCATTTTAGTTATTATTTTTTTACTAGTAATCGCGGTGATCAGCGGGACTGCGATATTGATCAGATCGGACACTTCTGACACTTTTTTGGGACCAGGGACATTTATACAGCCATCAGTGCTATAAAATGGACTGATTACTGTATAAATTACACTGACAGGGAAGGGGTTAACACTAGGGGGCGATTAAGGGGTTAAGTGTTCCCTAGGGAGGTGTTTCTTACTGTGGGGGGAGTGGAATGACTGGGAGTATAGAGAGATAGCTGTTCCTGATCACTAGGAATAGATGATCTCTCTCTACTTCCCTGACAGAACGGGGATCTGTTTGTTTACATTGACAGATCCCTGTTCTGGCTCTCTGTGGAGCGATCGCGGGTGGCTGGCAGACATTGCGGCAACCGGCCACCCACATCAGCTCCCCTGTCGCGCAGCAGGCATGTGCGCTCCTGCTATAGCTGTTAAAGGGACCAACTTACAGCTACAATGATTTGCGGAATCGAGCCGACCTGCCACAGTTTTTAATGATGGCGGCAAGCCGTTAATTACATTTTTAGGTAAATACACTCACAAGATTGAGAAGTAAAATGTGCTCATCAGGTATGTAGGAGAACCGCTCTGATCCATTCTGCAGACACCGCCTGTGTCAGGGAACCACTGGAGATGGAGGAGTACTGGGGAGCACCCTGTGGCCGCTAGAAAGTCTGGGTAAACCAGTGTGGAACGCAGGGCGTTCAATCTTGGGGAGATTTTTACCTTTGTGAATGTTGTGAACTGTTTTTAATACAACACTAAGTTGGCAATTCCTGTTCTCCTTGTTTTCTTACCTTTTAGATGTTTCTCAGGAAAAGGTGTCATGGCTGACTACAACAATGTTAGAGTGAGCCTGTCTCAAGTCAGTCCTTGTTAACATAAAATGCAAAACGCCCAGTCTCAACACCTTTAACCCTTTCTTAGGACAAATATGTTCAATCTAGTTACAATTTACAGTAAAACCTTGGATTGCAAACATAATATGTTTCAGAAGCATGCTTGTAATCCAAAGCACTTTTATATCAAAGCAAATTTCCCCATAAGAAATAATGGAAACTCAGATGATTCGTTTCACAACTATTTATTCATAAGTCCTTCCGTTTATAGTCCATATAAAAAGATTATAGCAATGTGATAAGTTGTGTAACCCCAAAATGCCCATCCACAAATGGAAGCTTCCACAAGGGGACTAGAAGCAAAATCCAGCAGGAGCTACAGAACATAAAAGAGAAGAGAAGCGCCTCTAAGTGAATAAATGAATGAATGAAAACGTATATAGCGCAGCACATGCGAACTTAATCGCCTCTGGGCGCTTGTTGTTCCTGTCTCCTTTGGTATCAAAAGAGATGAGTCTTGATCTTTCTCCTGAACGCTAAGTGGTTCTCCTCCAACCGAATGCTGGTTGGTAAAGCGTTCCATAGTCTGGGACCTTGGACCGCGAATCTCCTTTCTCCTTTGGACTTGTACTTTGCTTTCGGTATCTGGAGGAGATTTTGATTGGTGGATCGCAGAACGCAATTGGGATTATGAGCTTTTATTTTTTCACATAGATAATGGGGTGCATTCCCATGGATACATCTATGCGTTAGACAGAGTGCTTTAAAAGTGATTCTGTCTTTTACTGGTAACCAGTGAAGGGATCTCAGCAAAGGTAAGATGGATTCCCAAGGTTTTTTTCCAGTCACAAGTCTAGCGGCTGTATTTTCAACGACTTGTAGACAAGCGATTTGGTACTTGGGGAGTCCGAGGTAAAGGGCATTTGCATAGTCCAATCTTGAGTTTACAATTGCTCCCAGCACGACCGATATGTCTTCCTTGGGAATAAAAGGAGTAAGTCTGCGTAGTAGGCGCAGCAGATGATGAGAACTGCTGACTACTGACCCTATTTGTGCGTCCATTGTCATGTAGGAGTCGAAGATGACCCAAAGACTTTTGACTTTGTCGCTAGGGGTGATGATTTTGCTCAGAATGGGCGGGAGGTCCAGGTTGTTGCAGGTTGAATCATACGCTTGGCGTGAAACAGGAAAAGTTCTGTTTTCGCTCCGTTGAGTTTAAGATAACTCTTTGTCATCCAGTCCTCTATCAAAGAGAGGCATGTCTCTAGATTGAGGTGATGATCCTTTTTATTGCAAATGCGATAAGTGTAGCAATAAGTTGCTAAATTTTGTACCTTCATTAAATGTAACCATATTGCTACACTTAGAGGCGCCTCTCTTCTCTTTTATACTCAGTTGGGACATGACGCTACTTGTATATCAAGACATCGCTTGTATATTAAGTCAAGATTAAGTAAAAAATGTTGTTTGTCTTGCAAAATGCTCTCAAACCAAGTTACTCTCAAACCAAGGTTTTACTGTGTAATGAAGATTGTCCTACACAGTATAGGCAGGGTTAGACATGGCAAACACAGCTACCCGACCCCCTCATAAACAAACAAACAAAAAACCTACCTTGTATTTTTCCCTCCTGGAGGTTCTAGAATCGAGCATCTAAAAAGGTATGCTGTAATTTTTTATTTTTAGGAAGGCACCTGGGTTCTGGGTTCTACTCGGTACTCAGAAACTGCTTGAGATTATGAGCTTGAATCCTAATGAACAATGAGATAGCTTTTTCAAAGCTCCATGCTGACTTACAGGTATGGCACTTCCAGCTGCAGGCCCTCTGTAGTCTACATGAGTACATATGGGTCCTCTCCCCGCTATCCTGTATATGTCTTGCAGTCATGGACATAAGAAGAGTGGAATTAAGAAAAAAAAGCTATAACACAAACTCTCCCATGCAGCTGCAGCTCTATTGACTCCTCTAAAATGACACACTTGGCATCAGCCCAGAGGTGCCATAACGGGAATAATGGTTATTTGAATAGGTCCATCTTCACTGCCCTGGAACTATTATACAGTACAAGAATGGCACTTGTCACAATATTGAACGTGAATCTGTTTTGCCATTGCAGCATTGGCCCACCCACCCGCAGCTTATACTTCCCCTCCCTTCATTGCCCACTGACACCAAGAGATGAGAACTAATGTGCGCTCCAGTTCATGACTTGACTAGGATCCTACACGGAGCTGAGGATTCTCTTTCTACCCTGTGCAGCCAATCACCAAGTATTAGTGCTATCACTTGGGCGGCAATGCTGATAGTCACTTGCTCACCCATATCCACAAGTACCAGATATTCTACTTGTGGATATGGGTGAGCAAGTGACTGTGACTCTCAGTATTTCCGCTAGCACTGGTACTTGGTGATTGGCAGCTTGCACTGGTCCTGAATTCTTTGTGTTAGTGAACACAGCACTGAAAGGCAAGGTGAATATAAGCAGCTAGCAGCATCAACATGAAAGTAAACCCGGTGTTCTGCCACAGGTGCACTTACAGGGTTTTTTCCCTCTGGTAAGCTCCATCATGATGAGCTCCCATTAAATGTAAAATCTGTTTCAGATAACTTCCACATACAACTTGCCAGATACATCTGATCAATACATGGGACCTGCAAAGTCTGAACTGTGGTAAAATATAACTTCAGTTACTGACTGTATTTTTAATGAATCTACTGTGAACTTTGTTTCATTCAATATTATTTCAGGTGTTTGTTGCTATGTCACAGCAAGAAATATATAATTTGTATCGTATCCTGCTGCTGCAGCTGGAATCCTTGAAAGAAAAATATGAGCGGGTGTCGAATCCGTTATTTCTTATTGTAAGAAGCTGCTTAAATGATATCATTAATAATATATAGTGTGAGCTGGTCTGTTTGAACCTTGCTGTTAGGGCAGGAGGACGACCCTGCACATCTGTTAATTTTCACAAATGCTATGACCTCATTAATGTCCTTGTTACATTCAAGGGCATTACCTTACTTGCTGTTTGACTTTTCGCACTGATATTTATATAAAGTAAAAAAACAAAAGATTCATGGATAAAGTTAAGATAAAGAGTATTATCTCTGAATGACAAGTAAAAATAATTGTTAATGTTTTTAAACACAGTTCTCGATCTCAAAGGCAGGGGAACACAGCAGTGCTGTCTTATTTAATTCCAATATTTATATAGCACTAACATTACATAGTTTATAACTTGATATCAGTCCCTATCCCCAAAAAGGAGTTTACAGTCTAATGCCGCATACACGCGACTGTTTTTCGGGATGTAAAAAATTACATTTTTTTTTTATGTCATTAAAAACGATCATGTGTGGGCTCCAGAGCATTTTTCACGACGTTAAGAATTGCCATTAAAAATTTAGAACATGCTCTAAATTTTCACGTCGGTTTTAATGTTGTCGTTTTTAACGTCGTAAAAAATGGTCGTGTGTGGGCTTTAACAACTTAAAAAAAACGTGCATGCTCAGAAGCAAGTTATGAGACGGGAGCGCTCATTCTGGTAAAACTAGTGTTCATAATGGAGAGTACATTCGTCACGCTGTAACAGACTGAAAAGCACGAAGACTGAAAAGCGCGAATCGTCTCTCACCAAACTTTTACTAACACGAAATCAGCAAAAGCAGCCCCAAGGGTGGTACCATCCAAATGGAACTTCCCCTTTATAGTGCCGTCGTATGTGTTGTACGTCACCGCGCTTTGCTAGAGCATTTTTTTTTCAAGATCGTGTCTAGGCAAGGCCGGCTTAACAATAATTTTTCTTTAGGGAGGTGTGCCCGAGCCCTGACGGATCTTTCTCACTTTGCCTGGTTTCGGCCTTCTCCATCCTGCCTCTTTGTCCCCCGTGTCCCCATCCCCTTTCTCACTCTGCATGGGGTACCCAATTCTGCGATTTCCCGGAGGCCTGGAGACGGCCCACCCACCTAATTTTTCGGCCCCTTTTCATTCTGGCCACACTTCCTCCCCATTGTGCGTCCCTCTGGAGGCTGGCGGCCTTAGGCGGTGGATGTTTTGGGGTTGACCACCGTTCTCCAAGTTGTGACACCCACCTTGGTAATTATATATACAGATTTACAGATTTACATATACATTTGTGTTACATTTTGTTGTTTATAAAATGGATGTCATTTATTATATTAATACCACTTAATAATGTTGTTTTGTTTGTGCTCTTCAACAGATTGCATTACTATACCCATATTTACCATAGAACCTATGCCTGCAAACTCCTTTTCCCCCCTCAGGATGACCCACATCAGCTTAAGGGTCGAAACGCGTCGGGGTCTTGCGCATAAGTCAAATCCATTTCATCATTCCAACTTTACACTGCCTACATATGTTTTTACATGATTGTGTGGAGTTTATGTCCTAACTTTATATTGGAGGTTCTTTTATATTCTGTAACCTTTTTTCCTTTTTGAATTAAATCTCATTACCATGTATACACTTTTATTGTATTCATTATATCAACCAATATATTTTTGTCTCTGCAACTCAAAGCCCCTAGGGGAACCTCTTCCTTTTCTTCAACAATTTATCAGGGGTGTGCAGCACACAATCCACCTATGGTATCGCCTTTCTTCGCCAAAATTTCTTCTGGGTGGTTAAACACCCGCTCCCCAGGCTGTATACCCGTGGATTTAGGACCAAAGCGGTTATTTTATGTTCAATTAGCATGATTTCTTTCGAGCACGACCCTTGTCTTGCTGGTTTTTGCCCCTTTAGAACATTTCTTCCCTCCTCAAAGGCAGAGGCGGATCATTCAAGGCTGTTCAGCCAAGCCTACACTAGCTCATATGCATCCGATTATTCCTCTGCATTATTGGTGAGGGGTTTCTGCATAAGGGTCACCTCCAATTGGAGCCTTGGGGAGATACTCTGGGATATCCAAGAGTAGTCTCTCCCCACCCCTTTTATACCTATATTAATACCATGATATACTTATGCAAATCAACGGGGTCATTTCCTTCAGCACCCACAGGGTTGGTTTCTCGTTTTCATGCTGGTCTCACATAGATTTCCTCATCCGCTTTTTGTCCTCTACCAGTTATTTATCTATTGTCTATGAATATCATCATGTCAATTTTTTAGAGTTCCCATTATACTATGATACTATGTACAATTAATGTGGTCATTTTATGTTTACCTTGTTTACTTATACACTAATATATTTTTTATTCTTGCCCAGGTGTCTGTCCCTTGGACTAGGTTCTCCACCCCAGGCCCCCCCGCCGGCCGCTGGCATCTCCGGGGTTTACTCACACATGGGGGGAATTTTTTGCTGGTGTTGTGGATCCGCTTTCACGCCCCACGGCAGGTGGGGGTTTTTTTTCCGAGCTTGGTCTCGGTTGCCCCCTATGCTCCACGGCGGCCTTTTTGTTCTCTGGCCACCAGGAGGAGCTCCCAACCTGCCGGCAGCATTCCATGACCCTCTCTGGCGTCACCAGCGCTATCGCGCATGCGCGCCAGGCGTGCGCGAAGCGCGATGACGTCACGTCGTATCCCACGGCGATAGTAAGCAGTGGTTGCTGGGGACCCTGTGTCCTTCCGAAACGCCGGGGAAACCGCATCACGGCATCCTCCGAGGGGGCTGCCGGGTCCCTGTGCGGGGGTTTCCGTTGGGGGAGGGGTCCGGCGGGACAGGGGTTAAGAGGGTGGAGATGCTCCATGGGCAGGCCAAATGTGCACCTACCTTCCCCACACATAAATAGTGCAGGCTAACGGCGCTCATATCATAGAGCTCCAACAGCAGTGTACAACGGAGAGACCTCTGATTACTTTGTCCGACAAGTGAGTTATGGCCATACCATTTCTATGGCCCCTTGTTATTGACACCAGTTGTCCCTCCTGCAACTCTAGGGATACTTACCATGTTCCCTCTACATATATAATTTTCTTCACAGATCCCCCTGACAATTCATCCAGCATACCTTACATGCAATAAGAGGGATCCTTTTACTATATCCTTACAGGTCAGTGCCAGGTTATATATGTATATCCCGTAGCAGCCCAGTCAATCATTCTTTCTTCTCTTCCTGCTGTTTTCACTCTTCACTTTATTAGTTCTCTAGCCCTTTCCCATTCCCACACCATACTCCCTTTCTTTTCACCACACTCTTTCCACTCATTTTTTACACATATTATTTATTTATTTTTATTCAAGGCACACTATGGACACTAGTTTGTCCACCTATTTTCACCTCAGCCTCATTGCACATCTTACACCTTTCACACCTCCATTCCACCTTTCTCACTTCACACCTTCCACCTGCCCAGGTTGGGCATTGCGCCCACTTACCACACACTTTAGCTTCTTGTTCGTTTATTCCATATTTTTTCATTCTTCCTTCTCCTTTCTCTTCTTTTTCATTTTCCTTTGTTTGCCTGTTGACTCTCCAGCCCTACCACCTGGCTCGTAACCCTGATTTAAAAATATTTTTTTTTAGGTAGGTGTGCCGAGCCCTGACGGCTCTTTCTCACTTCACCTGGTTTTGACCTTCTCCATCCTGCCTCTTTGTCCCCCGTGTCCCCACCCCCTTTCTCACCCTGCATGGGGTACCCAATTCTGTGATTTCCCGGAGGCCTGGAGACGGCCCACTCACCTCATTTTTTGGCCCCTTTTCATTCTGGCCGCACTTCCTCCCCATTGTGCGTCCCTCTGGAGGCTGGCGGCCTTAGGCGGTGGATGTTTTGGGGTTGACCACCGTTCTCCAAGTTGTGACACCCACCTTGGTAATTATATATACAGATTTACATATTTACATATACATTTGTGTTACATTTTGTTGTTTATAAAATGGATATCATTTATTATATTAATACCACTTAATAATGTTGTTTTGTTTGTGCTCTTCAACAGATTGCATTACTATACCCATATTTACCATAGAACCTATGCCTGCAAACTCTTTTTCCCCCCTGAGGATGACCCACATCAGCTTAAGGGTCGAAACGCGTTGGGATCTTGCGCATGAATCAAATCCATTTCATCATTCCAACCTTACACTGCCTACATATGTTTTTACATGATTGTGTGGAGTTTATGTCCTAACTTTATATTGGAGGTTCTTTTATATTCTGTAACCTTTTTTTCCTTTTTGAATTAAATCTCATTACCATGTATGCACTTTTATTGTATTCATTATATCAACCAATATATTTTTGTCTCTGCAACTCAAAGCCCCTAGGGGAACCTCTTCCTTTTCTTCAATTTGAATTAGGTGGGGATACACCTGGTCATTTACACTACGCCGCCGCAAATTACGGAGCAAGTGCTTTGAGAATACGGCACTTGCGTCTAAACTTGCGGCGGCATAGCGTAAATACGCTACGCCCCGCTGTCATTTATGGACAGATACGAGAATCTGGCCCAGAGTGCTTTCTTAACGCACATTCAGTGCTGCTGGAGGGTTTGTAATGGATCAAAGAGTGCGCCTGTCCACAGACTCCGTTGATAGGCTAACATTTATAAGAATGAATCAGTCTTGGATCAGCAGCTATCAAGCACCTGATGCTGATCTAACTGATTGAATTTGCTAAATGTTTGATATAATATTTCACAGCAGGGGTCTTTCCTGTTCCCAACAAGAGTAAAGCCCTGTACACACGATCGGATATCTGATGGAATCTAATCTAATCGAATATGGATTTTTTCTTCGGATATCCGATGAAGCTGACTTTCATCAGTCTTGCCTACACACCATCGGTCTAAAATCCGACCGTGTCCAACGCGGTGACGTAAAACACTAAGACGTGCTGAGAAAAATTAAGTTCAATGCTTCCGAGCATGCGTCGACTTGATTCTGAGCATGCATGGATTTTTGACCGATGGATTTCCACACAGACGATCGTTTTTTTCTATCAGTTTTTTATTCATAGGAAAATTTTAAAACATATTCTATTTTTTTTCACTGATGGAAAACAAACTGATGGGGCCCACACATGATCGGTTTGTCCGATGAAAATGGTCCATCGGTCTGTTTTGATCAGACAAAACGATTGTGTGTACAGGGCTTTACTGTGAGGGCTTACTGTGTCCTGGCACCACCAACACCAAATGCTGCGTACACACGGTCGGAATTTCAATATTTGCAACAAAACCGTGGATTTTTTTCCGGAGGAATGTTGGCTAAAACTTGTGTTGCATACACATGGTCACACAAATGTTGTCTTAAATTCTGAACGTCAAGAATACGGTGACTTATAACACTACAACGAGCCGAGAAAAATGAAGTTCAATGATTCGGAGCATGTGTCAAATTGATTCCGAGCATGCGTAGGTTTTTGTGTGTCGGAATTGCATACAAACGATCAGAATTTCCAATAAGCACTTTTGTTGTCGGAAAAATTGAGAACCAGCTCTCAAACATTTGATGGAGCATACACACGGTCGGAATATCTGACCAAAGGCTCACATCGAACATTTGTTGTCAGAAATTCCTATCGTGTGTATGCGGCATAAGTCCCAATTGTTATGCAGAGTATATAGGGCAGGTAGTATAGTATATATACTGCTGTTCATAGTAAATAGGGCCTGGGGGACCCCCACGCCATATTTTTTTTATTTTGGTGCTGGTTTCCCTTAATACAAGACCTGAAGGGCCTGGTGTGGATTTTAGGGGGGACATCCACGCCATTTTTTTTTGGTATTTTTGGCGTGGGGTTTCCCTTAATATTCATATCAGACCCAAAGAGCCTGGTAATTGACTTTGGGGGAACCCACGCCGTTTTCATTAATGATTTTTATCTATATTGTCGGGAGCCAACAATGCATTACAGCCGCAAGCAGTTTTAAATGACATTTTTCCTTTCGAAATTTAATTTTGCTGTGGTACTGTTATAAACATGTGAAGGATTTGCTACTTTACATGCAGACTAAGGAGACCACCCATGCATGATATTTAAAGGAATATTTATTTTTTATTGTTTCACTTTAAGCATTATTAAAATCACTGCTTCCGAAAAAATGTCAGGACCCAGGTCCCCAAACATTTTTATGGCAATAACATGCATATAAGCCTTTAAAATGAGCACTTTCGATTTTTCATGTTAGTGTCCCATAGACTTTAACAGTGTTTGCACAAATTTTTTGCCTGTTTCCCAGGTTCTGGTGCAAACTGAACAGGGGAGTGTTCGGCCCATCCCTACTTACCAACATGTTTTCAGTATTGCCTGAAGAAACCCATGCAAATATGAAGAGAGTCTGCAAAGTCCATGCAGCAAGTGTCCAGGTTGGATTCACATGTATATCTCCATTGCACACAGGACCAGACTAGTAAGACCAACAGTCCTAGGGTGCTGTAGCAATAGGCGAGTGGTGGCACAGTGAAAAAATAAATACCGTATATTACCAACACCATTTTTCTTGTGAAGTAAAACCTACTCGATTAGTGTAAGTAGACACGTCACATAAATAATTGTTTCTGAACCTGCAAAGGCTCCCTTCAACAATTAAAGTTAGGTTGCAGGTTCAGAAACATTGCATTCCAGGCAGTATTCAAACACAAAACTGCAAGGCTAGAATGCTATCCAGTTCTTTAGGGTTATACAGCACATGCATTGGGTACAGTTATCTTTCCAATTAGTTGGAATCAGAATCTGTGACCCATAAATCTTACTTTACATCAAATTTCTTGTTTCCCAACCAAGGTCGTGAAACATGAAGAATAATGCAAAGCAGAGTGCAAGGCTATGTTAAGGAAATCTAAGATTTCAAAATAAAAGGTATTATGTATTATGGATGCAATTGACGTAAATGTAACTGACTTATTAAACTTACCATCCACACTTTTAAACATTTATTCTTATTGGAGATCCTGGCGTTTACAATTATATTGGTTACACCATAAGTGTTACATATGTTTTTTTTAAAAGGTCCTTTGGTGTTTTTAGGCTAAGAGTGTTACATACGTTATTTAAAAAATGTTATGATATTTTTAAAATCATCATTTGTTCAGATGGACAGTCACAATGGTAGAACACGCTAATGCTGTAATATGTACTACTGTAGAACATTTGAAATGCTCTGCAAAACCAGTATCATATATTAAGTGTATATTTTTTACATAAAAAATAGCATAATTTTCAAAAACAAAAATATACTATTTTTATAATAAATGTTTTTATATCCTAAAATCTAAATAGATCTGTATATATACAGTATATACACTGTTAAAAAAAAATAAAGGAACAATTTTGAATCAGAACTCCTGGGATATTGATCTGGTCATTTAAGTAGCAGAGGGGGAGGGGTGTATACAGAGGGGGTTGTTAATCAGTTTTCGCTGCTTTGCTGTTAATTGAAATAAACAACAGGTGTACTAGATGGGCAACAATGAGACGACCTCCAAAACATGAATGTTTTTTTCAAGTGGAGGTGTCTGACATTTTTTTTCCCTACTCATCTTTTCTGATTGTTTTTCAGTCGTTTTGCATTTGGCTAGGGTCAGTGTCACTACTGGAAGCACAAGGCAATACTTGGACCCTATAAAGCTTGCACAGGCAGTCCAACTCCTCCAGGATGGCACATCAATATGTGTCATTGCCAGAAGGTTTGCCATGATTCCAGCACAGTCTCAAGAGCATGGAGGAGATTCCAGGAGACAGGCAGTTACTCTAGGAGAGCTGGACAGAGCCGTAGAAGGTCCTTAACCTATCAGCAGGACTGGTATCTGCTCCTTTGTGCAAGTTGGAACAGGATGAGCACTGCCAGAGCCCTACAAAATGACCTCCAGCAGGTCACTGGTGTGAGTGTCTCTGACCAAACAATCAGAAACAGACTTCATGGGGGTGGCCTGAGGGCCCAACATCCTCTAGTGTGCCCTGTGCTCACTGCCAGACACTGTGGAGCTCGATTGGCATTTTACATAAAACACCAGAATTGGCAGGTCTGCCACTGGTGCCCCATGCTTTTCACAGATGAGAGCAGGTTGACCCTGAGCATATGTGACAGACATGAAAGGGTCTGGAGAAGCCGTGGAGAACGTTATGCTGCCTGTAACATCGTTCAGCATGACCGGTTTGGTGGTGGGTCAGTGATGGTCTGGGAAGGCATACCCATGGAGGGACGCACAGACCTCTACAGGCTACACAATGGTACCCTGACTGCCATTAGGTATCGGATGAAATCCCTGGACCCATTGCCTGACCCTACGCTGGTGCATGTGGTGAGAGCATGCAGACAGTTCCTGATGGGTGAAGAAATTGATACCATTGAATGGCCCCCACGTTCACCTGACCTAAATCCAAAAGAAGACCTCTGGGACATTATGTTTCGGTCCATCAGGTGCCGCCAGGTTGCACCTCAGTCTGTTCAGGAGCTCAGAGATGCTCTGGTTCAGATCTGGGAGGAAATACCCCAGGACACCATCCGTCGTCTCATTAGGAGCATGCCCTGATGTTGTCAGGCATGCATACAAGCACCGGGGGGGGGGGGGGGGGGCATACGAACTACGGAGGACCATTTTGACTTGTTGTAATGAAATTTCAGCAAAATGGACTAGCTTGCTGCATAATTTTTTCACTTAGACTTTTGGGGTGTCTTTTAATTCAGCCCTCTGTAGGTGGATAATTTTCATTTCCTTAAAATAATGTGCCATCCTTTCATTCCTAACACATTATCCAGTCCATATCAGTATAGATATCCAGCATGAGATTTTTGCCCGTTAAGATCTGATATGTTTTAAAAGTGTTTCTTTTCTTGAGCAGTGTTTATATTGTGGACAGGCGACCCCAGGTCACGGTGTGTATTAGCACCTTCAGCCTTGTTTTTGCAAAGACAGGCATGATGATTGCACACCTGTGGGCTGGGTTTATATTCCACTCAGGAAGAGAGCTCAGGGCTCACACTTGGGAACAGCTCCACCCTACAGACAGGCGGTCTCTTGGAGTCTAAGGCTGCAGGTGGCAGTCTGAAAGTGTATGTCTGCAGGAGGCAAATGTGGCCCGCGACCGAGCAGCATGAAGTTGAGAAAGTAAGCTCCAGGAAGGAGTTTTGACTAAGAGTGAGTGAGACAGGAGGCTGAAATTTATGTTATACAATAATGGTGGAACCCCCTGCGAGGGAAGATTTTTGGTGATGTTTGTTTCGATTTAAATAAAATTGGG
Source organism: Rana kukunoris (assembly GCA_029574335.1). NCBI lineage: Eukaryota > Metazoa > Chordata > Amphibia > Anura > Ranidae > Rana > Rana kukunoris. Next base: position 513,061,013 of record CM056049.1, read on the forward strand.
CTGCTATGCCCTAAAAAATACAGTCTGGACTGACCGGTATCCTTGAAACGCATACACCACTAGAGCATAATCATCTCGGATTGTTACAAAATATATAACAAGTTATAAAGTTATCTCCTCTGGGGGAACCCCTAATCCCAATCAAGGGGGTGGATCTCCTCAACAGACTTTTTTCTCATCTGTTTCTTAACAGGCAGCCAGATGAGCAAAGATATTATCGAGTTATGCTCTTGATCTCCAGCAACCAGAGCCTCACCACAGCTAACTCTCCCCCTCCTATCATGGGCTTTCTTAAGGATTTGTTTAAGTGTACTGACTTCACTCCTCTCAGCCCTCTTTTGATCTGGCTTAGCACAAGCAGGCCTGGGTGTTATTATTGTTCAGATTGTGCCCCTTATAGACATGATGGTAGGACCCTACTTCACACACCATGGCACTTCCATGGAAACTCTACTTATACCTATTTACAGTACCTGACTGTATGTTACTTATTATGTGACTTCATCTCCTGAGGCTTGGGGACATAATGTGATGTGGAATTGACTGGAGGTTCCCCCTGGTGTCCCATTTACCATGACCAATGTGTTGTTTGTTTTCTGCTCTTCATTTTTTATTATGCAACATTATTGTAGTTGCAGATTTAAGCCTACTCAAGATATGCTTTATTAATATTTTCACATCAAGGAAGGTATTCCGCATGCTTTATGGGTTCTTCTTCCCCCCTCTTTCTCTCACATTCATCTACTCTATTTCTGGTTAATCCAGGTTCTATCTTTTATCCCTATACATCTGTTTCCATTGGATTGTACTGTGTTTGGTTCTTTTCCCTGATATCCTTGATTGATTGCATTTCTTCCTGTATGGTGCCCTTCTCTATCTTTGACACTAGGGATCAATGTTTGGTTTTATACTGTAGCCCTATGTTCAGGTAACATTTTTTATAATGCAAACATCTAATTGCTTCTTTCGAGGCAGGTTGTCTTCTTCTTTGTTAGATTTGCCTACTGAGCTTTTGTTTTGTTTGTTTTTTCACTTGTATTGTGTACCTTGCTCTCCATGCTTTGAACACCTCCATAAAGTTTTTTATAGTAAAGTTTTTTGTACTGTTTTTCTTATTTTTTTCAAGCACTTATTTTTGGTAATGTCATCACTGGGGGTGGCGGGATGGGTTGTGGAAATATATATGTCTACGTGTGTCACTATTGTATCATCGAGATGTTGACATTTATTAAACTACGTTGGAAAATTCCTCCTATTGCAGTTCCCATTAAGTGCACCTACTGCCTGCTTCATATTATTCCTACTCTTTTCATGGATTTCTCCCGGGCCAAGCATGTGCAGTGGACTACCTCTACAGTACTTGTTACTGGATTCCGGCAACCTACACCCCTGTGCATGTATTGTTACCTGGTCCCTTTGTTGACAATTTTCACAAGGCTGCCCTCCAGAACCACTACATGCAAGGGACATGAAATTCAGTCTTGATTTTCTATGGCTTTTCCCCAAAAATGTATTGTTATGTTTACTTACTATTGATGAGCCAAATGGCGAGAGTAGAAGAGTTGTTACTGATATTGTCAGTTAATTTCACTGTTGTTCAGAAAAACCTCTATTCATTTTGAGAGGAACTCATCTTATTGGTACTATTTTTTGGGCACGTATTAATGTCAGCACACAGTAATCTGTTAGCATAAACATGTGCCCAAATGTTTTGTTGGTGCATCGTATACTATATTTTTTGACAAATCATTGTGGTCTATTTTAAAATAATGAACACTTTAAAAAAAAAGATCCTACAGATAGGAGGTATGTTGGGAGTATTGGGAGAAGGATGCTAGTGCGTGTAGTTTAATCTGAAGTGGTGTTATAGAAAGCAGGGCAGTTCAGTACAGCATGACTTAGCGGGACTGATATTTTAGCTGTAAAGATATTTTGGTGACAGATAGTGTGCACGTAATACTATATTTCATGTGAACAACACCAGTGATCTCCCAAAGTAAGGGGAATTACCCTCTTACACAGTTGTCCCTGGAACATTTATAACCATTAGAAGATTTACTTTTAACAACTCTAACATTTTAGATTTCCCCTCACTTTCTGTTTCAGGGCAAAGTGGCGAAACTCACCATTAATAGCACAGACAGCTATAAAAACTTGACAGAGGATTCAACCCCTCCCCATGTCGTTCAAAACGAATGCAAAACATTTTGCCTAGAGTTACACTTTAAAAGCCAGCTGTGTGTGTGCACTGATATCAAATCCCTTAAATATTAAAAATCTTTACAAACAAAAATTTGCATTGCGTTTTATAGCACTCGATAACATATCTTACCAATTGCTTAGTTGATTATTAATAAGGCAGCTCCTCATTCAGGGTGGGGAATTTGACACCTTTCACATGTCACCTAGGCCTACTTAATCAGGATGTAGAGTGAGCATGACCTTAGTAACGAGGCCCTACGGAGTGCAAAACACTTTAAGATATTAAGAGAATTCAATGTAAGAAGTCAAATTTTTATACTGAAATCTGTGTGCTTGAAGAAATAAAGGAATAATAAAAGCAATATTGTAACCCACACAGTGCATAAAAGTTACTTTAGAAGCCGCAGAGGAGTTAAATGACCTGCATTAAAACACTTGTACTGAAACTTGGTTCTTTCACGTTATTGGTTTTATACATGGTTTTAATTTATTTATATTTAACATTAGGCTATAAAATGAATATAAGATAATCACAGTTGTCATTTTATCACATTATAACAGTATCTTTGAGAAAGAAAATATATTTTTTTATCAGAATTCCTTACCTAAATGCAGAGAAGTAAATTATGGTTTTGTGTCTTTTTGTTAAGTTTGATATTGTGTTCCCCCTTCTTTTCTACTTGTTTTTACAAATATATATATAACTTATTTTGAGAAAGAGTCTGAGGCCACGTACACACGATCAAATCTGTCTGCTGGAAACGGTCTGCCAGACCGTTTCAGCAGACAGATTCGATCGTGTGTACGGGCAAACAGACGGATGTGGCCACCCGACAGATTTCAAAGCATGCTTTGAAATCTGTCAGCTGTGAATCCGTCTGCCCGACATGTCTGCTGGTTAGTACGCTAACCAGCAGACATATCTGCTCGCACATGCGTCAAATGGATTCGACGCATGCGCGGAAGTGTTTTACTTCCTGGTGCGGTGACGTGGCGACGTCAACGTCACCGCCACGTCACCGACACGTCAGCGCGCTGTCTGCCGGCGGGGATTTTGGTTTGCTCGTGTGTACACGATTAAACCAATACATCCCAGCAGACAGATCTGTTCAAATCGGTCTGTCCGACCGATTTGAACAATTCTATTTGCTCGTGTGTACGGGGCCTCACAGTTAAAAGTTTGCAAGTGCAATGTACATAAATCTTGATAAGAACAAGGTTTTAGTATCATGAAAATGAACCAAGTTAAGTGACTGGAAGTCAGTTAAAAACACATTTAAACTGCACTTAGTGCTTTTTTTTTAGTGATTTTTTTTTTTTTCAACACTGTTACATAATAAATGTATTTAGAAAGGCATCCATTAAAAATATGTTATGCAGCACTAAAAAAAGTTACTATTTCCAGGTCTTGGAGGAGAGTTTGTGTTGTTAATTATGCTGTAATATATTTTTCCCAGCACATTTGTGTTGCCTTTCAGTCTCCTGTACTTTTATTTTTCCACTGCTGCTTTTAATATTTTGTTGCAATGTTTGCTAAGTTATAGTTACTCCAGAGAGATCTCAATTGCTTTTTATATATGCTCAATGTATATATAAAAGACTGTTATTATACAGACGTATTTACTTAGAGACAAGTGTGAAATATTTTTACTTTCTTCATGCCAAACTTTAAAAACATCACAATGACAATTTTATGATATGCTTACATAATATTTTACCTAAATGTACCAGCATTTCATCCAAGATTATTATTATTATTATTATTATTAATAATAATATTTATATTAATAAAAAAAACAAAGCAAGGTGCAATTTAAAGGAGTTGTAAAGGAATTTTTTTTTTTGCCTAAAATTAATGGCCCAGATTCATAGAGCAATTACGCCTGTCTAACTGGTGTTAGACAGGAGTAATTTCAAATTTCGCGCGCCGTATCACTAGTTTGAATCCTCAAACCATGATACGGCGGCTTCGGGCTTCGATCCGAGAGGCTTACGTCTTCGTAAGCCTTCGGATCTACGCTGCCATCTATTTGCGGCCGCTGGGAGGAGTTTGCGTCGTTTTGATGCGTCGGGATATGCAAATGTTTTTTTACGGCGATTCCCGAAGATACGAGTGGTCTTCGCAATCGCTTTCATCTATTTTTTTGCACGTAATGTTAGAGCAGCTTTTTGCTGCTCTAACGTTACGTAGCCCATGTTAAGTATGGCCGTCGTTCCCGCTTCGAATTTTTTTTTTTTTTTGTTCACGTAACTCGCTCGGGACAAGGATCGCCCGTAAACGACGCTACATAAACAACGAATGACGTCACAACGTGATTTCGCGCAATGCACGGCGGGAAATTTGCGAACGGAGCATGCGCAGATCGATCGCCGCGGGAACGCGCCTATTTTAAATGATTCACGCCCCCTACTCGCGCAGATGGATTGCGACGGGAGAAATACACTACGCCGCCGTCGTTTACTGGACAAAATCTACCTGAATTCCACGTAGAGCCAGGTAAAAAACGGCGGCGTAGTGTATTTCTGATACGCTACGATAATCTATTTCTATGTGAATCTGCCCCAATGTCTGCAAGGTAGACAGACAGAATAGTGTAATGATTCTGTTAAAAAAACAAGTAAATATCTATTAAATTCCTTCATCTATATCACCTCCGGCGTTCTAGTTTCTGTTCTCTCATTCACTTCCTGGTTTGCGGCACTCATTTATGTAAGAACTAGATTTCCCAGTATGAGTTGCGGCACGCCCAGTAATTCACACCTTCTTGAAGCCTCTAACACGTAGAGAGCGTCCTGCCACACAGATGTAGTTCCCAGGGGGGGGCAAGCACATTACTGACCACCGCAGTAAAGTCTCGCTTCACGGTGGTCTGTAAAATCAGACAAGCAGGAAGTGAACAGAACAGAGAAGGAATAGAGCAACTTCTGAGCAAAAACGAACAATAAGGAAGTGAAAAGAGGAATGTCTGCAGGTAAAGGATGCTTATTATGAAAAGAAAAAATTTCCCTTTACAACCCCTTTAAAAGTAGGTTCCCTATTGCTTCAAAGGGTCATGGCCCTGTGTTCTTTGCTAAAGACAGACTATAAGCAGCTTATACTTCACCACTTTTATTTTATTTAGGTTCTCTGTAAAATAATTTTTTACCCTAAATGCACAAATTATGGCAGCTCAGTATTCATTAAAACAGAATTAAATGCAATTTGTATAAGCATGGAAAATAAGAACCTTATTTTGACTTGGTATCAGCCTCCTGTGTTATGTACAGCAGAACCTATGCTGGAAGAGAGAGGAGCAGCTCAAGGAGCCAACAGTTTTTGCAGCAATGTTCATATGCTAAAATATGTATGTTTATAGCAAAAGGGATCAGGGTGAGAGATGAGCTCATCAGTCTGCTGCTTCTCCTTTCACTGTCCCATCACAGGCTGGAGGAAGGACAACAAGTACAAGGGACCTGTATGTTATATGTACATAGGTGTGCACACAGGGTGTGCCAGATGTGCTTGGGCATACCCCAATAACCCTGTGCAGCACCAATTCCCCCTGCTGTCCAGCCCCCCATCCCCCCCCCGCATGCTGCTGCTGTGGCCACACAGGAGAATGTTTCAGGATGGAGACTGGGAGAAGGGGCCAGTAAATATTTTATTTATCAGCCACTTCCTTTTACTATACTTTAGTTTGTGACTGAATAGGAAGCCACAAATCATTTCCCATTTACTCACTGTCCAGTGCAGCTGAGGCGGCAGAGAAAAGTACTAGGGAATCTCTGTCCTCAGTCCCTTTCTCTGTCTCAAAAGTGAGACATCAAAGGTCTGTTTAGAACCCTGATATTCCACCTAAGCCCCCCAACTCCTTGAAATATGCATCATATATATAAACTACATCATCAAAAGTATTGGGACACCTGCATTCACACGCACATGAACTTTAATGACCTCCAAGTCTTAGTCCATAGTGTTCAATATTGAGTTGGCCCACCCTTTGCAGCTATAACAGCTTAATTTCTTCTGGGAAGGCATTCTCGTCCACACCAGTGCCTGACCTCACAAATGCGCTTCTGGAAGATTGGTCAAACATTCCCATAGACACACTCCTAAACCTTGTGAACAGCCTTCCCAGAAAGTGTTATAGCTACAAAGTGTGGGTAAACTTAGAATTGAACCCCATTGGGCTAAGACTGGGATGTCATAAAAAGTTCATGTGCGTGTAAAGGCAGGTGTCACAATACTTTTGGTAATATAGTGTGTATATATTAATATAATATATATATATAAAAGTTTACATACCCTGGCAGAATTTATGATTTCTTGGCCATTTTTCAGAGACTATGAATGATAACACAAAAATGTTTCTGTCACTTATAGTTAGTGTTTGGCTAACGCCATTTATTATCAATCAACTGTGTTTACTCTTTTTAAATCATAATCAAAAACAGAAGCTACCCAAATGACCCTGATAAAAAGTTTACATACCCTGGCGATTTTGGCCTGACAACATGCGCGCAAGTTGACACAAAATGGATTGAATGCTTATTAAAGGTAACCATCCTCACCTGTGATCTGTTTTCTTGTAATTAGTGTGTGTGTATAAAAGGTCAATGAGTTTCTGAACTCCTGACAGACCCTTGCATCTTTCATCCAGTGCTGCACTAATGTTTCTGGTTTCTGAGTCATGGGGAAAGCAAAAGAATTGTCAAAGGATCTACGGGAAAAGGTTGTTAAACTGTATAAAACAGGAAAGGGATATACAAAGATATCAAGGAATTGAGAATGACAATCAGCAGTGTTCAAACTCTAATCAAGAAGTGGAAATAGAGGGGTTCTGTTGAAACCAAACCACGGTCAGTTTGACCAACTAAAATTTCAGCCACAAATGCCAGGAAAATTGTTTGGGATGCAAATAAAAACCCACATATAAAACGCCAAACAGCACAGAGACAAGCCTCAAACCTTCTGGCACAAAGTCATTTGGAGAGATGAGACCAAAATTGAGCTTTTTGGCCACAACTATAAACTCTTCATTTGGCGAGGTGTCAACAAGGCCTATGATGAAAGTTACACCATTCCTACTGTGAATACATGGAGGTGGGTTGCTGATGTTTTGGGGATGTGTGAGCTACAAAAGGCACAGGACATTTGGTCAAAATTGATGGCAAGACGAATGCAGTATGTTATCAAAAAATACTGGAGGAACATTTGCATTCATCAGCTTGGAAGCTGCGCATGGGACATACTTGGACATTCCAAGATGACAATGATCCAAAGCACAAGGCCAAGTTGACCTGTCATTGGCTACAGCAGACTAAAGTGAAGGTTCTGGAGTGGCCATCTCAGTCTCCTGACCTTAATATCATTGAGCCACTCCGGGGAGATCTCAAAAGTTCAGTTCATGTAAGACAGTCCAAGAATTTACAGGAACTGGAGGCTTTTTGCCAAGAGGAATGGGCAGCTTTACCATCTGAGAAGATAAAGAGCCTCATCCACAAATACCACAAAAGACTTCATTGAAGTTAAAGAGGGCAATATACGGTATTAGGAACTGAGATATGTAAACTCTTGATCAGGGTCATTTGGGTAGTTTATGTTGTGATTATGATTTAAAAAAAAAGTAAACACAGTTGATTGATAATAAATGGCTTCAGCCAAAGAGTGAAAGAAATTATAAATTCTGCCAGGGTATGTAACAACTTTTAAATATATATATATATATATATATATATATATATATATATATATATACACACACACACACACACACACACACGTTCATTTTTGAGCTCTAGGGTGCAAATAGACTGCCCACTTGTAACTGTAGCAGAAAAACAATTGAGGTCTTATGCCCTGCTTCTGAATAGGCAGAAGTGCGCATTTTTGGGCAGGAAAAGTCTATGTATATGAATGCAGTACAGTATATAAACTGTGTATTTAGTGGTTTGCCTGGAGTTCAGCTTTAAGAACACAAGATATACAAGATATAATAGTTGTATGTTCTAACTGAAATACTTACTAGGAAACACCTGAATCTGATACATCACAAAAGAAAAAAATACTTACATAATGGATTTTATTTTTTGGCATGTTTACGTTTTTTTTTTAAAGTGCCATAGGTATATAGTAGAGATAGTTTAACCCCTTTAACCACTTAAGACCCGGACCAAAATGCAGGTAAAGGACCAGGCCCCTTTTTGCGGTTCGGTACTGCGTCGCTTTAACTGACAATTGCGCGGTTGTGCAACGTGGCTCCCAAACAAAATTTGCGTCCTTTTCTTCCCACTAATAGAGCTTTCTTTTGGTGGTATTTGATTGCCTCTGCCATTTTTATTTTTTGCGCTATATACAAAAATAGAACGACATTTTTGAAAAAAAACTATGGCCCAGATTCAGGTACATCTGCGCATTATTGGACCGGCGTAGCGCACCGCCTTTACGTTAGACTTGCGCAATTTTGTCGCGTAATCACCCTATTCTCGTAGCTTTTGCGCAGAAAATTGCGCATACGTAACGTTTTTTCAGAGGCGTAAGGAGGAGTAATACAAATTGGGAAGGACGTGGGCGTGTTACATTGAAATGAGCCGTGACCCCATGCAAATGAAGGGCCGGCCGGCTCGCGAATGCGCGCTTGAAGGAGACCATGTCAGCTCCGCTGTGCGCATGCTCACAACTAGGGAGCGGCGCAATCAGTGAAATTGGAAATGAACTAGGGCAATGTTGTGAACTACGCAGACAGCATAAATAGACACACACAAACGCACTTGCATTGCAAAAGTACATCCCTTTGTCCCTTCCCATTTAACCTAGTGCTTTTGTCCTGTTGTTCGTTGCGGTGTGTTTTGTAGTTGTCAGATTAGTGTTCTGTGTGATCAAGTGTTTGCTAGTAGATTTTTGAAAGTGGTTTTTGATAAGTGTTTGAGAGACTGTTTGTTTGATTGATATATTTGTGTTTGTTTCTTTTCCTGCTGTATTTTTGTTTTGTTTTTTGGTGACTGTTTCTTGCTCAGTAGTTTTCTCTCTGTGTGTGTTTTTTTTTGATTGGTTGTGCTTGTTTGTGTGCGTGAATTTTGTTGACTGGGACTGTTTGTTTTTGGAAGGATGACTGAGAGAAAACGAAAGCTGAATTTTACAGTTGTGGAAAAACAGATTCTTGCCCAGGCCATTAGCGAGTATGGGCGTTACCTCCACGGCCCACAGAGTGCCAACACCACCCCGGCCAGGAGGAGGGAGATTTTGGATAGGATCACTGACCAGGTGAATTCAGCGGGGCAGGGGGAGACACGGAACCGGTCTGGGATTGACAAAAAAATCAATGACCTCCGGCGTCTGGTCAAAAAGAAGCTGGCCAGAATGCATGCCCATGCCAGGGGCACAGGAGGGGGCCCACCATGCTGTATTAGCCTGACAGCGGAGGAGCGTGCGGTGGCCCTGACCTTTCATCGGCATGAAGTTGCGGGCCTGCCCGGCTTTGACTCAAGTCCGGAGCCCGTGGTGCCAGGTAAGTTTTTTTTTTTTTTAATATCAGGTGTGTAGCATGTGTGGGGGAGGGGGTGAAAGGGAATATGTGGCAAGTGTGTGGATCCTCCAACCTGTGAATGTTTTGTGTCATCCACAGATGTGCAGGAGGGTGCAGGGCCATCTGGCCTGACCGCACCAACCCCAGGACAGCAGCCTAATGAGGCCCCCCCAACAAGGCCGGAGTCCGCGGAGGAGGTTCAAGAGGAGCAGGAGAATCATGAGGAGGAAGAGAATCATGAGGAGGAGGAGAATCATGAGGAGGAGGAGTCCATGTCAGGCACTGGACGTTTGGGTTTTGAGGACTCTTCCCCTCTGGCTGGCAGAAGGCAGGCCTCCCTAAGGGGGAGCCCCCCCCCTCCTCCCCCAACATGGCTCCCCTCACAAGGGCCTCCCCTTCTCCCCGGCCACAAGCATCAGCTGGAGGCAGGATGTCATCCCAGACCACCAGGGGGGTGGCCGATCTCCTGCCCGCCACTCTGAGAAGGGACCAGTTCCTCCAGACCCGCCATCTGGGACAGGTCAGCCAGACATTGGTGCGGATGGAGGAGAGCCTGTCCTCCATCAAGGATAAGCTGGGGAACCTGGACTCCCACTCCCGGGCTTTCACAACCTGCCTAAATGAACTGCAGACGACATCAGCAGGCGTTGGGCAGGATGTGAGGGCCCTTACCCAGGCTATCCAGGCCAACACGGCAACACTTGGTGCTGCCCTGGACAGAATAGCCGTGGCCTTGGAGAGCAGGCCGCCAGGTGGGCAGAGATCAGGGGTTGCTCCTCCTTCCCCGGTTTTACCCCTTCCCCATGAGTCTCCCCTGAGAAGCCGGGGCCGTGGCCGGGGACGCCCCAGGCGTGGCTCACGCAGAGGGCAATAATTTGTTTTTCCCCATTTTTTTTTTTTTTTAATATTTTTTTTTTTGCTGGAAATTTTTTGCTTTTGCAGGTCATTTTTTTTTTTTTGGGTTGTGAATGCTGTGTGAATGTGGGGGTGACATTCCTGCCGGAAAAGGGGTGTCACCCTCTATTTTGGTGGAGAAGGGTTCCCTAGGACCAGGGAGAAGTGATCCCCAGGTCCGTGTGAATGGTGTATGAATGTACAGTGACATAATTGGAGCCTTGGCGTGGCGTTGCTGCTCACAAGTCCTGCATGGTGGACTGGTGCCAATCCAATTTGATGTGGATGTGGGGTGTGTGTGCTAGGGACCACAGTGGTGTGCATGCATGCATTCTCATTGTGCCATGATTAATAGGTGTGTTTAACGTGCAAAGATGCCCAATGTGAGCTGTCTCCTGGCTGCTCTTCCCTCAGAAGACGGGGTAGCCTCGGTTAGGGGGGGATTGTCTGGTTCAGGGGTAAGGTCATCACGTAGGTCAATCTGCAGGCCCTTTCTTTCTGCGAAGTTGTGCAGCATGCAACATGCACCGATGATCTGGCACACGAAGTTTGGGGAATACAAGAGGGTACCCCCAGACTTATCCAGGCATCGGAAACGTGACTTTAGGAGGCCAAAGGTGCGCTCCACCACTGCTCGTGTTTGGGCATGTGCTTGATTGTATCTTTCCTCTCCTGGGGTTTGGGGGTTCCAGATAGGAGTCATGAGATGGGGTCCCAGTGGATATGCAGAGTCACCTGGAAGGGAAAAGACAGGAGGATGTTAGTCATGCATGTGCCCCTTGTGATGTGCATCATGGGAGGGGATAGTCATGCCTGCCACCCATGTCACTCACCAACCAGCCAGGTGTCCCCATACACGTTCTGATTGAATTCCATTCGGATGTGGCATTGATTGTATATGTAGCTGTCATGGCTGGACCCTGGGTGTTTGGCACGGACGTGCCATATGAGGCCTTGGGCATCGACTATCACCTGTACATTGATGGAATGCCAATGCTTCCGATTGCGGTACATGTGCTCTGTCTCCTGGGGGGGCTGGAGTGCCACATGTGTGCAATCAATGGCCCCCACAGTGCGTGGGAATCTGGCAATTCTGTAGAAATCTGTCATTGCCTTCAGCCGCAGCTCCTCAGTGGTGGGTTTGATGATTTGGTTGGCCATGCGTCTGAGAATTGCAGGGACAACCTGGTGCACACATCTGCTCATGGAGGATTGTGACATCCCAGCCACCACTCCACTTGTACGCTGAAAAGAGCCACTGGCAAGGAAATGGAGTGTTGCCATGACCTTGACCAGTGGCTGCACTGCATGTGAGCGGTGTGTTGGGCTGGTGATGTCCTCCTGCAGGGTTGTGGTTAATTCCAGGATGACATGAGGGGTGAATCTGAAGATGCGAAACACCTCAAAATCACTCATGCCAAACAGGTCTATGCGGGTGCGGTATATCCTCTCCCGTGCCACCCTCCGTGCCATCCTCCGTGCCCTCATCCTTCTTTGTTCATCTAAAGTCAGTAGTATAGCTATGTGCGACGATGCCCCTGGCATGTTGGCATACAGATTGTTGTGCAACACGTGTGACTGCTGAGCTGCTCACTAACAGTGTTGCTTTATCTAACAAGTAGACTTTTTTTCTCTTTTTAGACCAGCTTTTATATGCTCTAATTTTAGACAGGACATTTTGCTGTTGCGCACACTGCGTCGCCTGCGCTGCCCCAACGTTGTTTTGTGGATCCCCGTAAGTCCCTCATTAGCATATTTGACTAGCAAATCAATGGTGTGTCTAGCGCACTTTTGCGCGGAAGAATGCGCCAGTCTAACGAAATTACGATTTTTTGCGTATCTCGTTCTGTGGATGCCGCGCAACGAAACGCACGCGCACATTTCGACTTACGCACGCGCATCTCCTGTTGCGCAGGCGTAATCGTTCTGTGAATCTGGGCCTCTAATTTTTTACTTTTTGTTATAATAAAAACCAAATAAACTAAATTTTAGTCAACAATTTAGGCCAAAATGTATTTAGCCACATGTCTTTAGTAAAAAAAATCGCAATAAAACTAAATAGCTACCTAGCGGGAACAGCGACACTAATACAGCGATCAGAAAAATGATGATGCTGGCAATAGGGAGTGAAAGGGTTAACTAGGGCAGTGATCAAGGGGTTAAAACTTTATTGGGGGGGGTACGGGGGCTACCCTGGACCTTACACTAACTGCCTGTCACACTGACACTAAATACAGTGATCATACATATATGATCACTGCATTCAGTGACACTGTGACAGGGGGGAGGGGGGGTGATCGCAGGGGGTTAATGTGCCTGCGTGTCCTGGTGTCAGTGTAGTGTTGTGCAGACTTACTATGTGATGTGATCTCTCCTCAGTGGCGGTTGAAAAAAACGCAGAGAGCAGAGATCACATCACTTCCTCCTCCTGTGTTTACACAGGAGGAGGAAATGACACTGCAGGGGAGCGCGCGCATTGGCTGGGAGTGATCCGGAGGGGGCGAACAATGTGCAATGTGCGGGCAAGCCGACGGACCTTTCCGGAAAGAAGTCTCCCTGTGCATACTAGCTCATTATGGCTTTTGCCTTTCAGGTTTTGCCTTTCAGGTAGGTACTACTACCACTTTAAATGATTTAAGAGAACTCTCTCTCTATCTCTCTCTCTCTCTCCCTCTCTCTCTCTATATATAAACACGGTATAAGAATAAAACAGTTTCGTCTCTGTGGTATTAAAATGCAGAAAACAGCGCTAAAAAATCAATAATGGTAGACTCGTGGTAAAAAACACTGAATAAAGAAAGTCTTAGATGTAATCAAGGTGATGCAAACAATCCAAAGTGCTGAATGGTGTCTCAGTATATTGATCCTATTGTGCACCTTCCACCAGGGAAAACAATGATCTCAATCCACCACGTGATGCACTCTCCCCAAGGGGGGTAAACTCACCAGAAAACTGAAAAATCAGAGCCTTAAGTAAGCGAATACATCAGCCACTTTGTCACGGACCATCACCAGCAGGTGGGGACAGCAGGCACGGGAGCTCCACACAAGGTCATAAAAACGAGGAACAGCAATATAGTGTAATACTGTTTATTAATCCAAAGTAGCCCATACACTGGAAGCCCCCTTAAACCTATCTACGTAAATCAAATCACAATAAAATGAGCATAAAAGTGACCCCAGAGGGCGCTATCACCAGATCCAGCCATTCATGGAGAGTAGGGGAATCCTTGCAGATACCATAGCAGCTTCCTAGTTTGGAGAGCGGAGTGGGTGAAGAACGCACGCCACCTCCCCGCTAACCCGCTATGTCAGGATGTATTTTCTGTTTTGTTCTGTTTGTTTCTAGTGCAACCTTTTAAAATAAAACTGTTCACAATTCTGAATCACCATTTGGACTGCCTTCTTTCTTGGGGATGGTGATACTCACTTGTACTAACCCTACAATAAATATGGTATATATTTAAAAAAAAAATGTAAACTGTAGCAATTTCAGACAAAATTCAGCTCTTTGTTGTGGTTTTCACAGAGGTTCAATGAGAAGTTAAATAAATGGATGAAAAGCATTAGAACAAGATAGGTGCTATCTCACGTGTGCTATATACACATTATACGTAGCAGTGTTGTATACAGAAGTACTGTATATACTGAGGTTTCATTCAGGTTTATTTAGTAAGTTAAAGTAACATTTTCTGTAGTAGCCAATCACAACTACTCAACAGTCACTGATCAAAACTTATCTTGGAACATACATACCATCTGTGGTTTCGTTTATTTCTTATAGCCGATTATATAGATTGGTTTTATTACTGTATGAAAGTCACTCTTTTTTTTTTTTCTTTTAGCAACATAAGGTTAGCATCTGTTGTGGAAGTATTTTATTTTATGGTAGAAATACAATAATTTTAGCTTTACCAGTTTACTGTAGTCCTATAGCTTTGTGCAACATATATTTCTCAAAATGGACAGTGATTATAAGGAAACAATATTGGTTTGAGTCAATTAAAAAAACTAACGTTTAAATATTATTTTTCATATCAAACCTTTTATCTAAAAAGAGCAGAGGGAAAGGCAGAAGTCTCTCCTCTGACTCGATGGGCTTATTTTACTGAAGGAGGATGAAAGGCCTGCTTCTGACAGGGTTAGGGCTGTTAGTCACACTCCAAGTGACTACAGGGCTTTTTTTAGTTTCAGGTGGATGGAAATCTAACTTGTGACTCAGGAAGCAATCTATCAACACAGGCACAGTCACTAGAGGGGAACCCATTTTCACAGTCCTTAGGCTGTCTTCTTCCATCAAAAAAACGGCGCGGGGTCCACCCCAAAATCCAAACCAGACCCTTATTTGAGCACACAACCCAGCAGGTCAGGAAAGGGGGTGGGGACAGGGGAACCATACCAGGCCGAATGCCCTCAACATGGGAAGTGGGTGCTTTATACCACCCCAAAGCACCTTGTCCCCATGTTGATGAGGACAAGGGCCTCTTTCCGACAATCCTGGCCATTGGTTGTCGAGGTCTGCCAGCGGGGGAGCTTATCGGAATCTGGGAGCCCCCTTTAACAAGGGGGCCCCCAAGATCCCAGCCCCCATCCTATGTGAATGAGTATGGGGTACATTGTACCCCTACCCATTCACTTAAGAAAAAAAGTGTCAAAAATAAAACACACTACACAGGTTTTTAAAGTAATTTATTAAGCAGCTCTGGTGCCTTTTCCAACTTCTTCTCTACTCTCTGGCTCTTCTCTGCTCTCTCTCTGGTTCTTCTTCCTCTGTCCACTATCTTCTGCCTGGGTCTCCTCCGCTTTCTTCTGCACTTTTGCCTGTTCTTTTTCTCACTCTTTTGCCTGGTCTTCTCCGCTGTCTTCTCACTCTGTTCTTCTTCCAATGATGACTCAACGCTCTCCCCCGCTCTAATGCTGGGTGCGCGGTGTGCCATTACTTAAATTGGCATGGGGCAGGGTCACCAAGTGATGTCACCCAGAGGCCTCACCCCCTATTACGTCCCTGCCCGTGGCATGATGGGTGGTGACGTCATAGGAAGTGGGGCCCGACAACCAACGGCCAGTGTTGTCGGGAAGAGGCCCTTGTCCTTGTCAACATGGGGACAAGATGCTTTGGGGTGGGCCTCCTGCCCCAAAGCACCAACTCCCCATTTTGACAAGGACAAGGGCCTCTTCCCAACAACCCTGGCCTTTGGTTGTCGGACCCCACCCCCTATGACGTCACCGCCCATCATGCCACGGGTGGGGACGTAATAGGGGGCGAGGCCAACTCCCCATGTTGAGGGCATGTGGCCTGGTACGGTTTAGGGGGGGCGCTCTCTCATCCCCACCCCCTTTCCTGACCTGCCAGGCTGTGTGCTCGGATAAGGGTCTGGTTTGGATTTTGGGGGGATGCTATTTTTTCGGCATTAAAATCCATACCAGACCAAAGGGTCTAGTGTGCTTTTAGAGCGGGGACCCATGCCGTTTTTTATTTGCCGTGGAGTTCCCACTTAAGATCAACCAGAGCAGAAGTTGCATGCCAAAGTCAGATCAGTCAAGACAGCGATCCGACTTTGATCCAACTTCAGTGATATTCAATGGGCTGAAGTAAGATCAAAGTCGAACCAAAGTAGTACAGGGAGCATTTTCAAAGTCAGACCGACTTGTGTCTGACCAGTTAAAACGGCTCCCATAGGGAAACATTGATTTTCACACGTCATGCAACATGAGCTCCCAATGTCGAGCGTTTGTTGTACAAGTGTGAACCTGGCCTTCAGACCTGATCCAACATTCTTCACTGTGCAGCCCTGCTTTGAGCAGCATAGCTTTTACTTTGAAAATGGATGCTTTGTACTGCACATATGTGCTGCAGCCCTATTCATTCTTATTGGCTGCACAGTGAAGATCACTGGATCAGGGCAGAAGGCAATTATAACACTGGGTGGGCAGAATTCATGTGGTGGGGAAACTACATAAAAATAAAAAGATAAGTTGCAGTTATCCTTTAAAGCCATACACACATAGTCACTACATACAAACCTCATGCAGCTAGTGTCCCTTATTTATACCTAGGACCCCATGGAAGCAAAAAAAAAGTGTGCTATCTGCTCTGGCACCACTAAATTTAAACATAGAAAAAAAAAGACATTACACTTCTCTTGCAGCTTAGAATTTGGTGAGTTTTAAACTCTTGGCGTAAGGAGTTATCTGTTTAAGCATGTTATAGAGCTGCACTAGGATTTTCTCACTTTCTCGGACATTTATAGCACAACATAAAAAACATTATTTTACAGAAACACAGATGTAGGAAAGATCACCTAGCTTTAGGAAGCAATGTAAAAAGCCAGCTCTGTCTAATCTTGTAAACAGCTCTGTGACCAGGAGCCTGACCAGACCCGCAGGCTAAGATACTGACTACAGGTGCAAGAGCCATGTGATAATGTGAAAGACCATGTACACATTAAATTAGAGTATTTTATAACCAGGAATTTATGTACTTCTAGGTCCATGGTTGTATATGTGATTTGAAACACATTCCTCTAAGCCTAGCATTTTAAACACAACTCTACTCGTTAATGAAAACGAATTTTAGGAATCAACTACTATATAAATTGTATATAATTAAAAATATTATTAAAACTACTAACCTGCTTGAGATGTCTACTAAACAAAATTTCCCCCAAAAAATTCCCATATACTATAAAGGCACAGATTTTAGGATAGCAACTTCAGAACTACAAACAACAAATTATTTCCATTTACAGCAAAGACTATATTGACCTCAAATTTTTGACCCAGTAAGGTAAGCATAGGCTCAAGTTTAGCTGAGATCTAACTAACTACGTTAAGCTTAGTTAAAGCTTAAGCGTCATTATGGCTTAGGGTTGGGGGTAAAGAGTTAAAGGTTGTATCAACACTGTTGTGTTATGCTACATGTTGATGTGTGTTCCTTTAAATGGGCTGCCCCACGCAATATAATGTACTAAAACAAAAGTTGTTTTGTTTTTGCAATCTACAACACAACACAAACCACAGTAGTGTGCTGCAATTCAGATACATTGTGTAAAAATGAATGACATCACAGCGAACCAATGCACATAATGAGTTTTGCACGTTGCTGCACCACAAAGGTGTGAACCCATCCATTGAGCTTGTCTCCAATGACATTAAGATTTCACAGATTTCAAAAACTACGGGGTAGATTTACGTACCTCGGCGCATCTTTCTGCCGGTGTAGCGTATCTTCTTTATGCTACGCCGGCGCAACATTGAGAGGCAAGCATGGAATTCACAAAGCAAATGCTCTCAACGTTGCGCCGGCGTAGCGTATCGTTGTCGGCGTAAGTAGGTGGAAGTGGGCATGATATATTTAAATGAAGTGTGATCCCATGCAAATGATGGGCTGAGCTTCAAAAAAACGAACTGCGCATGCGTCGTATCTTGGACGCATCCCAGTGTGCTTGCTCACAGTCACGTCGAAATAACTGGCTAAGATACGTCAAAACACTGCCTACGATGTGAACCTAACCTACGCACAGCCCTATTTAAGTAGCATCTGAAATTTCCTGTTAGTAAAATCACTATTGAAACTGCGAAAATGTGTGCTAGCAAGGTTTTGTGCATTGCACAGTGTGCCGCATGTATACAGTAAAGGAGCAACAGCTCCAGGATGGATACCGCTGTGACAGATTTGAGTGGGTTGCTCTTCTGGAAGCTCACAAATTGGAACACTGGGCAGAATTGAAAACCTTGAAAAGGTGGCTAGTAGGTTTAATAGGGAGGGAGGAGGGGTAAGTAAGGATTATCAGGTAGGAAGATGGGTTAATGGAGTAAGATTTGTAGATGTAGTGGCTCACAGAAAAATAAGGCCAGCCCTAGGTTTGAGCAGCCTAACAGATTTTCCAAGTTGGGTGAAGATGTGGGGGTGGCAAGCTCAGAAGTGGCAGTACAACCTATATGCTAAAGTTGGTTTGCACCTAAATGGAATAGGGTCTGCTGTGCTGGGGGAGAGGTTTATGGGAAGACTGGGGGAGTAGTTAAACTAGGATTAAAGGGGAGGGGGAATTAGAATATAATGGGTCAGACAGGTCAGACAGGGGTCAGCCACTATTGGTGGGTGGAATGGGGAAAGATGAGGGAGGGCTATGGCAGGTTTAAAGGTTCCCATGTTACAAACAACCATTGTAATTGGTACTATTTGTACTCAAATAAAAAATATGCAAAATAAGTGTGCAAAATGTGACAATGAATTAAAGTGTTTGTTCAGCAATGCCAGAAGTCTGACAAGTAGAATAGGTCAGTTGGAATTCTGGTGCACAAGGAGAACTATGATTTAATTGGTATTGCTGAATCTTGGCTTCATTCTAAACATGATTGTGCTATCAATATTCCTGGATATGTTCTCTTTTGGAAAGACAGGGTAAAACGGAGGGGGGGGTGTCTGTCTATATGTGAGAAGTGATCTCAAAGCGAGTGTGAAAGAGGACCTAGTTGATTGAGAGTGTAATGAATCTGAAGCATTATGGTTGGAAATGTACATGGGTGTGTGAACTACAAAGGTTATCATTGGAGTTACTTATGGACCTCTTAATGTTATTGAGGAGGTGTAGACTCAGCTCCTTGCACAGATATAAAGGGCTGCAAGGGCTGGGACAGTGATAATAAACTGTCTAAAAAGCGGGGGTTGTTTTATACACCGGGTCAGCTGCTCGAATGCCTGCTGGATGTGCAGTAATACTGTATGTAGCTTCGGCTACATACAGTATATACACCGCTTAGCCAATCCCAGTGAGCCAAGTATTCAAATGAATACAGAGCCTGCTCGGATTGGAGTAACAACCTCTGCCAATCCGAGCAGGCTACATACAGTAGCCTGCTTGGATTGGCTTTGAGAGTCAGAAAGGCGTGGTCTGATGATGTTACAGCCTCTGCCAATCCAAGCAGGCTTTGTATTCATTAATAGAATACGCTCCAGCCCCAGTAAGAATGAAGAAGAATATGGCTCCAGAAGGAAGAAATATGAAGCCTCAGAAGCCCGGAAGGGGGGTCGTCTTATACGGTAAGTACAGGCAAAAAATCGTAAAAAACTGTAAATTAGGGGGTCGTCTTATACACCCGGTCGCCTTATACACCGGCAAATACGGTAGTTGTTCCTGTATTTTGGCTGATTAACTGTAGCTGCCCATAACTTATTGATCTGAATCCTACTGACAATGTCCTACTGTTATTATGTCACATGCACTGTGCCAGATAGCTAGGTCTGTGCTGTTATATGTATGGAATTGTTACCTTCTGTCAGGAGATTAGACTAGCTGCCCATAGGCCACACTTGTATTGGAGGCCGGCGCACACAATGCACGACAGATTCTGGCACCCTCTGGCCTTTAAAAGAGTGACTATTGCACATGGACATTGCTGACTGGTCTTCAGCTTCCTGCTTCCTGTTCCCTTATTTTGCTTATGCCTCTGATTACCCGTTACAGACCCAGCTTGCCCTTGGAAACCACTTGTCTCTCTCCTGGCTCTGACCCCGGATTGCCAACAGATCTGCTTTTGTTTCTTGTTCTGTGAATGACCTTTAGCTTGCCTGACCATGTCTCTGATTTCCTCATACCTCTCAACTTTTTGAGATGAGAATTAGGGACATTAGCAAAAGTATGTAGGCATAAGGCACCCCCTTGCCATGCCCTCTTAAAGGAGAATTATAAAAAATATTAGTTTAACTTATTTTTTTACCACTACTATTCCTTTATACCGGCTTTTGAAACTTACAAATGCAGCAATTTAGACATTGAATGAAAGGTTTAGCACTGGGAAATATTTTTGAAAGAGAAAAAGTATATTTAAGGCCCCATACACACGAGCAGACAGATTTGTTCAAATCGGTCGGACAGACCGATTTGAACAAATCTGTCTGCTGGGGACGTATTGGTTTGATCGTGTACACACGATCAAACCAAAATCCCTGCCGGCAGACGCGCGCTGACGGGGCGGTGACGTTGACGCCGCCACGTCACCGCACCAGAAAGTAAAACACGTCCACGCATGTGTCGAAACCATTCGACGCATGTGCGAGAAGACATGTCTGCTGGTTAGCGTACTAACCAGCAGACATGTCGGGCAGACGGGTTCCCAGCCGACAGATTTGAAAGCATGCTTTCAAATCTGTCGGCTGGCCAAATCCGTCTGCTCGCCCGTACACACGATTGAATCTGTCTGCTGGGACGGTCGGGCCGACCGTTTCCAGCAGATAGATTTGATCGTGTGTACGCGGCCTTATATATACAACTATATAGATCAGACCAAATTGAGGCGGAAGGAGGGACTTCATATCAGGGACAGTCCCTCGAAAATAGGGACAATTGGGAACTATGTTTTCTGTCTGCTGACCACTGGCTCACTGACCTTTGCATCTGTCTCTAACTATGCCTTCTTCTTTGTCCTGTCTTCTGTGATCCACCTTGGTGCCTACCTGCTGTACCCAGCCTGCTGTACCTACCTGCCTGCAGTACCCACTTGTTGCTCCAGCATGCAGTATTTACCTGTTGTATCCAGCTTGCTGAACTTACCACTGCAAGCTGCTTCCTGCTGTGTGCAGTTTGCACAACCATCAGCTCTCCTGGGTCCTACTGCTCACGTCATCTGGTACCAACCTGCAGAGAGATTTTCACGCATTTATCATCTGTGGCACAGCTGGCAATTCCTGCTTCTTTGGGCTTCATGTTCCCTGTTTCCACCTTCAGGGACACTGAGCACTCAGCCACAAGGAGAGCTCTCTCAGCATTTCGACTTCAGGACCAGATACGTGACACCCTCCTATATATTAGTAGGTTAACCTGTTTATTGCAATACAGTTTATATGCAGTTATTTTATTTAACCCTGTCCCTTGTATGGGATTCTATAACTAGTTTTAGATTAGGGCTCAATAACCAGTATAGGCTAGAGCCAGGTTTGGCATCGGGCGGCTAATTCTGGTAAGTAAAATATAGAATCGCGCTAAATAGGAAAGTTCATGAATTGGAAAGATATAAACGCTCCATATAATGTAAAACCATAAACAGATTTATTTGCTTGAAGCTACAAGCTTATTCACAAAGTCCATCCACCATCTTTAGCGTACAAGTTCCACCACCAAATGATAAAGTTATCTCCTTACCAGATCAGCATGACCCCTGTTACAGAGGATCACAGAATGCCTGTAACAACAGCCTGAATCTTTCTCCGGAAAAAGCCAGAAAATGCACCCTGCATTTATCTCCAGGTGCCCCTTACCCGCTTACTGTAAGGATGTGTGAGTGGTTTTTTATAAAAGATATAAAAGCTCCATATAGTGTAAAACCAGAAACATATTTATTTGAATAAAAATACATTGCACTTATAGCATCCGTATTCAAAGATAGCATTAAGTCTGGTGTGCCGGCCGACGCACATCCAGACAAACCTGTCCTTCCAGGACACGAATGAGACAACACAAGGTGACGTCAGTGTGTCGCTCTGCCCTACGTGTTTCCTCAAAGATGACATCGTCCAGGGGTACCCATCTCTGTCACCTGTTGTCATCTCTGACGAAACGCGTAGGGTGCAGCAACCCGCTGACATCATCTTGTGTTTTCTCATTCGTGTCCCGGAAGGGCGGATTTGTCTGTATGTGCACCGGCTGGAACACCAGACTTAAGGCTATCTTTGAATACGGATGCTGTAAGTGCAATGTTTTTTTTATGCAAATAAATATGTTTATGGTTTTACATTATATGGAGCTTTTATATCTTTTATTAAAACCATCCACACATCCTTACGAGCAAGTAAGGGGCACCCTGTAGATAAAAGCTTTTTCGAGGAGAAAGATTCAGGCTGTTGTTACAGGCATTTTGTAATCCTCTGTAACGGGGGTCATGATGATCTGGTAAGGAGATAACTTTATAATTTGGTGGTGGAACTTGCACGCTGAAGATGGTGGATGGACTTTGTGAATAAGCTTGTAGTAAGCACGGGTGGACTTTCTAATTCATGAACTTTCCTATTTAGCGCAATTCTATTTTTTGCTTATTTATGCTCTACTGTGTTTATATTATACGGTAAAATTGCTGCTTTTATTCATCATTTACAACTTTTATTAATATTGTTGTTTGTATTTGTGCTTAGCACAGTTTTTACATACCTTTTTCCAGGCTACTTTTGGTAGTTAGAGGCCAGATTGCATGTCGGATTAGAAACTTTTAGGGAGGCATTAAAGTGCCACACCACAGTTTTTGCATGTGCGAATCTGCAGTCCAGTATGGTTGAACAACTGTTGGAGGATCTTCCCTTTACCGCTGATCTTGTCTTCAACACGGGGGTCCCCAGGCTGCAATTGAACTATAAAGGGTTAATTTTCAGGGCTTAATTCCTTTGTCACCAACAATATGCCCTTTTAAGTCCAGATGAAAGGTACCCCTTGCCATGAGCACATTAATTGACCCTGCAGCCGAAAACTAGAAATGTACGTTCTAGTGTTCAAAGATCTCAGGCCCAATGTCAAACTTAATTTTATTAGTTAATGTCAAGTTAAATGGGGCATGCTGATGTTGCTAAACTCAGTCTAAGCATCTAAGCAATAAGCATCATTTATTATTTCATGCATTATTTAACAAAGTGATATTTCCGGGGTACAGCTTTGGCTTCTAGAATAGCCACAACTTTTGGTTTGTAGCCACACAAGTTATCCAGATTGTATTAGAAATGTTTTTCTTTATTGGTACAATAGTGGGT
Organism: Rana kukunoris; assembly: GCA_029574335.1. NCBI lineage: Eukaryota > Metazoa > Chordata > Amphibia > Anura > Ranidae > Rana > Rana kukunoris. The sequence goes on from CM056049.1 coordinate 513,084,347, forward strand.
GCATGAGGAATAAAATACGAACTAGTGGTGCTCGATAAAGAGCCAAGGCACTAAAAATAATCAATATTTTTGAACACATTATGATTTAACAATATGTATGGGTCTGGAATGATTTAGAAATGTATGTATGTTTATAGTCCAAATATCATTACAAATACAGGGAACCAGTACAACATCCTTGTAAAAAATTCACTTTGCATTCTCCTTCTGATCAGAGAACAGACATAAAATGATGAAAAGAAATACACGAGACTGAACTCTTCTATACTGATTACTGTCTGCCCTGTCATATCTTGTGTTCCACCCTCCATAAATAGACAATCATTCCCCTCCTATGATTGATTGGCTCAGAGCCTAGAAAGATATCTGTTCCTGCTAAACTATTTGAAGATTACATCCTACTGAGGTAATGCAAACCAAAACTTCCTACAACCATTATAGGGCTATCACAGCGGCACATACTTTGTTTTCGCTATTCTGTCAGATGTCCTTAAAATGGATATTTCAGAAGACACCTGTTTATTTATTTAAACTGTTAGAGACTGGTGCATTTTCATATTTTGTTGGTGAAGTATGAAAATCTTTGCTTTTTACATTTTGCCAAGAATTTTCAAACTTGGGATAAAAAACAAGAAGGAAACTATTTTATTCTGTGCTATTTGCTTTACCCTATTATGACTACACGTTGCTGGCATGTATCGTTTTAATTTGCTTTTCTCTGTTAATGTCGCACACCAGAAGCTGCAGATGAACAGGGATCCCCCACTCCTGCACCGCCAGGCACACCGAAATTTACAGGCACACAATCTCAGGGAACAGTCCGTAGCTTTGATTTTGTTGTTTATTAGTGGGTTAACAACTTTAACAACCTGGAAGAGGATAGGAGGTAATGGGATACTCACTTGACTTCAGCAAACATCAGGGACAACTTCCTTTATACAGGTGTATATATGTAGCACCCTGCCCCTGTTGAACAGGCGCTGCTTTAAATTTAGTCGGGGTCTGAGCTGTTATTTGGCTCAGACCGGAGTGATTGAGGGCCTCTGTTCCAGCCATGGCTGTGCTGAAGAGTATCCACTATTGCTCGCTTGGGGGTGTCATTACCACCCCAGGCCAAGGTTGGCAGCAGCAAGGTCAAGGTGTATTGAGTGTTCCCCTCAGCAACAAATCAGTGGGAGTGGTCGCCCCGTTGTACATACTGGGGAGGGGTACTTAAGGGACAGGTGTTTTTGGTGCGGGGTCTGTCGTCCCACGTGCCTCGTGGCCCGCCTGGCCTGAGGAGCGTGTCCTGAATCCTGATTCCGGGGACAAGTTGGCCCGGGCTGTGACTTTGTTTGTGGGCCCATTAGTCTGGCTGGGACCTGCCTTTCAGAGGTGATCCTGTGCTGTTCATCCTGCGGGAGGAAACCACTTGATGAAGGAAGCCAGGGGAGGACCTATCCTAACCTGGGGAGAAGGCCTGGAAACTTCTTCGAAGGATGCACTGTACACCGAAAGGCTTGACAGTGTCACCTGTCAGGTCTAAAAATTCTAAAGAAGCCAAGCTAAAGAGATCCGGGTGCTGAATCCTGTGGCAGGGGATTTCGGCCTGAAGTGTCTCATCTACAAAGGAAGGTCTGTGGCAGAGACTGTACTTTGCTTTGTGTGCCATCCCGGCTGCTAGGCCAGTGAGAGGGACCTATCTGGGTGAGCAATACCCACTCTGGCGAGATTGGCGACGAGAACTGTTTGCTGGAAACAGGAGTGTTTCCTTACCTTGATTATGCACCTGAACCTACCTACACTTCCACCCTCATTCTTTTCTTCTGAAGTTCTCCCAAATAAATCCAAGAAAAAAAAGTTTATTGTGTGGACATTGAAATTCTTCACCCTGGACAGCGAGAATATAGAGGTAACGTGCCACCCAAAAATAACCAGCAGCTCCTACGTGGGTAGTCCTACATATAGACTTCTCTTCAACCTTCCTTCTGCACAGTGACAGTTGGTGCTCCATTTTTTGGGGGGTGGCAAATAACCCCCCCCCCCCCCATTCAGTCGGTCCATCAGTAAAACCCTTCCACCCCTCCCCCCACCCCCCATTCAGTCGGTCCATCACTCAAAATCCCCCCTGTCCCCTTGTCGCTTGGCAAACTACCCTGTTTCTTCATCTTCCACCGACTGCCCCTGCTGGCATGTCTATATATTAAATAGTCTCTGCCCCTTGCAGCCCATTTCTTGGGATTGGCCCCACAAAAGTTCTTGGCAGCCCCTCAAACCCCCACCCTCTTGTTCTAGAAGGTTCTTCAACCTCCAGACCCAGGGGAGGCACCAGAGAGAGCTGCCAAGATGAGTCATCCAATCCTGGACTCTAATAACCCTGACCCAATTTAGTGACTCAGGTTATACCTGGCCAGAATATACTTTGCCTACTTTACCAATACTAGTAGCACAAACTAGAGGGTTCTACACCCAGCTCCCACCTAAAAGCAGGATCATTTAGCCCTTTCAGCTAATTCTGGTACATCTGTCACCCCTGAAAGCACCTCCACATCTTTTTGGGAGTCTCTTCACTCCCATTCCTCCTCCGAGATGCTATGAGATGTCCACTCCTTCCATTCAGCATCTACTGTATTAGCCTGAACTCTGCACTCTGGGTGACCCCAAGTCTGTTGCCCTACCACTGCCTCTGCTCTGGCCTACCTGAAGATAGGTTGTCTTCCTGCACTGGCTCCTTCCATTTGGGGTTGACAGGGTGAACGGGCACAGCCGGCCTTCTGGGAACATCTTCTGGCTCCTGCTGGGCAGTACTGACAGGTACCAGTTCTCAGGTTGGGCTGCAAGTCGAAGCAGACTTTCAGTCTCCCTCACAGATGGTGTCTTCACAGGGCAGTCTCAATCCCTGGACTCAACCCCAGCTTTTTTGGTTTCTCTTTAGCCCATTCTGGCCTTCCGGAACTTCAGTGGCTGTTCTGTGCAGAAGCCTAATTGTTTGTCTACGCTGTATGTATGTGGCTCCTACTTGCTTGGTATCAGTTGTGTAAGCGACTCATTGCAGTGCCCTCACTGGATCCAGGCACTGGCCATGGCGGTGGGTCTCCTGCAGCCAGAACATAATGTAGCAGACACAGCCTTGTAGTAAAGTCATATATAGTGGCCAGTAAAAAATTGATATTTAAGTATTGGTATGATGACTATAAGTTATGTTCCGCAGCAACACCCAAGTTCTCCAGAGAGTGCAATTTATTTGACTTCCAACAGAACAAAGTCCAAAGTCCATAGATGATACAAATCCACAGAGTAATTCAAAGTCCCATTTGACTAGATCATTTCTAGACCTGTGCCTTCATATTCATACAGAGCGACAAGACTGACCTCCAGAATTATATTGCCTATCCACTAAATTTCCCATGAATGAATACCCCCTCAAGTCTAATTACCATTAATAAATACTTCCTTACGTATGTAAACAATGTACCATTGAGGTTAACAGGCCATACCTCACACACCTAGGTAGTCTTGCACAAGATTAACACAACTAAGGGTCTTCAGCTGTACCTTTGATATGTGTAGTAAATCTTGTTTGGCCACTAACCCCTTTGGTCAGCAAACACCCTTTGATGTGTAATCTTGAATGCCTGTATGCCATATATATTGTGCCATACATATAACACAATAAATAAAATACCTACACATATATATTAATATTACAACAAGCCTCTTCGTCCCCTCAATCAATCTGAGGACAAATCCCCCTCAATGCTCCAGCCGCACACTGGTATTCACCACAGTCACCTGCTGCAACTCAGTCAGCCAAGTTGGCACAGAGCACTCTCTCACACCATCTGCCATCTTGCTCCTCTCTCCTCGTGCAGAGTACACTGGGGTTCCTCTAAAGCAGTGGTCTCCAAACTGTGGCCCAAGGGCCGAATGCGGCCCTTTGCTTGCCTTTATCCGGCCCTTGGGGCACTATCCCTCCCACTGATATGAGACACTATTCTGCCATCTGACACTGACAATGGAGCATTATTTCTCCCACTGACACAACTAATAGAGCACTATTCCTCCCTATGATACCAGCAATGGGGCACTGCTCCTCCCCCTAATACCAGATGTTTACTAACAATGATACCAGGAAAATTTCCACTCCCGCTGGCCAAAGTCCGGCCCTCCAAAAGTCTGAAGGACAATAAACTGGCCCTTTGTTTAGAATGTTTGGAGACCCCTGCTCTAAAGCATGGCTCCATCCCCAAGCTTCCAGATTGGCTGGCACCAACAGTTCTGGTATGCAGGCTTGTGCCCACGCACTTTGTAAATCCTTTGTTGCTAGACCAGAGTTTGGAACACAGGCTACACGATGACACTTGAAGAACTTGTTGGAACATGCTGCTAAACACTGACCATGCCTGAGCAAGGCAGACAGCAATGAAAGTTCACTGTGGTTGGCACAAGCAACAGAAAAGTCTGTATTACATACCATACTGTTTCTAGCAGGTTCAGGACAGCCTTAAACTTAAGCCATGGTTGGATAACTGATAGACTCCCTCCTGCAGGAACCCATCGATTGCCACATGCAACAGCAGACATTTCTGTGTATGCTACTGTGCTCAGCAGGCCCTTGCAGCACGCAGTCAATTTCCCCAGCTCTAAGCAATCTACTGGGCACTTTGTAATCCATGGGTGCAATTGCCTGCCATGGTTGCCACAGGTAACAGAGCACAATACATTTCTCACTGAATAAGCAGGTCTTGACATTAACACAAGTAGCTGTCCCAGCTGCAATTGGGGCAACTGGGGCATGTAGTATAATGCTGGTTTGGAAGCAACTCCAGCTGCTCTGCTCTACTCTAATAACCCTGGCCCAATTGCAGACTCACAAATTTACAGCATGAGTCGGGGTATGGTTTGCCTGCTCTACTTTTAGCACACACTAGAGGGAGCTACAAATGTATTTTAACATAGAGCTAGCATAATTACGTGACTCAGTCATCTGGGCTTGTCAGGGGTGTCCCATATTTTTGAACATTGTGATGAGACAACTGATGTGAAGGTGGGAGGGAATTTAGGTCTCTAATGTGGAAGGGGGGAACTGAGGTCTCTGAGTGAAAGAGGGGTTGGACTGGTGTCTCTGACGTGAAAGAGCAAGAAAAAAAAAATTGGTGTGAAGGAGGGGGTAGACCTAGTACTGAATGGGGGACTCTAATGTGGGGAGCTTCCGATGTGATGGTAGTAGTACCTTGTTTTTGTCTGTGGTGCCTTGAGATTCTGCATACTTTTAAGGGTGCCGTGACTAAAAAAAGGTTGAGAAAAGCGGTGCTACTACAATCAGAGGCTGGAATCGGTTCTGGGCAAAGCTGTATTGCTTAACTGCAGGGATACCTGGATCACAAAACTGGCTAAAAATAATTATATATTTTTTTTTTTACGGAGACAATGTACAAATAAATAAATAATTTTATTTTTTTTTAAAGCGCCCCTGTCCCTGCGAGTTCGCCCAGCAAAGAAAACGCATGTGTAAGTGGTGCTTGCATATGTAAATGATGTTCAAATCACACGTGTGAAGTATCCTCAGAGTGAGAGAAATAATTCTAGCACCAGACCTGCTCTGTAACACTAACCTAGAAAACATTCATTTTTGTTTTAAAATGTAGCCTATGGAGATTTTTAGGTACTGTAGATTGTTGCCATTCCACAAGTATGTGCAATTTCGAAAAAATTACATGTTAGGTATTTATTTATTCAGAGTAACATCTTCTTTCACATTGCACAAAAAAATTGGGCTAACTTTACTGCTTAGTTTTTTTATTATTCATGAAAGTATATTTTTCCCCAAAAAGTTGCATTTGAAAGACCGCTGTGAAAATAAAGTGTGATAGAAAATATTGCAACTATACCCATTTTATTCTCTAGGGCCTCTGCTAAAATTATATATATATACATACACACACACACATATATATATATATATATATATATATATATATATATATATATATATATATACATATACACATACATATATACATATACACTTATACACACACACACAGTACAGACAAAAAGTTTGGACACACCTTCTCATTCAAAGAGTTTTCTTTATTTTCATGACTATGAAAATTGTAGATTCACACTGAAGGCATCAAAACTATGAATTAACACATGTGGAATTATATACATAACAAAAAAGTGTGAAACAACTGAAAATATGTCATATTCTAGGTTCTTCAAAGTAGACACCTTTTGCTTTGATTACTGCTTTGCACACTCTTGGCATTCTCTTGATGAGCTTCAAGAGGTAGTCACCTGAAATGGTCTTCCAACAGTCTTGAAGGAGTTCCCAGAGATGCTTAGCACTTGTTGGTCCTTTTGCCTTCACTCTGCGGTCCAGCTCACCCCAAACCATCTTGATTGGGTTCAGGTCCTGTGACTGTGGAGGCCAGGTCACCTGGCGCAGCACCCCATCACTCTCCTTCTTGGTCAAATAGCCCTTACACAGCCTGGAGGTGTGTTTGGGGTCATTGTCCTGTTAAAAAATAAATGATGGTCCTACTAAACGCAAACCGGATGGAATAGCATGCCACTGCAAGATGCTGTGGTAGCCATGCTGGTTCAGTATGCCTTCAATTTTGAATTAATCCCCAACAGTGTCACCTCACCAGCAAAGCACCCCCACACCATCACACCTCCTCCTCCATGCTTCACGGTGGGAACCAGGCATGTAGAGTCCATCCGTTCACCTTTTCTGCGTCGCACAAAGACACGGTGGTTGGAACCAAAGATCTCAAGTTTGGACTTATCAGACCAAAGCACATATTTCCACTGGTCTAATGTCCATTCCTTGTGTTCTTTAGCCCAAACAAGTCTCTTCTGCTTGTTGCCTTTATTTAGCAGTGGTTTCCTAGCAGATATTCTACCATGAAGGACTGATTCACACAGTCTCCTCTCAACAGTTGTTCTAGAGATGTGTCTGCTGCAAAAGGTGGCTACTTTGAAGAACCTAGAATATGACATATTTTCAGTTGTTTCACACTTTTTTGTTATGTATAATTCCACATGTGTTAATTTATAGTTTTGATGCCTCCAGTGTGACTCTACAATTTTCATAGTCATGAAAATAAAGAAAACTCTTTGAATGAGAAGGTGTGTCCAAACTTTTGGTCTGTACTGTGTATGTATATATATATATATATATATATATATATTTTAACTTGGGCGGGTGGACAGATTATTGGGTGAGGCTGGGCATAACCCAGCTGTCATAGTACGTGTTGGCACCAATGAAAAAGTGAGAGGTAGGTGGAGAGTCCTAAAAAAAAATCAGTGATTTAGGGCCAGATTTTCGTAGATGAGCGTATTTTTTTTCTGGCGTAGCGTATCTCATTTACGCTACGCCTCCGCAGCTTTTACGGGCAAGTGCTGTATTCTCAAAGCACTTGCTCTGTAATTTGCGTCGGCGTAGCGTAAATGGGCCGGCGTAAGCCCGCATAATTCAAAGTAGGAAGGAGGTGGGCATGTTGTATTTAAATTAAGCGCGTCCCTGCGGCGAACGAACTGCGCATGCGTCGGCCGTGAACGTAGCCCAGTGCGCATGCTCCAAATCACGTTGCAAAATGTCAATGAAACCGACGTGAACGTCACTTACGCAAAGCCCTATTCGAGGACGAGTTACGCAAACGACGTAAATGACAGAAAAACATGACGCTGTCCAGACATCCATACTTAACATGGCGTACGCCGAACCTACGAAAGGTTAGCCCTCATATAGCAGGGGTAACCTTAAGCTTACACAAACGACGTAAACTACGATGACAGGGCGCAAATACATTCGGGAATACGCGTATCTAGCTCATTTGCATATTTGACGCAGAAATCAACGGAAACGCCACCTAGCGGCCAGCGTAGAATTGCATCTGAGATCCGATGGTGTAAGTGACTTATGCCAGTCGGATCTACGCCAAATCTATGCGTAACTGATTCTAAGACTCAGTCGCATAGATAGAAGGGCTCAGAAACAGAGATACGACAGTGTATCTGGAGATACAGTACACCGTCATATCTCTTCTGAGAATCTGGCCCTCAGGGAATAGATTTAGGAGAAGGACCTCAAAGGTGCTTTTCTCTAAAATAATATCTGTGCCTCGAGCCACACCAGAGAGGCAGCAGGAGATTAGGGAACTGAACAAATGGCTTAGGAACTGGTGTAGGAAAGAAGTGTTTGGATTCCTGCAGAACTAGGCTTACTTCTCAGTCAGTTACCGGTTCTTTAGTAAGGACGGACTGCACGTTAATGGGGATGGCAGAGCTTATTAGGAAGAAAGATGGCCACAAAGTTGGAGGGGCTTTTAAACTAGGTGTTGGGGGGGAGGGTTTAGAAGTAGTGGTAACCGGCAGTGAGCATAGGACAGAGAGGATTATTGAAGACACTAGAGAGATTATACCCATGACATCTAATCACGGGGTTAATGAGTTGCCAAATCAAAAACTAATCCGGAAAATCATATGGAAAAATAAATATGCACCAATACTAAACTGAAGTGAATGTTCACAAATGCCAGGGGCCTAGTGAACCAAATGGAGGAACTTGAGGTGCTATTACATGAGGAGGATGTTGACTTCATGTGAATAACAGAAACTTGGTTTGACAGCTCATATGACTGATTGGCAAACATCCAGGGATATTCCTTGTATTGGAGGGACAGGGAGGGTAGGAGAGGGGGAAGGGTGTGTCTATGCATCAGGAATGATTTATGCGTAGAAGAGCGGAACATCATCAGTGATTGGGCAAGGGGGAGGTGGAGTCCATATGGGTGGAACTTTAAAGGGTGGAAGTAAGCAGGAAATTACTAGTGGGGGTATGTTACAGGCCCCCTTTCCTGAGGGAAGAGGCGAAGTTGAATCTCATCTCACAGTTAGAAATGGCAGCAAAACAGGGAAATGTCATCATAATGGGGGACTTCAACTATCCCAACATTGACTGGGCAGAAGAGACTTATTAAAGGCCTGCCATTTCTTAAATGTTCTACAGGACAATTTGCCAAACAAACCTATTAACCTTTTTAGGTTAGTGAGGATTTGGAATGGAGCTGCCATCTGGACAAAGGTAGGCCGGTGGATGTGGTATATCTGGATTTTGCAAAAGCTTTTGATACAGTTCCCCATAAGTAACTAATTTACAAGCTGAGGTCTGTAGGCATGGACCATAAGGTTTGTTCTTGGATAGAAAACTGGCTATGGGGTCATGTCCAAAGGGTTGTGATAAATACCATATACTCAGAATGGTCTAGAGTGATAAGTGGGGTACCCCAGGGCTCTGTCCTGGGACCAATTCTGTTTAATTTATTTATAAATGATATAGAGGGTGGGATAAATAGCTTGATCTTAGTCTTTGCTAACGACAATAAAATATGCAGGGCAATAACACAGCAGGAAATATAAACTTTACAAGAGGACCTGAATAAATTAATGGAGTGGGCTAATGCATTGCAAATTAAGTTTAACATTGAAAAATGTAAGGTAATGCATTTAGGGGGTAAAAATATAAATGTTACTCATTAGGGGGAGAACCCCTAGGGCAGTGGGTTCAACCTTGCTAGTACAGTGACCCTTTGATAACATTTCCCAAGTTGTGGGGACCCCCAACAGTAAAATTATTGTCGTAGCGTGGGTTGTCAGCATTTTAGGAACTACCACTCTTTCTCTTTGTTCTCCTTTCTTTCCCCTTTATCTCTCTCTCTATCCTAATTTTTTTTTTCCCATCCCTTTCTCTAGCCATCTTTCTTGTTCTTTCTCTCCCTTTTTCTTCCCCCCCCCCCTCTTTTCCTCTCCCTTTCATGTATTCTCTATTTTTATTCCTTCTCTTACTCATTGGTGGGGGGAATGGAATGAGTGGCAGTGCTGGGGGAATTCTGATCAGCCAATTTAGGTGGTTGATGAAGGTCATCTGCTGATTTGAGAACTGTAGTGGGGACTTTTAACGGCAACTATAATAACAGGTAGTGTTACTCTCTGTGTCTCCCACTTTGTGGTGTCTCGTAGCCGTGTCACCTATGTCGAAATCAGGAGATAGGGTCTCCTCCAGGCCCTCCCACTTCACATTCCTCACCAGTCAGCTGACCTCTAGTCTCTGCCCCCCAGCCATGCCGTGAACTTATTGGGGGACTGTGAAGAGGCTGACTAGGCAACCGCGGGCTCCAGGAACAGCCCAGCTGGGTGGCTGCGAAAATGCTGGGAGAGCGGTAAGGGCTTCAGGAACAGCTCAGGATTCGGTGACCCCTGGCAAACCATCATTTGACCCCAAGGGGTCCCGACCCCCAGGTTGAGAACCACTGCCCTAGGGGCTATCAGAATGGAGACAGATCTAGGGTCCTAATTGAAGACAGACTGAGCAATAGCATACAGTGTCAAGCTGTGGCTAACAAAGCCAGCAGAATAGTAGCATGCATTAAAAAGGGAATATACTCCAGAGATAAAACTATAATGCTGCATCTTTATAAGACTGTGGTTCGGCCGCATCTGGAGTATTCTGTCCAGTTCTGGTCACCAATCCTCAGAAGGGATGTGCTGGAGCTAGAGAGAGTCCAGAGAAGGGCAATAAAATTAATATGGGGACTGGAATACCTTAATTAAAAGAAACAACTGCAAGCGCTAAATTTATTCTCCCTGGAGAAGAGATGCTTGAGAAGAAATAGGATTGCAATATACAAATATCTCAGTGGTGATCCCAGCACAAGTATAAAACTTTTCAGTCCCAGGGAGTGTAAGAGGACGTGGGGTCACAGGATGAGACTGGAAGAGAAGCGGTTTAACCTTAAGCTGCCAAGGGTGTTTTTCGCTGTCAGGGCGATACTGGAACTCCTTTCCACAATTTGTGGTGTTGGCAGGAAGTATGGATAGTTTTAAAAGCCTCTTGGACGGACATCTTAGCGAAAACAATATACGGGGATATGGGAAATGAAAAAAAAACACACACACACCTACACAGGTTGAACTAGATGGACTACTGTCTTTATTCAACCTTACCTACTATGTAACTATATGTAACTATGTATAGTATAAAGAAAACTAGCATTGGGACTTTAAATTAGGCATATGAAAAACATACGTCTCCATCGCTGTTGGATACAAAAAATAGCGGAGTTTTTGGGACTTTAGATGAGATGCGTTTTTAAGCAAACAGTAAGTATAAATAAAGTTGTAAACGTTTATAACCAGGCTCATACTTACCACCCAAACAGCAAGCCAAATTCAACGGTCTAACTGTGTACATTAAAAACAGAGGATTGGTTGCACGCATTTGCAAATACATGATTAAGCTGCAGGCCATCGCCAAGGCTCTCTGCATTTCTAACTAAACTTTTAAAGTCTCCTTAATAGAGGCATAAAAAATACTGATGGGTAGATAAAGGGCAGGTGACTAGGGGTATGTCCCCGCCCCCACCTATGCTTGGTATAGTAGTAAAGAGCACTAAAAAAAACGCATAAATGTATAAGGGTATCACAAACGCATCTCCATCCCTGTTTAATTAGGACTGCAGAATGTAGAAAGCCATGGCGATGGCCTGCAGCTTAATCATATATTTGCAAATGCGTGCAACCAATCCTCTGTTTTTAATGTACACAGTTAGGCCGCGTACACACGATCAGACTGGTCCGATGAAACTGGTCGGACAGATTCGATGGTTAGTACACAAAAGCATCGGACCAAAAACCTGCGCCTGCTCAGAATCAAGTCGACGCATGCTTGGAAGCATTGAACTTCGTTTTTTCAGCACCTCGTTGTGTTCTACGTCACCGCGTTCTGGTCTGATCGGATTTTTGGTCCGATGGTGTGTACACACATCAGACCATCAGACCACTTCAGCCTGGTCTGATGAAAACGGTCCTTCGGACCAGTTTCATCGGACCGGTCTGATCGTGTGTACGTGGCCTTAGACAGTTGAATTTGGCTTGCTGTTTGGGTGGTAAGTGTGAGCCTGGTTATAAACGTTTACAACTTTATACTTACTGTTTGCTTAAAAACACATCTCATCTAAAGTCCCAAAAACTCCTCTTTTATATGTAACTATGTAACCAGCAGAAGCTATGCATTAAAATGGAGCAAAGTGTGTGCAGGAGGAAATCTGAAGAGGAGTATGTATATTAGAGGTGCACATCTTCACTGGTCTCATGATTTGATACGATTCAATTCTGCTATGTATCCTGATTACTGATGATGGTTTCCATAAAGTAAAAGCATTTAGAAGAACTCAATTTTTTTAAATTTTATCTGCTTTAAAAAAAAAAAAGAGGACGTGGAAGAGTCCAGCATATGAGGAAGAGGTAGGAACTGAAGGATGGAAGAATTCATGAATAAGAAATAAGGAATGGAAGGGTCTGGGGATGGAGGAATCCATTGATAGAGAATGGAAGGCTGGAGGAATCTATGGATAAGAACGGAAGGATGAAAAAGTCTGGGGAAGGAGATGGAGGAATCCATGGATAGGAACAGAAGTATGGAAGAGTTTAAAGATAAAAATGGTTGTGGTGGGGTGGGCCTAAAGGATGGAAGAATCAAAGGAAGGAATATCATGGAGTCCTACAGGGTACATGGCAGGGTTGGGGTGTCCTCCTGGAGTCCAGGGTTGGGGATGTCATAGTGATTTCTGTATAAACTTTTTTATTAACCACTTAATGACCTTGCCTGTTTTGGTGTTTACAAGATTAAAACTGTTTTTTTTTGCTAGAAAATTACTTAAAACCCCCAAACATTTTACCCCCCCCCCAAAAAAAAAAAAACATTATATATATATTTTTTCTAACACCCTAGAGAATAAAGTGGCGGTCATTGCAATACTTTTTGTCACACTGTATTTGCGCAGCGGTCTTACAAGCGCACTTTTTTGGGGAAAAAAACACTTTTTTTAATAAAAAAATAAGACAACAGTAAAGTTAGCCCAATTTGTTTTATATTGTGAAAGATAATGTTACGCCGAGTAAAATGATACCCAACATGTCACGCTTCAAAATTGCGCCCGCTCGTGGAATGGTGTCAAACTTTTACCCTTAAAAATCTCCGGTCGCGGTGATACCTCACTTGTGTGGTTTGAACACCGTTTTCATATGCGTGCACTACTCACGTATGCCTTCGCTTCTGCGCGAAAGCTCGTCAGGACGGGGCGCTTTAAAACATTTTTTTTTCTTATTTATTTCTATTTATTTTATTAATTTTTACACAAAAAAAAAATGGATCACGTTTATTCCTATTACAAGGAATGTAAACATCCCTTGTAATATAAAAAATCATGACAGGTCCTCTTAAATATGAGATCTGGGGTCAAATCCATCTTTAAGAAAATGACGTATATATACAGTGAGGGGTCCTTAACTGCTTGCCGACCGCCCACCGCAGTTATACGGCAGGACGGTGGCACTGCTGGACAGTGGCGTAACAACCAGGGGGGCAGGGGGTGCGCCTGCCCCAGGCGCTGAGCTGAGGGGGGCGCCAGCGACCGGCAGCTCTGCGGATAGTGTAGGGAGCGGCTCCTCCACTGAGCGCACAGCCCCCCGCTGGTACCTCCCAGCAGCCGGCACGGGCACGCCTGGAAGGATACAGGGGATGCCCTGTTTGGCATAACACCGGCACGCGCTGCGGAGGCTCCAAGATGGCGACGCGCTCTGCAGTCCGGCGGAGCCTGCAGGGACTCCCGCTCAGCCAAGCAAGTAAGTGTCGCTGGGATGTGATGCAAGGAGAGAATGGTTTAGCAGAGGCAGGGTGTGTGCTGGGGAAGACCTGGGACAGGCTGCCTGTCCCAAGTCTTCCCCAGCGCACACCCTGCCTCTGCCACAGGCTGAGGTTGGGACTCCGCTGGAGTAGAGTGTTGGCCCGGCCCGGTCCATAGCTTAATAGGGATCTCCACACTTCAGCCCTGATATCATGTTTATATAAGGGGGGGGGGCGGAAAAAAAAATCTGCCCCGGGCACCCATGACTCTGGTTACGCCACTGCTGCTGGACGAGAGCACGTCCTACCATTAGCGGCCGCTAGGGGGTGCGCGCGCCGCCGGCGGCCCGCGCGCGTGCCCCCGCTCGTCCCCTGCGTGTGCCCGGTGGGCGCGATTGCCGCCGGGCACGCGCGCTCATTCGTTACAGAGCGGGGAACGAGAGCTATGTGTGTAAAAACATAGCTCTTGTTCCTGTCAGCGGGGGAAACGCTGATCTTCTGCTCATACAATGTATGAACAGAAGATCAGTGATTTCCCCTAGTGAGTCCACCCCCCCATACAGTTAGAACACAAGCAGGAACACACTTAACCCCTTCCCCGCCCCCTAGTGTTAACCCCTTCACTGCCAATTGCATTTTTATAGTAATCCAAAGCATTTTTATAGCATTGATCGCTATAAAAATGCCAATGGTCCCAAAAATGTGTCAAAAGTGTCCAATGTGTCCGCCATAATATCGCAGTACCGAAAAAAAACACTGATCGCCGCCGTTACTATTAAAAAAAATATATTAATTAAAATGCCATAAAACTACCCCCTTTTTTGTAAACGCTATAAATTTTGCGCAAACAAATCAATAAACACTAATTGCGATTTTTTTTTAACGAAAAATATGTAGAAGAATACGTATCGGCCTAAACTGAGGGAAAAAAATGTTTTTTTATATCTTTTTTGGGGATATTTATTATAGCAAAATGTAAAAAATATTGAATTGTTTTCAAAATAGTCGCTCTATTTTTGTTTATAGCGCAAAAAATAAAAACCGCAGAGATGATCAAATACCACCAAAAGAAAGCTCTATTTGTGGGAAAAAAAGGACGCCAATTTTGTTTGGAAGCCACATCGCACGACCGCGCAATAGTCAGTTAAAGCGACACAGTGCCGAATCACAAAAAGTGCTCTGGTCTTTGACCAGCAATATGGTCCGGGGGTTAAGTGGTTAAGTGGTAGCATACTAACAAGCAGACATGTCGGACGGACGAGTTCCCAGCAGACAGATTTTAAAGCATGCTTTAAAATCTGTCTGCTGGAAAAACCCGTCTGTCCGCCCGTACACACGACATGATTCATTAAGACAAAGTTATTTTAACACCTATAGAGTACGCTCGGATTGCTCTCCCAGGAGTGGCGGGGTAAGTCAAGATGACGTCACCCACCAATTGATTAAGCTGATTGTAGCATTGATGCTGCATCGGGTACACCCGAAT
This sequence comes from Rana kukunoris, assembly GCA_029574335.1. NCBI lineage: Eukaryota > Metazoa > Chordata > Amphibia > Anura > Ranidae > Rana > Rana kukunoris. The sequence goes on from CM056049.1 coordinate 513,099,508, forward strand.
CGCGATGCATTGATGCTGTGATTAATTTCAGCACCCCTAATGTATATAGGACGCTGTCCCTGAAGTTCTTTTTTTTTTTATATTTTAAATTATATTTATTCCTTATAAGCACAAATAAAAATAAATATTATGTATAAAACAAGTTTTTAAAAACAATATATATATATATATATATATATATATATACATATATACACACAAGTTTAACAAAAGTAAATAAAAATTATGATTATAATGCCCTTTTTTATTATTTTTTATTCAAGCTGTCAGAGATTATTGCTGCACTCGGTGGTGGTGACGAACTAACGAAGGCTGGCTGGGTGAAGTATGAAAGCCTCCAACCGTTATCCAAGCATCTTGTTGTGGTCCAATTTAGAAATACATTTGGATTAACATCTGGATGTAGAGTTCGGGATTCACAAATGGCCGGGCCTCACTTATCTGGTGTAATAATGAATGCTTTCCAAAGACAGACAATTCCACTACGGACAGAAAATTATACGAGAGTGGATGGAGTCATTCTATTTCTGCAGTGCTAAAAAAGAAACATAGGAGAGAGGGACGGCAGAAAAAAGACCAAGTATAACCCATTTTTTGAAATGTAAAAAAATATATAAAAATGTAAATAAATAAAAAAAAATATATATATATATATATATACACACACATATATATATATATATATACATATATATATATATATATATATACACACATACATTTATTATTATATGTAAATAATAATATATATTTTTTCTTATTGACTTTTTTTTTTTTTTTTTTTCATTCAAGTTTAAGTTTATTTTCTGAATAAAGTCAGTACAATTTAAAGAACATATCAGGAAATCAATACATTTTGTTACATATCCTTAAATATTGAGACATTGGTTGCTGAAGTCATCACTACGTCATTTCTCAACCATACCTAAATAACATTCTATCTGCGATGAAAGGAAAATAGGTTCAACAAGGGAGTAAATTCTGACCCTAAGCCATATAGTCTAACCAGGGTAGCTCCCTACCCTCCCCCAAATCCTGCAGTTCCTATCAATCCGTCTAGGGTCCCTAGTCTACAGCAGTTGGGATAAATCAAAACCTTATTGGTCCAACATATATAGAAATGAGATGGGAAGGGCACCCTCCACCCCCACTGACACCCCCAATGGGATCACTCTGTGCCCGGGGAGGTAGAGTAATTCCCCAAAACCATCCCGCCCCCTTAGCAAGTTATTATAAATATTACAGTTTTGTGAAGTCCACTTCGTGATGTACCTCCATTTCATAAACTTAAAACTTCTCAAGTACCTCTGGTACGAAGTGTATGATATCTGGACCGATTAAATGAACCTAATACTAAAAGAATAAATAACAAGTTTGATGAAGAGAGAGGGAGAGGGAGGGAGAAAAAGAGAGGAGAATCCCTCTTCAACTTCCTCCACCCCTATGATAGAGGCGTAACATGTGTATATATATGGAGAACGTTTCCCAAACACAGATTATACAAAAAACCTGAACACAAGCACAGCATAAAACCAGAACATAGAGAAGAAAAGTAGAAGAGAAGGAAAAGAGGAATGTGAGAAAGATAGAAAGAGAGGGAACGAAAAAGAGGGTAGGGGTGAGAGGGTAGAGAGACAGAGATCCTACCTGCCAGGTGTGTACATCAGCCTACAGTAAGTTATGTTATCACCCCTTTATGGGGTGTGAGATCCCTAAGTACTTTATCCATGGTTCCCAGATTGCGTTAAACTGAGTAAGTCTATCCAACATTGAGCCAATTCTCCTTTCCTGTTCCATTATCCAGGTGATCTTTCTTTTCATACTTAAGATTGAGACCGCCTGTTTCTTCCAGGCTGCAGCTATAGTGATTCTAGCTCCTGTTAGGATAAACCATATGAGCCTTCTGGTAACCTTTGATACTTGTGGTATGAATCCATTCAGTAAGGCAATCGCCGGGGACTGATGTATATTACAACCCGTAATCCGTCTAATTATATGGAACACTTTACTCCAAAAACCTCGTATTCTTGGGCATTCCCACCAGGTGTGAATCATGGAGTCCACACCTTGGCATCCTCTGAAGCATAGAGGTGAGGATGAAGGATATATGGTTGCCAGTCTTAGAGGAACTAGATACCATCTAGTAAATATTTTGACATTCGCCTCTATAAGTGACATGTTGATGATACCCTTTATAGATCTATGGAAGTTTTCTCCCCAATCTTCCAAATCCCACTCATCCTGAATTTCCTTCTCCCAAGCTAGCATATAGGGTAATTTATTGACATTGTTCGCAAGGGATTTGTAAATTACAGAAATACCACCCTTCCTTACTGGGGCCTGTTCACATTTTCGTTCATAGGGCGTAAAATGACCAGTTACAGCCTTGTCAGTCCAGAGTTTCTGTACAAAACTGTAGATTTGAGAAAATCTTGATTTCTCTGAAGGAGGAAGATCAAGACTGTCCCTAAAATATTGTTCTGATAGAGGACCTGAGTGGGAGAAGAATCGTCCAATGCGGTATACTCCCTTATCTCGCCACCACTGGAAGGATTCAACGTTCACATTGGATGCAAAGGACGGGACCTGAAATATATCAGTTAATGGTAGACTCTCAGGCCTTGTACACACGAGTGAATAAATCCGCTGAACATGGTCCGACGGACCATTTCAGCCGAAAAATCCGCTGGTGTGTAGGGGCAAACGGACCGTTCTGGCCGGATTCCTCCGGCGGAAAATTTCCAAAGCATGCTTTGGAATTTTTCCGCCGGAGAGCTGTCCGTCAGATATGTCCGCTGGTTAGTACGGCAAACCAGCGGACATATCTGCCCGCAAATTCGTCGTATCCTGTGAATGGATCCGACGCATGCGCGCGGAAGTGTTTACTTCCTGGTGCGGTGACGTGGCGGTCACGTGGCGGCGTCAACGTCACCGCCGCGTCACCGCGCTGTCCGCCGCCGGGGAATTTGATCCGATGGTGTGTACAGCCATCGGATCAAAGCAATCCGGCGGACAGATCCGATGGGAACGGTCCGAAGGACCGTTCCCATCGGATCTATTCCCTCGTGTGTACAAGGCCTTAGTACAAGGCCTGAGACTAAAGAGGGATTGCTCCTGAGTGAGTCCCACAGAACCAACGCCTGTGACAGTGCCGGAGACATAATAGAATGTCTGCGTTTGGGGATAGACCACACAAGATTTTCCAATGAGCATGTGTGGGACGCCTGTTCTTCCAGACTAACCCAATCAGGTTGGTCCTGTTTGAGGTATATATCTGACAGTTGTGCCAGTCTAGCTGCCTGGTAGTACCACAGCAAATTTGGGAGTCCCAAACCTCCCTGATTAGGGAGATTAAAGAGGCTACGCGATGATACACGGGGGCTCTTTTTGTTCCATACAAATTTGGTGATCTTACCCTGAAAAGCCTTCAAGTGATTCCTTTTTATCGGTATGGGGAGAGAACAAAAGAGGTATAGAAGTCTAGGGAGAAGAGTCATCTTGACAGAGTTTATCCTGCCAATCCAGCCTATATTCTGTGTATCCCAATCACCTAAATCAGATTCAAGTTTTTTATACATAAGAGGGTAGTTGGCTGTATATAGATCCTCAAATTTCGAAGATAAATTGATACCCAAGTATTTGATAGATGAGCCATTCCAACCAAATTCATATTTCTTTTGTAGTAAGGAAACTACATCTACAGGAAGCGAGACATTGAGGGCCCTAGATTTGGACATATTGACTTTAAGGCCAGAGGCCCTGGAGAATTTGTCAAGTACAGAGTAGATTTCGGACATAGAGGAAATCGGGGAAGTAACAAATAGTAGCAGATCATCCGAAAATAATGCACATTTGTGGTCCTTACGGGTACATTGAACTTCTCTGATATTCGCGTTATTCCGAATCGCTATTGCCAAAGATTCTATAACAATTGCGAATATCAAAGGAGACAATGGGCATCCCTGGCGGGTTCCCCTTTTAATTTTAATAGATTCTGAAAATAATCCCTGCAGTCTTATTTTAGCCTCAGGAGAAGAGTAGAGTGCAGATAATATGCCCAAGACTCTTGAGCCAAACCCCCAACGTCTCATAACTTCAAACATATATGGCCAGGAGACCGAATCAAAGGCCTTTTGAAGGTCCAATGATAAGAGCATCCCTTCTTGTTTTTGATCTCCTATCCAACCGGATTGCAATATGGAGATTATGTCTACCGCTCTCCTTACTTGGTCAGGGCCTTGTCTACCAGGAATGAAACCCACCTGATCCTTATGTATATACTGACCAATGAAGGATGCTAGTCTATTGGCTATTATTTTGGTTAGGATTTTAAGGTCATTGTTAATCAACGATATTGGTCTATAGTTTTCCACTTGACTGATATCCTTGTCAGGTTTAGGGATCACAGAGATATATGCCGAATTCAGCTGAATATCTATAGGATTCCCCTTCGTTAAATGGTTAAAAAAACAAGTAAGGTATGGAGATAGAAGAGCCAAGAAAGTCTTGTAGTAAGGAGCAGAGAAACCATCTGGTCCTGGAGCTTTATCTGTTTTTAACATTTTGATCACTTCTAAAACTTCCTCAATCGAGATGGGAGCTTCCATTTTCTCTCAATGCACTTCCGCCAGCGAGGGAAGGTCCAAACTATCTAGGAATTCTCCCACGCTATTAGAATTGGAGAGTGTTTCAAAGTCGTAAAGTTTTGAATAGAAGCTTTGGAAGGAATCCATCACCTTCTGAGGGTTCAAGGTAAATAAGCCATTGGCTTGTTTAATCTTAGGGAGGACTCTCGGCCTTAGTCTAGGGCAGGGGTCTCCAAACGTTTCAAACAAAGGGCCACTTTATTGTCCTTCAGACCTTGAGAAAGGGCCGGATTGTGGCCAGTGGGTGCAGAAAATGTCCCGGGCCCAGCACCAGTAAGAATAAATGTGGCCTCAGGGTTGGTGGTCAGTAGGAGAAGGAGTAAGGCCCCTATTAGTAGGAGGAATAGTATCCCATCATTGATATCAGTAGAAGAAAAAGTGCCCCTGGTTGGTGTCAGTGGAAGAATAAGTGCCTCCTATCGGTTGGAGGAATAGTGCCCCAAGGGCCACATAAAGATGAGCAAAGGGCCACATCTGGCCCTGGGGCCGCAGTTTGGAGACCCCTGGTCTAGGGGATAGTTTATGCGCCAACATTGGACCAATTTTATCTTTTAATCTATAAAATCTAGCTCCCGACCATTTAAGTGCCTCATCTGCTCTTACCGTAAGCGCAAGATTCAGAGCTGTCCTGGCAGCGTCCAATTTAGAAGTTGGGAAACCAAAGGGGTCCAATTTATGCTTTTTGCTCAAATCGTCAAATGTCTTTTCAAGTTCTTCCACCTCCAGCCTCTTCAGTCTTTTTTGTCTGGCTGCGATCTGTATTAGTTTTCCCCTCACTGTCACCTTGTGGGCCGCCCATAAGGTTTCTGTCATTATTTTTAAAGTAATCTGTTATAGCTTGTTCAATCTCTGTGGCTATAGTTGGGTCTTTCAACAATGACTGGTTGAGGGTCCAATGAGATACTCTTTGATTAGAACTGTTTTTTCTTAGAGATAACAGAACCATGGAATGATCCGACCATGGGACATCCATAATGGAGGACTTCTGGGCCGAGGGGACATGGTGATTGGAAAGTAATATATGGTCTATACGTGAATACGACTGGTGGGGGTTAGAGAAGTGAGTAAAATCTTTAGCAGTTGGGTTCAATTCTCTCCATATGTCGGTCAATCTATATTGGTGAAGCACGCAAGCGACTTGGGTACTGGTTTTAGTAGGTCTAATTAATTTAGCCTTTGCTGGGCCGGATTTATCCAGTCCAGAGTCAAAAGCCAGATTGGAATATCCCCCCATAACTATGACTCCATCTACCAAAGGCTGGAGAGATTCAAGCATTTGGCAGAAGAACCCCTTCTGTCCCCGGTTGGGAGCATAGTATGATATAAAAGTGTACGTATTTCCTTCCAGAGTGCCCTTTACCAGAATGAATCTACCCTCTGGGTCCGCGTATTCCTTAATTAAGTTAAATTTGCAGTGTTTGGAGAATAAAATTGCCACTCCTTTAGTCTTATTTTCGGTAGGGTTGTCCCGATACCACTTTTTTAGGACCGAGTACAAGTACCGATACTTTTTTTCAAGTAGTCGCCGATACCGAATACCGATACTTTTTTTTTTTTAAATGTGTCCACAAATGCAGCCATGTCCCCCCACAAATGCAGCCATGTCTCCCCACAAATGCAGCCATGTCTCCCCACATATTGTAGCCATGTCCCCACACATATGCAGCCATGTCACCCCCATATATGCAGCCATGTCACCCCCATATATGCAGCCATGTCACCCCCATATATGCAGCCATGTCACCCCCATATATGCAGCTATGTCACCCCCATATATGCAGTTATGTCACCCCCATATATGCAGCCATGTCACCCCCATATATGCAGCCATGTCAGCCCCATATATCCAGCCATGTCAGCCCCATATATCCAGCTATGTCAGCCCCATATATCCAGCCATGTCAGCCCCATATATCCAGCCATGTCAGCCCCATATATCCAGCCATGTCAGCCCCATATATCCAGCCATGTCAGTCCCATATATCCAGCTATGTCAGCCCCATATATCCAGCCATGTCAGCCCCATATATCCAGCCATGTCAGCCCCATATATCCAGCTATGTCAGCCCCATATATCCAGCTATGTCAGCCCCATATATCCAGCTATGTCAGCCCCATATATCCAGCTATGTCAGCCCCATATATCCAGCTATGTCAGCCCCATATATCCAGCCATGTCAGCCCCATATATCCAGCTATGTCAGCCCCATATATCCAGCTATGTCAGCCCCATATATGCAGCCAGTTCCCACATACCTGCATCCTGCATCCTGCATCGCCGCTGCCGCCGCTTAGTTATTACAGGCGGGGAAGATAACAGCTTTCATTTGAATAGCTGTATCGTTTCCTGCCGCGTATAGACACTCCCCCTTGTTCGCGATCTGTCCAATCACGAGCAAGGGGGAGTGTCTATGTGCGGTGCCGCGGGAAATGATACAGCTATTCAAATGAAAGCTGTTATCTTCCCCGCCTGTATTAACTAAGCGGCGGTGATGCGGCGATGTTGCGCGGCGGTTAGCAGTAGCGGCGGCGGCGGTGATGGCGGCGGCGGCGGCGGCGGCGGGGGGGGCGAGTATTCTATTCTGGTATCGGGGGTATTTGCGGGAGTACAAGTACTCCCGCAAATACTCGGTATCGGTCCCGATACCGATACTGGTATCGGTATCGGGACAACCCTAATTTTCGGCCTTTGACAGGTAGAATAATGGGAAATGAGCATGTAAGAACGAGGGAGTATACCGCTTTGGGAAGTGGGTCTCTTGTAGAAATACTACATCAGCATGAAGGGATTTGTAGACTTGTAGCGCCTTTCGTCTTTTAACTGGAGAATTCAGCCCCTGCGTGTTGTGTGAAACAACACGAAGGGGAGCAGGAGGATTAGCCATACCAGCCATGGGATAGAAAATTGGCAAAGCTAATTCTCATGCGTTCCCAAACAATATCCGTATCATGAGACACATTAAACAACTTAGGTACATTATCCGGTTTGCAAAATAATGACTGTAGACACTTAAACGTAGGAGCTCTCATTGGCAGGTAGGTCGGGGGGGAAGAGTGAACAGAAGAGAAAGAAATGATAGAGAAAAAAGAAAATAGACAAAGACATTTTATCCATATGTAAATTAACGTAAGGTCAAAAAATGACCCAGAATGAGGGGAGGGTGTATTTCCCCTCCCCCCATTCAAACACGTGACCATAGAACAGCCCAGAAAATAAGGGGCTATGTTCCCATTCCCCGGGGCGACGGAACGTCGATCCAAGGGGTAGGCTGAGGCCCAATGCCTCACCACCGGCTGCCAGCGACAGCTCAACAAACTGTAATGTAAATCACTGATATGAATAATTCAACCCAGTATGACATATTAAAAGAGACAATAAACTATTTTAACTTTCCTAAGAAAAAACAACAAACACAAAAAAAAAAAATAGAAATATACATATATATACATATACACATATGTATATAAACATTTCCTAGGAAAGTATTAACATGTAGCTTTGGTGAGATCTATTTTCCCGGGTATGGAAAAATAGGGGAAAAAGAGACATCGGTGACCATCCCTTTGAAGAAAGGGGAAAAGACATCCACAAACATGTTCCTTCTCTTCAGGTTGCAAAGTTATCTTTAACCTTCCTGTGCTTGACTCTGCTCCAAGCAGAGGAAGTCGGGCTGATAGGGGTTTGTCTTTTGGCAGAGCCCTGCTGGATAGGAGTAGTGTCCATTTCTGGCTCGCAGGAAATAATCTTCAAGTCCAATAATAGTCTCTCACCTTCCTGAAAATTCTGTACTACATACTGCCTGCCATTAAATGAAAATTTCAAAGCAAAGGGGAAGGCCCATTTGTATCTTATGTCCTTTTTCATGAGGGCAGACAATAAGGGCTTCATAGCTCTTCTTCTCTGTATTGTGTATGGCGATATATCAGAAAATATTTGAATTATGGCGCCTTGGTACTGTAGTTGTTCATGTTTGCGAGACTGTTTCATCACTTCCTCCTTAATGGAATAGAAATGTGGTTTAACTACCACATCCCTTGGTAAACCGTCCTTTCTTAAAGGACCCAGGGCCCTATGTGCTGGGTCCAATTCTAGTTTGTGGTTTGGTATAGATGGGATCAGGATTTTGATAATGTCCTGTATAGCTGTATGCACGTCTGAGATAGATTCTGGTAATCCTCTGACCCTGAAATTATCTCTTCTTGATCTGTTCTCTAATTCGTTGATCCGTGCCTGAGCAGCTTCCAGCTGTTCCTGCATGAATTGCAAATGATTAGAGTTCTGATCAGTCCGTGCTGTATTAACCTCCAGTTTGTGTTCAATATTTTCTATTCTGCTTCCCAGGCTCTGAAAATCAGCCCTAATCTCTCCTGTGATTCTTTCTGCATTTTGTGCCAGTCCTTTATCTAGCATTTCAGAAATTCTGGTGAATAATTCAGAGACATTGAAGGTTACCTCATGAGCCTGTTCAGCCTTTGTATTCATATGTGCAGGACTTTGTGAGGTAATTACCTCAGGAGTTAAATGACCAGCCTCCATGAGATTTTTTATTTCAAATGATGCAGGAGGGGAGAGAATAGGGCAAGTGTCAGAATTTGGTGTCTGAGGTACTATAGAAGGACTTATAGAAGATATAGCTTGTCTGTCAGTCAATGAGGTCTCAACTGTACCCAGTGTACTTGTCTGAGGTACGGCGGCCATCTTAAATAAATTGTTCTTAGCCAGCCTTTCATCAAGTTTCTTGCTCTTTTTGTAATGTTTGCCCGGCATGAACTGGGTCCACAGTATGTCAGCTATTCACTACTGTTGTTTCTCTGCTCTTAACGGGTATATAGAACCTGTAATTCTCATCAGAAAAAAGAAACAGCGCGGGCACCCCGTCCCCAGCTGTCGTTCTTTACAAGGCTCCTGTATATAATTCCCCTGAATAAGGAATAGTTTACCCGGTATCTTCCGATTCACCGTTGAATCCGCAGTCCTCGGATATCTTTTTGTCGTTTGTATCCGGGTTGAAACTCTATATATTTGCGTTTGACAGCCGGTGGTGAGCAGAGCTCCGGTCCTAAGCTGCCATCCTAGGAGCTCCCACGCATGCGCCTCAGTCCCTGAAGTTCTTGTTAAGTCAAGTGGCTATCCCGTAACTCCCTGTCCCCATCCAAGTTGTTACACCCCTCTATTAAAACAACAAAACCAAGCTACAGACTTTTCTTTGACTTTTGAGTGCCTGTAAAATTCGGTGTGCCTGTTTTTGCAGTTTTTGAGTGGGGGATCCATGTTTATCTGCAGCTCCTACATGGGGTGTGATACACATTTAAAGTTTAACTCCAAACAATTTACAACTGAATGCAGACATCAAACCTGACAGAAATTCTAGCCTTTCTCTACTAATTCTAATTAGAAGACTTGACTGGAGTTGGGCTTTATGATTATAATGACTAACTAAATTAAAATAGCTTTTTCTATCATTTGGAGTTCAGCGTTAAACAGTGTGCTTTGTGCCTTGAAATTCCTTTCAAGCAAAGAATGCAGCTATGATGAATAGGCATTGGAGCTCAGTTTCGTGTGGGAAGTAATGAGATTTGATAAGTAAATGCTCTTTAGTTGGTAGCAACCCAATACTATACGAAAGTAACTTCTATGACAGGTGCAGTATGACTGCAATACCACACTTTGTTTCTGGCTAGCTTTATATGCAGATGTGTATAGACTGTCACATGTCCACAGCTGAAGATTCCTCTAGATAAAAATACCACATGACAGGAGAGATGTGAGGCCCAGGCTTGCAAAAGTCTTTGAAGAGACAACTTCAAACAAATCAAGTGGTGATTCCCATTTTTCAAGTAGAATATAGCTATTGCACAAGGGATTTAAGCCCTTATTGGATTAAACAAGCGCTATCTTGCAAGAAATCAGCTGGATTTCCATATAGTCCTCTTTGCGAGTTTTCGCTACATTGTTTTACCCCTGCAGGCTTCATACACAGGTCTTAAGCCTAATCCTTTCAAAGTGTATGTTTATGAAATGACCACTAAACATTAGTTGCATGTTGGTTTGTGTAAAATAGTTTCTGTACCATAAATGGATATTTATGAATATTACATTTATCTAAAAGAAAGTTAGAGGAGAGAGATATTTTACCTCTAGTTTTAACTAACATATAAAAACCAAAAGTAGTTGCGCTAAAGTGTAAAGTACATATATAAAGGATTAACTTTTCAGAGGCAGCTGCAATCACTAAATATCCACACATAAAATATAAAACTTAATTGTGTTGTGTTGCCAGCACATAAAATAAAAATACAATAAGTACATAATTTGCCTTACAAAGATCTCTCCCGATCTTCAAGTGAGGAGATGGACTGCTGCAGGCATTTATAAAATCGGAGACCTTTTCTACCCCTTAAAACAATTATTCCAACTGTCTAGTAAAGATTTTTATGTTTATCTAGAAATCCTCCACATGTTATCTTTGGTATCTCCAACCTCCAACACAATGACAAAAGACATACTCATATTCTATACCTCACCAACGCCAGGCACTAATGGGATCTCCTATTGTTACAACCTTGTCTTGACCAGACCCCATCATGAAAACTTCATCTGTGCTCTTCTGTGAAACAGCCCTTCGAATAGACATCTCTCTCAACTGTTGGTACCGAGCCCTACGTTCCCCTATCTTTTTCTGTAGGAAAATCTCACACTGGGAAACAGTGTTGAAAATATTTCACCAATGGTACTACACGCCTACCAGACTAGCCCCAATATTCCCATCCCAGCTGATGGCTCCACACTTCATATCTGGTGGGACTGCCCCCACATAGTTCCATTTTGGAGAAGTATTTCTAATCTTCTAAATGATCTCACCAAGGTTTTATGTGTGTTAAATCCTCAGACGGCTCTCTTTAGTCTGGGTCTATCTTCTTGGCCACCTAAAGTTCATGCTATCGTTACTCATGTCCTATTCGCAGCACAAATATAGCGTGTTCCTGGAAACACCTGTAGCAGGGTATCGCCCTTCTGATGTGATACAAAAGACTACGGCGGCGTACACACGACCAAGAAACTCGTCGGGCGAAACTCATCGTTCCGCCCGTCGAGTTCCTAGTTCAGCAGTCAAAAAGCTTGTCGAGCCAAATTTTCCCATTGAATAACGAGGAAATAGAGAACATGCTCTCTTTTTGGCTCGACGATGTTCCAGACGGGATGCTCGGCGAAAAGTGTACACATGACCGGTTTCCTCGGCAGAATACGTCTCCCATCGAGGTTCTTGCTGGATTCTGCCGAGAAACTCGGTTGTGTGTACGCCGCCTACCATTGCTGATGTGAAGGATCTCAGCTTCCTCCAGTGGCCGAGTTAGGTCATAGCCACCTGTTGTTTACACTTTATTCTGGTACCGCAGTGAATGTTGGGGGATTGAGTTCAGAAGGAGAAGAGACTCCATTTGCCCTGGCCTGTAATGAACTACATTACCCAGAGAGCAGCCAAACAACCCCAAGATGTTTTGCCTTCCGCACCGCCTGCTGAGGAAGGTAATTTAAGGGAGAGGACGTGTTTGGCGCGCTCTCTTGGAACCACCTGTTCAACCCAGAAGGACACTGTCAGTGGTGTCTTCACGGGAAGTAGGCCGCAGTTGAGGCCTACTTACACCCGGGCGGAGCGGCATTTGAGACGGAGGGACGGAGCTTCTGCCAGAGTCATCGGATGAGATCCCAGTAACCCTGCGACCTGTCTGAGGACCGGAGACTGCTGACCGACCAGACGGTGTGCCGTAGAGGGACAAGGCTTGTACCGGTTGGGTGAGACGGGCACTTGCCTGAAAGTACTGATTGTCTTGCGGAAGGGCGGATCGTTGATATCCATCTTTGCGGTTTGACTATCCAGGAAACTTTTAAGTTTGCTATTATCCTTTTGGATTATAAATTGTTCTTTGCACGCCATCGCAAGCCAACGTACAAGTGCACAAACTGTTAGCAGGAGACTGTATTGAAGTTTGGCCTGGGACGCCGGGCCATCCTGATTAGTTATAGTTATAAGATCTAAGGGTTATCTATTTAGAGTTGTATATTCACTACATTCATTGCTTTGCTCGTTGACCGAGTAATAAGTTCTATCACTTTATATGGTATTGTAGAGATTGCTGGGTGAGGTTTGGCAAGAGGGCATTTCAATGTTTTGTTGAAGGGGCCCCTCTTTCTGTGAGCTCACACAGGTCTATTTGACATTGCATTTTAGCTCACACTTATTGTTACTGATATTGCAGGGATCTACAATTAGAGTGTCAGGCCTTGTACACACGACGGGAAATATCCGCTGTAAACGGTCCCCAGACCGTTTACAGCGTATATTTGCGCCGGGATGTTTTGATCCGATGGCTGTACACACCATCGGATCAAATTCCCCGCCAGCGGACAGCGCGGTGACGCGGCGGTGACGTTGACGCTGCCACGTGACCGCCACGTCACCGCACCAGGAAGTAAACACTTCCGCGCGCATGCGTCGGATCCATTCACAGGATACGACGCATGTGCGGCAAGATATGTCCGCTGGTTTGCCGTACTAACCAGCGGACATATCTGCCAGCCAGCTATCCGGCGGAAATATTTCAAAGCATGCTTTGGAATTTTTCCGCCGGATGAATCCGGCAAAAAGCGTCCGTTTGTCCCTACACACGAGGGGATTTTTCCGCTGAAATGGTCCGTCGGACCATCTTCAGCGGATTTATTCCCTCGTGTGTACAAGGCCTCACTGTTTTATTCATGTTCCTCCGTTTCTTCTTTAACCACTTCCATACAGAGCACTTATACACCTTCCCGCCCAGACCATTTTTTAGCTTTCAGTGCTGTTGCACTTTGAATAACAATTGCACGGTTATGCTACACTGTACCCAAACTAAATTTGTATCATGTTGTACCCACAAATAGAGCTTTCTTTTGGTGGTATTTGATCACCTCTGGGATTTTTCTGCAAAAAAAAAAGAAAAAAATTACCGATAATTTTGAAAAAATAAAATAAAATTTGTTTCTGTTATAAAACATTGTAAACAAGTACGTTTTCTCCTTTACTGATGGGCACTGATGTTACTGCACTGACGGGCACTGATAAGGCGGCACTGATGTGATGGCATTGAGGGCACTGATGATGGGCACTAATATGCGGCACTGATAGGCGGCACGGATGGGCACCGATAGGCGGCACGGATGGGCATGGATAGGCGGCATGGATGGGTATGGATAGGCGTCAAGGATGGGCACAGATAGGCGATATGGATTGGCACTGATAGGCGGCATGGATTGGCACTGATAGGCGGCATGGATGGGCACTGATAGGCGGCATGGATGGGCACTTATATGTGGCACTAATGTATGTTGTACTAATGCATGCCAATCAGTAATGCCCATTGTGGGCACTGATTGGCATCCATTGTGGGCACCGATTGGCATCCTTTTTTTGTGATTGTCATCTCTGGTGGTCTAGGGTGGCATATCTGTGGTGGGCATCCCTGGTGGTCTAGTGGCATCCCTGGTGGTCCAGTGTTGGCATTCTCGGGGGGGCTGCGCTGATAATTGATCAGCGCAAACCCCCCTGTCAGAGGAGAAGCCGATTGGCCCTCTTCTACTCGCGTCTGACAGACGCGAGTGAGGAAAAGCCGATTACCGTCTTTTCCTGTTTACATCATGAACAGCCGTGATTGGACACGGCTGATCACGTGGTAACGAGTCTCCATCAGAGACTCTTTACCTAGATCGGTGTTGCGGGGTGTCAGACTGACACCCTGCAACAACGATCACCGCCATGCGCGCCCCCGGGGGTGCGCAGCGGCTCAATATCCTGAGGATGTCATATGACGTCCAGTCAGGATATTGAAACCACTTTGCCGACGTCAATCTGCAATTGGCGGCGGGGCAAGTGTTTAAGTAAAGCATTACTTTGGTTATCTTGAAGTCTGTGTGCAGCCTTTCCTTCATATTGCAAGACCCCTTTTCATTTAAGATAACCCCTTTTATTTACATAATCTGTTGTAGTGTAATGGGATATTGTATTTTCCCACAAGCTACTGGGGCTCACAACTCCCACATTACCAGGTGTGTCAAGGGTGGATTTTCAGACACTTTAAGGGGTTAATCACAGAGCGTAGACCCAAAAATAACCAGGAACTCCTCCGGGGGTAGTGCTACATGTGGGGGCTCGTCCAGGATTTCTACGGCTTTGTCGGTTAACTCCCCCCTAAGAAAAACCCTTGCCAACACCACAATGGATTCTGTTGTCATCACTAAGTGGTGCAAGGAGGAGAATGCCTCTCCTGATGCCTGTCTGGTGGTGGAGATAAAAGGGAAAGTTTGAACGGAAGAAGAACTGACATCAGTTTTGAAGACACTGTATACGGATAGAAAGCCCTGGGTGATTGATGTAAGGACAAACACCCAGGTCCCTCACACCTATGCCTTGTGTGAATGGAAAAAAAGGATCCCTGACCAATTTAAGGGCCCAAGTGTGAAAGCACCTGATCAGACTGAACTTTTTCTTATACATCCAGATCTATCAGGAGGGAGTACTACATCCACTAGCCAAGGCACTCCCAGTTCAAGTGTGGGATCCAAATTCCCATCCTCAGCCTCTCTTAAACCGGAGCTGTATGCTGTCCTTGGAGAAATCATAGCCAAGTGCAAGAAAGATCCATCGGACTATGTGATGGCTGGATACCGGAAGCTTAGGGTCTTCTCAGGTAGACAACCGGTGCCCTCAGCGGAAGATGGGTTTGAGGAAAGGTTAGACTGTGCCACCCAGGCTTTGGAAGAATGGGAAGTTCCTAAAGCCCCAAAAAAAAGGGTCACAGAGAGCTTAAGGGGCCCCGCTTTAGAGATCATACGAAATCTCAAGCTCAGTAAGAAAAACTGTACAGCCCCAGATTACCTGAGCGCACTTCAAGATGTGTATGGGGAAGAAAGGGGAGAAATGTCGGAGTTCATAAGATGGTTGGACCGGATCATATATCAGATCTTACTAAAGAAGGGAATGGATCCGAAAAAGGTCGATGAGGTCCGTATGGAGCAAGTTATACGGGGTGCTCAGCCATTAGACCCCATTGCCCTTGTTCTGTGTATCCGCCTGGCGGAAAGTGTCTTGGAATACCCTGATCTGATCCGGCTAGTTAGAGAAGAAGAAATGATGCTGTACAATAAGAGAGAGTCCCAGAAGCCTGAACCCACTGCTAAAGTCAGAACCATTGGTGCCGAAGAAGGGGACAATCAGGTGGAACTTTTGAAGGCCCAAGTGTCACAGTTGACAGAATTGGTGACTGCCCTGAGAGGTCAAACAACTAAGACCCTGAGTAGGAATGATTCATTAGAATCAAAGAAACCTATCGGTTCCAATAAGGAAACACTGGAAGTTACCAGTTTGCTTCAATTGTGGAGGAGTCAGACATATCATGGAAGTATGCCCAAGTCCTGAGAAGGCCGTAGTTCAGTACCGCCAGCCGGCAGAAAACTTCAGAGGGCCCAACCGGGTGTCCGCGGGTCTCAGTTGACTCCAAGACATTCTCTAAAAAAAGAAAGCAGCGTCGGAGGTACAAGCCACCGCCAAGCGCCCCTGTTGTTGTTTCTGGGCAATCAAATACTTTCCCTTTCCACGACACAACCTGCCAAAAGGCGGGAGACAATGCACGCCAGGTCCAACAAGGGTTTTAAACCTAATAAGACTCTACAGAACAAAGAAGTAAAGGTACAGATGGCAGAGTCCAGTAAGAAGAAGTCAAGAAGGAAGTTTCCCGACAAATTAGTGGGGCCTTCTCCGATAGTTTCCATTCAAATAGAAGGAATCTACGCCAAGGACCTCCTTGATACTGGAGCCCAAGTGACTCTCCTATATAGGGATTTCTATGACAAGCACCTCAAACACCTGCCGCTACGCAAGCTGGAAGAGTTGGAGATCTGGGGTATCGGCACCCAAAATTTCCCTTATGATGGATACTTGCCAATCAAATTGAATTTTGACCCCTCAGTGGTGGTGAAAGGTCGAAACTTTCAACACTCTGGCGATAGTTTGCCCCCATCCACCAGGAGCTGAAAAGAGTTCTCTTATCATAGGGACTAAAACCAACTTGGTGCGGAGGCTCCTGGCACCTCTAGCTCAAGAGCAAGATACCCCACCTGCAAGAGTGCATCCAATGTTGAGGCAGGCCTACCAGCGCCTGGTTCTGGAAAAGACGGCTCCCAAAGAAGGAGTTGGAAGGATCTGAAAACTGGGAAAAAGCGAAAGGATGCTGCAGCCAGGAGAGGTGACCTGCTTAAATGCTTCTGTCAAGCTCAGCTGGAGGCAACCAGGCCCCTTTGTTGTTCTAGAAGCTGACCCACAGAATATTAAGGGGATAGAAGTGGTCCCTCTGAATGCCCTACGGGGGAATCATGGGAAGGTCTCGGTGAGCATCAGAAACACTACGACTGCCCCAGTGAAGGTACCAGCCAGGATGTTACTGGGTCAAGTGAACTCAGCCACCCCAATCGCCCCATCTGATTGAAAGAAGGAGGAAGGGGGCGAAGGAATGCTGGAGAAGCTTTGCACAGGGGACATGGCCCTCCCGCCAGAATGGAGAGAAAGGGCCAGAGCTCAGTTGGCCAGATGGCAGAAAATCTTTTCTAAGGATGAATATGACGTGGGGTGTGCGAAGAGTGCCACTCACATGATCTGTCTAGAGGAGGACAAGTAATTTAGGGAAAAAGTCAGACGAGTTCCACTAGGAGATTTTGGAGATTTGCATGAACAACTGGCGGAGCTCAAGAGGACCGGAATAATTTGGGAATCCAGAAGCCCTTATGCCTCCCCGATCATGGTAGTTCGGAACAAGAATGGGTCCTTAATATTGTGCAATCGACTACCGAACATTGAACTGAAGAACTGTCCCTGATCAGTACACTACCCCCAGAATAGAAGACGCCCTACAGAGTTTGTCGGGGTCCAAAAATTTTAGTGTGATGGACTTGTGGGTATTACCAAATTCCCAAGCATCCTGAGGACAAGGAGAAGACGGCTTTTATTACTCCAGTGGGATTTTTCGAGTTTAACCGCATGCCTCAGGGTCTATCAGGAGCTCCAGCCACTTTCCAAAGACTGATGGAGAGGACAGTAGGAGACATGAATCTGATAGAAGTCCTGGTGTACTGGATGACGTTATTGTATTTGAAAGAACCCTGGAAGAGCATGAAGAAAGGCTGGAGAAGGTCTTGAAAAGACTTCATGAGGAAGGATTGAAGCTGTCCCTGGAAAAATGTAAATTCTATCAGTCTTCAGTCCACTATCTGGGTCACATTGTGTCTGCTGAGGGAATGGCTACGGATCCGAGGAAGTTGGATGCTGGTACCTCCTGGCCGAGACCTACTAAATGTGACCGAAATCCGATCATTCCTGGGTTTTTGCTCTTACTACAGAAGGTTGGTGGAGGGGTTTGCCAAGATAGCCAGACCCCTAAATGAGCTGCTGAAGATAGAAGAAGAAGAAGATGAAACCCCAGAGGCGGTTAAGTCTGTGAAGTCCACTTCAGGGCCCAGGAAATCCAAGTAATCGATTCAAGACCAGTGGAACCCTAAATGTGAAGAGGCTTTTATCCAGTTAAAAAACAGCCTGACCACGACCCCTGTCCAGGCCTATGCAGATCTCAAGAGACCGTACGAACTGCATGTTGATGCAAGCCGAGATGGATTGGGAGGGGTGTTATACCAAGAACAAGATGGTCACCTGCGTCCCATCGCATATGTGAGTAGGAGTCTGGTCCCAGCAGAGAAGAATTACCCGACACATAAACTTGAATTTCTGTCTCTCAAGTGGGCTGTTGTGGATAAACTGAAGGACTATTTGTATGGGGCCGAATTTGTAGTGAGAACCAATAACAACCCACTCACCTACCTCCTTACTACCGCCAAGCTGGATGCTACAGGACATTGGTAGCTGGCAGCCCTCTCACTACCTTTAGTCTGAAGTATCGACCAAGTGTCGGGAACAGAGATGCAGATGCCATATCTAGAATACCTCATGACCCTGAAGGTTCCACTGAAGGAGTATGGGCTCTATATCAAGGAGTGGAACTCAAGGCCAGAGGAGGGTCCATGGCTGAGACGATAGGAGTATCAGCTGTTGGAGTACGCAAGAGCTATTTTAGTATATTAAAGTAAGTAACACAAGTGAGAGAGGAGGGTCTCCCGAAGCTATCAAAAAAAGAGCTGAGGATGGACCAACAGGAAGACACCCAGGGAAGACTAATATTGAAAGCTCTCGAGGAGAAATGCCCAGAAGTATTTCTCACAGACTCATCTAAGGAGGCTCGACTGGTACATAGAGAGTGGGACCGGTTGCAGCTACATCAGGGGGTGGTCTACCGAAGGGGTCCCTTCGATGGTCCAGAAGAGAGATGGCAGCTGTTTCTCCTTGCCAAATATAGAGAGACGGTTTTGAACGCCCTTCATGACAACCACGGCCATCTAGGATCCGAGAGAACCTTTCAGTTAGTCAGGGACAGGTTCTACTGGCCCCACATGCGGGCTGAAGTCAAAGGGTACTGCCACTCCTGTATGCGGTGCATCCAAAGAAAGACCTTGCCACATCGGACTGCCCCAATGGGCCATCTGCAAATCCAAGGACCCATGGAGCTGGTGTGCATTGATTTCCTCTGCCTAGAACCTGATCTGAGTGGAGTGGGGAATGTCTTGGTGATAACTGATCATTTTACCCGATATGCTCAAGCATTTCCAACCAAGGTTCAACAAGCTTCCACAGTGGCGAAGGTACTAGTAGAAAAAGTTTTTCATCCATTATGGATTGCCCCAACGTATACATTCCGATCAGGGAAGGGACTTAGAGAGTAACCTCATTAGCAAGCTGTTGGATTTGCTGGGTATAAAAAAAATCCAGGACTACCCCTTATCACCCACCGGGGGATACTCAGCTGGAGCGCTTTAATTGCACTCTCTTGGACATTCTCAGAACCTTGAGTGTGGAAAAGAAGCAACAGTGAAGTAAGCACATAGCTGCTATTGTGCATGCCTACAATAGCACCACCAGTGATGCAACAGGATACTCCCCTTACTGGCTGATCTTTGGGAGAGAAGCTCGGCTTCCAGTAGATCTGGCATTTGGTGTCTCATTGGACAATGCTTCCGCCACCTCCCACAAGGGATATGTGGACAGAGATAGAAGAAGCCTGAAAACGGCCTATGAAAAGGCTCAAGCTACCTCATATCCAAAAGGGACTAGGAATAATTGAAAGTATGATCTGAAGGTCAGGGTCCAAGACCTGCAACCGGGAGACAGAGTATTGTTGAGGAACTTAGGTGTGCCAGGGAAACACAAGCTGGCAGACCATTGGAAATCTCAGCCATACATTATCTGTAAGCAGGGACCTGGACCTGGACTCCCAGTATACCAGGTCAAGCCAGAAGGTAGTACTGGACCGCTCAAGACCTGGCGCCGGAACCATCTGTTACCTCTTTCCGAAGCAGTCCGCCTGCCCCCATGTCTGATCTATCAGTGACTCTGTCGACCTCTCGAGGGTCACGGCCAGTCACCAGATCTCAGTCTTCTCAAAATCATGACCATGAAGACCCTGAGGGGGAAGAGATGGAATCACATTGGTTATGGCCATCTCAGTCTCAAGAGACCGTAGATCCCTCTCCATCTTTTACTGACATGGCTGACAATGGAGTACTTCACCCTGAAGTTCCCAAATTTGTGCCCCGTGCCATGCTTCTTGAGGAGACTCCGTGACTCGCTGAAGGAATTTCTGATGAGGAGAAAGATGCTCCAGAAGAAGAAGAAGAAGTTCCAGAAGAAAGAGTCTCAGAGGAAGATTTTCCAGAAGAAGATGTTCCAGAGGAAGATGCTCCAGGGGAGGAAGCTGTTCCAGAGGAAGACGTTCCAGAAGAGGAAGTTGTTCCAGAGGAAGATGCTCCGAAAGAAGAAAAAGTTCCAGAAGAAGAGGTTAAACTCTATGGGCCAGATTCAGGTAGTCCAGAGCATCTTTGCTCTGGAGTAACGCTTCTCATTTGCGTTGCGCTGCAGAAATTTTAGGAGCAAGTGCTGTCATTCACGAAGCACTTGCTCCTAAAGTTGCGGCAGCGCATCGCAAATGAGCCGGCGGAATTCAAATTGGGCGGGTACGGGGCGTGTAGTATGCTAACTAAGCGCGATCCCGCCGCCAACGTACTGCGCATGCGTCGAGTGTCAAAACATCCCCGTGCGCATGCTCCAAAATCTGTGAATGAACGTCAATGACGTCACATTCCCATTCATGACCGTTTTACGCAAGCGACGTTTTTTTTTTTTTTTTCGACGCGATGACGACGCCTATACCTAACATAGGATATTCCAACCCCATGTAGGTATAACTATGCGCCGCGTATCCCGTCCGGAAACGTCGTTACGTCACTGCGTCGCGCCGGAATGCGATCGTGAATTGCCGATTTCCGCTCATTAACATATTTTTTGAGCGGCGCCATTTTTAAGTTGAAGTAACGATGCGATGGCGAAACTCAGTTACGCTGCTCGCGTCGGAACTTCAACCCGGCGTTTCTTGTTTTCTGGTTACAGAAAACATAAACGCCGGCTCAAAGTCACAGTTAGGCTGGCGGATCACTCGATCCGCCAGCCTAACTGTTCGTGAATCTGGCCCTTTGTGCCTGAGCAAGAAGAGAAGGGAAAGAGAACCATTCATCCCCCAAAGAAGCTAACTTACAGTCAGCTGGGTGAATGCTCTGATGAAGTAATCTTCACTTCTAAGGCCGCATACACACGATCAGTCCATCCGATGAGAACGGTCCTAAGGACCGTTTGCATCGGTTAACCGATGAAGCTGACTGATGGTCTGATGTGCCTACACACCATCAGTTAAAAAAACGATTGTGTTAGAACGCGGTGACGTTTACGTGTTTTAACACAACGACGTGCTGAAAAAAACTAAGTTCAATGCTTCCAAGCATGCGTCGACTTGATTCTGAGCATGTGCGGCCTTTTAACCAATGCTTTTGCATACTAACGATCGGTTTTGACCCATCGGTCAGGCGTCCATCAGTCAAATTTTAAAGCAAGTTCTCTTTTTTTTGACTGAAAATAACTGACCGATGGGGCCCACACACGATCGGTTTGGACCGATGAAACGGTCCTTCAGTCCGTTTTCATCGGTTTTGACCGATCGTGTGTACGCGGCCTAAAAGGACTATTGATCTGTCTGATCCCTCTGCTTAACATTTACATGAGGATAACCCTAGCTCACTCCCTAACATATCTGGTA
The DNA here is from genome assembly GCA_029574335.1 of Rana kukunoris. NCBI lineage: Eukaryota > Metazoa > Chordata > Amphibia > Anura > Ranidae > Rana > Rana kukunoris. The sequence goes on from CM056049.1 coordinate 513,121,428, forward strand.
AGGCCATATTAGTTCAGGTGGACAGAACAACCCCCCTGTCTTATGACAACTGGTGGGAGGTTCCTCTGTCAACTTTGTGTTATGATATGAATTGCTTGAATTTAGGTTCCTCATATAGGAATGTTGATTGCTTATTATCATGCATGCATTAACCAAGTTTTCTCTGCATGTAATTGAAAAGCGTGTACCAGGTTGCAAATGGTTAATATCTTTGGAGGACCAAAGATTCTTTGAGTGGGGGGAGTGTGTAGTGGGGTATCGCCTTTCTGATGTGATACAAAAGACTACCATTGCTGATCGTGAAGGATCTCAGGTTCCTCCGGTGGCCAAGTTGGGTTATAGCCACCTGTTGTTTACACTTTATTCTGGTACCGCAGTGAATGTTGGGGGATTGATTTCAGAAGGAGAAGAGACTTCATTTGCCCCGGCCTGTAATGAACTACATTACTCAGAGAGCAGCCGTACAACCCCAAGATGCTTTGCCTTCCGCACCGCCTGCTGAGGAAGATAATTTAAGGGAGAGGACGTGTTTGGCGCGCTCTCTTGGGATCGCCTCTTCAACCCAGGAGGACACTGTCAGGGGTGTCTTCACTGGAAGTAGGCCGCAGTTGAGGCCTACGTACACCTGGGCGGAGCGGCATTTGAGACGGAGGGACGGAGCATCTGCTGGAGTCATCAGACGAGATCCCAGTAACCATGCGATCTGTCGGAGGACTGGAGACTGCTGACCGACCGGACGGTGTCCCGTAGAGGGACAAGGCCTGTACCGGTTGGGTGAGACATGCACTTGCCTGAAAGTACTGATTGTCTTGTTGAAGGGCAGATCGTTGATATCCATCTTTGCGGTTTGACTATCCAGGAAACTTTTAACAGTTTGCTATTACCCTTTTGGATTATAAATTGTTCTTTGCGCGCCATCGCATGCCAACATACAAGTGCACAAACTGTTAGCAGGAGACTGTATTGAAGTTTGGCCTGGGACGCCAGGCCATCCTGATTAGTTATAATATCTATTTAGAGTTGTATATTCACTACATTCATTGCATTGCTCGTTGACCAAGTAATCAGTTCTATTACTTTATATGGTATTGTAGAGAGAGAGCTCGGTGAGGTTTGCCAAGAGGGCATTTCAATGTACATGTTTTGTTGAAGGGGCCCCTCTTGCTGTGAGCTCACACTAGTGGCGGCCCGCTCATAGGGGGCACCCGGGCGCCGCCCCCCCTCCTGTAGGCACAAAAAAAATATATATTTTTTTTTTCAGTGGCCCCTTTAACCACTTAAGCCCCGGACCAATATGCTGCTAAATGCCCAGAGGTGTTTTTACAATTCGGCACTGCATCGCTTTAACAGACAATTGCGCGGTCGTGCGACGTGGCTCCCAAACAAAATTTGCGTCCTTTTCTTCCCCCAAATAGAGCTTTCTTTTGATGGTATTTGATTGCCTCTGCGATTTTTATTTTTTGCGCTATAAACAAAAATATAGCGACATTTTTGAAGAAAAAAACAATATTTTTTACTTTTTGTTATAAGAAAATTGAATAAACTAAATTTTAGTCAAACATTTAGGCCAAAATGCATTCAGCCACATGTCTTTAGTAAAAAAAAAAATCGCAATATAAAAAAATTAGCTACCTAGCGGCAACAGTGACACTAATACAGCGATCAGAAAACCGATCGCTTAGTAACACTGGCAATAGGGGGTGAAAGGGGTTAACTAGGGCGGTGATCAAGGGGTTAAACCTTTATTAGGGGGGGGTACTGGGCTACCCTGGACCTAACACTAACTGCCTGTCACACTAACTGTCACACTGACACTAAATTCAGTGATCAGTAAATATATGATCACTGCTATTAGTGACACTGTGATAGGGGGCTGGGGGGGGGGGGGTGATCGGAAGGGGTTAAGTGTGCCTATGTGTGTGGTGTCAGTGTAGTGTTGGTGCGACTTACTTCTCTCCTCTCGTCGGATTGAAAATACTGCATAGAGGAGAGCTGACATCACTTCCTCTGCCAGTGTTTACATTACACAGGCAGAGGAAGTGCAGGGCAGAGGCTCGGCGGATTGGCTGGGAGCGATCAAGAGGGGGCGGACAAAAACGAACAGCCGCCCCCTCATCCCGGATCGCTCCAAGAGGTAAGACTCCCGATGGGACCCCCGACCCGCAAGAAGGCAGGGACGTACATGTATGCCCATCTGCTTGTACGTGCCATTCTGTGGATGTACATATACATGCGGCGGGCTTTAAGTGGTTAAGAAACTTAAAAAATAAATAAAAATAAAATCTTTAATAAAATAGGATTGACCCATCCACCTTGGAGCCTGTTATTGTATTTAGACTGCTGGGACTTGTAGTTCTCCTGGGGCTCATGGAGAAGATGGAGGTTGGAGAACTACAAGTCCCAGCAGGTTATACATACAATAAGGCTCTGAGGTGGATGGGTGTGGATTGCATGCACCTATCAATCCGGGGGGGGGGGGGCAGGATCAGATAACACCGTTATCTGATCCTGCCACCCCCCCCTTGGGTGCATGCAATCCACACCCATCCACCTCAGAGCCTTATTGTATATATAACCTGCTGGGACTTGTAGTTCTCCAATCTCCATGAGCCCCAGGAGAAGATGGAGAACTACAAGTCCCAGCAGTCTAACTACAATAACAGGCTCCGAGGTGGATGGGTGTGGATTGCATGCACCTATCAATCCCCGGAGGGGGCAGGATCAGATAACAGTGTTCAGATTGATACTCCTTTGAGTGGGCGATCCACACCCATCCACCTCAGAGCCTTATTGTATATATAACCTGCTGGGACTTGTAGTTCTCCAATCTCCATGAGCCCCAGGAGAAGATGGAGAACTACAAGTCCCAGCAGTCTAACTACAATAACAGGCTCCGAGGTGGATGGGTGTGGATTGCATGCACCTATCAATCCCTGGAGGGGGCAGGATCAGATAACAGTGTTCAGATTGATACTCCTTTGAGTGGGCGATCCACACCCATCCACCTCAGAGCCTTATTGTATGTATAACCTGCTGGGACTTGTAGTTCTCCAATCTCCATCTTCTCCATGAGCCCCAGCAGAAGATGGAGAACTACAAGTCCCAGCAGTCTAACTACAATAACAGGCTCCAAGGTGGATGGGTGGGGATCAGGCAGAGCACCGCTGATGACTTTGGGGGCGAATATAACACCACATAAATACCTTTTTCCCTTCAGATTGATACTCCTTTGAGTGGGCGATCCACTGCCCATGTGTGATGTTATCTGATCCTGCCCCTCCCCCTCCCGGGGATTGATAGGTGCATGCAATCCACACCCATCCACTTTAGAGCCTTATTGTATGGATAACCTGCTGGGACTTGTAGTTCTCCAATCACCATTTTCTCCATGAGCCCCAGCAGAAGATGGAGAACTACAAGTCCCAGCAGTCTAACTACAATAACAGGCTCCGAGGTGGATGAGTGTGGATTGCAAGGATGGATTGGATTGCAAGGGTGCGTTATATACCATGATCTGTGATGCTGGGGCTTTATAATCTGTCCTGTGATGCTGGGCCTTTATACTCTGTCCTGTGATGCTGGGGCTTTATACTCTGTCCTGTGATGCTTGGGCTATATACTCTGTCTGTCCTGTGATGCTGGGGCTTTATACTCTGTCCTGTGATGATTGGGCTATATACTCTGTCTGTCCTGTGATGCTGAGCTGTATACTCTGTCCTGTGATGATTGGGCTATAAACTCTGTCTGTCCTGTGATGCTGGGGCTGTATACTCTGTCCTATGATGCTGAGCTGTATACTCTGTCCTGTGATGCTGAGCTGCATACTCCTGAAACTATGGGTGGAAGGAAGTGAAATACAGCGGACAAAGTAGGTAGATTATATAAGGGGTGTGGTTTACAAGAAGTGGGATGGGCCAATTGTGGAGGGGCGGGGTCTTGCGCCCCCCATCCTAAAACTTCACCAGCTGCCACTGGCTCACACAGGTCTGTTTGACATTGCATTTTAGCTCACACTTAAACTTTAACATTGTTACTGATATTGCAGGGAACTGCAAATAGAGTGTCACTGTTTTATTCATGTTCCTCTGTTTCTTCTTTAAGTAAAGCATTACTTTGGTTATCTTGAAGTCTGTGTGCAGCCTATCCTTCATATTGCAAGACCTCTTTTCATTTAAAGCGGATGGTTCACCCCAAAAAAATATTGAAAGCCAGCAGCAACAAATACTGCAGCTACTGACTTTTAATATTAGGACACTTACCTGTCCTGGAGTCCAGCGGCGTCCGTAGCAGAGGATGAGCGATCGCTCGTCACCCTGCTGCTCCCCCCTCCATCCACGGTGAGGGAACCAGGAAGTGAAGCGCTGCGGCTTCACTGCCTGGATCCCTACGGCGCATGCGCGAGTCGCGCTGCGCCCGGCGATTGGCTCCCGCTGTGTGCTGGGAGCCGAGAGTTCCCAGCACACAACGGGAAAAGCCCGTCTTTTGCCCGAGACTGCGGGCCGGAAGTGGGTGCAGATAACCATCAGCTCCTCCGGGGGTAGTGCTACACACCCTACCCCTCCATTCCTCTCTGCTTTTATCTCATCAATTAACGACCACTGCCACATGGAATTTCTCTTTGCCAAAACACATTTAGCGATATACAAATTCTCCAAACTTTGGCTGCACTGGTTACATGATGCCAGAAGTATCCCACTTACTATGTGATACAATTTCGGAGTCCGATTTGTTATAGGTAACTGCTTTTCCCATATTGAGTTGGCCAACAATGTTCCCAGACCAGATAGAGCCATTGGCCCGGATTCACATACATTGGCGCATATTAATGCCGCTGTAGCATATCTCTTTTACGCTACGCCGGCGCAGCTCGGAGAGGCAAGCATGGAATTCACAAAGCAAATGCTCCCAACTCTGCGCCGGCGTAGCGTATATTTCATAGGCGAAAACATCAAGTGAGACACAAGCATTGTTACGTGTCTATACAGGGTCTCTCATATCCCAGGTGCCTGGCCGAGAGTGTCAGCCGTACTCAAGTGAACAGTGGTGAGAGAAAGTCCTCCTTCTCAGGGGAGGGTACATGTGTATCTAATAAGTGGTGGAGTAAATGGGGGCCGATCCCTTCGAATATGGGGGGGGGGGGTGTTCCCATAAGCATGGAGTGCCGAGGAAACTCTCCTATGGTGTATCCATAGTATACTGTATCTATACTGTCAGAGAACGGGAGGAGTCATACAAGTGCAAATGTGAAGATTTTGGTTGCTGTATTTATACATATTTTTCCTTCAGTTTATGGACTTTCTAATTATCTGGGACTTCTAATTAACTTGCTTTCTTGAACACTTATTAGAATTTTTATGGATTCTTTATGAATTTGGGATTTTAATTACGTTGCTTTTTTAAACATCTGTATACATTTTGAATACATTTTGTGTATTTCTTACGAATATTGTGCTTTTATTTATATATTTTTGTTATGCACTTGCATTTTTTATTTGCTGGCAGCCAGGCCCGGATTTACTTCCTTTGCCGCCCCAAGGGTGCATCCTTCAATGCTGCCCCTGTCTGCGCAGTATAATGGGAACATTATCCGCCGGGGGACTTTTTTCGGCAGGACACTGGCAAGCAGGGGGGGTGCTGCTGACAAATATGACATTGAGAGGCGGGGGGGGGTGCTGCTGCCGAAAATGACATTGAGAACCGGGGGGGGGGGGGGCGGCATTATGCTGCCAAAAATGACATTGATCATTGGGGGGTGCTGCTGCCGAAAATTACACTGAGAACCATCTCACCTCCTCTTCCCTCTACTCTCACCATCCAGGGGGGAATTCCGAAATGAAAGTGTCCTCTCCTCTCAGCTGCAGTGCCGCCCCTGCACCCACTGCCACCCCGAGGCCTGGCCTTGTTGGCCTTGTCTGCAATCCAGCCCTGCTGGCAGCGCAACATAATTGGGTTAATTAGCTAACATACAGTGTTTTAAAAAAATAATTCATACCCGTTGAAATTTTCCACCTTTTGTCATGTTTCCACCAAAAACGTAAATGTATTTTATTGGGATTTTATGATATAGACTAGACCAACACAAAGCGGCACATAATTGTGAAGTGGAAAGAAAATGATAAATGTTTTTCAATTAGTTTTTACAAATAAATATCTGAAAAGTGTGGTGTGCATTTGTATTTAGACCCCCCTAAGTCAATACTTTGTAGAATGATCTTTCACTGCAATTACAGCTGCAAGCCTTTTGCGATATGTCTCTCCCAGTTTTGCACATCTAGAGAGTGCAGTTTTTTTCCCATTCTCCCTTGTAAAATAACTCAGGCTCTGTCAGATTGGATGGAAAGCGTCTGTGAACAGCAAGTCTTGCCACACATTCTCAATTGGATTTAGGTCTGGACTTTGACTGGGCCATTCCAACACATGAATATGCTTTGTTCTAAACCAATCCATTATTGCTCTGGCTGTAGGTTTAGTGTCATTGTCCCGTTCAGAAGGTGAACCTCCGCCCCAAGTCTTTTGCAGACTCTAACAGGTTTTCTTCTAAGATTGCCCTGTATTTGGCTTCATCCAACTTCCCAGTAACTCTGACCAGCTTCCCTGTCCCTGCTGAAGAAAAGCATCCCAACAACATGATGCTGCCACCACCATGTTTCACAGTGGGATGGTGTGTTCAGGGTGATGTGCAATGTTAGTTTCCACCACACCCATAGCATTTTAGGCCAAAAAGTTAAAAAAAATTCTCATGAAAAAAAAACGAAGTTTTTCAGACTTCATCTTAAAAAACGACGTTGCCTACACACCATCGTTTTCTGAAAATGCTCTTGCAAAGTGCGGTTACATACAACACATACGACGGCACTTTGTTCCATTCAAGCTCTCGTCATAACTTGCTTCTGAGCATGCGCGGGTTTAAAAACATCATTTTAAACGTTGTTTTAGCGTACACATGATCATTTTTTATGACACAAAAAAATACATTCTGAAAAACTACATAAAAAATGAAGGCATGTTCAAATTTTTTTTTTTTGCGTTTTTCAGAAGACATAAAACAACATTTTGCCCACACACGATCATTTTAAATTACATTTTTTAAAACATTGTTTTATTTCATCACAAAAAACGACCGTGTGTACGTGGCATAATAGTTGTCCTGTGGACAGATTCTCCCACCTGAGCTGTTGATCTTTGCAGCTCCTCCAGAGTTACCATGGGTTGACTGCTTCTCTGACTAATGCTCTCCTTGCCCAGCCTGTCAGTTTAGATGTATGGCAATGTCTTGGTAGGTTTGCAGTTGTGCCATACTCTTTCCATTTTCAGATGATGGATTGAACAGTGGTAAGGGAGATGTTTAAAGCCTGGGATCTTTTTTTATAATCTAACCCTGCTTTAAACATCTCCACAATCTTATATCTGATCTAGTGTGTTCTTTTGGCCTCCATGATGGTAGCTTTACAGAACAGCTGTATTTATCCTGAGAGTAAATTACACAGAGGTGGACTCTATTTACGGTACTAATTAGGTGACTTCTGAAGGCAATTGGTTGCACTAGATTTTAGTTATGGGTATCAGAGTAAAGGGGGCTGAACACAAATGCACGCAACAGTTTTGAGATATTTATTGGTAAAAATAGGCATGGCCTCTGATTGGCTAATTATTACTGGATGTTAGTAACACTAAACCTTAGCTTAGTCAGAGATCATGTCACCAATATTCTGACTTTTGGCCAGTGCACCAAGCATCTAAAAATGTCTCTTAACCACTTATAAGGACCGCCTACTGCACATTTACGTCGGCAGAATGGCACGGCTGGGCACATCAACGTATATATACCTTGATTTTAGTACCCAGCCGTGGGTCGCGAGCGCGCTCCAGGACCGGGACCGCGGGATTCGCGGACCCGATCGCCGCTGGAGTGCGGCGATCCGTCCCTGGAGCGGAAGAACGGGGAGAGCCGTGTGTACACACGGCTTCCCCGTGCTTCTCTGTGGCCGTAGCATCGATTGCGTCATCCCTGTAATAAGGGGACGCGATCGATGACGTCACACCTACAGCCACACCCCCCTACAGTTGTAAACACACACATTAGGTCACACATCCCCTACAGCGCCACCTGTGGTTAACTCCCAAACTGCAACTGTCATTTCCACAGTAAACAATGCAATTTAAATGCATTTTTTGCTGTGAAAATGACAATTGTCCCAAAAATGTGTCAAAATCGTGCGAAGTGTCCGCCATATTGTCGCAGTCACGAAAAAAATCGCTGATTGTCGCTATTAGTAGTAAAAAAAATTTTTTATAAAAATGCAATAAAACTATCCCTTATTTTGTAAACGCTATACATTTTGCGAAAACCAACCGATAAACGCTTATTGCGATTTTTTTACCAAAAATACGTAGAAGAATACTTATCGGCCTAAACTGAGGAAAAAAAATGTTTTTTTTTTATATATTTTTGGGGGATATTTATTATAGCAAAAAGTAAAAAATATTGCATTTTTTTTAAAATTGTCGCTCTATTTTTGTTTATAGCGCAAAAAATAAAAACCGCAGAGGTGATCAAATACCACCAAAAGAAAGCTCTATTTGTGGGGAAAAAAGGACACCAATTTTGTTTGGGAGCCACGTCGCATGACTGCGCAATTGTCAGTTAAAACGACGCAGTGCCGAATCGCAAAAAGGGGCAAGGTCCTTTACCTGCACTTTGGTCCGGGTCTTAAGTGGTTAACCACTAGGGGACGGCGGGCGGAATACCCTATTGTTCTGACACGACGTCATATGACGTCCTGTCATTTAAAGCTGCTAGGGGGCGCGCGCGCTCCTTTCATGTTACTGGAAACGCAATGCGCATGCCCAGCGGCCGTGATGGGCGCCGGGCACCCGCGATTGCCCAGTAACTGAGCGGGGACGTGGAGCTCTGTGTGTAAACACAGAGCTCCACGTCCCGTCAGGGAGAGGAGACCGATGCTGTGTCCCTTGTACATAGGGACACAGATCGGTCACCTCCCCCAGTCACCCCCCTCCCCCCCCTTAGAACACTCACTAGGCTACACATTTAACCCCTTCCCCGCCCCCTAGTGGTTAACCCCTTCCCTGCCAGTCACATTTATACAGTAATCAATGCATATTTATAGCACTGTTCACTGTATAAATGTGAATGGTTCTAAAAATGTGTCAAAAGTGTCCAATGTGTCGCAGTCCCGAAAAAAAAAACACAGATCGCCGCCATTCCTAGTAAAAAAAATTATGTCCCCTATTTTGTAGGCAATATAACTTTTGCACAAGCCAGTCACTATATGGTTATTGTGATTTTATTTTTTACAAAAATATGTAGAAGAATACGTATCGGCCTAAACTGAGATAATTTTTTTTTTTTTTTAAATGGGATATTTATTATAGTAAAAAGCAAAAAAAATTTTTTTTTCACAATTTACGCTCTTTTTTTTTTGTTTATAGCCCAAAAATTAAAAACCGCACAGGCGATCAAATACCACCAAAAGAAAGCTCTATTTGTGGGGAAAAAAAGGACGTCAATTGTGTTTAGGAGCCACGTCGCATGACCGCGCAATTCTCAATTAAAGCGACGCAGTGCCGGAAGCTAAAATTTCGTCTGGGCAGGAAGGGGGTGTAGGTGCACAGTAAGCAAGTGGTTAAAACATTTTGGGAGTTTCTATTTTGCAGCAGCATGTTCAGTTGAATAAAATGGGTGGTCAGCATCCATGGAGAATGTTGAAGAGTCCAAAATGTATTAAAAAGCCACATTATAGTGCATGCAATCTATGAATAAAATGTGGGCTTTGCAGCAAGCTCTTTGATGATCAGGTGATATATTGCATTGATACCACCTTAACAGGCTGCTAAAAAATAGAAACCCCATTATTGTTCTAGGAACCATTTTAGATGCTTGGTGCACTATCATGATAAAATAAGCATTCACTATATAAGGAAAAGGGCAACCTTGGTTGAATGAATTGGAACCAAAGTGCTAGTCCGTGTTTATCATATAACCGAATCCAAAACTCCCAATAAATAACATTGAACCACTTTTAGCCTGCAGGACTGGATTTTATGTTCTTAAGTTTAAATGCCTCTCAAATCGCATGTGCAGTACACTTGCAGTTGTAATGTCCTTGCATTTTCCAGAACCATTGTGATAGAAAAAGCATTGTTTCTTATGAAAAAAATAAGTGTGATGCCGCGTACACACGACCGTTTTTCGGGATGTAAAAAAATGACGTTTTTTAAAGTTTAGAAAAAACGACGTTGCCTACAGACGATCGTGAAAAAAAATACTCTAGCAAAGTGCGGCGACGTAAAACACGTATGACGGCACTATAAAGGGGGAAATTCCATTCGGATGGCGCCATCCTTATGGCTGCTTTTGCTGATTTCGTGTTGGTAAAAGATGATTTGCGATTTTCAGTCAGTTTACAGCGTGATAAATGTGCTTACTCCATTACCAACGCTAGTTTTACCAGAACGAGCGCTCCCGTCCCGTAACTTGCTCCTGAGCATGCGCATTTTTTTCACATCGTAAAAGCCCACACATGACCATTTTTAACATTGTTAAAAATGACAATGTTAAAAACAACGTGAAAAATTTGAGCATGTTCGAACGTTTTAATTGCCATTTTTGACATCGTGAAAAAGTGCTCTGGAGCCCACACATTATCGTTTTTAATGACCAAAAAAAACGTAATTTTTTACAACCCGAAAAAACAGTCGTGTGCATGAGGCACAAAAACACAGACAAGTTCACGTCGCACATTCTGACACAAAACCGTGGATTTTTTTCCGAAGGATGCAGGCTTGCATACACATGGTCGCACAATTGTTGTTGGAAATTCCGATCGCCAAGAATGCGGTCAGACAGCACTAGAAAAGGGAAGTTCAATACCAAGTGCGCTACACTTTGGGCTCCTTCTGCTTATCACGTGTTAGTAGAAGTTTGGTGAGAGACGATTTGCGCTTTTCAGCCTCAAAAATACAATGTCAAATAAACAAGGGACACCAACCAACCTCCTTGAGGTTAAAAAATACAAGATAATAATGGTGTTGTGGTAACTTGATACACAAAACAAAAATATTGAGGAGATCACTAGAATGAACAAAAAAAAAACAGGAGATCTTGATAAAAAAAAAAGAAGATCACTATAAAAATAAATTCTAAACATTATTATGGAGATCTGTTCAGGAGATCATGAGAAATAATAAAGAAATCAGTTTGTCAGAACTCTGTGTGAATATCAGCAGCAAAACAACTTAATTATTCTAGCATTTATAAAGAAGAAGAGATACTGCATTAAAAGATTAACCAGACCGAACGATTCCATCTCATACTTGATTCAGAGCATGCGTGGAATTTTGTGCGTCAGAATTGTCTACACACGCTCGGAATTTACGAGAATGGAATTTGTTGTCGGAAAATTTGAGATCAGCTCTCAAATTTTTGTTAGTTATCGGAAATACCGACAGCAAATGTTCAATGGAGCCTACACAAATTTTCAACAAGCTCCCATCGAACATTTGTTGTCGAAAATTCCGAGCGTGTTTACGCGGCATTAGAGTTTATACAAACAGACCTTGTTTGCAATAATAGACAAACCACAGAAAATTTGTCAAGAACATTTTTAATTATAGATAATTAAAAACACACCCAACTTTAAAGGAAGACTGTCAGGCAAAATATTGTATCTTGATAGCTGCATGTGAATAATATATATATAATGGGGTATTCATTATTTACATTTTTATTTCACATGACTATTTATACTGGATATTATAAAGATATTTTAGATCTAATTTATAAAATGCAGGTAATGGAGTAGAGTACGACCTTTGAAAACTGATTTAATCAGACTCTCATCCTCACAGGACTTTTTTCCATATGTATGAAGCTTTTTTTGGATACATTTGTAAAGGATACCGCTTCAATCTATAATGCATAATTTTTCTTTCAAAGCACAAATGCAGGAAGGCTCTACTGATGCTTTATAGATGCCCCATCAGGGTTTACTTCCTCTTTAGGGAGCCCATGAATGAGAGGATGGACCTACTATTTTAAAGCGCCTGTCAATTATGAACAGCCTGAAGCCAGCGATGTCAACATGTGTTGCTAGGAATTTAGATCACTGGGTTAATCGGATGAAATCTCATATTACAGCGAGTTCCCCAAAACATGAGATTCTGGATTCCTTTGCAACCTTATTGGCAGCAGTAGCGTACATTGCCGATGCTTAAGCAGAGTCCATGCGTATGTCGGCTAGGTCCGCAACGTTAACCAACTCTGCTTGGAGGGCCCTATGGCTAAAGACCTGGCCCGGAGATGCAGCATCTAAGAACAGGTAGTGTGGCGTCCCTTTTGTAGGGGATTTGCCATTTAGATCAGGACTAGAATCCATCCTTGACCGTACAGCCGTCAAGAAGAAATAACTTCCAGTCAAAAAAAGGAGGTTCAGACACGTATGCATTTTTTCCAGTTCAATTATTCATGCTCATTTTACAAGAGCTTTGGCGGCGAGTTGGGCAGCGAAAGCTGGTGTCACCCCAAAACAGATCTGTAAAGCAGCTATGTAGTCCAGTTTGATGACCTTTGCCTGTAATTCTAGGTTAGACCTCCTGATGGCAGGGGATCAGGCTTTCGGTAGGAAAGTCTTAGAGGCTGGTGTCCCACCCTAATTAGGTAAGTCTCGATTATTCTCTTGGTTGCTGTCCTGAAAGAAATTTTTGGAAAATTCAAGTTAGACTTACCAGGGCCATATTAATAGCATCGCAGGCCCCTGGGCAAAGTAATGCTCTGGGGCCCCTACAATGAGGACAGGGCAGGTAAACAGACATCAAGAAGGTAGAAGGCAGACTGCCTCCCCTGTTTATCTATCACTCTCAGTACCATCATGGGGCCCCCCCAGAGTGGGTCCAAGGTCCAGCTGCTTTGGGGAAGTGCAGGGGCCCCCCATGCAGCTGGGGCCCCTGGGCAATGCCCAGGTGTGCCCTCTCATTAAGACAGCCCTGAGACTTACCGATAACTTGTTTTTCAGAACAGGAATGAACTGGCCTTTTTTGCTGTAGACTATGGTGTAACTATTCTTTATATGCTTCAGCTGGGGCTGGAGGTTCTTTACAAATAACTAAAGGAAGCTGGGTCAAGGCCTCCTGCTAAAGTATTGGATGATGAGGTGTTTCCTGTTGGGGAAGAGCCATGATCTCTCTTGGGTTCTGTCCTGAAAGACTATTGGAAAACAAGTTACCAGTAAGTCTAACTTGAATTTTTTTTTCCTTTTTTTTATATTGCAGAGCTCATGTTTATATTTTGGAAGAGATAATAGCAATTCCATAATTAAGACAAAATATCGTAATAGCAATTAATTGGTTTTAAAAATTGCAACATAACTTGAAATAGAGCACAACATCTGCAAAGCCATGAGTCGAAGATCGCCATCTTCGACTCATTGCTTTGCAGACACTGTGCTCCATTATATATAGCATTTCATTTATTTATTTATTTATTTTATTTTCAACAAAAAGGCAGTTCCTTGTCAACCCGACAATAATAATGAAACAATGATATACCAATAAACATAGCATAAATACATCACGACAATAGGTAACAACAAAAAAACAAAATTAAGCATTTAAACTATACCTATAAGAGATGAGCAGCCCCCCCTGTCCTCATAAGGTTGGGAGTTATCGTAGTGCTGGATATACTAAGGAACAAGGACCACCCACCTAATGTGAATTATTTTTTTTCATTCAGAGGGCTGAATGCAAAAAAAAAACATAATTCTGCATCCACACAAGCAAAGTGCTATTGTATTCTTACAGTGGGAACTTCTCTCCTGTCAGAATATATAAGTCAGCGCTGCAGCCATTGGGAGGGCTACACATAGATTTGGTTCCTGCTTTTCTAGGAGCTCGGGACCATATCAGAGGGTTTGAAAATGGCACTTGAATTACCGATGGTTCACACCGTTAATGACACACCCAGATCGGTTTGCAGATCGCAGTGTGAACTGTGAATTGGACAGGAATCAGATTGCACGGGTGCGAACACCCAAGTGATCCGAATCTGGTGAGGACCAAAAATATAGTTTGTATGCCTGAATTTACATCGCACAGACTTCGCATGTGATCTGCACAGCAATGCAGTGCAAATCACATACAAGGTCTGGCATCGTACCAGTGTGAACCGGCCTTTAAAGGTACTGTAGAGATGCCAGCCCGTGCCACTGTTTATTTTAGCAGTTTAAGCCAGATTTTTGGAGAGGTGGGCATGCCGATTGCACAGGTGTGGGCTAGGTTCTAACAGGGTTAGAGCTCAGGACTCCACTCGACAGGAGGTCTGTGCATGGGAGTCAGGAGGACTCCCATCCTCTCTAGGAGTAAGATTGTGTATGTCTGCAGGAGACAAACATAGTTCACGACAGAGCAGCAACAACCCAATTGTGAGTAATCTATGAGCGAGCTTGACTGTAAGGAAACCTTTGTGTTGGTCTGAGGAGCATACCCAAGGCCTAGGAGTGAGGTCTAAAGCAGCCGTGTGACAATTGAGTAAGCCAGGAGGAAGTATTGTGCAAGTTACAGTAATGGTGGAACCTATGTGTGGGAAACTGCTGTCTTTTGTGAATTTTCCATTCCTTTAAATAAAAGTGGGCTGCCGTACCCTTAAAAATGCAGTTCTGGACTGGCACAACTTCTTGAAAGCACATGCACCACTTGAGTCTAATAACCTCAATCTTTACAGTACCTACTATTAAGTTATATTGTCCTGATTTAAATGGCTCGGAGTTGTCCTGTAGAGTTTACCACCATTTTAACGCCTATTACACTTGATTTAGGTAAAAAAAAAAAAATTATATATATATATATATTGCAGGTAAAGCCAGAGTTTGGGAAGTCAGCCCTGGAACTTGTAGGTTTTTAGTGGGAAATTTCACATTCCCATCTTCACAGGTGTACTACATTCTGAGACATGTGTTCGATAAGTGTGTTGATGACATTTCCACTTTACCAGGCTTTCAACAAGCACGTTACTTCTGCAAACAACACTGAAATAATTAGCACTCATCACACTTGCGTAAATAAACATTTAATATTACTTTAGAAAGCAAAGATACTAGTTTATTAAAACAATACTGAGATGGGCCATGAGGCTAATGGTTGTTAAAATGAAATGCACACAAATAAAACATGAAAATAAAGAGATTTGGAAAAAAATTAAATACACAATTGATATTCGAGAGCAGTAAAAAAGTAAAAAAGTAAAGATGTTATGGAAGCAGAACTGTAAAAGAATAAAACAAGTCAAGTAAATAAAAGTCATACTTTTCAGTAAATAAACAGTAATAAAGCCACCACAACCCTCAGTCACCCCTCCATTTATCAGAGCGGCAGGTACACATTGTCTACTAACCAATCACTCAATGAAGGGACTATTGCAGTTCAGCTCAGAGCTCATGTATGTAAACACAAGCCTTCAATAATTCCAAAGAAATCTGAATATTGGATCACTGTTATTCTGCCTGAGGACACTGGGCTGGGCTTCATTAAAAATTTAAATGGTCATGTTCTTTAAAAATAGGATTTTTTTAATTATTATTAATATTAAAAAGAGTAAGCACAATTCTACCCCCAGCATTTTAATAAAACTTGCTTTAAATGTAGCTTCTGGGTTATCTTCACTATATGGCTAGCCTGATGCTACAAAACAACTCTTCAAAATCTCAACTTTTGCACCTTATCCCTGGCATTGGTGAACCCTGAACGTTCATCATATAAATTAAACCAAGTAGTAATGATGGGTTGTCTTATTGAAGTTAATGGGGTTCAGAGTGCACATGCACCAAGAATGAGGCACGGGAGTGAGAAGATTTTAAAAGCTGCTGTGCGGCACTAGGTGGGCCACAAAAATAAAAAATGGACAGGGAGCTGAATTTTAGGCACCTATACATAATTCCTGTATTTATTGGCGTACAACACTCACTTTTTTACCCTGAAAATAGAGGGTAAACTGTGCCTGCGTGTTATATGCAGGGGGCTGTGGAAAGTTTTTTTCCTGAAACTTCCCTCTTAAAGTTAGGGTGCGTGTTATACGTCGATAAATACGGGTATATAAACTATAGAAATATTTGGAGAAAAGATGGGACCTTCAACACTAGAATAAGGTGCACCTTTCTTTCAAGTACACTCTGAAAGTTAGTATGAAGATTACATCAGTCTCTTTCAAAGAGAATCTAACAGGTTACTTTGTTTACACACTCCGAAATTGCAAATTAGAAATACAGTATTTAAGAAAATTTAAATCTTGATCAGCTTGTTAAAAAAATTGCAACGCAAAATAGTACTAGTAAGAATGTATCCAATTACAGAGAGAAATCAAGATATAAAGCTTGGTAGAAAACCATTACAAGGCATGCTAGCAACCTTCAAATGGTCAGGGTCACATTTATAAAAAGAGAAACATGGGCAGACTGCCCATTTTATGGAAATCAATAAACCCAAATGACAAAATAAAAAGTACTTTTATACCATTCAGAACTGAATATGTTTAAAACCAACTAGTGGGGCATTGAATAGAAAATTCTGGATGCACACTTGGTCAAAAACCTGAACTGGTTAATTTTTTGTTATTAATGTGGCTTGCGTTTTTGCATTGAAGTCAATGGGATGCGATTTTTGCATTGAAGTCAATGGTACACAGCATGCAATTATTGGCATTTTTTTTTCCTATCGGCATAACGACAACCAGATTTTCAGCGCCCAATAGATCGGTGCATTCCTAAAACCAACCTTCTATAAAAAGGTCACATTAAAATAACACTATGTGTACAAACAATCCTGTTCCATTGGCGAAATCTTTTGACTATCCATCCCTTGCAATTTCTGTGTAGGAATGTATTCCTAAAATTCTATATTGAGCAGCCTAAAGCTACATTGACATTCTTCGTTTTTTTGCCTCCGATGTCTCTGGACACTTTGGAATATATATATATATATACACACACACACACACAGTGGGTACGGAAAGTATTGAGGCCCCCTTAAATTTGTCACTCTGTTATATTGCAGCCATTTGCTAAAATCATTTAAGTTCATTTTTTTCCTCATTGTACACACAGCACCCTATATTGACAGAAAAACACAGAATTGGTGACATTTTTGCAGATTTATTAAAAAAAAGAAACACTGAAATATCACATGGTCCTAAGTATTCAGACTCTTTGCTCAGTATTTAGTAGAAGCACCCTTTTCATCTAATACAGCCATGAGGCTTTTTGGGAAAGATGCAACAAGTTTTTCACACCTGGATTTGGGGATCCTCTCCCATTCCTCCTTGCAGATCCTCTCCAGTTCTGTCAGGTTGGATGGTAAACGTTAGTGGACAGCCATTTTTAGGTCTCTCCAAAGATGCTCAATTGGGTTTAAGTCAGGGCTCTGGCTGGGCCATTCAAGAACAGTCACGGAGTTGTTGTGAAGCCACTCCTTTGTTATTTTAGCTGTGTGCTTAGGGTCATTGTCTTGTTGGAATGTAAACCTTCGGCCCAGTCTGAGGTCCTGAGCACTCTGTAGAAGGTTTTCGTCCAGGATATTGCAACCAGTGATCCTGTCCCTGCAGCTGAAAAACACCCACACAGCCTGATGCTGCCACCACCATGCTTCACTGTTGGGACTGTATTGGACAGGTGAAGAGCAGTGCCTGGTTTTCTCCACACATACCGCTTAGAATTAGGGCCAAAAAGTTCTATCTTGGTCTCATCAGACCAGAGAATCTTATTTCTCACCATTTTGGCTTTCATGCGTCTTGCACTGAGGAGAGGCTTCCGTTGGGCCACTCTGCCATAAAGCCCCAACTGGTGGAGGGCTGCAGTGATGGTCAACTTTCTACAACTTTCTCCCATCTCCCGACTGCATCTCTGGAGCTCAGATAGCTCAGTTTGGCCCGGCGGCCAGCTCTAGGAAGGGTTCTGGTCACCCCAAAAGTCTTCAATTTAAGGATTATGGAGGCCACTGTGCTCTTAGGAACCTTAAGTGCAGCAGATTTTTTTTCGTAACCTTGGCCAGATCTGTGCTGTGTGTACATTAATGAGGAAAAAAATAACTTAAATGATTTTAGCAAATGGCTGCAATATAACAAAGATTGAAAAAGTTAAGGGGGTCTGAATACTTTCCGTACCCACTGTATATAAATAAAATATTTATCAGAAGAGGCAGGGATGGGTAGAAGGAAAATTGCTAGCATCACATTGTGAACAAACCAACAGATGAACTGTGCAGTCATAAGCATGCAGTAAATGTGATCAGGGTCATTATTCATAAACAAAGGAGCAATATAGATTGTAATTCTTTTAAAGCAATGTTTACTTTAAGAGTTATTTTCCTTGTTGAATTATTTTTAACATTCCAATTCTGAACAATGCAAGCATCCTCACTTGGCCCTCATCAGCCCGAGATTATTCTAATGAATTAAGAACACATTGTTATTGATTGCTAAAATAGCAAATACTTCAAGTAATGTATGAGAGGTGTAACATACATAAATCATACAGGAATTCATTAGCTGCCCTGTAATGCTTCAGAGCTTATATTCTTACCAATATTAGCCTTAAAAAGGAAATCGGCACTTTTGTTTGCTCTTTTCATAATGAAGATAAAATGTATTTTTTACGTTTGCAGCAATGAGCAAATTGTAACCTTTGGTTTTATTGCTGAGACCAAGAAAACATAGGCAGCCTAAGATACTAAGATAATAATGGCTAATCACAAAGGCTAAAAGGACAGAAATCTGACCATTATTACATGGGCCACTAGATAAAGTTCAAGGAGCACAGAGTTGGGACTATGCATACACGTTATTATATAGATACGACTTCAAATGCCTTTAGTATACCAATAGTTTACACATTGTATACATATGTGGCATAATCAAACAGTTTGACTGGTGTAGCTTTATGGAGGGAAAAAACAACGAAATGGTGTATTTTTACTGAAAACTATGTAAAGGAGATATGGCGAAACACCATTACAGTTTATTGGGAGTCATTTGTCTTGTTATGGTCAGTAAGAATGGAACATCCATGTGTTAGCATACTAGTCATCAATGACCCAAAATTAGAGAGACTGCAGGCAAGAGATAGCACATAGCAAGAGTTTCAGTGTTAGAAATAAAGCAGTCTGATTTAAAACAATGCTTGAGAGTAGTTCACAAAGGAGTTAATCTAAAAGCCAAGCGCAGAGTAAAGATGTACAAATGCTGGTCTTCAGAAACACGTTAATTGGCAAGAACAAGAAGCATTATCATGGTCCTTTAAGGATCTACAAAAGTACAATTACTGGAGCCCTCTTATGCCTTGTCTAAAGATCTGTAATAGTCTTTCAGCACAGCCCAGGCTGTTGGTGCCATGAAACCATCTGGTGGATTCTGTCCCTCACGAGCCAGTTTACGCATTCGCGTTCCAGAAATAAAATCAAAGTCTTCAGCACTGGAAAAGAAAAAAAATATTAGTAGGTTAATAAAGTTTCAGACAAGTAGAGTTATTGTGTCTAGATTAATGATTCCGATCGGCAAAAAACCCCCCAAAAAAACACTATATTACCAAAAGTATTGGGACACCTGCCTTTACACGCACATTAAGTTTAATGGCATCCCAGTCTTAGTCTGTAGGGTTCAAAATTGAGTTGGCCCATCCTTTGCAGCTATAACAGTTTCAACTCTTCTGGGAAGGCTTTCCACAAGGTTTAGGAGTGTGTCTATGGGAATGTTTGATCATTCTTTCGTATTGCCCAGCGCAGACCCCGATCCTCCTTTTCTTGCGATATTGGCTCCTCCTCTTCTGTGTGAGACCCATAGCAAACAGCTTTCTATGGGAGCACACAGTGCCTACTCATTCTGGAGTTGTGTCTTTATGGAGCCACGCTCCATAGACACACACAGCAGGGCTTAGCCCCTCCCCACACTCCCTCCTCACTGCTTTTGATTGACACTGCTGTTTAAGTCCCTGTGTGAAGAGGAAAAGAGTGGAGAAGAGATGTAGCTGTGCACAGCAGTGGATATCTTCTCCCCTTTCTACTCTTTCACATGGCAAGCAGTGGACAGAGCAATGTAATTTTTTTTTTTTTAATCCTAATGCAGGGGTGCCCAACTTTTTTTTTGTATGTCAGGGAAACTGGTCTTGTGCCCAACCTTTTTAAGAGCAAGGGCCACTTAGTAACCGGTCGTGGGCCACAGTAGGTGGAGCGGTCGGATGGCGGGTTTGTGTCCTCCCTGCATATGCAGAACAGACACGGACACTCTACCTTTAACTCAATACCTTTGATAACAGTCTTCTATTCAGGTATCGCCGGCTGTTCCTGTTCCAGGAAAAGTACATTTGGTATCAAATGCGTTCTAGGCTTACTGACCCACCATCCCAGAGCAGGAGGTCGCGGGCCACATCAGAAAGCTCCGTGGGCCACAATGGCCCCTAGGCAGCTGGTTGGGCACCCTGTCCTAATGCAAGGAATGCATCAATGTAAAAATGTTTTTAGCATTATTATCACTTTAAAAATGCAAATATTCTTACTGTAACATAGAAATTATATAATCTATATGCATGGCAGTGAAAATTTCACTGTGGTCTTAAATATCTCTAAAGAGTAGAACAGATGCACATCACACAAAGAAGCTTATTACATTTGGATAATAAATGTCAGCACACTTCATGACTAAACCATGTAAATATAAAAAAAAAAAAAAATGGTAGCATAGTTCAGTCACATATTGTCAACAGCTAGCTTGGGAAGATAAAAACAGAACTAAATCTCTGTAATCCTCTGTGGAGACCAGTAGTTCACACACATAGACATATTAAAAAAGAAGCACCTGTTCAACGTGGGCGCTGAAAAATTCCAGAAACAAGACTATATCGTAAGTCAAACAACAATGGGAGTAACGTGCAATCTATTCCAAACCTCAGTAATGGTGGTCTGACCACATGAACTGGAAATAGGCTCTCCCACATGAAAGGCTATTTTGCTGGATGATTGTGCAAAGGCTTTTTTAGATTAAAGAAAATAAGAGCCAGATCAGTTATGTTGTTACCTCATTCCTCTCCATAATATATCTGTCACCACACAACATTTCTGGAATGTCTTCTGCAGCTTCAATTATAGTATACAAGAGAAACATTGGATATCGTGGTTGCATACTGTATTAGGTTGCTATCCATTTACCTAAATCCTGACACACCTGCTTTAATGGGAAAACCAAATGGGAGTCAATGTTGTAGGGTAATAGAAGTAGCACAGGGTGTAGCCAAAAATGTATTTATTTTATGGAACAAAGAAATGAAAATAAAATATTACCAATCAGTACCAAAATGAGGCTTTAATGAAGTCAGGACACTAGTCAAGAACAAAAGATGCACTTTTAGCAATTGTAGAATACTAGTACACTTCCAGCCATCCTTAAAGCTGAACTCCAGTCTTAAACTGGGCAAAGATTTTTTTTTTGTTTTGATCCGCCGAAACCGAAACCAGAAGAAACCAAACAAATTGCTGATTCACACATTCAAGGTGGAGGAGGGAAACCGCCCTACAGTGTGGTTGTATTCCAACGGTGGGGACTCATCCAATGTCAGAATACACTGATCAGCTCTGCAGCCAATTGGCTGCAGCGCTGATAGAGTGGAATTTTCTCAACAAACATTCATTCAAGAGCAGTTGGTTCTTTAGATTGACTGCTCTTGAATGCCAACGGCCACCGATGGATCGAAATTTGTCTCGTCCCTGCTGAACTGCAATCCATCTATGGCCAGCTTTACCCTTCAGTCTTGTATAGGCTTACATGTACATAAAAGGCACTTTTTAGTGGAAGATCTGCAGATTTATTATTCATCTTTCATAATCATTTGCTTATTCTAATATGATGTTGTGAACACATGTACTGATGTTTACAAAAAAGTAAACAAGCACACGTAAAAAAAATAAAAAAAATAAAATAAAAAGATACTTACTGCGCAGAATCAAAATACTCCATGCACTTTTTCTTTTTGTTATAAGCAGCCACCCGGAATGGGACGATTTCAAGCGAGATCAGTCCGGGAGCCATGGTGAGGACTTTGGCTCCATGCGTAGGCTCGTACAGATCCTTTCCGTTTTCTGGGTGTGGCATTCCTGCAGGATCTCTCCCCACTATGTAAAAATTAGCACCTGCCACCATCCGTGCTCTGCAGTGCCACTGTACCTAGAGTGGACAAAGGCTATGGTCAGGCAGTGTTCATTTGTAATAATACAAAATAACCTTCTAACATTAAATACATTTTACCTGCATAGTACAGCCATTTCATTTCCTACAACAGTATACAAAAAAAGCAAGTACACCCCATGGAAATAGCGTTTTAACATATCTGAACTTGCAAACATTAGATCTTGATTCAAACAGCGTCTATAATAAAAGGCGATATCCTTGGGTAGGTGACTCACTAAATTGACGTGTATTAATTTTTATTTTCAAAGGGCAAGTTCACACCATGAATGCACAGCATTTGCGACCTGTGTTTGGGGTGTCGTTAAAGGGGTTGTAAAGGTACAACATTTTTTTCCCTAAATAGTTTCCTTTACCTTAGTGCAGTCCTCCTTCACTTACCTCATCCTTCCATTTTGCTTTTAAATGTCCTTATTTTTTCTAAGAAATCCTCACTTCCTTTTCTGTCTGTAACTCCACACAGTAGTGCAAGGCTTTCTCCCTGGTGTGGAGTGTCGTGCTCGCCCCCTCCCTTGGACTACAGGAGAGTCAGGAGGCTCTCTAAGTTGCAGATCGAGAAAGGAGCTGTGTGTAAGTGGGTGTCCTGACTCTCCTGTATTCCAAGGGAGGGGCCGAGCATGACACTCCACACCAGGGAGAAAGCCTTGCATTACTGTGTGGAGTTACAGACAGAACAGGAAGTGAGGATTTCTCAGAAGAAATAAGGAGATTTAAAAGCAAAATCTAAGGTTGAGGTAAGTGAAGGAGGACTGCACTAAGATAAAGGAAGCTATTTAGGTAAACAAATTGTACCTTTACAACCCCTTTAAGATTGACACACACCGCAGATCACAACTGAAGTACTTTTTGAATGTGGTGCGGGTAACGCACACAGAATACATATTTCTTATCATATGTCATATGGAAATTTATACATCTACCATGGCTTCAAATCCATTGAATTAAAATCTAGTGTTTCAGATTAAGTTCCAAGGATTAGAATCTTCAATCAGGGTGTGGAGTTTGCTTTGCTACTGAGTGATTTCACCATGCCAATATCAAAAAATTTCTCTAAGGCCCCGTACACACGACCGAGTTTCTCAGCAGAATCCAGCGAGAAGCTCGCCAAAATAGAGAGCAGGTTCTCTATTTGCTCGACGGGCCATTGGGACTAATGGCTCGACGCCTTTTTCGACAGCCTGGTCGACGAACTCGACGGCCGGCCGAGAACCTCGTCGGGCGGAATGATGGGTTTAGCCCGACGAGGTTCTCGGACGTGTGTACACCGCCTAAGAATCTCAAAGTTGTGGATGACTGAGAAAAAATGGCCCAAGAGATTTGTGAACTGTTATCTATCCACGTGAAAACTGTAGCGGGATGTGCTTATGACACATGCCATATTTTTCTACCTTTGTGAGTTGTTAATTGTCTTTTTATCATTAAAGTGATTGTAAACCGTTACATATACCCAGTGAAGTTACTGGTCTCAGGTGACACACAGAGATTTAACGAATCCTCCTACATAAGGGTACCGGTCTATCCACAGTTACATCTGTTCAAAGTGCTGAATTACAAAGCTTGTCAGAGTTTAAAAAAAGGGGGGCGGAGAGCTGAAGTTACACTCTGCAGAGCTCAGTGAGGAGAGCTCTAAAAGCTGATTGGAGGGAAGGGACACACACCCCTTCACACAGCATACAGGAACAGAGCTGAGGCTGTCAATAAGCTGGAGCTCTCTCCCCATCACCATTTTCTTTTGGTGTTAAGAAAACATGTCAGATGTGATTCATGCTGATAGCAGAGGAATGAAGCAGCAGACAAAAGTGACACTTAATTGAGACAAGTACACACTATAGGTGGATATGCTTTGTTCATATTTCATGTCTGAGGTTTACAACCACTTTAAAGTCTTTTTAATGCTACACTTAGGCACTCTCTAGTTGCTCCTTTCTTATCATTACAGTGGATGCCTTTGAGGCTGGCTAGTGATTTAAAAATATCACCCGAGTTAAAATCGCTATAGGATTTGGCATAGATTTAAAACAACTTGTAATTTGTCCAGCACTGGCCAGCCCAGTGAATTCAACAAAGATCATACCATTTGACACTATAGTAAATCTCCAAGAACCCCAAAGATGGTTTTAATTGGCCCCAGTAGAGTAGACATATTTGCCGCAAACAACAATATTTCGGGATAAGAATCGGCTAACAACTGTGAAGAATGGTGGTGAAAAGCTTTGGTTTAGAGACACTTTACTGCCTGGGCAGCCTGCAGTCATTGAGTAAACTATACATTCTGCATCATATAGTGTGCTTGATGAAAATGTCCGGCTGTGGGGTTGATTTACTTTGAAAAGTACAGTTGCTCTCTGCAAGAGCAGTTGCTCCAGAGCTTAGTAAATGAGAATAATCTCTGCAGACTTCCTTCATTCAATCATGTGCAAGCAAAAATGCTGTTTTCTTTTTCATTTTCCATGCATGTGATTGGGTATTACTAAACCCTGGAGCAACTGCAAAAAGAACAAGCTGTCTTGCAGCTGTATCAGTTACAGGGATGAGACAAGCCATGTAACACTGGTGGGGGTGCTCACAATGGTCATCTTTTAAGTAAAACCTTTATCCCAAAAAGAAAAAATATGTTTGCGGTAACTGCCTAAAGTGTCTGGCTTTGATTTCTTCAATTTAAATCTGCTAGGACATCTAACATTCCCCTCCTCTCAGACTGACAATGCTACTGCAAAATGTGCCCCCTATGTGCCTTCATCCAGAGTGAGGGCACTCGAATGCAGTTGGTGTGCTATGGGCTAGATCAGGGGTCTCCAAACTTTTCAAACAAAGGGCCACTTTATTGTCCTTCAGACTTTAGGAGGACCAAATTGTGGCCAGCCGGGGCAGAAAATGTCCCGGGTCCAGCACCGGTGAGAATAAATGTGGCCTCAGGGTTGGTGGTTAGTAGGAGGAAGAGTAGGGCTCCTATCAGTAGGAGGAATAGTATCCCATCATTGATATCAGTAGAAGAAATAGTGCCCCCTTGTTGGTTTCAGTGGAAGGAATAGTGCCTCACATCAGTTGGAGGAATAGTGCCCCAAGGGCCGCATACAGGCTAGCAAAGGGCCACATCTGGCCCTTGGGCCACAGTTTGGAGACCCCTGGGCTAGATAATCAGGTAAAAACAGAAAGAAAAAGCATAAAAAATAAAACGAATGCAGACACTACGTCTAATGATTGGTAAGCTGCAATATTATACACTTAGATTACAATTACAGGTCAGGTCCACTAAAGCTGCTCTTCATGTCAGTCTCCGACTAGTCCCTCTCACCGGTGTCATTACAACTACACTTTATTCTGCTGCACAGCTGCTGGTACGTGACCATGCCCATATTCCAGTGCCGAGAAGCAGAGAGCTGGACTGAAGGCCTATTAAAGGTCCATGAAATAAGACAAGCTTTATTGTGAGCAAGCCATTCCCTTCTAAAAAAAGGAGCCGTAGAGTCTTTATTAGTGAGAGAGTAAATAATGACATTTTTGGAGATTACATTTTGATTATGTATAATGTGGGCCCAGAGTTAGGCTTTAGCCTTTTCCAACTGTGCACTACCAATTCAACCCTTGCTGTGCCACCTATACAACTGAAAATGACTGAATATTCCACCCACTGCCTTTATCTCCAAATATCTACTGGGATACAAAGTATGTAGACTCACTAATAACATTCTCAAGGTGCCCTGCTAATGAGGCCACACTCCATCAATTCTATCGGCCCATTAGAAAGCGAATATATTGAGAGTTGGAGTTGTCACTGGTAACATAATAAAACCCTGGTTAAAACTCTACTCAAAAATATATGTAAAGACTACTATACTTGAAAAAGACACACACACCATAGTCCATATCCAATACAAGCATAAAAAATAAATGTTATTGTATTACAAAAAATTGATAATTGTGGTAGATGAGGTGCAAAAAGGTGCCAAGGTATTCTACGTCCTTTAAGTTTTGGTAAAGATGTTTGAATTATCTTTTTATACCGCACGTATAATTTTGGTGTTTTTCATATGAGGCCGAGTAGGAAACACCCGGAAGAAAGTTACCTTGGGGACTTAAAATAACCTGCTGCTCTATAGGACTGAGATACACAAGACTGAAGGTTTGGAATGGTGGAGGTTATGTTTGTTTCCTTTAACCCTTGGTCAAGCTTGTTTTCCTTTTTTGTAGCACAAAATCTCTTCTGAATAGGATATGGAATGTGTCTCTTTACATTAACATATATTTTTTGAGTAGAGTTGTAAAGTGGAACGTCACTCTCACAATCAACATTGATTATTTTTAATCTTTATCCTGCTACCATTAGTAAATAAATAAGAAAATATATAATATTTACGTTACTTCCTGGTTTCTTGCCTAGGCAAATGATGTCATACATCCCAGCATTATTCAGGAGGGGAAAGTGGAGGAGGAGGAGTGTTCCCAGCTAAGCACACTCTCCTGCATGCATACCTAAGCTAAGGGCAAATGGATTTCAGGAAGTAAATGATAACAGAAATCATTTGCCCTTACTCAAAATGGCAATGGTCGGAAATGCTAGGGGGGTGTTTTTCAAAGTGATTTCTCAACAAAATAAAGCAGAGACATGGTTGGATGGGGAAGTTTGTTTTGAATATTGAAAAAGAATAGCGTTTCTGGTTTGTTGTGTGCAGATGCAGTAAACATCCGCTAGTCTAAGGGGGGTTTACTGCGACACACAATCTTTTTGCCCATGCTCCCCCTGGTATCTGGTGGTAACAGTGGTTGATACTAGAGTAAAGCCCTGTACACACGATCGGATATCTGATGGAATCTAATCAGATGGATTTTTTCATCTGATATCCGATGAAGCTGACTTTCATCAGTCTTACTTACACACCATCGGTCAAAACTCTGATGGTGTCCAAACGCGGTGAAGTAAGACAGTACGACGTGCTGAAAAAATGAAGTTCAATGCTTCCAAGCATGCTTTGACTTGATTCTGAGCATGCTTGGATTTTTGACCGATGGACTTCCCCACAGACGATCGTTTTTTTCATCCACATGAAAAATTTAAAATGGGTTCCATTTTTTTTCACCAATGAAAAAAAAAACGTCTGTTTTCATCGGACAAACCGATCGTGTGTACAGGGCTTAAGTATATTCTCCTAACAATGAAGCTCTGATCCTGTGCTGTATCTACAGTTAGGTAGAGGTGAACTTGTTACTGTTTTTCAGGAGAACTTTAATTCGGCAATCAGGAAACTCAGTAAATCAGGAAACAAGTAATCTTCTCCGACTTAGTAGAGGACACTATTGAATAGGCCACAACTCTGCACCACCTACAAGGTCTTTAACACAGCTCTAGCAAGGTTTTATTGTACACAACATACACTGCTGTTTTATGGAGTTGAAACTGTTGATACTTTGCAACAATCCATGTACGGAATATAGTCTGCCTTACATATCAAGATTGTGTATTCATATAACAGAAGCAAAACAACAATGTGCAGAGATAACTCGAAATAGTCAAAATTCTGGAGGAAACAGACAGTGAAGGGGTTAAACGTAAGATTTCACACAAAGTGCATTTTGGGAGACAAATTTAGTAAGGTCTTTTAAAAGTATTTATGTACAATTGTGAAATTGGCAGGAGACTTCCCTGATGCTTAGCTCTTAAAAGCCAGTTGTCTCCAAATTGTTGTTGGGTAGGAGAGATGTTTGGCCTTCGAACCGAGTCTTAATAGAAAACAATTTTTTTAAACTGCATAAACATTTTGCCCGACATATTTTTGCCAAAAACCTTATCAGAGCAATAAAAATAAATCATGCTGGAAATTCAATGCAAATGGTGCAGTATGTTCCATGGATGTAAACCTCAGAAACTCCTGTTCTTTTGGCTGAGAACTAGCAAAGTCTGTAAAAATGGTACTTCTGTACAATGCTAAACTAATAAAATAAGACGTGCTAAAAACCTGCACAGCTTAAAGTGGACGGGTGTCTGGCTTGCAGAAAGTGCGAGTGTACCAGCAGCAACTTTCAGCTGACCACATCAAATATAAGGATACGATCTTTCACCCAACATGCCCCTAACCAAGCATCTATGTGACTTCATACAGAAGACAAAGTTAAAGGCATTCATCTTTATGCTAACAAAACAAAAAAACAGTTCAATCGGATGCAAATCAGCAAATCTGGAGTACATCAAATTTGGATTTTTTAAGACATTACTAAAAGAAGCCTATAGAAACTACTGCACCTACCCACAGATAGAGCAAACAAGCAGGCATGATCCAATCTCCATCACACAAAATATTATGGCTGTGTCAATAAATATAAAATGTGGGAGAATTTGTTTGGCTACATACGGTCTTCATGTTGGTTTATCTTGGGAAAAACAAGAATCATTTGACAAAGTTTTCAAACCAGGCGACTGCTTTCTTTTCAGAGAATGGTTGGCTCAGGTCAGTCTTTAGCAACCTGCAGATTTGGTGCTACTGTTTATTAACCACTTAAGGACCCCCGCACGCACATATACGGCCACAGAATGGCACGTACAGGCACAAGGGCGTAAATTTACGTCCCCGCCTAAGTGCGGTTCGGGGGTCCCATCGGGACCCCCTCCGCGGCGTGCGGGGGTCCCCCTGGCTCCGGGAGCGATCCGGGATCTGGGGGCGGATGTCGGCGAATACCCGCCCCCCCGCGATCGCTCCCAGCCAATGGGAGCGCGCTCCCAACCTGTCACTTCCTCCTCCTGTGTTTACACAGGAAGGAGGAAATGATGTATTCTCTCATCGCAGCGCTGTTTCCCAGCGCTGCTGATGAGAGAAGACATCACAAGTAAGTGTGCACCAACACAACACTGACACACACTCACATAGGCATATTAACCCCTTGTGATCGCCCCCCCCCACCCCCCTGTCACAGTGTCACTGAATGCAGTGATCTAATCACTGCATTTAGTGTCAGTGTGACAGGCAGTGTAAAAAACAGTTAGTGTTAGGTTCAGGATAGCCCCCCCACCCCCCCTAATAAAGTTTTAACCCCCTGATCACCGCCCTAGTTAACCCTTTCACTCCCTATTGCCAGCGTCACTAAGCGATCATTTTTCTGATCGCTGTATTAGTGTCGCTGTTCCCGCTAGGTAGCTATTTTTTTTTATTGCGATTTTTTTTTTTACTAAAGACATGTGGCTAAATAAATTTTGGCCTAAATGTTTGACTAAAATTTAGTTTATTTGATTTTTTTTTTAACAAAAAGTAAAAAATAGTGTTTTTTTTTCAAAAATGTCGCTCTATTTTTGTATATAGCGCAAAAAATAAAAATCGCAGAGGTGATCAAATACCACCAAAAGAAAGCTCTATTTGTGGGAAGAAAAGGACGCAAATTTTGTTTGGGAGCCACGTCGCACGACCGCGCAATTGTCTGTTAAAGCGACGCAGTGCCGAATCGCAAAAACACCTTGGGTCATTTACCAGCGTATTGGTCCGGGTCTTAAGTGGTTAACAGGCCCCCTTAAAGCGGAGCTCCAGCCGCGAAACATTTTTTTTTTTAAGTCAGCAGCTACTAACAGTGTAGCTGCTGACTTTAAATAAGGACACTTACCTGTCCTAGGCGCCTGCGGTGACAGCCCCCCCCCCCCCGATGCCGGTCCCACGCCGCCATTCACACTATGGGAAACAGGCAGTGAAGCCGTACGGCTTCACTGCCCGTTTCCTACTGCACCTGCGTGAGTCTCACGCTGGCTTGTGAATGGGCGCGCTGCTCTCTGAGAACACACACAGTTCCCAGAAAGCAGCGCGCCCCATTCACAAGGAGAAGGACAAGAAGAAATCAAACCGCGGTGTGGAAGAGGCAGATTACGGACTTCCGCATAGCAACAGCTATTTCGGGTGAGTATTTTTTTTTTTTCAAGTTTTTTTATTTTTATTTTTTTAAACAACATGGCAAAATGTTGTTTTCCTGGGTGGAGCTCCGCTTTAAGGGCACTAGCAGGGCTTTACTAGAGGCCAACACTTTAAAGCTGATTTACTAAAGAAGTTGAGAACCCTTACTGAACAAAATTTTAAATATTCACTCCAATTACAGTGCCTTGAAAAATTATTCATACCCCTTGAAATTTTCCACATTGTGTCATGTGTAAAGCCAAAAGCATAAAATGTGTAGTATTGGAATTTTATGTAATAAACCAACACAAAGTGGCACATAATTGTAAAGTGAAAAGGAAATTATAAATGGTTTTTAAACATTTTACAAATAAATATATGAAAAGTGTACGCCAACTAAAATCTAGTGGAGCCAATTGCCTTCAGAAGTCACCTGATAGTGAAGGCCAAGAGAAACACCAGACAGGGATAAAGTTGTGGAGAAGTTTAAAGCAGGGTTAGGTTATAAAAAATATTCCTTTGAACATCTCAAGGAGCAGTGTTTAATCCAACATCCAAAAATTGAAAGTGTGGCACAACTGAAAACCTACCAAGACATGGCTGTCCACCTAAACTGACAGGCCAGGCAAGGCGAACATTAATCAGAGAAGCAGCCAAGAGGCCCATGGTAACTGGAGGAACTGCAAAGATCCCCATCTCAGGTAGGAGACTCTGTCCACAGGACAACTATTATTCGTGCACTTCACAAATCTGGCCTTTGTGGAAGAGTGGCAAGAAGAAAGCCATTGTTGAAAGAAAGCCACAAGAAGTCCCATTTACAGTTTCCGAGACACCATGTGAGGGACACCGCAAACACGTGGAAGGAGGTGGTCTGGTCAGATGAGACCAAAAGTGAACTTTTTGGACTGAAAGAAAAACTATGTGTGGCAGAAAACACTGCACATCACCCTGAACACACCATCCCCACCATGAAACATGGTGAGGGCAGCATTATGTTGTGGGGATGCTTTTCTTTAGCAGGGACAGGAAAGCTGGTCAGAGTTGATGAGAAGATCAATGGAGTCAAATACAGGGCAAACTTAGAAGAAAACCTGTTAGAGTCTGCAAAAGACTTGAGACTGGGGTGGAGGTTCACCTTCCAGCAGGACAATGACCCTAAACATACAGCCAGAGCTACAATGGAATGGTTTCGATCAAAGCATATTCATATTGTTAGAATGGCCCAGTCAAAGCCCAGCCCTAAATCCAATTGAGAATCTGTGGTAAGACTTGAAAATTGCTGTTCACAGACACTCGTCAACCAATCTGACAGAACTTAAGCTATTTTGCAAAGAAGAATGGGCAAAAATGTCACGCTCTAGATGTGTAAAGCTGGGTAAGACATACTCAGACTGGCAGCTGCAATTGCAACAAAAAGGTGGTTCTACCAAGTATTGATTCAGGAGGGCTGAATACAAAATGCACCCCACACTTTTTACATATTTGTAAAAAACAAAAAAAAGAAGAAAATCATTTATCATTTTCCTCTTACTTGACAATAATATGCCACTTTTTGTTGGTCTATTACATAAAATCCCAATACTACACATTTATGTTTTTGGCTGTAACATGACAAAATATAGAACATTTCAAGGGGTATGAATACTTTTTCAAGACACTGTATCTAATCATGAAAAGCATATGCAGATGATTGCATATTTAAAGTGATCAGGAAGTTGCTATTCACAAGACTGAACAAACACAATATTAACAATTTTTCAATTACAATTCTAAATTCGGGTCAAATGTAAACAAAATTTCTCTTAAAATATGCAACTTGAGCTATCATTTAAAATGCATGACTATAGTGTTTTATTCAGCAAAATAACCCAAATATCTTTGATAGGGTTAGACAGAAAACTGCTTCTGACTGTGGGGTACAATAAAAATGCCAATGGGGAATATAACCGCATTGTTAGGGGGTAACAAAAAAGTTCCTAGTTATTCATCCTGTGAAATCACCCCTCTACCCCCCCCCCCACCTTCCCCATTTGTTAATTTCCTCAAGTCCAATTCTTAATTTTATTTTTGTAAAAAAAATTGAAAACCTGCTAGAAATTAGGCTCCAACTCAGAAATAGTTGTAATTTGAAACAATTTCAATCACGGTTTTCAGACAGTAGGGGTACACTGCTTGTGGGTTATGTTTTTCAGGGTTCAGCACAAGGAGGCGATTAGTAAGACAGCACCCTAGAACTTTTATGAAGTCTGTCTTCTTGCTATTAATACAGGATCTTACTCTTCCAGCTGGAAATATTTATTGTATTTTACATAAAAGGCTGTGTGGCACAAGGACCAAGATAAAATAACTGGTGGTTGGAAGCTTAAGCTAACTAGACCCTGGTATGAAAGTTTGTGGTTTTGCCAACCACTATTCATCCATACATGATTTATAAATCAAGCACTTTGACCGATGGATGATCTCATGCTTAAAGTGTTACTAAACCCACAACCGTAAAATCAGTGTGTATATGTAGTAAAGCATGCTGGCTATACTCACTGTGGAACCTAAGGGGTTAATCCTCTGCATTGTGTAAAAAGGCTGTTTGATCCTGTCTTCTCTGACTCTACCCTTCTTCCACTGTCCCCAATCAAGCTCCTGATAAGACTGAGCCCTGACTGAGTTTTTTTTCTTTTTACTTGGGAGGGTGCATGTGATCAGCACAGGACCAATCAGTACTGTCCAGACAGAGGGTCAGGAATCCTGCAGCCTCATAGAACAGTCAGAAAATCTGTAAGGTGAACTTACACTGGACCCCCTTCCCTATCGCACCTGGCCCCACTAACCTGATGTCCAGCAATCACCCCCTCTGACAGATTGTATTGCCGCTTTATTAGTCCGGGGGTTTCAAATCCTCGTGGCTTGCTCTCCTCTTTTCCTGCAGTGACAGGACGGGCTACGCGGGTTCCGATTGGTTGGTGCCGTCCATGTGACGGCACAGACCAATTAGAACGCTCTTCTACATACCTGCTTAAGAGGTATGTTTAGGAGATTAAGCCAAGGGTATTTCTTAACCCCAGACTGGTTAGGTGGCTATACAAGGTTTCCTAGTCGGTTATTACTGGGCTCCAGATCACATTCATCTGGAGGGAGTCCAGTGTATGTTCACCTTACAGATTTTTCTGTAAAAGGTGAACTTGCCCTTTAAGTTGCATCCAAAATGCGCAACATCACTATAATTTGAGGAAACACCCCATTATATCTTACATTTACTCATAATACTTTGCATTCCATATTTTGTCCAAATTGCAAAGCATTCCAAGTCATAAAGTGATGGTTTTGACTGACTGCAAGGAGATGGGATGGCAAATGCCCAGTGTGAGAGAAATCATTGGATGCTTCCTATCCACACTAAATGGCTTGGATGGGGTTTCTCCCCTGCCGAACAATGACTGAATATCATTAGATGCAGTTGTTTGGTCAAAAATGTTCTGCACGGGCCCTACGACTTTCAGATCAAAGTTTGGCAAACCTGGTGGTGCCGACAGGGCCAACACGGCTTGAATATAAGCCATGTGTGACCAGCATAAGACATAAGACTTCAGCTGACTGACACTGCTCAGACAAAGTAAGGCTGAATGAAGAAAACAAAAAACATTTTATAAGTCAGCCTGTACCTTTTATAATAATGACTTCATATTTAAATTATTGCATAAGCTCGTCAGCACATAGTTTTCTTTATTATCATACAGGAACATAGGCAGCTTTCATACTAGTCATTGATACCGTCTTGTTACTATCAGTCTATAATTGATTGCACTTTGAAATCTGCAGTAACTACCCAAGCCAAGAGATACAAAAAAGGCAATTTTCCAAACTGTGAATACAAGTAAGAGATCACTATTCCTCTGCTGAATTGTAGGAGATGTTAACACTGCTACGCAACAATGGACACTTAATATATCAACACAGCACAAGTGTCCAATACAGACAAGACATAAAGCCTACACCTTTAATAGTCGAGGCAACAATCTGCAGAAAAGACATGTGTGATAGCTATTCGGGATAGTTTGGTACAGCCAAGGTTAACAGAAAGCTGGTCTGTAAATAATTTGCTTTTATAGAAAAATGGTATAATGTCTTCTCTACGACCCAAAGAAAATGATTAAAGGGAGGGATGGGTTTTATATTATTGTTATTATTTGGCACAAGAGGCAATGCTGGTGAGCCATTGTCTGAAGTCATTGGAAAAACAGCAAGCAGTGAGGGATTTTGTTTTTCATTATTTTTCCCCAAAGATGACGCAGAGATGTTAAGGATATGATTGTCTTCAAACTCAAGAGAAATGTTTGCCTTTTACTTTGCACTTGACTCTACAGCACTCAAGACAAATTCTTTAAAACAGACAAAACTTGCAGGGTTCCCACGGGTCCCTGTTAAATTTAAACTAGCTTTATACCCTCAAGGTTTTGGCTACACCCCAGACATTAAAACTTTTATGCAGTGATATCATCTCCACTATCGAAGATTGTTGTATATTGGCCAGGCCGGAGCAATAAAAGGGTGGCAAAAAAAAAAGACTTTTACTCAGATATCACACTATCCTTTTGAGAGATAAAAAGAGAATAGGGGGACCTTTATCATTAAAAAAAAACAAAAAAAAACTGATTTACAAATAGCACCATTATCATAACACAATAATATATGAATTAAAAGGGAGTGTATTGTGGTTTGAGCATATGTACTTTGTGTGATCAGGGATACTACAAAAAAAAATATATATATTTTTCTGTCAGATAAATATTAAACATTGTAAAAAACTAAGCTGCACATTAAATAATCTAGTGGAACCAGTACTATTGAAATTAATCAATGACATACAAGGTAGCTCTGAGTAAATAAAATTAATAACAAAATCAAATGGTATCAAAAAAGCCCTGTCTTCAAACTTTGAAGCATTGCTGATGCAATGGATGGTCAAATAAAGAGTCCCAAACAGGTAAGTTGTTGAAGTAAAGATGAATCTTCAATTGGAGACCAATAAACTGATGTTAAAATGTCCTCCCAAAAAGACAAGTTGGTGACATCAAACCTCCGGACCCCAAGAATAGTGCCGATATCGGTTTGAAAATAGATCCTCCACCTTTAAATAGGCTGACGCTTACCAGAAAATAAGATCCCAAGAGAGATCAAAATACACGGATGGCCTATAACCCAGCCCGGGTCTCTGTGTAGCTCTGTCCGATGTCTCCGCTCTTTAAATGGGTCTGCCCTTAATTACTCTCAGCATGTCATGTTAAGCTCATACCCAGAGAAAGCCAACATAGCGTAACCCAGTAAAAAAATAATAATAAAAAAAGATTAAAATGCACTTAGAAAGGATGAAGATAAATTTGCATGTGAAATAATGTGTAGCCGGCCGGCTCACACAGCCTGTTCCTTCC
Organism: Rana kukunoris; assembly: GCA_029574335.1. Lineage (NCBI taxonomy): Eukaryota > Metazoa > Chordata > Amphibia > Anura > Ranidae > Rana > Rana kukunoris. The sequence goes on from CM056049.1 coordinate 513,156,950, forward strand.
GGGACCTTGCGTTATTGTTGTGGTGACATCAGCACGCCGCTCCTCCCTACATCGTTTCGTCAAACCTGACTTCGTCGAGGGGCACATGTGTCAGGTTTGATGAAACGGCGAAGGGTTTTGATCTCTCTTGGGATCTTATTTTTTGGTAAGCGGCAGCTTATTTAAAAAGGTGGGGGATCTCTTTTCTATCGATATCAGCACTATTCTTGGGTGTCCGGAGGTTTGATGTCGCCAACTTGTAATCCTATCCCACTAGAATTGTTCTTTAGAGACAGCGCAGTACTACACATTTTTCTTTCAAATATTAAACATTGCATATTAAAGTAAACCTAGAGTCTTCCATTATAAAAATACGTGCTGCGATACTAAATTGCAAGTTGTCACCCTCTTACTATACAAATCTGATTATCTGGTCAACCATTCGATACCGCGATGCATCACGATTAATGACCATGGTTTCCATTAAAAAAAAAATTAAAGCATTTAAAACTCAATTTTTTTTTTTTTAGGCAGATAAAATGAAAAGGGAGGACACTCCCCGCATATAGCAGGACAAGGACATGAAAGAGTCCAGGATATGAGGGAGGGGTAGGAACTGAAGGATGGAAGAATCCATGAATAGGAAAGAATGGATGGAAGAGTCTGGGGATGGAGGAATCCATGGATAGAGAATGGAAGGCCTAGAGGAGTCTGGAGATTGGAACAGAAGGATGGACGGGTCTGGGAATGGAGATGGAGGAATCCATGAATATGAACAGAAGGATGGAAGAGTTCAAAGATAAAAATGGTAGTGGTGAAAGGGGGGCGGGTCTGAAGGATGTCAAGA